>OZ022326.1:26875272-28075272 GCA_963989225.1 Dromius quadrimaculatus | reverse complement strand
GATGCATACATAATCTGCCATCTATGAATGAGTAGTTTAAACTGTAAAAAAGATATCTTCCAATTGATAGAAACTTCGAAGTGATGTACAATGAATGAAAACTGGAATTAGGTGTTTTTTTTTTGAAGATAGAATGAATACAGGATGTTCATGTGCGATAATAAAAATTTTTGATAATTTTATATCTGTTTTATTTTTGTAAACTATTATCGTATCATTTTATGTTTGAAAGTTATTAAAATGTGTTGTAAGTTGTAAGTGTGTTTAGAGTTAATATATTTCTTGACAAAAATTTGTACCAAATGGTGCTAACAATACAGAAGTTCTTGATTCAAGAGTTGAACGTGAGTGACAGAGTTTTTCTATTTTGAATCAGTCGATTTTTAGAAGTGTTTGTTTTTTAGATGTCTGATTTTATTGAAATATCTTTCGAGAAGCCCGTGCCCCATGCCACCCCAATGTATAGTGGTGAAATTGAAGATTTGGGGTACCTCCAGCTGTGGCGGGCTGAAAGAACAATTTATGTATATGTAAGTACATTTTGAAGTGATTAAAAATTTTTAAAAATTTTTTTTCTTTCTTTTAGAACATTCATCGACAGTATGAACCAATAAAACTTTTTTCAACATTTGATTACTATTTACATCTGAATTAACACCTTATGTTATTTTTTTCTGTATTATTTTATATGTGAATTGTGATATTCATTTTTGACAACTTATTTGGTAGCGTAAAGTTCTATTCATAGGTTGTTTCCTATTTTAAAAATTTTTTTTCATTTGTTTCTTGTGAGAGTATTGGATAAATATTTCTTGTTTTTTATGTTAAGGGAAAAAAAGGAACAGATTTAGGTGAAAACAGGTAATGTTATAATTTGATTTTCTTTATTCAATTAACAAAAGAAAATATAATTATTCTTCTAACTTATTTTGGAAATGTTAAGTGATGTATGGTTCTATAATTGTATGATTACAATATTTTTTATTCAATTTTCATATAGGGTTTAGGAAAACAAAATTACAACTAAAAGCAGGTAATGTACAGGTGGAGTATTAAATCATATATATTTTGAATATGTAGTGAGTTATTGATTTTTATTACATTTCTGAATTTTGCTATACTATTTTTCTTGGTAACAGTGTCTTAAGAAATGATAAGAACGTAATTAGATTTCTTGTTTTATTTTTTTTTATTAAATTTTCGTGAAGGTTGTTTTAAGAAGCTAATTTAAAACTGAAAACAAGTAAAATAAAGATGGAGTATTGAATTATACATATAGTTATTATATAGTATTTTAAATATATAAGTGTATTTGATTAAAATATTGGTATTGTTAGTCTGAATCAACAATTTCTATTATATCTTGGTTCGGTTGACTCAAATTTGGTAGCAATATACTAACTACTGGAAAAAAAAAACAGGATTTCCAATACAAAAATAATGAAATCTATTCTTAATAGAACTTATGTAATATATATAATGTTCGATTATTTCCGAATAGAAGAACTGTTTCTTCAACATTAGGTAATGCTCCTATGAACATTAATTGTGCACCAATATTTGGGTTTCCAATAATATATTCGCCGTAGTGATTTTGTAACTATGAAAAAAACTGTATTATTAGTTGATAAAAATGAAAAAAAGGAATACATACGTGTACGCTTCTCAATAGAAATGAAACTTGAACAAGTAAAGCTATAAAAAATATATGTTATCAAATTTATTACGTATTATGTTTTGACTTACATACTGGGAGGGTCCATGATTTCTTTCCTACTCCCAAAATGGGCTTCAATTCCTCATATCAACACAAATAAGAACTTGAATAATCAACTATTATGTGAAAGACTGAATTTTGTTTCATTTCATTTGTTAACTTCAACTAATCTGCTCAAGTATAACACAAAATACAGGAAATAAAGAGTGATAAGTAATTTTTCACAGATTGTGTAGTAAGTTGATAATTTATTAAATTTCACCGTTCGGACTGAACTATTTTTTTTACATTTACCAGGAATTGTAGAAAACTCAAATTTTAGGTACGCATTCAGGATTGATGTAGTTATATGCAAAATTAATTGTCATTAGTCACCCCAGTTTGAAAGCTTTGGAATCGCTGGTTGAGCAATCGAACTATATTTCCTATTCATTTAAAGAATAGAGACCATTTTAATTATGTATTGAATTATTCAAAGTTCAATCGTCTATAACATATCAATGGGTAAAGTAATCATGACAAATTTTCAACACATTGTACTTGTATCCATTCAATATTAGTAGCCCCAGTATAAGTATTCTATGAGCTGGTTGCAAAATTATACTATGTTTTCTATTTATTGAGAGGATAGAGACAATTTTCAATGTGTATTGAATAACTCAAAGTTCAATCGTTTATAACTTATCTTTGGGGAGAGTAATCATGACAAATTTTCTACAAATTATACTTGTATTCATTAACTATTAGTAGCCCCAGTTTGAAAGTATTCTATGGGCTGGTTACAAAATTAAACTATGTTTTCTATTCATTGAGAGAATAGAGACAATTTTTAATGTATATTGAATAATTCAAAGTTCAATCGTCCATAACTTATCAATGGATACACTAATCATGACAAATTTTTTGCACATTATACTTGTATCCATTTACTATCAGTAGCCCCAATTTGAAAGTACTATATGGGCTGGTCACAAAATTAATCTATGTTTTCTATTCATTGAGAGAATAGAGACAATTTTTAATGTGTATTGAATAGTTCACAGTTCAATCGTCTATAACTCATCAGTGGATACACTAATCATGACAATTCTTTACACATTATACTTGTATACATTGACTAAAAGTAGCCCCAGTCTGGAAGTATTCTATGGGCTGGTTACAGAATTAAAGTATGTCTTCTATTTATTGAGAGAATAAAGACAGTTTTTAATGTGTATTGAATGATTCAAAGTTCAATCGTCTATAACTTATCAATGGATACACAAATCATTACAAATTTTTCACACATTATACTTGTATCCATTTACTATTAGTAGCCCCAGTTTGAAAGGACTATATGGGCTGGTTACAAAATTAAACTATGTTTTCTATTCATTGAGAGAATAGAGACAATTTCTAATGTGTATTGAATAATTCAAAGTTCAATCGTTTATAACTTATCAATTGGTAGAGTAATCATGACAAATTTAATACACATTATACTTGTATCCATTTAATATTTGTAGCCTCAGTTTGGAAGTATCCCTTTGGCTGGTAACAAAATTAAACTATGTTTACTATTTATTGAGAGAATAGAGACAATTTTTAATGTGTATTGAATAATTCAAATTTCAATCGTTCATAACTTATCAATGCGTAGAGTAATCATGACAAATTTTCTACAAATTATACTTGTATCCATTTACTAATTTATAATACACAAGATAAACCACTTTTGAACACTTATACGACTCTAATCTTGTTGAAAGAAGGACTCCAAGGAGCAAAAATTCAAAGACGAATTATTTAAACATTTTGTGTAGTGAGGTTTGAAAAATGTTCGTTAACAATAGCCTCACTTGCTTGAAATAAATTTGAAACTTTCTCTCTGACAGAACTTCATCCCATCAAGTGTTAAGATGATACCATAATTTATCAGAATTTCCAAATTGTTATTTGAAGCTATAAAAAAAATTGTTTCATGTGCTGTACTCTCTCGACAGCGCACCACTCGTGCTGTAACGGCCGCACTGAATACTGTTTTCAACATTGAATTGAAATTATGGAAAATAGAAATTGAACTTGGGGGTACAGGACTTCTATATTGGAAATTTTCTCCTCTTTAAGAATTTTTTTCTCAGTTACCAGTATCGCTGATAGTTTTTAAGTTATTGCTTGAAAAACTAGGCGATTTTTTTTTGTTCTCATTTTTGAATTGTTATTTTTGTTGGCAAAAAAACCCCGAAAATATTGTCACAATTTTTTTGTGAATGATTTATTTACACAGGTTACAGTGCCAATATTTATTCTACACACTTGCATGATCACCATTTCGCTAGCTGTTACTCGTATTGAATTTCTGACTCTCCTAGCTCAGGCTCTTATATGGGTCAACATTCAATTGTTCAACAGTTGATGCCTGGCAACCACTGAACTTCCAGTAACCATGGGCTGTCAGTCACATCCGACAATTGAACATCGACTTGATCAATACTAACTAGGATAACAGTCGTAGCAAATTGAAATAAATAATTATGTAAACTAATTACTTAAAATATTTCACATTTGTGACAATATCTTCTTTTGAATGTTATTTGGAATCGAATACGCTATTGCTCATATTTCTTAAATTTTCATCAGGTTTTCTTCATTTTAAAAGAGATATATTCTGTACAAAACAATATGAGAATTGCATTATTTTGAGAATTCTGTAATTATTACAATTTTTCCACTTTCATACCAGGAGCAGCCTTATGAGATGCTAAAGGTTAGGAGATATTATGTGTAAACCGATGTCCACTCTGAAGGAAATAACCACACGCTCATCGGCCATTAGTGGATAGTGCAATAATGTTTTAATAAAGCTTGTCAATGTCAACTTTGTCAATTTCACTACAAAAATGCGTTATATGGCAGAATCAGACACTAAATTTATCGTATTTAGTGTCTTCAGAGTGCTATTTGCAGTTTTATCAGACTGCAAGTAAGTCGGAATCACGATTTTACGAGCAGATTTCTACAATCAAAAAGTTTATAATTCCATTCAGAACTTCATAATATGTATAATTCTATCAGTGAATACATCATATCTAGTGTTTTCAGAGCGCTATCTGCAGTTATACAAAGTTGGGAATAAGTCAAAATCATTACATTCTGAGCGGTTCCAGAGTATCTCGAATCACATAGTTCTGCCAAGACAGCATTATACTTAATAGAACTTATGTAATATATATAATGTTCGATTATTTCCGAATAGAAGAACTGTTTCTTCAACATTAGGTAATGCTCCTATGAACATTAATTGTGCACCAATATTTGGGTTTCCAATAATATATTCGCCGTAGTGATTTTGTAACTATGAAAAAAACTGTATTATTAGTTGATAAAAATGAAAAAAAGGAATACATACGTGTACGCTTCTCAATAGAAATGAAACTTGAACAAGTAAAGCTATAAAAAATATATGTTATCAAATTTATTACGTATTATGTTTTGACTTACATACTGGGAGGGTCCATGATTTCTTTCCTACTCCCAAAATGGGCTTCAATTCCTCATATCAACACAAATAAGAACTTGAATAATCAACTATTATGTGAAAGACTGAATTTTGTTTCATTTCATTTGTTAACTTCAACTAATCTGCTCAAGTATAACACAAAATACAGGAAATAAAGAGTGATAAGTAATTTTTCACAGATTGTGTAGTAAGTTGATAATTTATTAAATTTCACCGTTCGGACTGAACTATTTTTTTTACATTTACCAGGAATTGTAGAAAACTCAAATTTTAGGTACGCATTCAGGATTGATGTAGTTATATGCAAAATTAATTGTCATTAGTCACCCCAGTTTGAAAGCTTTGGAATCGCTGGTTGAGCAATCGAACTATATTTCCTATTCATTTAAAGAATAGAGACCATTTTAATTATGTATTGAATTATTCAAAGTTCAATCGTCTATAACATATCAATGGGTAAAGTAATCATGACAAATTTTCAACACATTGTACTTGTATCCATTCAATATTAGTAGCCCCAGTATAAGTATTCTATGAGCTGGTTGCAAAATTATACTATGTTTTCTATTTATTGAGAGGATAGAGACAATTTTCAATGTGTATTGAATAACTCAAAGTTCAATCGTTTATAACTTATCTTTGGGTAGAGTAATCATGACAAATTTCCTACAAATTATACTTGTATTCATTAACTATTAGTAGCCCCAGTTTAAAAGTATTCTATGGGCTGGTTACAAAATTAAACTATGTTTTCTATTCATTGAGAGAATAGAGACAATTTTTAATGTATATTGAATAATTCAAAGTTCAATCGTCCATAACTTATCAATGGATACACTAATCATGACAAATTTTTTGCACATTATACTTGTATCCATTTACTATCAGTAGCCCCAATTTGAAAGTACTATATGGGCTGGTCACAAAATTAATCTATGTTTTCTATTCATTGAGAGAATAGAGACAATTTTTAATGTGTATTGAATAGTTCACAGTTCAATCGTCTATAACTCATCAGTGGATACACTAATCATGACAATTCTTTACACATTATACTTGTATCCATTGACTAAAAGTAGCCTAAGTCTGGAAGTATTCTATGGGCTGGTTACAGAATTAAAGTATGTCTTCTATTTATTGAGAGAATAAAGACAGTTTTTAATGTGTATTGAATGATTCAAAGTTCAATCGTCTATAACTTATCAATGAATACACAAATCATTACAAATTTTTCACACATTACACTTGTATCCATTTACTATTAGTAGCCCCAGTTTGAAAGGACTATATGGGCTGGTTACAAAATTAAACTATGTTTTCTATTCATTGAGAGAATGGAGACAATTTCTAATGTGTATTGAATAATTCAAAGTTCAATCGTTTATAACTTATCAATTGGTAGAGTAATCATGACAAATTCAATACACATTATACTTGTATCCATTTAATATTTGTAGCCTCAGTTTGGAAGTATTCCTTTGGCTGGTAACAAAATTAAACTATGTTTTCTATTTATTGAGAGAATAGAGACAATTTTTAATGTGTATTGGATAATTCAAATTTCAATCGTTCATAACTTATCAATGCGTAGAGTAATCATGACAAATTTTCTACAAATTATACTTGTATCCATTTACTATCAGTGGCCCCAGTTTGAAAGTATTCTATGAACGAGTTACAAAATTAAACTATGTTTTCTATTCATTGAGAGAATAGAGACAATTTTTAATGTGTATTGAATAATTCAAAGTTCAATCGTCTTTAACTTATCAATGGATACACTAATCATGACAAATTTTTCACATTCATACTTGTATCCATTTAAAATTAGTAGCCCCAGTTTGAGAGTACTATATGGACTGGTTACAAAATACAACCATGTTTTCTATTCATTGAGAGAATAGAGACAATTTTTAATGTGTATTGAATAGTTCAAAGTTCAATCGTCTATAACTCATCAATGGATACACTAATCATGACAATTTTATACACACTATACTTGTATCCATTTACTATAAGTAGCCCCAGTTTGAAAGCATTCTATGAGCTGGTTACAAAATTGAACTATGTTTTCTATTTATTGAGAGAATAGAGACAATTTTTGATGTGTATTGAATAATTCAAAGTTCAATCGTTTATAACTTATCAATGGGTAGAGAAATCATGACAAATTTGACACACATCATACTTGTATCCATTTACTATCAGTAGCTTCAGTTTAGAGTATTCTATGGGCTGGTTACAGAATTAAACTATGTTTTCTATTTATTGGAGGGATAGAGACAATTTTTTACGTGTATTGAATAATTCAAATTTCAATCGTCTTTAACTTATCAATGGGTAAAGTAATCATGACAAATATGAGACACATTAAACTTGTACCCATTCACTATTAGAAGCTTCAGTTCGGAAGTTTTCTATGGATTGGTTACAAAATTAAACTACGTTTTCTAATAATTGAGAGAATAGAGACAATTTTTAATGTGTATTGAATAATTCAAAGTTCAATCGTTTATAACTCATCAATGGGTGGAGTAATAATGACAAATTTCTCACACATTATACTTGTATCCATTTACTATCAGTGGCCCCAGTGTAAGAGTATTCTATAGACTTGTTACAAAATTGAACTATGTTTTCTATTCATTGAAAGAATAGAGACAATTTTTCAATGTGTATTGAATAATTCAAAGTTCAATCGTCTATAACTCATCAATTTGTAGAGTTATCATAACAAATTTCTTACACATTATACTTGTATCCATTTACTATAAGTAGCCAGTCTGAAAGTATTCTATGGGCTGGTTACAAAATTAAACTATGTTTTCTATCCATTGAGAGAATAGAGACAATTTTTAATGTGTATTGAATAATTCAAAGTTTAATCGTTCATAACTTATCAATGAGTGAAGTAATAATAACAAATTCTCCACAAATCATACAGTATCCTTTCACTATTCAGTAGCCCTAGCTTAAAAGTATTCTATGAGCTGGTTACAAAATTGAACTATGTTTTCTATTCATTGAGAGAATAGAGACAATTTTTAATGTGTATTGAATAATTCAAAGTTCAATCGTTTATAACTTATCAATGGGTGGAGTGATCATGACAAATTTTCTACACATTATACTTGTATCCATTTACTATCAGCAGCCCCAGTCTGAAAGTATTCTTAGGGCTGGTTACAAAATTGAACTATTTTTTCCAATCATTGATAGAATAGAGTCAATTTTTGATGTGTATTGAATAATTCAAAGTTCAATCGTTTATAACTTTTCAATGGTTGGAATAATCATGACAAATTTTTCACACATCATACTTGTATCCATTAACTATTAGTAGCTTCAGTTTGAAAGTACTATATGGGTTGGTTACAAAATTAAACTATGTCCTCTATTCATTGAGAGAATAGAGACAATTTCTAATGTGTATTGGATAATTCAAAGTTCAATCGTCTAAAACTCATCAATGGATACACTAATCATGACAATTTTTCACACATTATACTTGCATCCATTTACTATGAGTAGCCCCAGTCTGGAAGGATTCTATGGGCTGGTTATAAAATTAAACTATGTTCTCTATTCATTGAGAGAATAGAGACAATTTTTAATGTGTATTGAATAATTCAAAGTTCAATCGTCTATAACTTATCAATGGATACACTAATCATGACAATTTTTCACACATTATACTTGTATCCATTTACTATGAGTAGCCCCAGTTTGGAAGTATTCTATGGGCTGGTTACAAAATCAAACTATGTTTTCTATTTATTGAGAGAATAGAGACAATTTTTAATGTGTATTGGATGATTCAAAGTTCAATCATCTATAACTTATCAATGAGTAGAGTGATCATGACAAATTTGACACACATTATACTTGTATCCATTTAATATTAGTTGCCTCAGTTTGAAAGTATTCTATGAGCTGGTTACAGAATCAAACTATGTTTTCTATTTATTGAGAGAATAGAGACAATCTTTAATGTGTATTGAATAATTCAAAGTTCAATCGTTTATAACTTATCAATGGGTTGAGTAATCATGACAAAATTTCTACAAATTATACTTGTATCCAGTTACTATTAGTAGCCCCAGTTTGAAAGTATTCTATGGGCCGGTTACAAAATTAAACTATGTCTTCTATTCATTGAGAGAATAGAGACAATTTTTAATGTGTATTGAATAATTCAAAGTTCAATCGTCTATAACTTATCAATGGATACACTAATCATGACAATTTTATACTCATTATACTTGTATCCATTTACTATAAGTAGCCCCAGTTTGGTAGTATTCTATGAGCTGGTTACAAAATTGAACTATGCTTTCTATTTATTGAGAGAATAGAGACAATTTTTAATGTGTATTGAATAATTCAAAGTTCAATCGTTTATAACTTATCAATGGGTAGTGTGTTTGCGGATCAATTTACTGAGAAAAATCAAAATGTTTTAGACCATAAATCCAACGCGAAACGGGCTTTCAAATGATTTCTCTGATAGAGAACGAAATAGTGGACTGTAATAATATATTTAACGACCAATATGGAAATCAAACAGGACATATAAACAAGTTATATCAATGATCAAATTAATAATTGCGATGCCAACAAATTTCAAACTCACCCTAATGGTAGAATCCCCGTCCCTGCTGCGCCGTCTCACTGAAAAGAAAAAGGGGATGATTTTCCGGGAGAGGATAGAGAGCAGTTGGTAGGAAATTTTAGGAATCCATACCCTTTTACCAGTCTGGTGATTGGCTCAGCTTCTTCCAGGAGCTTCTGGTCCAGTGGAGAGAATTGTTGGTTGATGCCCTCGATTTCAGGCAAATGGTAAACAAAATTCGACACCATTTACGTCACGATTGACAATTAATCTCGACCCACGACACAAAATAAACCGATGCCTTCTGGCGTAAACGACAAATTATTAGCCCTCAAGATTCCGGCAACACGAGGTTTTTTACAAGTGATTGATGCAAAAACATGACCAATAGTGAACACAAACCAACGTGTCTTAACGAAAGCCCAAAAAAGTGTCCAACGCGCAAGGCGGTACCGAAGACCAGTAGATGGCGCTACGGGTACCATTACAACAATTGACTTGATGCGTGCTCCTTTTCAGGCCGATAAATTTAATTTAGTAAATTCTTCTTTAAACATAAAGTTTTTAATTTTATTCCAAATGGCTCAAACATACCCCCGCCCCTGAAGATTCCTCTTCTGAACAATTGATTTCATGAGCCGGAGATATGGCAACAAGAAAATAAGGAAAGAAAAAAAAATTATCGAAATAGTCAACTTCAACAGCCATGAATGATACAACCCAAAGATCAAAAACATATTCTACCCACCACAATAACGACAATTTATTTACATATTTACAACTTCTCTACTCATTTACTGACTAGGCGAGGGGCAAAGTTTCACAACTGGCCGCCTCAGCTTGCCTTTATTTGTCCGAACAACGGCCACTCTCACGACTCCATCTTGGCCTGGGAAAACCTCCTCGATCATACCCAGGGGCCATTGTAGGGGGGCCATAGGACTCTGATCAATAAGAACTACCGTCCCCACGCGTAAATCACATGAAGGTTGTGTCCATTCTGTCCGGACTTGGAGCTCATGCAAATACTCCTTACTCCACCTGGACCAGAAAGATTGTATCAATTCGTCTAATTATTGATACCGAGATAGACGATTCGAGGGCAATTCCAACACTGTGTCTGCAGGTAATGATTTCAAGGGTGTAAGAGTCAAAAAGTGTGCAGGAGTCAACGCCAACGGCTCCGATGGTTCCTCCGAAAGAAGGCACAAAGGTCTGGAATTCATCAATGCCTCAACCTCAATTAACAACGTGTTGAACTCCTCATATGTCAGGCTTTGCTCTCCGACGACGCGCGTAAAATGGGATTTAACACTTTTAATATTGGATTCCAGAATTCCTCCAAAATGAGGACTACTTGGAGGAATAAATTTCCAATCGATTTTGTAGTCACTCAGCCCGTCCGACAGCGATTCTCTGGACTCTCGAGAAGAGTGCAAGCTTGAGAATTCGTACAATTCTCTCTTAGCACCAACAAAATTCGTTCCACAATCCGAATAAATCGTGGAACAAGCACCACGACGAGACAGAAATCTTTTGAATGCGGCAAGGAAGGCGGCAGTTGATAAACTGGTCACCAGTTCCAAATGAATTGCTTTTGTAGCAGAACACACAAAAAGACAAAGATAGGCCTTTTATACCGCTGAATTTTGCCGACGTCCCATACTGATTCGCCAAGAACCAGCATAATCTACTCTCGTGTTCCAAAATGCTTTAACTTGAGTTAAACGACACGTCGAGAGATTTCCCATAAGCGGAAAAGACGATTTGGGTTTGACTCTAAAACAAATATTGCACTCCCGTATCACTTTTCTGACCACAGATCGAGCAGAGAGAATCCAATACTTTTGTCGCAACAATGATATCAACAAATGGGGACCTGTGTGCAGATTCTCCAAATGATAATAACGCACCAACATGCGTACAAATGGGACATTTTTGGGCAGGATTATGGGATGAGCATATTCAAAGCCAACCGATGCATTTTGCAGTCGTCCTCCATCGACCAAGAACGGAGCCAAACGCTGAATTCTATTGGAACATGGTCTCCCATTTTGGAGTGCCCACATATCCTGTTGAAAGTGTTGGAGTTGTATGATTCGACACATAATATGATCCGATTTGACTGACTCCTCCCGAGTGACCAACTCTTGGCGAGGGAGCAGACGACAAAATCACAAGACATAGACCATAACTCGCCGAAGTTTCGAAAATGACGAGTAGGAACATATCACATCATACATCATATTTTCAGCATTTTCAGCTTGGGCTATCAGGCACGACGTTGGCTTTTGTTCAGGAGGCTCTACCAACTCCAACGAAAAATTTGGAGTAGGCCAACTTTCCTCATCTTCGATCAGCCAATTTGGACCATTCCACCACAACTGATGATGGCACAACTCTTGAGGAGTCAAACTTCTGGATAAACAATCGGCCGGGTCCTGTTTCCCTTCCACGTGAGCCCAGTTCTCTCTGTCGACAAGATTTTGAATCTTAGATACTCGATTAGCTACGAATGTGGACCAGCGGCTAGGTGCCGAGCTCAGCCAACATAGTACGATGGTTGAATCAGTAAACGTTCGAATCGAGGGACTTACGTTACGAGCCATGAAACTGTGACTCACGAGTTTTAATAAGTCTGCAAGCAAGAGTGCTGCACACAACTCGAGCCGGGGGATCTAAACGGTTTTTGTGGGTGCCACCTTAGATTTACCTGAAACTAACCTCACACACGCATTTCCATCACTCTGAGCCACTTTGAGGTAGACAACAGCCCCATACCCAGATTCCGACGCATCGGAAAATCCGATCAAGGTGGGTTGGCTATCGAGTGAGATTCCCAAAAAGCGTGGAACCTTTATTGAACTCAAGATGGGGCACTGCTCTTGAAATAAATTTCAATTTGCAACGATCGCATTACCAGGAGCTTGATCCCAATCTGACTTCTCTTGCCACAGCATTTGAATCAGTATTTTTAAATATAAAGTGAGCGGTGCCAAAAACCCTAAAGGATCGAAAATTCGAGCGACAGTCGACAAAATCTCACGTTTAGTTCCTACCCTTGGTCCGAATTCTATATTAAAATCAAACTCATCGTTGTCAGGGTGCCAACGGAGACCTAAAATGGAGCAAATATGGTTTCCAGCATCGAATTTCCTATGTTTAGGATTTCCATTATCAACTACAAATTTATTCCTGAGATGCTCAGAATTAGTGGACCCCTTAGCAAGATCAAAACCTCCAGTTTGAAATAATTGCTTAGATTGCAAATATAGTTGTTCGGCTTGATCAAGAGACGGAAGAGAAGTGATCAGGTCATCCATATACATGTCTCTGGGTACGACTTCCAAAACAACAGGGAATCGGCTACCTTCCTCATGCACAAGCTGTTTGACCGTCCTCAGTGCCATATGGGAAGGAACTGATACCAAAAACGACGGAATTTAATTCAAAGACTTGTACCGGATCCTTCGCGTCAAATCTCCATAGAATTGTTTGGAAATTTCTGTGTTCTGGACAGACCCAAATTTGTCTATACATCTGTCTAATATCTGCAGTCAGGGCGTAAGCAAATAAACAAAAATTCAACAATAATTCCACGATGTTGGTTTGCAGTTTTGGGGCCACGTGCAAAATATCATTCAACGATTTCCTTGAGCTGGTCTTGCTGCTGGCATCGAACACGACACGCACAGGTGTACTTAAGCTCTGTGGCTCAAAGATCGCATGATGGGGAATAAAATATCCCTCTCTCTTATCTGCATCACCGGTAAGCGATAAATGTCCCTGTTGCAGATAATCGGAAATTATTGCACAATAAGCCTCCCGTAATTCAGGAGTATGTGAAAATTTTTTCTCTAAATTATAAAACCTTATTGAGGTCGAATTATTCGAATGGCCTAGCAACTCCGGACTTGCTCGGAAAGGGAGACTGACGATATATTCCCCACTTTCGTCGCGTTAAACAGTTTCGACAAAACTCTGCTCACATTAAATATCGTCCGGATCTAGAAAAGCACCGTCCGTGGCGGAAACGTCTTCAAGTTCTCAGAATCGTTGGATAAGTGGGCCGATAGACTCATTTACAGTGGTGAGGAGAGCGATGCGTTCGTGAGAGCTTTCTAAAACAGGCGCCTTCCCCATAATAACGAAGCCTAGGGGAGTATGAATCGCCATGGGCTTATCTGGTGAATTAACTAGCTTAGCTCCACCCGGTATGAACGGAAAAAGTTCCGCTCCTAGAACTGTATCAATTTCGCCAGGTAAATGAAAATCGGCATCTGCCAGTTGCAAATGCTGCAAATGATCCAAACGAGAAATGTCTAATTCCATTGAAGGCAAATTTATCGACAATACGCTCAACGACTGAAGGCGTAATGGTGAAAAACACTCTTGCATCTGAGCGAGAAAAAATTCGCAAAGAGGTTTTACCCCGAACAGAATTTTTTGATCCACCAAAACCGAGAACAGACGAACGAGAAATTTGTTCAACGGTTAAATTTAATTTGCGACAAACGGATGTGGTTAAGAAGTTAGACTGACTACCACTGTCTAACAACAATCGAATGGGTCGGAGACTACCCTCCGCGTCCTCGGCATAAACAACCACAGTCGACAATATAACAGTGGAATTTTCCTCGAAACCTGCGGCCATGTTCATAGAACACAAAGTTGTCAAGGGACCCTCTACTGGTTTGGTGGTTTCAAGATGACTTTCCGACTTGCCAGTACGACCGTATTCAAAATGCAACAAAGTGTTGTGTGGCAACTCACACTTACTGCAACAATCCACCGAGTTACACTCTGACGCTCTATGTTGGTTTGAAAGACACTTGAGACACAGGAAGGCAGCTTTCACAACCTTAAATCGCTTCCAGGGGGTCAATTTCAATAATTTAACACATCCCTTTTTACGGGTGAATATCTGTTTTACAATAAACACAATTTTTCACCTCTATTTCATCCGATTTGGCTTAAAGAAAATGAGTTGCCTTGTACGACTTTTTTTGTTGACTAGAATTTTGAACTTTAATTTTTATTTGTGTCTCGGTAGGAGGTTAACATTTAATTTGTTTTTCTAGAAAGGTCACCAAGTCCGAATATGTTGGGAGCCCTTTATCTCGATGAGCTGCCTCAAATGATCTTTTTGTAGCTGAATCTAGAACCGTTAAACACCGATTAAGAAAAACAAATTCTCCTACATCACCAATATTCAATTGTTTCAACGCCGCTATTGGCGCGCAGAAACCATCTGACACTGAAATTATACCCTCCCTAGATTCCGACCGGAGAGGCTTGAAACGGGAAATTTTCTCAACATAATTACTTGCCAACGTGCGTTCATCGTTATAACGTTCGATCAAAGCCTTCCACATCATTTCATAATTAGCAGAAGTGGGCTTCACATTTTTACAAATATTCAATGCAGATCCCGTAAGTCTAGAAGTCAGATGTTGCATTTTCTCCAACGCTGATAACGACGAGTCTTCATGGATGAGGATATTAAACAATTCATAAAACACCGGGCAATGCTCCAGTGAGCCATCAAAGCGCGGAATTTCAATTGTACATAAGCGTGTCGCTTTATTTTCGACCGCGGGTGTACCTTCAATTGTTCGATTGGCCGAGTTGCCTTTTGCTGAACCCCTCGATCCACCGTGAATAAGCACACTGGCTACTCGTTCAATATGTTCGATCATATCGAATAACGATGTTGTAAATTTCGGTTCGAAATCTTTCACGAATTCTAAGGATAATTCATTTATTCTCATTTCGAGGTCGTCGAATTCTCGTAATGTTCTATCCAACAACGGATAAGATAATTTGAAACTTTCAACACTCGTTGCATCGGTGTCTTTTTTCGATAAATTATAAATTCTTTGAATTCTTGCGAAAGCACTTCCTGTCTTTTATTCAAAATTTTTATTGATCGCTCCGCTTTTTCTCCGTCCATAGTGCTAAATTTATAAATTTTTCACGAAACCAGATAAAATAGATAAATGGATATCTCTACTTTAAATCCAATGAACAAAGTCACAACAACAAGATTAATGTTCTAACACAATAAGCGAGAATTATTGACGCTAATATTTGTTTGAAATAAATAACAAATCAATTGTTTCACTGCAAACAGTTTTTACGATAGTTTAACTCAAATAAAAGACCAGCAACTCGCTCTGAACTGGTCGAAACTCAACGACTACTGACCCACGCGTCAGACACCAAATGATTCCCCCAGCCAATTGATCTTTTCCACTTTATTCAAAGGAATACCTGGCTCGAAGGACCAATGTGTTTGCGGATCAATTTACTGAGAAAAATTAAAATGTCTTAGACCACGAATCCAGCGCGAAACGGGCTTTCAAATGATTTCTCCGATAGAGAACGAAATAGTGGACTGTAATAATATATTTAACGACCAATATGGAAATCAAACAGAACATATAAACAAGTTATATCAATAATCAAATTAATAATTGCGATGCCAACAAATTCCAAACTCACCCCAATGGTAGAATCCCCGTCCCTGCTGCGCCGTCTCACTGAAAAGAAAAAGGGGATGATTTTCCGGGAGAGGATAGAAAGCAGTTGGTAGGAAATTTTAGGAGTCTATCCCCTTTTACCAGTCTGGTGATTGGCTCAGCTTCTTCCAGGAGCTTCTGGTCCAGTGGAGAGAATTGTTGGTTGATGCCCTCGATTTCAGGCAAATGGTAAACAAAATTCGACACCATTTACGTCACGATTGACAATTAATCTCGTCCCATGACACAAAATAAACCGATGCCCTTTGGCATAGACGACAAATTATTAGCCCTCAAGATTTCGGCAACACGAGGTTTTTTACAAGTGATTGATGCAAAAACATGACCAATAGTGAACACAAACCAACGTGTCATAACGAAAGCCCTAAAAGGTGTCCAACGCGCAAGGCAGTACCAAAGAACAGTAGATGGCGCAACGAGTACCATTACAACAATTGACTTGATGCGTGCTCCTTTTCAGGCCGATAAATTTAATTTAGTAAATTCTTCTTTGAATTCTATTTAATTTTATCTTAAATGGCTCAAACAGGTAGAGCAATCATGACAAATTGGACACACATCATACTTGTATCCATTTACTATCAGTAGCTTCAGTTTGGGGGTATTCTATGGGCTGGTTACAGAATTAAACTATGTTTTCTATTCAATGGAAGTATAGAGACAATTTTTCACGTGTATTGAATAATTCAAAGTTCAATCGTCTATAACTTATCAATGGGTAGAGTAATCATGACAAATATGATACACATCATACTTGTATCCATTCACTATCAGAAGCCCCAGTAAGGAAGTTTTCTATGGGTTGGTTACAAAATTAAACTATGTTTTTTATTCATTGAGAGAATAGAGACAATTTTTAATGTGTATTGAATAATTCAAAGTTCAATCGTTCATAACCTATCAATGGGTAGAGTAATCATGATAAATTTCTCACACATTATACTCGTATCCATTTACTATCAGTTTCCTTAGTTTAGGAGTATTCTATAGACTGGTTAAAGAATTAAACTATGTTTTCTATTCATTGAGAGAATAGAGACAATTTCCATTGTGTATTGAATGATTCAAAGTTCAATCGTCTATAACTCATCAATGGGTAGAGTAATCATGACAAATTTTCTACATATTATACTTGTATCCATTTACTATCAGTAGCCCCAGTTTGAGAGTATTCAATGTGCTGGCTGCAAAATTGAACTATGTTTTCTATTCATTGAGAGAATAGAGACAATTTCCAATGAGTATTGAATAATTCAAAGTTCAATCGTCTATAACTTATTAATGGGTAGAGTCATTATAACAAGTTTCTTACACATTATACTTGTATCCATTTACTATGAGTAGCCCAGTTTGAAAGTATTCTATGGGCTGGTTACAAAATTAAACAATGTTTTCTATCCATTGAGAGAATAGAGACAATTTTCAATGTGTATTGAATAATTCAAAGTTTAATCGTTCATAACTTATCAATGGGTGTAGTAATAATTACAAATTCTCTACAAATCATACTTGTATCCATTTTCTATTAGTATCCCTAGTTCAAAAGTATTCTATGGGCTGTTCACAAAATTGAACTATGTTTTCTTATCATTGATAGAATAGAGTCAATTTTTGATGTGTATTGAATAATTAAAAGTTCAATCGTTTATAACTTATCAATGGTTAGAATAATCATGACAAATTTTCCACACATCATACTTGTATCCATTAACTATTAGTAGCTCCAGTTTGAAAGTACTATATGGGCTGGTTACAAAATTAACCTATGTTTTCTATTCATTGAGTGAATAGAGAAAATTTTTAATGTGTATTGAATAATTCAAAGTTCAATCGTCTAAAACTCATCAATGGATACACTAATCATGACAGTTTTCCACACATTATACTTGTATCTATTTACTATAAGTAGCCCCAGTCTAGAAGAATTCTATGGGCTGGTTACTAAATTAAACTATGTTCTCTATTTATTGAGAGAATAGAGACAATTTTTAATGTGTATTGAATGATTCAAAGTTCAATCGTTCAGAACTTATCAATGGGTGAAGTAATAATAACAAATTTTCTACAAATTATACTTGTATCCATTCACTATTAGTAGCCCTAGTTTAAAAGTATTCCATGCGCTGGTTACAAAATTGAACCATGTTCTCTATTCATTGAGAGAATAGAGACAATTTTCAATGTGTATCGAATAATTTAAAGTTCAATCGTCTATAACTTATCAATGAGTAAAGTAATCATGACAAATTTTTCACACATCATACTAGTATCCATTTACTATCAGTAGCCCCAGTTTGAAAGTATTCTATGAGCTGGCTCCAAAATTAAACTATGTTTTCTATTCATTGAGAGAATGGAGACAATTTTCAATGTGTATTGAATAATTCAAAGTCCAATTGTTTATAACTTATTAAAAGATAAGGCGACCATGACAATTCTCCTCAAACATTATACTTGTATTTATTATCTATAAGAAGCTTCAGTTTGAAAGTATTCTATGAGCTGGTTACAAAATTAAACTATGTTCTCTATTCATTGAGAGAATAGAGACAATTTCAAATGTGTATTGACTAATTCAAAGTTCAATCGTCTAAAACTTATCAATGGGTAAGGTAATCGTGACAAATTTTTCACACATCATACTTGTATTCGTATCCATTTACTATTAGTAGCTCCAGTTAAGAGTTTTCTATGGGCTGTTTACAAAATTGAACTATGTTTTCTATTCATTTAGAGAATAGAGACAATTTTCAATGTGTATTGAATAATTCAAAGTTCAATCGTCTATAACTTATCAATGAGTAGAGTAATCATGACCAATCTTCTACACATTATACTTGTATTCATTCACTTTTAGTACCCTTAGTTTGAAAGTATTCTATGGGCTGGTTACAAAATTAAACTATGTATTCTATTCATTGAGAGAAAAGAGACAATTTCTAATGTGTTTTGGATAATTCAAAGTTCAATCGTCTATAACTTATCAATAGGTGAAGTAATCATGACAAATTTTTTACACTCCATACTTGTATCTATTTAGTTTTAGAAGCCCCAGTTTTAGAGTATTTTTTGGGCTGGTTTCAAAATTAAACTATGTTTTCTATTCATTGAGAGAATAGAGACAATTTTTGATGTTCATTGAATAATTCAAAGTTCAATCGTCTATAACTTATCAATGGGTGAAGTAATCGTGACAAATTTCTCACACATACATATTTGTATCCATTCACTATTAATAGCCCCAGTTTGAAAGTATTTTTTGAGCTGGTTACAAAATTGAACTATGTTTTCCATTCATTGAGAGAATAGATACAATTTTCAATGTGTATTGAATAATTCAATGTTCAATCGTCTATAACTTATCAACGGGTACAGTAATGATGACAAAATTTCCACACATTACACTTGTATCCAATTACTATTAGTAGCTACAGTTTGGGAGTATTCTATGGGCTGGTTACAGAATTAAACTATGTTTTCTATTCAATGGAAGAATAGAGACAATTTTTCACGTGTATTGAATAATTCAAAGTTCAATCGTCTATAACTTATCAATGGGTAGAGTAATCATGACAAATATGATACACATCATACTTGTATTCATTCACTATTAGAAGCACCAGTTTGGAAGTTTTCTATGAGTTGGTTACAAAATTAAACTATGTTTTCTATTCATTGAGAGAATAGAGACAATTTTTAATGTGTATTGAATAATTCAAAGTTCAATCGTTTATAACTTATCAATGGGTGGAGTAATCATGACAAATTTCTTACACATCATACTCGTATCCATTTGCTATCAGTGGCCCCAGTTTAGGAGTATTCTATAGACTGGTTACACAATTAAACTATGTTTTCTATTCATTGAGAGAATAGAGACAGTTTTCAATGTGTATTGAATGATTCAAAGTTCAATCGTCTATAACTCATCAATGGGAAGGGTAATCATGACAAATTTCCTACATATTATACTTGTATCCATTTACTATCAGTAGCCCAAGTCTGAAAGTATTCAATATGCTGGCTGCAAAATCGAACTATGTTTTCTATTCATTGAGAGAATAGAGACAATTTTCAATGTGTATTGAATAATTCAAAGTTCAATCGTCTATAACTTATCAATGTGTAGAGTCATTATAACAAATTTCTCACACATTATACTTGTATCCATTTACTATAAGTAGCCCAGTTTGAAAGTATTCTATGGGCTGGTTACAAAATTGAACTATGTTTTCTATCCATTGAGAGAATAGAGACAATTTACAATGTGTATTGTATAATTCAAAGTTTAATCGTTCATAACTTATCAATGGGTGGAGTAATAATTACAAATTCTCTACAAATCATATTTGTATCCATTTTCTATTAGTAGCCCCAGTTCAAAAGTATTCTATGGGCTGGTTACAAAATTAAACTATGTTTTCTATTCATTGAGAGAATAGAGACAATTTTTGATGTTTATTGAACAATCCAAAGTTCAATCGTCTATAACTTATCAATGGGTGAAGTAATCGTGACAAATTTCTCACACATTCATATTTGTATCCATTCACTATTAATAGCCTCAGTTTGAAAGTATTTTATGAGCTGGTTACAAAATTGAACTATGTTTTCCATTCATTGAGAGAATAGATACAATTTTCAATGTGTATTGAATAATTCAATGTTCAATCGTCTATAACTTATCAACGGGTACAGTAATGATGACAAAATTCTCACACATTATACTTGTATCCATTTACTATCAGTAGCCCCAGTTTGAAGTATTCTATGGGCTGGCTACAAAATTCAACTATGTTTTCTATTCATTGAGAGAATAGAGACAATTTTCAATGTGTATTGAATAATTCAAAGTTCAATCGTTTTTAGCTTATCAATGGGTAGAGTAATCATGACAAATTTTTTACGCATTATACTTGTATTCATTCACTATTAGTAGTCCCAGTTCGAAAGTATTCCATACTAGTTAATGAATACAAGTATGATGTGTGAAAAATTTGTCATGATTACTTTACCCATTTATAAGTTATATTCGATTAAACTTTGAATTTTCAATACACATCAAAAATTGTCCCTATTCTCTCAATGAAAAGAAAACATAGTTTAATTTTGTAACCAGCCCATAGAATACTTTCAAAGTGAGGCTACTAATAGTAAATTAATAAAAGTATATTGTGTTAAATATTTGTAATGATTACTTTACCCAGTAATGAGTTATAGACCATTGAACTTTGAATTATTCAATACACATTGAAAATTGTCTTTATTCTCTCAATGAATAGAAGACATAGTTTAATTTTCAGCCAGCACATAGAATATTTTCAAACTTGGGCTACTAATAGCAAATGGATACAGGTATTATGTGCAAAAAATTTGTCATAATTACTCCACCCATTGATAAGTTATAGACGATTGAACTTTGAATTATTCAATACACATTAAAAATTGTCACTATTCTCTCAATGAATTGAAAACATAGTTTAATTTTGTAACCAGCCCATAGAGTGATTTTTGATACTCCACTGCAATTGTTTTCAAGTGCACTTTCATGTGGATTAGGTTTATCTGGATTTTATCATTTCATATGTGAGTTATTTCCAATTTTTATATTTTATTTTCGGTTCATTTGAACGCATATGGCCTAACAATTTAATACCTGTTCCTTGGTCATCTTGGGACTGCAGCTGATTATTTTAATTGAATTAAAGATTTCATTGGAAGTACATATGCGTGCTTGTAGATTTTCTCTCTCATACTGCGGTTATCTATTCTCCATTTTCTTCCCTCGATAAGATTAGTTACTTCTTAAAGTTAGTTTTTGTGAGGCTTTTTTTTTCTCTATCATCATTTTTCTTTCATATTCAGTAACTCACATTACCTTGTGTTCACCTACCGTGGTCTAATTCCAGTAATCCGTTGTTTAGCTCCTGAAGTCGTGATGGACCGCACCGACAATCCCTAATTCCTTTTTTGTGTCCATTGTCTATATTTCATTCTCATCAATTGGTCTCGATTATTTAAGGATTACCAGTATCTAATCATTTATTACTGCGAACGTTTTTATTCAAAATTTTATTTAAATTATTCCATTCAATATTTTATCCTATTTTTTTACATCTGATTTCATGAATAGATTCAAGTATGTCGAAATGCGCAAAATGTCGTTTTAGAAGATCTGATCAAGGGATTGTATGATGTGAAGAAGTATGTAATAAATCGCTTCATGCATCATGTCTCAATATGGTTGATTCCGAATTCAAATTTTATGAAAAATGTCCCAATATTCTTTACCTTTGCGATACGTGTCGACGTTCCTGTGTCGTCATTAATAAATCTGAGTCCGATAAAATTATGTCAAATATGTCAGAACTATGCACATCTATTTCGAGTGAAGTCCAACAGACTGACAAAGATAATTTGAATTCAATCCTACAGTCGTTTCAAGAAAACATTTTCGAAAAAATTGATACCGTGCTAAATTGTTTCAAAGAGGACTTCGGAAAATTATTCGGTACTCGAAAGTAAAAGCGGTATAACTGAAAATTTTTTTGATTTCTGAGAATTTCAGAAGTTTTGACTTTTCGGCACTCGATTGTCGATTCAAAGTGAGAAAGGTTGACTGACCTAATAGGGGAAGTATTGTGAAACTGATCCTTGAATAATTTTGGCACAACATTCAGATGAAATATTTTTCAAAATTATCACTCATTTATTTATTATTTTCAAAATTTGAATTATTATAAAATTCGAAATATTTTCTATAGCAAAGAAATAATGAGAATCATAAAGTGAAATTAGAATCATTATTACTCATATTTGTTCATCACATGCAAAAGTTCGTCAATTCTTCTTTCAAAATAGGTAATTTAGTTATATCGTTTTGTTTTAAATTAAACCTTCTGCGGGGATAATTCTAGTAGAAGAGTTAAAGACGATATCTGAACGATTTTAAATGGTTTTTTTCTACAAGTTATTCAAATATTAGTTTGACCCTCGTGAAGATAAGCTTGATAGAAATATAGAATAAGTAATCACTGAAATCCACGTTACCATCTAAAACATTTTTTGAATTACTAGCGTTTCATTTCTTATCAATAAAATTTGAATTATTGTAAAATTCGTTATATTTTTCTGAAGAAAAGAAACCATAAGAATATTAATGTAAAATTAGAATTATTATCACTCATATTTGAAACATCACATATAAACGTTTGGAAATTATTCTTTTAAAATAGGTTATTCGCGGTTATTTGGTTCTATCGTATTTAGTATCAAATTGAAGCTCTTGTGATATTAATTCTAGTAGAAGTGTCAAAAAGGATATACAAACGGTTCTCAATAATTTTTTTACAAGTTATTCAAATAATGTCTAGTTTGGTATCAACTCAAAACTTTCGGGGAGATTAGCTTAAAAGAAATCTAAAATTGTTTTTATAATTAAAATTTTAATTATCATGAAATTTATCATATTTTTTTTGAACATGCGAAGAATAGTATGCTCGATATTATGTTATGGGCGAAGCGCGAGACAAAGGCAAGGGCGAAGTCTAAGGCGTTAGTCTCATGTAGCTAACTTCATCCGTGACGATAATGACGGTCGTTCAGTGTCTGTGTTTCATATGATACTTTTTGTAACAAGTGCACCGAAGTACCCCACTACTGAGCTTTCCAAATAAATTTGGAAGTATTAAAACTTTCTTATCAATTTACAAACAAAATTTTTCCAATTGCGTTCATATTTACAGGAAACTCGTAGTAAATTGATAATACGAAGCCTTAGATCATACATAATATCTGCATGGAAGAAATTGCGAACGGTTACGACGGAAAGAGATGGAAGATATATTGTAAGAAAGCTGAAAAAATAAAGAATAAAGAATAAGCGTGACAATAATCAAATTTCAGTTAGTCAAGCTCGCAAAATGACAAACACATGATGTAATGAGTTCTTATTTCTGTACAAAATGTTTACATTTATTCGCCGTTTCCTAGTTAGAAGTACATCTTCGTAACATTATAAATAGCAAATGAAATTCGATACACATGCGCAGTTCGTTTCACTCCAATTTCTTTCATTATATTTTATTTCTTTGTCCATCTAACGTAACCTATATTTTCCTCTCTTTCTGGCGTAACCGTTCGCAAAAATGTATTGTGTGACATGGATTTCCTTCCATCTAGATATAGATGATCTAAGTACGAAGCATAGCTTTCCTGGCTTATTCTATTGATTGATATTTCTCACATCTTCTCTGCTATTAGGTTTAAAGCGAATGCAAACACTATAATGAATACATCTCATAATACAAATTTTCTCCAAATGTTAATTTGACATTATAACAATGAAATTAAAAAATACAATCAACGGCATACTTACATGATCCACAGAATTCAGTTTAGTAGAAAGGTACTTTTGGTGCACGTGTCACAAAAAAGAAATAGTGAAAATCATATTGTGGAATTAGAATTATTCTAACTAATATCTGGACATCATAAGCAAACAGTCGTCAATTATTATTATTATTATTTATTCACCATAAGAATCAATAGAATATAATACAGACCGTCAGATAGTCGTAGATTTCAGTGTCCCATTTTGTTTTTTCTGCCTTCAAGAATTTTGATAAGCCATCATTCCACATCCTTGGGCAAGTGGAACACTTCTGCCTATCGTTTTCAGCTGACTCTTTTTTCCCTAAATTGCATTTCGTAAGCATGGCAGAAGCTACAAAATTGGATCAGAACATGTTTTTTTATAATAAATTAGAATCTATTTTTATTGTGTTGGCCACACGGTCCAGCTCCAATTTCAGCATTATTTTACTCTAAATATTCATACTTATCAAAGCTCTTGAAGGCAAAAAATAAAGAATGGGGCACTGAAATCTACGATTATCTGACGGTCGAATACAATTGGCTTGTCAATACATAGAGAAAAAATATAACTAAATTATTAATATAGTAGTACATAGAGGGAGTTACATACAAATTGATAGGCGCATACGAATTGGGCATGGATCCCAGGTACGGTCTATAAAACTAGGCAGAGGAGAAACGTCATCAAAATTTATAACTAGATAATGACGTTACGTAATTACTACGTTTATATGCTATACAAGGCAGCAAAACTCGAATAACAATTACTGTTTGTATTGAAAGATACAGATTTAATACGCAACAAGGCAAGAGTAATGATATTCTGACCAAAAAGAATGAAGTAAACACGTGTTGATCGCACTGAAATGTCGAAAACGAATGCAACGAATGAGAATGTAAACGTAGTCAAACTTCATAGTACCATCGTATGATAAAGAAATAAACAACAATTATTGTAAATGAATGAGATTTTGTTGGAAACATTAAATTTAAGTATAGAATATTTGTTAATCAAATTAAAATATACTTTTCTTATAGTATGCAAAAAATTGCATTCATTTTCTTTGTTTTTCCAAACATAAACATCACGTTGTCATTACGACAGGTTCTTTTCATTTTCAAATGTTCTGATGACGTTTCTCCTCTGCTTAATTTTATAGACTATAGTTGTAATCCGTACATACGAATTAGGAACGACGATCCGCGATAATCCTCTTCATTGCACAGGTATAAATTATGAATGTTTACTATACTCCGTTTGGGATTGACAAAAAGTAAGAAAACAAAATTTTCCAGAGTACTACTGGATTTTTTCAAGTATGCGGCAAATGAATCTATTAGAAAAATAAATATATCTTTACTACGATATTCATAGAAAGCCGCATACTATATGTACTTGGAACAGAAGTTATTTCCTGAACAATGAAAACACTTCTATAAAGCTCACCGATATTCTCTTTTTAACCCCAACAAAGATGTAGATGGGATTTTTCAGAATGACCAGTTTATGTATTTATTTCAGTTGATACTTGTTCAAGTTTTATTTCTATTAGGAAGCGTACACGTATGTATCCCTTTTTTTCATTTTTATCAACTAATAATACAATTTTTTTCTCATAGTTACAAAATCACTTCGACGAATATATTATTGGAAACCCAAATATTGGTGCACAATTAATGTTTATAGGAGCATTACCTTATGTTGAAGGAACAGCTCTTCTATTTAGAAATAATCGAACATTATATATATTACGTAAGTTCTATTAAGTATAAATTTTATTATTTTTGTATTCGAAATCCTGTTTTTTTTTTCAGTTGTTAGTATATTGCTACCAAATTTGAGTCAACCGAACCAAGATATAATAGAAATTGTTGATTCAGACTTACAATACCAATATTTTGATCAAATACACTTATATATCTAAAATACTATATAATAACTATATGTATAATTCAATACGTTATCTTTGAATTACTTGTTTTTAGTTTTAAATTAGCTTCTTGAAACAACCTTTACAAAAATTTAATAAAAAAAAATAAACCAAGAAATCTAATTACGCTCTTATCATTTCTTAAGGCACTGTTTTCAAGAAAAATAGTATAGCAAAATTCAAAACTGTAATAAAAATCAATAACTCACTACATATTCACAATATATATGATTTGATACTCCACCTGTACATTACCTGCTTTCAGTTGTAATTTTGTTTTCCTAAACCCTATATGAAAATTGAATGAAAAATATTGTAATCATACAATTATAGAACCATATGGCACTTAACATTTCCAAAATAAGTTAGAAGAATATTTATATTTTCTTTAGTTAATTGAATGAAAAAAAAATCAAATCATAACATTAACTGTTTCCACCTAAATCTGTTCCTTTTTTTTTCCTTGAAATGAGAAAAAATAAATATTTATTCAATACTCTTACAAGAAACCAATGAGAAAAAAAAATTAAAATAGGAAACAACCTATAAATAGAACTTTACGCTTCTAAATAAGTTGTCAAAAATAAATATCACAATTCACATATAAAATATAACAGAAAAGAATAACATAAGGTGTTAATTCAGATGTGAATAGTAATCAAGTGTTGGCAAAAGCTTTAATGGTTCATACTGTCAATGAATGTTCTGAAAGAAAGAAAAAAAATTTTAAAAAACTCTTAATCACTTCAAAATGTACTTACATATACATGAATTGTTCTTCCAGCCCGCCACAGCTGGAGGTTCCCCAAATCTTCAATTTCACCACTATACAGTAGGGTGGCATGGGGTGCGAGCTTCTAGAAAGATATTTCAATGAAATCAGACATCTAAAAAACAAACACTTTCAAAAATCGACTGTTTAAAAATAGAAAAACACTGTCACTCATGTTCAACTCCTGAATCAAGAACTTCTGTATTGTTAGCACCATTTGGTACAAATTTTTGTCAAAAAATATATTAACTTTAAACACACTTACAACTTACAACACATTTTAATGTCTTTCAAACATAGAATGATACGATAATAGTTTGCAAAAATAGAACAGATATAAAATCATCAAAAAAATTTTGCACATCCTGTATTCATTCTATCTTAAAAAAAAACACATAGTTCCAGTTTTTATTCATTGTACATCACTTCAAAGTTTCTATCAAATGGAAGATTTTTTTTTACAGTTTAAACTACTCAT
Organism: Dromius quadrimaculatus; assembly: GCA_963989225.1. Taxonomy (NCBI): domain Eukaryota; kingdom Metazoa; phylum Arthropoda; class Insecta; order Coleoptera; family Carabidae; genus Dromius; species Dromius quadrimaculatus. The sequence goes on along the minus strand of OZ022326.1, from coordinate 28,047,345 downwards.
TCATAGATGCCAGAGTATGTATGCATCTGGAAAACATCACATAGCTAGTAAAGAATAGTGACACGCGTTTCATACCTCGAAGGAGAAGTTGACCAATGTCTTCAAGTTCTTAAGACAAAACTTAAGACGTTCTCTTATCAGTTCTTAAGACGTTGGCCAAGAAAACTCAAGACGTTCTTATCACTTCTAAAGACGTTCTTATCAGTTCTTAAGGCGTTCTTATCACTGATGACCTTGAGATTGAGCCAAATACCTCTTCTAATATCTACTGACGAAATCACGATCTTACGAGCAGATGTCTACAATCAAAAAGCTCAAAATTCCATTCAGGACTTCTTATATGTATAACTCTATCAGTAAATACATCATTTCTATTGTTTTCAGAGCGCTATCTGCAGTTATATGAAGTTGGAAATAAGTCAAAAACACTACATTCTGAACAGTTTTGGAGTATTGCAAATCACATAATTCCATTTGAAACAACATTATACGTATGAATCCGTCCTCAAGTACACAAAATTTTGCATTTCCAGCTTGCTATCAGCGTTTTTTCTGAGGCTCGTTATGAAAATTTTGATTATGGAAAACAGCTCAAAAACAAGTTTTCACCACAGAAATGCGTTTAATGGCAGAATCATACTCCAAATACATTATAATCCATGTTTTTAGAGTGCTATCTGCAATTATACAAAGTTTGGAATAAGTCGAAATCACGATTTTCCGAGCAGATTTCCACAATCAAAAAGTTCATAATTCCATGCAAGACGTCATCTCATGTATGAATCTTGCGGCAAATACATCATGTATCTTGTTTCCAGAGCGCTATTTGCAGATATACGAAGTTGGAAATGAGTCAAAATCACTACATTTTGAGCAGTTCTGCAGTATTGCATATCACATAATTTCTCTTAGGGCAACATTATACGTATAAAGCCGTCCACGAATGAACAAGATTTCGCGTTCTCAGTTTGCTATCGGCGTTTTTTGAGAGGCTCGTTATGAGAATTTTGATCGAGAAAATTGGCTCAGAAGCGAGATTTCACCACAGAAATGCGGTATATGGCAGAATCCTACTCCAAATATATCATATTTTGTGTTTTCAGTGCTATTTGCAGTCATACAATGTTTGGAATGAGTTGGAATCACGACTTTCCGAGCAGATTTTCACAATCAAAATGTCATAATTTCTGTCAGGACCTTGAAATATATATGAATCTATCGGCAAATACATCATATTTCTTGTATTCAGTGCGCTATCTGCAGTTATAAGGGTAGTATGAGGGTCACTCGCGTTTTGAGTGCAAAAAACACTCAAAAATGCGGAAAATCTACATCAAAATCTGGTTTATTGGTTTGTTCCAGAGGACACTTTTCCTTAACGAAAACCTGAACGGAAACCTGAACGCCACAGACCTGAACGTTCAGACTGTTCCCGTTGTCGTACTGTCTCCGTTGTGTGTTTGTAGACTGTCCTTGCATTCAGATTGTCCTTGCATTCAGATTGTCCTTGTTGTCCTTGCATTTAGATTGTCCTTGTCACCCTTACATTCAAATTGTCCCTGTTGTCGTTCTGTCGCCGCTGTTTGTGCATTCAGACTGTCCTCGCATCAAAATTGTCCTTGCGTTTGAATTGATATGTACCAATAGCTATATGGCACTATCATATTTATTCTCGACTTCTCCCTAGTCTTTGTTCATAACCTGTTTCTGAGTTCCATAATTAGGCTCTCAAGAATTCCGAAAATTTGATGTGAAGCCTCTAATTTTACAAACACATTTGCACTTCTCACCACACTTGCAGTCATTAACTTCATACGAATAACTCTTTGGATCTGTTGACAAAAACTCTTCAATATATGTATTGGAACCAAGTTCATCTGTCCTTTCGCCTAACATGCAACCGTAATAGTGTTTGAACCGTTGTCTATAGAGAAGACACTATCTGTATCGAAATATAGAATATTATTGTCTAATTCATTCAACATATCATATAAACGTAATCTAGCATTTCCAGTAGTGTATGAAGCTGTAGCTGTATTTGTTGCATTGCTATTTTCAATATAGTAGTCTTCAAATTGATATGTAACATGTACAGTATTTTCATCAACAAATATATAATCAATGTTAGTTAATCTGTTATCTAAAAGTATTCCATAGAATCTGATAGGGTTAGTTATATATTCTTAATTAGACATGTTTAACCTTTGGCCAAATTTACCCCATAATGAATTTGAATATATTTCAGCCCCAGCTCTTCTACCGGGAAAATCTGTAACGGAATGAGGATTCAAGTCTATACCTAATTTGTTTTTAACTGTTGATATATACTTTTTTTTTGTTTTGAAATAACTTTTCTTCGCCGACGATTCCAATTTTATTTTCATGAAGTCCTTATTATATCCTTCGGATAAGTTATCAGATTTTTGTTTGTTATGCCATATCTCATATATTTCTTGTATTTGATAACCTTTTCCTAGTGCCTTTTTAATTTAAATTTTTGTCTACGTGCCTGTAAGACAACGTTCTTAATCACTATGATCACAAGTATAATTATTGCTTCAAGTACATTGATTACATAACGGAAAAACTAATTTTTCATCTCTATTTATTTTTGTTTCTAGCGGTAGTACCAGATGCTATAGATCTCTTGATAGTGATATTCCACACTTAATAGAACCAAATCACTCACTGAATAACCATAATATCGCACAGTAGGATACAAACTGCAAGCATCTATATACCTAATGGAGACAAAAAACTTTTCGGAGCTCATTTTTTGATAAATATGTTCTATTTGGATGAATTTGCTGAATTATTTAGAAAACATAATCTTGAAACTGACACCCACTATACTATAAAAAAGATTTATAGACTGTATAACAATTCCTTTTGAGTAATTCAGATCCCATTTGTGTTTCATTAAACAGATATTTAAAATGTGTTTTTGTAACATTATCAATTTGGTCAGGTGTGTAGCACGTACTGCAACCATGCCAAAAACAGCCATGAAATTGATATATGGCATTGTTCATATTATCATAGCTATCCACTTTAGCGCCGCATATAATTTCTTCACCACCGTTCAAAGCGTGTTTTATATTTTTGTTGTTAAAACTTTCTAATCAGCTGAAAGACTTCTGGCTATAGCAATCTTTCTGTTCTTTATCTATTAACCCTATTGTATCGGGCTGTGAATATTCAGATCTATATATAGCCATACACACACTAGCTATAATTAAATATTGAAACGGATCAATATTTCCAATTACAAGAAAATATTTTCGCAATTCTATACAAACTTGTCTTGAAATATTAACATCTGATTGACAGTATTCAAAAAGTTTTTTTTATCATCAAATACTTAATCATTGTTTAAAACATTATACCAAATCAAAAACTCAAGCCTTTGCTTTGGCTTCATAGAATCTTAATTATAAAAATTTTTATAGGGTATTTTGCCTATATAGTTCTCGTCTTTTGAAACATTAAACAAATGAGGATAGTATCTTTTTTTGAGTTCTACTAGACCAAATGTTTCTGGGGAACTACTAAGAGAACCAGCTACAAAATTCATACTATCTATTATTTTTAGTTTTATGCTACCAATTTCAAGTAACATTAGTTTTGAACCGTTATATATTGTAAATGGCTTTAAACTATTTCCTGCACAATATTCCAGTATGAAATTTGAATCGTATGCTTTTGCATTATATGCTATACAAGTATAACTTTCATGATGCTGATTAATTAACCATTTACAAAAGTCTTTATTATTGTGAAATATAAATCCAGAGCCATTGAAATATTGGGCAATAACTAAGTTAGGTATGTGTATACCAGCATTTTGTTGAGCTTCGCTTCGTGATCAAAGAAAATATATTTGTTCGTATGTGTACACCTTTTACAAATAACGCAATTATCACATTACCCGTTTTTACATTTTTTACAGTATAGTATAATACCTCACAATTGTTATATCTTTCTATATTTGCACTCTTCGTTCAAATGATTATTATATCAGCTAATGTGCGAAAACCATATATTACACTCACTGCAGTGGACCTCTTCAATATCTTTATTTTCATGTTCAAGTTTAAAACAGTCGCGGCAAATTTCTAAACTATTATTATTATATTCATGTTTTTTTATCATTGTTTGGTTTATAACATTCTTTGCAATGACAAACAGAACCATAAAAACCAGATATACAATCAATTACATCAAAGTGGTCACCATTTTTGTATAGGTATATCGTAATATTTTTTTAGGCTTTTTCATGAATTACAGAATTAGAGTTTTCTGAGCAAATATCATTGCTTGTTAATTGCTTATCATACAAGTCACGCTTCTGGAATTGTTTAGGATTATTTTCATATGTTAGTGCTGCTATAATAGCTCTTGGTGCACATAAATTATCTCCATTTTTTATTTGCGTTATAGACTGTTCCCTTCTCATATTATCAGTTGAATTTCATATTTTTGAACGTTCACTTCCTTGTGGCATATCAATAACTTGTGCATGAAAAATGGTTTTATTCAAATCAAATTCCTCATCATAACCTAAAGTTTGATGAAAGTTTTTTATAAGTATTCGTCCATTGCTATCTTCACTAATATCGACACTTATTGGGTTTTGTATATTTTGACACTCCAATGTGAGCGTAAATTTATCATCTGTTTCATAGCTTTTTTTCTGTTTGACAATTATTTTATTCATACCATCTCCAACATCTTTTAACCTAATTTTTAAAATTATTTGATGTACGTTATATTTTCTTATATACTTGTTAACTATATTGTCAATTATTAATCTACTTTGTTCCTTATCGTGATAATTATTGGATTTTTCTTCCTCAATCGGTTCATTAAATAAACTATGATGAAACGGATAAATATTATATAGTTGATTTCTGGGTTTTGGTGCAGGTTTCTCATTCAAACTAATTCCAGGTGTTGGTATAGGTTTTTTATCTATTGGTGTTAACGTGGATACGCGTATTTCAATTTTATGTACTAGTTAAGATTTCTTTAGATTTGAATATCCTATTATAGTTTTACTTTTACATACTACACGTAGCTCTTTAACAGTCTTTCTACTTGAACAATCGTTATTATCACTTAAATTATAATCAGTGTTACAAAAATGACATTTAGTGTAATGTATAACATTTGTTGAGTTTTATTCTGAAATGTACTTGGCTGATTCATCTCTATTTGATAGAGAGAAGAAATTGTTAATATAAAATCAACTCAAATTCGCCTACTCTACTATCTTGAGTGAATTTAGTTTTATACTTATTAAGCCAAAATGTATAGGTTTAGTTGAATGTTTTTTCATATAAGCTCTTACAACTATTTTACTACATGTACACAGAGTTGGTTCATATTTTTTATCTTTATTTTGATGATAATAATTTTTCATGAAGTTTTTCATATAGTTTCTCATACATTCTTCGCATTGAGATTGGTAACCATTCTAATTTTCATGGAAACTGGTTGCATCTTGTTCAACTTTACAAATTGTACACGTATATTGTTTATTGGAAGGAAAATTTCATCGATGTTTTTGTAAATATAATTTATGATATGATTAACATTTACATCTACAATAACCAAAGGACTCACAAATTCCACATGCTATATCATCGACTTGATCTTTTGGAGCAACAAAACATTCCAATTTGCAACAATAATCGCAGATCAAGTCTGCTTGAGCTGACACCATTTATTTAGCCAAAAACTGATACCACAAATTATCTTTTCAAGAATAAGGTGTTTGCGTTTCATTAAAAAAATATTTAAGAAATATTTATGTGATACATCATTTCTATAATCAATTGTGTATGAGTAATGAGGTAAATATTGATGTTTCTCAATTATCTCATATTTAGTTACACCATCAAGAGATGTATAAGTATTAGGTCTCATTTCTATAATCTTGAACTAATCTCTCAACATATTTAATTTTATCTACACGTTTTATGAATGGTTTTTCATTTTGCTTATCAATTTCATAAAAATTACAATTCATACATTGTGGTACATAAGAAGAAGCAATAAACGAGTACTCGAAACACTGTCAGCACTTTTCATAGACTTGATCATCAATATATATAACCGGAGCATCCAGAATACTAAATAAGTCATTCATCTTCAAGGAATTCATTCAAGACAGGTGTAATAATATATGAACAATTTTTAATTCGTTGTTGAGATCTTCTGCGATCTACTGCATATTATTGCCAAATACCTTCACGACTTGCTCTATGAGCATAATTCCACATAAACATATAGTGTATTTCAACATTATTATCAGATCCTAATATCATCTTACCAAACTCATTATATTCCTGCACAGTTAATGTGTTTTTCCTACTATTTGGTTCTTCAACTATTCCTCAGTAACTGATTCCTCAAATACTGGTTTCTCAGTAACTGATTCCTCAACTACTGGTTCCTCAGTGACTGATTCCTCAACTAATGGTTCTTCAGTTACTGATTTTCCGAATACTGGTTCCTCAGAAACTGGTTCCACAACAGGCTTTCCATTATTTGATCCACTTCTAACTCTGATTCGGTTTCAATTCCAAAATATATATATACAAATACTTTCCTATTTCTTTTAATCGAACATTTGTATCTTCAACCATGCTGCTGATATCTTCAATTTGTGTTCTCAATAGTTTTGCATCATCCACAACCACGCTGTCAATTTTTTCATTTACCATATTCAATTGATTCATTAGGTTTATACAAAAGTTTAAATTCTCGTTATTAAGTTCTCCACCCTCAGTTCCAATTAGTTCATTTACACGTTGTCTCAAACTAAGAACATATTAGGTTGGATTTGCTCCATTTGTTCTATCTAATACAATGATGAAAGCAGTAATTTGCTTCATAAATTCTTTACAATTGTTATTAGACCAACTAGTTTGAGTTTCAATTAGTTCATCCATACGTTGTTTTGAGCTGGAGGTTGTATTCTATAAGTGTCTCTTTAGTTGCCATTTATTAGAGAAAGATTAGTGACGATTTACAGTTGTTATTATTTCATACAACAATTCGCTTTGAGAAAGACTGGTCTCAAAGTGATTTCCATAGTGTATCATTTTCTTGATTTCTGTTGTATAAATTAATACTGTTTGGGTTATACTCAAGTCTAAGTATAATTTCCAAGTCTGGATGAATTATTTTGAATACTTTGATGCGATTCCTAGCTCCACGTTTTTGAATTCTAAACACATTATAAGGATAATCCTACATATGATTCTTTTCAATAAGAATAAACTGTTGGCGTTTGTTTGTATCATTTGGTTTTGAAACTACATTGTGTTTTATTCCTTCAACTCTTTCTGTCAAAGAATCTATTTTATTTTCCAGATTACTCAATACAGCTCTATACTTTGACTTCATCTTGTATGTATATACACCTGTTATGTTGAATATCTTGAACGAATCGTTCTCTCCTATACTAGCATAAGTTTTATAGTACTTTTTGTATATCCTAGTATATCTAGTATATCTGCTATATCTCTCGCCTTGAACCATATATCATTATATTTATCAGCTAGATAATTGATTTTATTATCAAAGAAAAAATCACATAAATAAAAATTTCACACAAAAACTGTGAAATATGTGAGGTGCTTGTGCTATGTAACATTATTTTATCCATATGATTGAATATGATGTTGTTGTTTTTAATATCTGCAACTAAACAATATTCTTTGCATCAACTCAAGAGTAATGGCTGTTATCAAATCCTACCCAGTTCACGTATGCTTCAGTACCTTTACGTCTAATTACCTTCTCAACCAAATAAACATCATCATTAGCAGAATTTCATTCTTCTTCATAGGAGCAACCTTCTAACTCTTGCACCTTATAGTCTTTCAAATGATAAGTTATAGGATTAGAACATATTATTCTGGAAATTGTATATATCTCATTTGTCCAATTAGGTACATAACCTTTCCCAAAAACAGTTTAATATTTGGATATTCTAACCTCATCTCCAATTTTATATTTGGGTTTATAATTTGAAACTTCTTCTTGAAACAGTGGCTTCAAATTCCCTCAATTGTTTTACTCTGATGTTTCAATAGGGGTCATTCTTATTGTACTGTGTTTGGTATTATTGTAAGCATACACTAATGTGGGTATCATATCTAATCATTCGTAATGCCCATTAATTGTGAACTGCTCCCACATTTTTTCTTTTTAAGTTCTATTACCACGCCTAACTACACTTGCCTTTTCCTCTGAATATGTTCAATGATGGTTAATATTATTTTCTTCCATCAATGCTTGTATAACTTATTGTTAGACTCCAACCCTTGATCAGATTGAAGATCTTTGGGTGTACGTTTCCCTAATATTGATTTAAATGCATTTCTTCTGCTTTTACCAGTTTTATTTTCTACAGGTACAGCCCACAAATAGTAAGAGAACACATCAAACACCATTAAAAAATATTTATAACCTCTTATAACTTCTGAATACGGAATCATTTCAACTAAATCAGCCTGCCACAAATCATCAATGCCAATTGTTACTACTCCACGTGTTTTGAAATGACATCTCAAAGGTTTATGTAACCTATTTGCAATTTGTTCTCTAATATTATTATCTACTTTTTTTTAACAAACTTTGATTTCTTTGAGTCACCTTCAGAACAATTAGCTTGTAGCATTGGTCGACCGTTTTTAGTTACTCTATTAGTAACGTTAGTTGAATTTGTATGTGACATGCATTTGAGACAATATATTAATTCACTCATTTATTACTCAAGAAAATCAAAACTATAACTTATAATCAATTCAATGTGTAATGGTATAAGAGCTTCATTATCTTTAATCATGAATTTTAATGTTTCACCTTTATTAAACGATATCCTACTAGTAACTTTATCATATATTTGTTTGCCAATATGAAATTGTTTGGAACCAATGAATGAATAAGAATTAATTGCTTCAATCCAGCCATTAAACGGAAAAATATATTCTTTCACTGTTGATGGTTTTGTAAAGGCAGAATGTAAAAATCGTCATCCGAACATTCGTTGTGGTATAAATTCTTGAGCATACAAAAATTCAGTTTCTTGAATGTGCTATTTTGTTTATCTATCAAATTCTTGAGTGTCGTACATTTTAAATTCATGATTTCACTCGTGTTATCTGGAAATTTCTTCAACCGTTCAATATTCTCATTAGATTTTTCTATTATCAATGCGACTATTTTACCTGTCTCAGAATAATATCTATCATCAATATCTTGTATTCTATTCTCATATTCATTGATTATATCAGACTCATAACCTTTTGTGCAAACATTTTTGTCGTCTTCGTGATCATCTGTTTTACATAATCTCTTGTTCTGAATGTCATAGTTATTGTCTTCTATTGATTCGAAGCCAGCTCCAGGTTCGCCTCTGATACCTCTTGAAAATATTTGATCATTAGAGTCATTATCACTTTCACCAAAGTTGTTCAGTACCATTTATTACACTGGAATGTTTTTCTTTACTGGATTTTTCTTCTTTTAGTTCTTCTTCTACATTCATGATTTCATTCTGAACATTTCCGTTACTTGCTGCTCTTTCAGCTTTCAGAGATGCTAAACGCTTTTCTAATTCTTCAATAATGCTCCAGTAAGCAAATTCTTTATTTTTATTATATCACTCAAATTTGAGTTTGATTCCCTTCTCACTTTGAGGTGTTGAAGTGATGTCTTCTAATAAATAATACTGTGATACAGGTGTTGTTGGTGTAGTTGATATGTCTGAAATATCAGATAATGCTTCTGATTGGTGAAATTCAGGTGACTGCTCTTTCTTCATCATGCATTTGTTGTCTTTGTGTTTTGCTTCGAGAGAGTCTTTCATATTCCTCCCATATAGGTTTTATAATATTGTTGTACTTGCAGCTCTTACTTGATCTTGGTTTTGTTGGTTGATCTGCTCTTTTCATACAATCAGAATGTACCAAAATTCTCTTATAGTTCTTTTAATCATTAGCTGTGAAATCTTCTGGATTCTTCTCAGTCAATAGACTCCATATGCCAGGTGTAGATGGCACATCAAAATCAACCAATCCCTTCTTTTTACCAGACTTATGGATGGAAATTTGATCTGGATCGTATGTTATTTTCACATTTTTACTTATAATTCGACTGTAACTTGTATTTGTTTTGGTATACGGCTACATATTTGACAGAAGTAAAAACATGTTATAGATTTTTCTTGAGGTATTGAATAACAATAATTCAATTGCAGATAATGACGTTAGCATAACATGCATATTAGTAATCTTATTCAATAACTGTTTCGTTCAGTCTTGTTCATCGTTCTAAGTGAATATTTGTGTCTCATTGCAGTGTTTGTGCCGAATATTATAATGATATTCGCGATGAGTCATCCATGGTTGACTATTCTAGATATTATGTCATTTGAGTATTGCTATTGTTGTTATTGCGTATGATGTTGAGTATTAAGCGATTGAGCTCATGTGTTGCTATCCCTTTATTCTTTGAAATGGAGCGTTCCTAGAACTCACTACGGTGAGGGAACGATCTGCTAAGTTGCTCCCAACGATACATTGGTATAATTCCAGGGCTAGCGGTGCCTTCCTGCCATCTTTAGTGTTTTATCAGGAGGTGCCCAGCGATGGAGTGTTCCTAGAACTCACTCCGGTGTGGGAACGGTTAGCTAACTCCAAACGATGCACTGGTGTAATTCCAGGGCCAGCGGTGCCCTTCTGCCATCTTTAGTGTTTAATCAGGAGGTGCCCAGCGATGGAGTGTTCCTAGAACTCACTACGGTGAGGGAACGATCAGCTAACTCCCAACGATGCACTGGTGTAATTCCAGGGCCAGCGGTGCCCTCCTGCCATCTTTAGTGTTTAATCAGGAGGTGCCCAGCGTTTTGGTTGCATATCTTTGAGTGAGCAGGCGAAGACTGAGTTTCAACTTGGCTTCAACTCTTTCTCCTATGGCCTCGCAGATCACTCTACGAAAGCTCGCAAGTGTCGCAGATTCACATCCTCTAGATGTGAAGCGAGGTTTTTCAGCAGACTCGCGCTTAGCGTGGAACGGAGCTCAGTTTCACATAGATGCCTGCGGGCAGCGTGGAGTGAGGTGTTTTTCCTCTTTTAAAGTTTTTCTCCATACCAACTCCTGTTTACTGAGGGTCGCTTGCAAGAATGATTATATTAGTGTTCTTTATTTCAGTCATGGATCCTTACTGAATATGATTTACTTATATCTCTGTTTTCTTAAACAGACTTCCTGAACTTCGGACATCTTGATTTGGAGACTCTATGATCCACATATTATTCAATGTAATAGTTGACAGAATCATTATTATGCAACAGTCTGTATGTATCTAATTTCTTTTGTGAATAAAGTTTATCTGATTCAACTAAACTGGAATTCATAACAGATTATCAGAAGTGGAATCAGAATCAGGATCAGGATCAGAATCAGGTTTATGTATGACTGGATTAACGACCTGGATAACCGGTTCAAAATGTCGACAGATAGAAATATTGCGGACGATTCGCGTTCTCCTCCTATTGTCAGACCTCCAAATTCAAGGCGTGACACAGAGGATTCAGCGTATGCAGCAAATGCAATCTTCAGGTATCCTCACAACAAATCACATAAGATTGGACTGTAGAGAAATATTCGTATTTTGGACCCATCAGATAGCTAATTGTTCGTTGAGAAATGGCCGAAAAGCATTGAGGACCTTCGAATGTCATAATTGGGACTGTTGAAACTTTGAATAAAGTGGTTCGCAGATTCACGTCCTGTGTGGATGTGGAGTGAAATGGTTCGCAGTTTCACATCCTGTGTGGATGTGGAGCGAAGTGGTTCGCAGATTCACATCCTGTGTGGATGTGAAGCGAGATGGCTCGCAGATTCACATCCTGTGTGGATGTGGAGCGAGATGGTTCGCAGATTCACATCCTGTGTGGATGTGGAGCGAGATGGTTCGCAGATTCACATCCTGCGTAGATGTGGAGCGAGGTGTTTCGCAGATTTACTCCCTGCGTGGATGTGGAGCAAGGTGTTTCACAGGTTCACATTCTGTGTGGATGTGAAGCAAGTTGATTCGCAGATTCACATCCTGTGTGGATGTGGAGCGAGGTGGTTTGCAGATTCACATCCTGTGTGGATGTGGAGTAAGGTGGTTCGCAGACTCACATCCTTCCATATCATATAAGGATCACTTCTAGTTATTGCAAGAAATGATGGTACCAACAGAAAGGATTGAATAACTGATGATGCAATATTGCTATGAGAAATAAGCACTTCTATATGGATATGACATAGTTAATGGTGAGATCAGAAAGGAAGAGGTTGGAAATGATGTACAATAAAAATCAACGGTGAGCTCTGCAAGTATTTGGAAATGGAACTGTGGGAACATTCGATATGGCGGATAATCAGAGAGTAGAAATAGATGAGATTGAACTTGTAGCTCCTACTTGCATCGTGTCCGAGAGCACTCAAATCATTCCGATGATGATTGAAAAGTCCTGACCGAAACATAGGAGGATTGTGATTCATAACGATGTGACTAGAACGAGAATTGTACAAGGATCAAGTTGGTTGACTAAAACAGACTTACCATAGTCTACCAAAAAGTGTGTGCTGGAAACAATAGGATCTACAGTCACTCCGTCGAGATATGTTGAACATAATTTGCTATCTGGAGAGAGGAGGCGATTTATTTACTGATCCAAATATGAGATGAAAACAAAAAATAGAGAACACACTATTCCATGATGCTGAGAATAAAAAAATACATTGCGTCCCACCAGTGGTGGATTTAGCGGTTACTGATTTGATAATGAAGCATGACAAAGTTCTAGCTAGATGCTATGAATGAAAAGAAGATTTTGAGAAAGAAACTCAGATTCGCGAAGGAGAAATTCAATCTTAGTGAATATCAATATTGGAATTTGAATTAGGTCACAATGAGTGGATCTATGTCGTGTTGTGCATCTGTGTGTACTCTCACGCTACGCTGTGGAGAGAAGTTTATTCTGCGGTTTAGCTAATGCTGTTCTACATTTCAGCTGTCCCCTTGCCTACTGATTGAGGATGCTCTCTCGCTGCGGTGTTGAGGAAGAGCTACTCTGTTAGCTAAAGCTGCTCTTTGTTTCAGCTGTCCCCTCGCCCAGGATTGATGATCAGTTTGACCGTTTACGAGAAAAACAGTATTTCACATCACTTGACGTGACTTCTGAATATTATCAAATATTGCTCACGGAAAGTATCATGGGACATACTTCGTAATACCGGATGGACAATACGAATTGAACAAATTACTGTTTGGATTAGCTGATGCGCTAGCGATTCTTCCAAGAATAGTGAACAACAAATCGGAAGCTTACCAAAATACCATTCTATGGTTTATCTAGATGATCTTCTATGCCTATCAAACAATTTTGAGGAAGGGAAACAAAAATTGGGAACATGACTTGCTCTTATAAGTAAAACCTTGAGTCCGAAGCAATGTCTGTTTTTTTTTTTGACAGTAAAATTGATCTGGGATTTGAAAGAGATGAAGACGGAGTGAAACAAGAAGAGAGATATGATCAACAGAGGGTTGTTGGTATGAAATACACAGAAGGCGAAGTTGTTCCCAATGAGACCGGTAGAAGGAATAAGTAAGAAGTTACTATCACCATCTACAGGACTTTATATAACTACAAGAGTTGAACCAAATGACAGATAGTAGTCAATGATCTATTTAATTCCTCCTAGAGACAACAAGCTTGGTATCTCAACGTCATAGCTGTGGAATGTATGAAGTCGTATAACTTTAGTGTTAGTGAAACAAGTTACGATTCTGATATCGCAGCTTCTGATGCCGATATCTACGGCTTGGAGAATTAGCTTCTCGAGGACGAAGAGAATGTCAGGAAAGCCGATCTGTTATAGATTCTCCTTGAAGTATTGAATAACAATAATTTAATTGCAGATAATGACGTCAGCATAACATGCATATCAGTAATTTTATTCAATAACTGTTTCATTCAGTCTTGTTCATCGTTCTAAGTGAATAGTTGTGTTTCATTGCAGTGTTTGTGCCGAATATTATAATGATATTCACGGTGAGTTACCCATGGTTGACTATTCTAGATATTATGTCATTTGAGTATTGCTATTGTTGTTATTGCGTATGATGTTGAGTATTAAGCTATTGAGCCGATGTGTTGCTATCTCCTCATTCTTTGGTATGCAGCGTTCCTAGAACTCACTACGGTGAGGGAACGATCTGCTAAGTTGCTCCCAACAATACATTGGTATAATTCCAGGGCTAGCGGTGCCTTCCTGCCATCTTTAGTGTTTTATCAGGAGGTGCCCAGCGATGGAGTGTTCCTAGAACTCACTACGGTGAGGGAACGATCAGCTAACTCCCAACGATGCACTGGTGTAATTCCAAGGCCAGCGGTGCCCTCCTGCCATCTTTAGTGTTTAATCAGGAGGTGCCCAGCGTTTTGGTTGCATATCTTTGAGTGAGCAGGCGAAGACTGAGTTTCAACTTGGCTTCAACTCTTTCTCCTATGACCTCGCAGATCACTCTACGAAAGTTCGCAAGTGTCTCAGATTCACATCCTCTGGATGTGAAGCGAGGGTTTTCCGCAGACTCGCGCTTAGCGTGGAACGGAGCTCAGTTTCACTTAGATGCCTGCGGGCAACGTGGAGTAAGGTGTCCTACCTCTTTTAGAGTTTTTCTTCATACCAACTCCTGTTTTCTGAGGGTCGCTTGCAAGAATGATTATATTAGTGTTCTTTATTTCAGTCATGGATCCTTACTGAGTATGATTCACTCATATCCCTGTTTTCTTCTACAGACTTCCTGAACTTCGGACATCTTGATTTGGAGACTCTATGATCTACATATCATTCAATATAATAGTTAACAGAATTATTATCACTAAACAATATGTATGTATTTCATGTCTTTTGTGAATAAAGCTTATTTGATGAAACTAAACTGGAATTCATAACAAATATGATATAGATTTATGACGTCCTCTACTGAAATACTCCTCTTTTACATTTTGTCTATCACTAGCAACATCGTCAAATATTATTACTGATGAAAAAGGTATATCTTCAACTCTTAACACATCATTTGAATCATTATATGTGAGGAAACCGATTTTATTCCGATTCTTGGAATGTTTATTTATTCCACTCACATAATCTTCTGAATACTTGTATAACGGCTGATTTCAAGACTTTGAATATATGAAGATTTAACTATAGGCAATGCCGTTTTTATCAATTAAAATCTGAACTAAAATATTTGTCTCACCAAAGTTTGATGAACCTATTATAGCTGCCCTAATTTCATTGGGAAAATATTTTTAATATCGTGTACTTTTTTGCTTTATAACACTATACTTCGGAATACCACTACTGTCTTTTTTAAATATGAACTTCATTGAATTACATATAATTATTATTTTTTCACCAAGTTATTCCCAGGACTATATGCAACATAAGATCCATACGCAGTAACACAATGAATTATAGTATTTGTAGGTGCTTGTTTTTTGAATGTCAATTTAATTGTGATATTTGTAAGTGCTTACTTCACCATTCCTCTTTTATATCTTGAATTAAACACAAACAGAGAGTTATTTCCAATAAATTCATTTTTCTTAATGATATAATCGGATAGAATAGGTTCCATATTTGGATAATACGTTTTCTTAGAGTCACAATACATTGAATACAATCTATTGAACATATTCAAATTCTTATTAAAATCTAAGTCTCCAGCGGGATAATACTCAACTTCACTAAACATTAATTTTATATTTTCTATATCACAAAACTCAAATTCTGAACTATTCATTCTATAGTTGAACTCCTTATTAGTTTGTGAAGCCACTATCACATATTGAGGTCTTTCAGATAAAGTTGGAATACACCGCGACTAATTTTTTTATTGTGACAAGGAAGTTGGTAGATTTGTATAAGTCCAGTCCATTTTGAATCTCCATCTATAATTGGTGTAATATATGGTTTTTCCCAAATAATACCAGATAGGTGAATTTCCAATACTTTATCTTTTAATTTTTGTATTGTAGTTACTGTAATTAATAAACAATTTGCGTAACTGGAATTTCTTGAAAACTTAATTGATTGGGTCAATATAGGTTTTTTATATCTTTCGAATACTGAAAGTACATATTCAATTGGCACACTTACAGAAAAATAACCATCTTCACTGATCAAATTGGTATCATCCCAACCTTCAGGTTTAGAATCATTGTGTAATACCACTAAACCTTTTATATACATATTATATTCTGGACTATTTACTTCCTGTACTACCGAATCATTGATTTTATATTCTATATTACTGAACATATGCATAAAGCCATCACTTACGAATTAAATATTCCTGTGATCTTCTTTCAAGTCAACGGCTTCGCAAAGAATTTGGCCATTTAAAATGATATTGCTATTAGCGGTATCAAATTTGATTTTGACTATTGATATTGATAAAAGTACGTCTATTTGTATCGTTTATGTACTTCCTCAGTTGAGGATAATATTTATGATATTCATATTTTTCTATTATTTTTTCCTCACTTTCTGAAGGATTTGTGAATACCAGTGATGTACTCATTTATTAAGAAAAAAAAAATAGAAATCATTCAATTTTCCGGATCTGAAGTTTATATATCCACCTCTAAAATCAATATTCTTTTGATTTCAATCTCATATTATATATGAATCTTCTACCTGTTAACGGGTAATAATCCAGATTTTTAGGTTTTACGACAATATCATAACCTGGATTAACTTTAATATATTCACTAAAAGTGATGTCAGTACGTTTTGAGTTTACATATCGACCTATAGCTAGATGAAAATGGATGTTAATAAATTAAATTTTGGGAATATCAACCTTGTTATTCAAAATATGTTTCTTGTTTGCTTCAGTTGTTGGTTTGTTAAATCCCAATAAAATTAACAAAGAAGTATCATCGATAGAAATTGAATAAGGAGATTGTATTTCACATTCAAATGTGTTAGTATTGGGTGTTAAAACAAGACCATTTTCTTTTTCTTCAAGAATATTTTTTATGTGAGTGACAAATATGTACCGTCCTCGATGATAGATGTTACAAATTTGCTGTCTTCAATAATTGTAAGTGTATTATTTTTCAGCTCTTCAGGAACATTAGGTATTAGAAAATTAGATTTAAATTTTCGAACACTTGTTTCGTAGTTACCATCACTTATATCTATCGGAGGATAATATGCTGCTTCTAAAACGAATGAATTCAAGTTTGCAGAATCAATTAATGTATATACTCCACTTTCTATTCATTACCTGAAAATATCAAACATAGTTTACCGCAAATTGTTTGATTATAGTTCTGATATCTATCAAAATTATAATATATATTCGGTCTGAAACTCGTATAGTTAATATATCTCAATAATTTCTTGTCTGGATTAAGGTCACCAAACTAATCAAAATAATAAATATTATTATCAAATTTTATATAGGCTCTCCAATGTGACCCGTTTTCTGAATTTGATTGTAAATCAACAATACCTGATTCGTTTTTATTAAGTTTTTTTGGTAATGTGTCATCATAAACACTTCTCTAAAATATGGGATTTTCAATTGTTTACCATAATCTATCAGTTCCAAATTAGATGGTGGTCGCTCTCAATACTTGAAATAATTTTTTTTTGACTTGTTCCAATCTTCATCGCCTAACGAAAACATTCCTTCACAATTTTTGATACCAGAGCCTGTTACTTTTTTATACGCATGCTCTGCTGCTGCTGCTACAGCATCGGTTGCTAACATTTTACCTGTAAGAGCTACTAATTGTGATATAGCAAACGGTAAGAGACCACCATGTCTTTCCGCTATGGCTAATGCACCACCAATTTTTGCATTTATAAATTCAGTTGCTGGTGAATATAATACATCACTTCTGGTTTCACTACTATATAATGAATATTTCAATAATAAACCCAAGGGCAAAGATATAGAACCACCATGTTTTCCTAATTTATTTATTGTATCTCTTACTGACTTGGAATCTGAACCTGTTTCTTGAGTGCACTCGCTGAAGTCGAGGCTAAAAAATTCATTGATTCTGGTGAACTACCGCCTGTTCTTATTTTATTCACTTGTGTCGCTGACAACTGTATCGTTGCACCTATTTTATTTCTCTTTGCTGAATGAATTTTATTTAGTTGACTCTTAGTAAGAACACTACTCATATCTGATGATTTATTATCAGAAAAATATATACCGTTCAGATTTTATAATATTTGTAACTGACCATGCGGCAGCTTCTTCGTCAACCGTAGCGTCTTTACTCTTAACCCGATCCCAAGCTTTATACTAAAGACTTTCGTCTGCTTTATTCCTATTATTTACACCTTCATACTGGGAATGAGCAAGCTCTTTGCAAGCTTCGTCTGAAGGATTAATACCTTCATCTCCTCTAGCTAATCGTTTATATAATCTAGTTCCAGGACCACAATAACTGTAACCTGGTATATGAGCCTCAAATGGTAAATTTTTTATCAAATTATTCACAAATCCTGATCCTTTCTTATTCATTTATGAATGGGAGAATATTTGGAAGAAATAAAATATGTTCACCCCGAGAGTTATAAATATTATGGCAATAATAATATTTGTCTTCATATGGAGAGGTTATTTCTCCAGCAAGTAGTTTATCTGCTTTTGCATTTGTACCTCTTGCTGTTTCATCTCTTGGTAGTGCAGTTTTAATGGTCCTAAGTGAGGTATTGAATATTAAAGAAAAAATTATTGAGTTTAAAAAATGCTAGAAGTTTAAATTTGGTAAAATCAGTGAACAAGAAATATACTATAAGCAATGTGAGTTTTTAGGAAATATCACTCATTTTGCTCTCGAAGAATATTTAAAAAAGGAAAATCTCAATGGCTATGCAACATAATCAATCCGAACACATCATCATCATCTTGTGGACTCCGTGCACATGACCATAATTATGCAATTGAGCATAAATGCCTTGTATGAGTATTGGTACAGAATTGATGGGAAAAGGTATATAATTCTCACTGAAATGTATTAAAATGTAATTTATGATTGGCATCATGTTTTCTAGAGCATTCTACCTCCATCCTCCACATCATCACTACATAAAAAAATGATGAATGCTGCAACAGTTTTATGGTTATAATTGAGGAAAGTGAGATAGCCAGTACATATATTCCCAAATATATCCAACTGTTATATAATAAACGAATAGAAGCTTTGTACAAAGGTGGACTTGATATAACAAATATTAGAAAAAATAACAAGGAAGTACAAAATTTAGCTTTGGATATTAGGACAGTCATGCAAAATATCTAAGAAAAATAGGAGATATAGCAGAGAAATATCCGAAGATTGTTTATCTATTTATTTCAATAGGGAAATTTTTACGTTATATATAAGAACTTAAGGAGCTAATGAAGAGTCAATTTTGACAAAATACATATTTACCTGATAGGTGAATGATTTTCAAACTATTAAAATATTAATATACAATTCAATTATTGTTTTTTACAGTTCCAAAATAAAAGATACAATCAACATGGATGTGAAATAACGCACGCTTTTTCACCCTACCAGAAACAGTGTTTGGTTATTTTATGCTATAGCAGCGCGGTACGATTCCGCGACTAAATGATTTGTTATAATTTTGATGTTATATTTGTTACGTCATAACAGCACGCTACAATTGATTTATAACTACTTGTTCTATTCTAAATGAATTGAATATCATGAAACTGCTTATTATTGCTATCTACTTTACCTTCATAAACAAAACTAGATGTGTTTTTATTCATTTCTTCAATCTGTGGAATGAAACTCTATAGTTTCCTATATTTGCTATAATTTGTTGACCGTAATTACCAGTGCTAGTTTCAAAAGATATAACATGGAACGGTTCATTTGATTCTAATTCGGGTAGTTTTACTGACTAGCGCTTTGCTCGCTGCGCGGGCCTAAGCCGTAGGCTTCGCAGCTCGATATATGAACCGTCTCCGACAAAAATTCTGTCTCTTTAAGATAAATTCCGAATATGTTTTCAGCCCACAAAATCCTCCTGCTCCATATTATATGTATTCTTCCCTACTCGTGATTTCACTGTTTTTTATTGACAACTCTCAATATTATTTTATGTTTTCATCAAGGGGATAAATTGATCTCAACTCCTCTACAAATTACAAAGTCTAAATTCAAAATTTCACAGCGAGATAACACGTCCGTGCCATGTTTCGCATATTCTCGATTATTGCTTCACTCTTTTCGAATACCAATTAGAGTATTAGTTATTACAACTCATGTAATCCTTTTGTTTTATTCTGACGACATACTTACTCCCTTACAATTCGCTTCGCTCGTCAATTTGTATGTTACCACAATCTTTCAACTCTCAATATTATTTTGAATAGATATGGTTGATAATGCTGACTGAAATGATGCATGTACATCAAATATACAAAAAGATGGTTACTCCAGGTGAAACCAAGAGTATCGAGTGTTAAAGTAAAAAAGAATTCCAGTTGGAAGTTTGTGTTTTCATCACTTACACCCATTATCCTGAATATTGCTCTCAGGAGAATCATTCAGTTGATTCCTTCCACGAATAAGCGTATCTGATTCCTGAGCTCAATTGCGAGATTGATAGACCGCCTATCAGGCAGGACTATTCTCTCCGTAGTAACATTTTTTCCTCATAGATTTTCTTCTAAATCACTGCTCTGAATCTGAATCACTCAGCTTCAATTATGCATTCAAAGAAACATGCATGCTCCACGATCCTTCAATGATAATTCTGGAGCTCACGCACTTTGATATACTTTTGCCTTCCAAGGACATGGTTTTTATCCATTCAGTCACTACTCTGGCACTCAAAAGCTCACGCTACATGTTTAGACTCCTTATATATAGCTACAATATTCAATTTCCTCTGGAATTGTGATATAACTTGTATTAAAATCAATTCAACATGTGTCTCAAGTTCTTCTTCGATAAAAATAACATTTTCTCTCCAAAATAGCTAATAAAAAAGAAATAACATCAAAGACCATCATAAAATCCACTTGGATTTTCCATTCCAATTGAGGACACTTCAAAGTTATTATGGGTCCACGATTCAAGTATTCTCGTTGACTGATATACGAATCAATCTTACATAGGCGAAAACATCAGCTTTGGCTATCCGCCAGTTGCATTAACTCATAGCCGTTCATTATTCATGATAAATAAATTTGTGCAGTATGAAAACTCAGTTTACATATGGAAATATAATTTTATTTCATTAATTTCATTAATTGAATTAATTCAAAAGAGCAATAAATGTAAATAAATTGTGTTTATATCTCCGCCAATCAGTAGGCTTAAACTGTGGTGCCATAGAAGTCTTTGCACCTTTCTCAGCTGGAATAAGATATCAAATATTCCATATTACTTTGCAATGTACGTACGGCCATTTTCTCGAAAATTCACAGTTTGCATTATATTTTATATATGTATTTGAAATTTTGATGGGATATGGATCTTGCAGCTTTCAACATATGCACCACATTTCAGGAAGATTGACTGTAAAATTTTCAAAAAATTTCAAAGCAAAAATCTGACGTGGATATCACGTGACTCACTTGTACATCATTGGATATATAGTCAAACACAAAATCTCATTGTTTCAGGGCTAATCGTTTTGGATTTATCTTAAGGACTTCAAGAATCTGTTAAGTAAAATGCGCTTTTAGCCTAGTCGGTTGCTATGGGAACAGTAGATCATCATTATTATGCTACAACATTCCTAAATACTGATTTGAAAGATCCTACGGCTATCAGTTCTGAATTCATGAGCATAATTGAAAAATGTATCCCAACTGAAGTGCACTTTCGGTTCAGTCTATTGTTATGGAAATAGCAGACAATTATTCATATGCTACAGCAAACTGTAATACCAAATTTAAATACTTTATAGCCGACCGTTCCGAATATATGCAAATAATTCTCAAAGATTGTCAAGTAAAGTACATTTCTGGCTCAGTCGACCTCAATGAAAATAGAATATGAACATTAAGATAGTATTCATCGTCTTGAATACTGAATTCTGAAGAGCTACGATCAATCATTTTGTATTTATGCTGAAAACTCAGAAAATTTTCCGGGTAAAGTGCACTTCCGGTTTAGCACATCGCAATCATACAGCTAGATGTTATAGAAATGCTCAATACGCAATTTCAATATTCTACAATTCATTGTTTTGAATTTATGCAAAAAATTTGAGAAGACTGATCTATAAAATGCACTTCCAGCTCGAACAACTGGTACAAAAGTAGAAAAAAAAACATGAAATGCTACAGTTATTACAAATATCGAATTTCAGAATCCTACGTCTGATCAATCTGGATTTATGCGGAAAATTCAATAAAGTATCAAGTAAAGTGTACTTCCGGTACAGACGACTGCAACCATAATGCAAGGTGCTAGTTAAACACCCTATATTGATGTTAAATACAAAATTTCAGTACAATACTTTTGACGGGATTTGAGATTTTCGAGTTACGCACATACGTACCGACATCAAGCCGAAAATAATCAAAATGGACTCAGGGATGCTTAAAACGGATATTTCCATCAAAATCTCGATAGGCGAATTTTTTCGGCTTACAATACTTCCTTAAACTCATAGTAAAAATGAATAAAAAAACCCTTAACGATAAAAACTTTGATACGAATTTCACCGAACAACTCTCTATGATATTATGTGCCATTTTCGAACGTATCGACCAATTTTTGTTAGCATTTTAACAAATTTCCAATTTTGATCGAAAAATTTGGTAAATCGAGCTTCATTTTAGAGATTTTGGAGCTAATTTTCTAAGAAAATGCTTCGATTGTGCGTTTTAACTTTTATTTTCAATCAAATAGAAGTGAATCACTTTCTCACCTTCAAATCAGATAGACAACTTCCACAATTAGAAATGATTAGGTTATGGTAGTAATTATCTGATGCTTCTTTCACTCAACTCACTTAATTACTCCGTTTATGAATCTATTACAGCATCAAACTCCGAAATTCCTATTCCTGTAGTAGAACCTACGAGAAAAATTGTTTTAGTGATAATTTCATTGATAAGTATGTCTAAAAAATTCACATTTTCAGGTTAAGTTGGTATAATGATTATTTCGTCATATTCCTACCTTATTTTGATTGAAATCTTAATCTCTAATACAATCAACTTCCGCAAAATATAAAATCCAATGCGAAATTATTGCAATTTTCTCCGTCAATTAAGAAATCGGAGGAAGATATATTGTCGTTTATTCTACAAACAATGCAGGACAAAACTAACTGCTGCATTAAACGCGGCAATATTACATCTGTTGTTCATAAGTGCGCAAGCGCAAGATCTCAATCTAGAGTGCGTTCGGACTCTAAATGTTGACAAACTTGGCAAACACAGGCAATGTTAGAAGTGTAGGTTATAAATTAAATTAACTGATACTATTTGTTCATAATGAAATAAATCAAGTCACATGAATTAGATTTGCACGCATCACACATTTAATAAATTTTGATGCACGAAAGATCAGGATGGGGAAAATTTAGCTGCATTACATGTAAAAAGAATTAGCAGGAACTAACGGTGGCGGGTAAATCCGTGGTGGTGTTGTTAGAACAAAATCAGTGACTTTATGTCCATACACAGTGAAATTAGAAGTAAGAATTAAGTATTCATAACGCATTTATTTTTGTATTCAAGCAGACATATCTGACATTTCGTCTGCACATGTCAAAGGTTGTACTGCTGTTAGAAATAAGTGATTTTGATATGATATATCACATATTTGGAGTAGGAGCAACTGATCCGTAAACGGAACAATGATTTATACTAATTTTGATCAAGGTGATCTCTTATTTGTTCAATCGTTAGGATTATCGAAGTACTGGCTTCATTGATAGCGAAAGGATATTCTAATCAACTCTTGATTGCTTGTTCTATTGTTGTACTTGAACAAGATGTTCGATTGGCTGAGTTTATCAAGACCCAAATTCAAATTTATTCAACTGAAAGAAGTGTGAGATTACTATAAACCAAACAATTAATGAACAATATTGAAAATCTGAATAAATACTCGTGTATTGTTGAATATTTACCACATGTATCTACCAGACTATACTTGACATGTTACAAATTCCATTCAATCTTTAATACTTATTTCATCCACAACAGGAGAACATCATAAATTGTATAATCAAATGATGGATCTTTGAATAATAGATAAATCAGAATCAGTGATTAGAATCCACTTGAGCAAGCGTTTTGAATTTTATTAATTCTTCTTCAATGCCTACAAATAGTTAAGTTACCTGCAACAATATCATTACAAAACAACCTCTCTTCAACCTCTTCTTCAACCTCTTGAATTCAAGATTCAATTGTGAATGTGATATTCATTGTCATATGTATTGCCCATACACATGCCCATGTTTCACTATTCTTCAAGATTTTTTCAGAGGATTTATCCAATTCTACGGTATGAAATACAAATTTAGTTTAATAATAATGAAAACATACCCATGAATGAACTTATTTTGTTCCATCTTCAATTATCCATCAAATTCATAGAGTGAGAGTGACATTTATCCAAAATAATCCTCAAGATTATTGTATACGCTTTCGACAAAATCTAAACATGTAAAAAAGTTGAAATGTCATTTCAACAATTGAATATTAGCATCAAGTCGCAATGATCAGAGCAGGACCAGCTACATTGGAACAATATTAAATGCTACGGTCTCCGCAGCTTGTGATATCTACGCACAAACGCCTGATAGAATATAGAAAAAAATGTCTCAATCAGGTTGGGACCATAAAAGTATTTTTCCGAATCAAGGTAGGGCTTTTAGATAGAATTCGCTCCAGATCGCTGGCTGACTTAATCCGCCACTGTCGCAAAAGCCACGTTTACATTAGAGCGAAACAACTTATGAATGTTGGAGATATAAATTATTTAAAACAACTTTTCAGTAAATAAAATGCATCAGATGACATTTGTTCATGACTATTATGTACTAAACTATCATTTAAATTCATGTAGACACAGTAGATTTTATGGAATCTACCAAAATATTTTTCAGCCTGACATGTCAAAGTGACGTTTTCGAAATACAGTAAAAAGCATGAATCACAGTAGAGCGACAAAATTTATAAAAGTTTTACTCATAAATTATTTAAAATACCTTTTTAACAATTGAATTGTAACACAGGACATTTGCTCATGCATATTAAACATTAAACTAATGTTAAAATTTACGTAAATGTAACAAATAATTATAAAATTAATCAAAATGTTTTCGAAATTGAAATGTCAAAATGACGTATGATTTTGTATACCCCTGTGAAATAAATGACTAAAAGATAGGGGCACGCTGATCAACGCAAATATTCGTCGTTTTTAATTTTTCCTGCAAATACTATAAGTACCAAAAATATGAGACCCCCGGAAGGCACTCGTCCTAATAAATATCTATCAAATGAAAAAAAATTCATAAAAATCCATGATTAAATACGACCTGTAGAAGAGCGCAAAAAAGTGGCTAATCTATACCGAGAACTTGGTACATTTAGACGATTGGTATATAGTAACTAGCGCTTGGCCAGCTACGCAGGCCTGAGCCCTAGGCTTCGCAGCTCGACATGTGAACCGCCTCCGGCAAAAATTTTGTCTCTATAAGATAAATTCCAAGAATACTTTTAGCCCACAAAATCCTCCTGCTCCATATTATATTTGTGCATTATTTCCTACTCGTGATTTCACTGTTTTTTATCGACAATTCTCAATATTATTTCATGAATTCATCAAGGGGATGAATTGATTCCAACTCTTCTACGAATTACAAAGTCTAAATTCAAAACTTCACGGCGAGATAATATGTCTGTGCCATGTTTCGCATATTCTCAGTCATTGCTTCACTGTTTTTGAATACAAATTAAAGTATTAGTTATTAAGACTCATGTAATCCTTCTGTTTTATCTTGACATACTTACATCCTTACTATTCGCTTCGCTCGTCAATTTGTATGTAATCACAATTTTTCTGTCTCTTTTGCAACTCTCAATATCATTTTGAATAGATATGGTTAATAATGCTGACTGATCTGATGCATGTACATCTAATATACAGGAATATGGTTACTCCAGGGGAAACCGAGAATATCCAGTGGAAAAGTAGAATAGAATTTCAGTTGAATTTTTGTGTTTTCATCACTTACACATATTATCCTGAATATTTTTCTCAGGAGAATCATTCAGTTGATTCCTTTCATGAATTAGCGTATCTGATTTCTGAGCTCAATTGCGAGATTGATAGACCGCCTAATAAGCAGGGCTATTTTCTTCGTAGTAACATTTTTTCCTAATAGATTTTCCTCTCAATCACTGCTCTAAGTCTAAATTACTCAGCTCCAATTGTGCATTCATAGAAACATGCATGTTCCACGTTCCTCCAGTAATTATTTTGACGCTTACGCACTTTGATATACTTTTGCCTTCCAAAGACATGTTTTCTATCCATTCAGTCACTACTCTGGCACTTAACAGCCCACGCTACATGTTTTGACTCCTTATATATAGCTACAATATTCAATTTCCTCTAGAATTGTGATAATACTTGTATTAAAATCAATTCAACATGTGTCTCAAATTCTTCTTCGATTAAAATAACATTTTCCCTTCAAAATAGATAATAAAAAAAAAATAACATCAAAGACCATCATAAAATCCACTCGGATATATTTTAACTATTTTCTATTCCAATTCTCGACACTTCAAAGTTATTATGAGACAACGATTCAAGTATTCCAATTGGCCGATAAACGAATCAATCCTACATAGGCGGAAACATCGGCTTTGGCTATCCGTCAGTTGCATTAACTCATAGCCGTTCATTAATCATGATAAATGAATTTTTGCAGTATGAAAATTTAGTTCACGTATAGAAATATGATTCTATTTTATTTATTTCATTCATTGAATTTATTCAAAAGAGCATTTAATGTAAATAAATTGTGTTTATATCTCCGCCAATCAGTAGGCTTAAATTGTGGTCCCATAGAAGTCTTTGCACCGTTCTTAGCTGAAATAAGCTGTGAAATATTCCACATCACTTTGCAATGTACGTCCACCACAAAAAAGTGCCTAAAACTATTCCTGTTATGCGAATTTCCTCTTTTTGAAATGTCAGAGAGTTAAAACTGTTATACGCTAATAAAATGCAATCACCAGAGTATTTATATCTTCCTTCACTACGCATTGGAACATTAGTGGAATAATAAGATCCAGAGATTGATAAATATTGGGGCCTAGATAATGAGATGCTAAGAGCTCGAGATCCAAATTTTAGAACTTCTCACATGGTTCTTGGGAATGTTGAAAGCACATAGCTATGACAACTCCAAAATTTCCAAACAAAATTGAAAATTGTTGTGTGAGAGGAATGAACTATATAGTTTTGTTTCAGTGTGAGTATGCTGGTTTTGTGATTTGGAAGTCGTGGGGTCGAATCCTACTGACGTAGAAAAAGTTGGTAGAATTTTTACTGAATCAACAGTACTCTCAGAGAATATCAGTCAATCTCACAGATTGCCTGGTGCACTCTTACCAGGTGAAAGGCGTGACTGATATTCATTTACCTATTATATTTAATATATACCGTTTTCTAAGAGAAACTATGCTTCAATAATCTTTTTCAAGTTCATCGAACGTTGATAAAATCACTCGAATTGATTCCCTTTTTGGGAGGAATGATTAAAAATTTACAAGAAAAATTAAACTATGCCAACAATGAAACAGTTTGTCCGAGATGCCACCCGGCTTCCTTAAGAACTTCTAAGCATGCGGAATAAGTATTATTCTATTGTGACTGTGGAAAAATATTTTTTTGGTTCTTTCACCTGATATACCAAAGTAGTATTCTATATTTCTCCCAAAGTTATACAATCTGGAAAAATATTCTTTGATAATATTGACTCCTCAATTCATTTTTTTCCAATCTATGATATCACCAATGAATGTAAGATATGTTTACGGAGTATATCATATTGAATGTAAGCACACCATTTCTTCCAAAACAACGCTGCTAGGGCTTTTACTTTATCAAAAACATAAACTTTTAATATCTATTTTCAACCAATCTCTTCTTGATTAGAACTAAAAACTATTATAAATATGAATTGACATCAATTCTTTCATAATCACCCTGAATAATACACTAATTGTCCGATATGCCAGTTGAAAGCAGTCCAAGAGCTCTCATGGGACTACGATTCAATCTATCATGCTGGCAAAAATACAGACACGATTCACTCCCAGTAAAAATACATAATTTGGACCACACCCTCTAAAAATTGGATCAAGTCATAAGAGCAATTGTTATATACATATACCATTTGAACAAATCCAATTTGAATCTTCCGTCTGCATACATTTAATAAAAATATTTGATGCACAACTAACAGTTGATGTTAGTCAAGTACGATTCTGTGCTGATGTAAAATTGGTTCACATTTCTGCCTATCAGAGGTCTCTAATCGGAGTCCTACAAGAGCCTTGAGCAGGTCTCAACTGAAATAGACTGTATTTTGATGAGAACAACATTATTCTAATGGTCATTTTGGTTAAGAATAGTCCAAAGATTGTTATGTGACTACGATTCAAGCGTTCTGATTGACTTATATTTGAACTAATTTCACAATAGCACAATAATAGCACTTAGTTTGTCAGTTGCTCATTAATTATCATGAACAGATTGGTTTAAAGATTGAAATTTGTATCCATTCAGGTAATATGTGAGTATACTTCTTGCTTTTAATTCTTGGATTCAATCACAGCAAAGTTGTTGTGAACCCTGAATTCATTGTGAGTGAATCATGGTCGCGGCTCAGTCATTCAGAATTTTCTTCTCCTAAAGACGATGTTTTTGCAATTTTCGGCCTCTCTATCTAAGCTGAAATGAAATATTTCTTGAAGAATGTCAATCCAATGTTTGTAAATTCAATTAATCAAAAAGTGACATCGAATACTTTTCTTGACAACGTTAATGATCATGGAATCCTGTAGCAGCTGCTTCTCTTACCGCAAGTTCATAATTTCTGCTTCAGGATCTCTGCCGCGGGGGAACAATACCTCAAGAGCCCCGTCAACAAAACATAAGTCATCCTTTACACAATAATCATTGTCTAAGCTATAGAATGTTTCATAGAAAAAAATGCAAATGGGAAATAACTTACGCTCTAATACATCAACAAAACTTTTATTCACATGAAAAAGTTCAATAAAATTAGCTGCCAATAATTTCACTTCAAAACTATGTATACCTCTGCAGCAGTCGATTTTCAATGGACGACTGACGCATCCGCACAATCAGTCCAGAAGCATAAGCCTTAAGAATGACTGAATCTTCGAGTCTTATAATCAGTATCCTGATCTTAAATTCTGACTCACAATGATTCTATTTCAATATTTTGATGTATATCTAGTCTACATCTATTGGAATGAAAATGAACAATTATTCTGGCTTCATTCAGTCAATCAACAATAGATTATTGTTCAGTTGAAAAACATATGCGAAATCCATTATCTTATTATATTTGTAGTCTGTGGATACAAAGATATATGTTTATGTTCAATAAAAATGTACAAATTGAGGCAAATGAAATTAAAAAGCCATAAATAATCGGATAGAATCAGCATATCTCAGGAAAAAGTAGTTCTTATTATTCATTTGTTAGTTCACAACATGGCTGATAACTAATCCCATTGGTGCGCGGCTACGTTGTCAAAAAAAAGATCAAGAACTACCAAAAACGGTTTTTTCGTGCTTTACTAAGAAAACTTAGCATTTGACGGATTAGAGTGTTCTGTTGAGAAAGTGCGCAATGAAAAGACGGAATACTTTTGAACCTTGATCAGTCCAGGTACTTTTGGGCTGACCGCAAAAAATTGTCACTTTTGCCATTTTTTGGAAAATTCACAGCTTGTATTGTATCTGATATCTAGACTTCAAATTATGACAGAATGTGGCAAAAGAATGATGCTAACACATGCATTTTCAGAAGATCGACTGTGAACTTCCGAAGATATGCTGAAAAAACTAAAAGAAGGTTCTTCCGAAAAACGGCCATTAAGAAGTTGTTGGATAACGTACACTAATTTTACAAAAAGTTTTTATTTTTTCAAGAAATACTCTACAACGCACTCGAATGGCGTTCTTTTCAAGCAAGTGGAAATATATCGCAAAAAGCCGCACTTCTGCGATAACGATTTTTGGAGTATCAACAATTATAGAAAAGGCTTCATGAGTCGTTATTGTGTTGTCGTACATTGACCATTTAAACAACATTCTCAATAGTCAGAATGTGTGTAGTCGGTCTATGCGAATTGGAAATGGCCCCCTGAGCGTAGCGGCATCCTACCACTTGTTACCGGTCAGAGCGGAAAAATGCGGTTTTTTAAGCAAAGCTTCTATCACAATGTAATGATTTTTCACATGAGCAGTAAAATGACACAGACTGACTGATTTTCAAACGACATCGATTCTCCCCTCACCAAACAGCCTTGATTGCTACTGCTGCTCTCCAGCTCTCTTCTCTCTCTCTTGCCTTTATCCAAACGGCCTGTAATATTGCTGCTGGATGTCGTTACCCTCTCTCCACCTCTCACCCAAGCAGCCAATACAACAAGTGAATGACTCGTGGTAATAACACTGCTCTTTCGTAATTAATCGTAACATATTATACCAAACTTTATTCTATTTCGTAATTTTACATAATTTTTTGTTGGAGAAGAATATTCTCTTCCTTCATTCACACATATTTGACTTGCGATTATATAATGAATATAAGTAGTACATTGCTTTCCATAAAAAACTACGGAAAATATTCCTTGTATTGGTGGAATGCGATTCTTGCAATCGATCTTTTCCATACTCGCACTCGCTTAAAAGAGACGCCATCTAGTCACTTTATAGAGTAACGCTTGACAAAAGAAACGCAATCTGTGGAATTGATCTTTGTTGGCTAACCATTTTTCATTGCCGTTTTTCGGCAAGGCCTTTTTTTAGTTTTTCAATATTTCTTGAAAAGTTCGCAGTCGATCTCCTGACAGATTTGTTGCGTATGTTAGAAGCTACCCTTCCCACATTCTGTCAAAATTTAAGTCCCAATAACAGATACAATG
The DNA here is from genome assembly GCA_963989225.1 of Dromius quadrimaculatus. NCBI lineage: Eukaryota > Metazoa > Arthropoda > Insecta > Coleoptera > Carabidae > Dromius > Dromius quadrimaculatus. The sequence goes on along the minus strand of OZ022326.1, from coordinate 28,016,042 downwards.
CAAGTTATGAATTTCCGAAAAAATGGCAAAATAATTACGATTCTTGCAATCAACCCAAAAGCGGTTGGACTGATCAAGATTCAAGAAAACTCATCCAATCCGTCTTTTTATTGCGTACGTTTTTGAGCGGAACACTATTTTCCGTCCGATGCGTAGTTTTTTAGTAAAACGCAGAAAACCGTTTTTGGCAGTTTTGGTCTTTTTTTGACAGCCTTTCTGACATTGTAGCCGCGTACAAATGGAATATATCATTTGTCACGTCATGATCTAACAAATACAGAGAAATAGATTTCAAATTATCAATTTTCTTGATTTTAGCATGTATTTGCGCTAACTCTGCCCGACTTAAATCTCATTATCATAAACCAGAATGACAAAACTATATATAAATTGATGAGCTAAATCTGACTCTGAGATCTAGTTTGTTCATGTCTATTACCGCAAGAGTCGTATCTGAAAGTTATAAAAATTTGATTCTAAAATCTGCCACTACGGGCAGTGATGCGCGTCCTAACTTCTAGTTTCTGATTTTATGGTCTTTGCAGTATATTTGTCTATGTCCGTATCAAAAACTCATTCATTCATTTGACACGTAGAGAGAGCACTCTTCAAATGTTCAAATGAAATAGAACGTACAATATTATTATTAAAAATTCCTACAAGAGTATCTTTCGGAAAAAATATTTGTCCGAGTACATATTTCTCTGTTTGTTTCATACAACAGTTAACTCTTGACTCCAAAAATCACACTCTAGAACCTGGTGTTTACCTCGAAATGGGGTATTCCACTACTATCAAAATTTGAGGAATTTTCATGAAAATATGAAAATATGGCATGAATAATAGGTATATGTAATGAGAGTGATATTGAATATTGCTCCGTTTCAATGAAAAACGATTTAATACTTATATGACGTCATGATGACGTCTAAAAGTCTATTGTGGTCCTCAAACAGTGGACATCATGGGTGTACAAATTCCTACAAGATTTGTTCATATTCATAAAAAAATATTGTTTCGTTGCAATTTGATGTACTCATAAATTATTGGAAACGTATCGAAATAGTTGAAATATGTATCATCTCTATTTTTCGAATGCTGTTTAGAAACATTTTGAGAGGCCTCCAAGTTTCACAGGCATGCGCATTGAGTGAATCAAGCTTCAAACTACTGGTATTGTTTGGTCAAAAGAAACGTGATTTTCATATGTGAATTAGATAACTGTATAATTTATTTAGCTCGTGTTCTTACTGACAATAATAAAAATACTTTAGATGATGTTAAATAAGATAAACACTCTCGCCACCTATTTTACTTCACGTCAATATTCTTAAAATGTTTGATGATGAATAAGACCTACCGTTTGAGTGACACAATAGACTTTAGGACGCCACGGAAAATTTTTAAAATTGAAAAAACAATATTTCTCAAGTACTACAAGATTTTTTTGAGTCGCATTTTCACTAATACTTTTATTTATTCATGTCCTATCGTATAAGAGAATGGAAAAAAAAACAGTGAAATACCCCATTGTCTACTACACCCTACTAAAACATTAGCCCATGAAAAGAATAAAAATTAGAGCCTAGAATATTAGATGACAGAAACTTTAGATCCAGATCCAGGGTATGCTGCCCTGTCCAAAGGATGACAGTTAACAATAAACTCCAAATGAATATCTGCAGTTTATGTATATTGATCAGATTTCCAGGATCGAAAGCAGGCTCATCGGAAAACTATCTTATATCCAGTTTCATACACCAAGTGAAAAAATACATCCATAGTAAATCATCTACTTTATAACCTCAAATACGAAGTTGATAAGAATACTGGTACTCAAATTGAAATTAGTCACTTGTCATATATTGAATGTTATATATTTGAGTACTTGTGGATTATTATACAGAATAATGTAGGTACAGTTCATCGAGTGATGTATGATTTATAGTTTATAACAAATTAAATATGATGATTGATGACTCTATTGTCGTAATCAGATGTCATAACTTAATATGACTCGGTTTTATGATACAGACTGATGATTCTCACAATTTTTGATTAATGTAAACTCTTATTTGTTCATTCGTTGGAATTTTCAAAGTGCTAGCTTCATTGATAGCGAAAGGATATCATAGTCAGCTCTTGATTGCTTGTTCTATTGTTGTATTTGGACTGAATGTTTGATTTGCTAGGTTTATCAAGATCCAAATTCATATTCATCCAACTGAAAGAAGTGTGAGATTAGTATAAACCAAACAATCAGAGAAATGTTTTTTATCTATTCAGTCAGTACTCTGGCACTCAAAAGTCCACGCTACATGTTTAGACTCCTTATATATAGCAACAATATCAAATATCCTCTGGAATTGTAATATAACTTGTATCAAAATCAATTCAACATGTGTCCCAAATTCTTCCTCGATAAAAATAACATTTTCCCTCCAAAAAAGCTAATCAGAAAAGAAATAACATCAAAGATCATCATAAAATTCACTTGGATATATTTCAACTATTTTCTATTCCAATTGAGGATACTTCAAAGTTATTATGGGACCACGAATCAAGTATTCTGATTTGCCGATATACGAATCAATCTTACTTGGGCGAAAACATCGAGTTTGGCTATCCGTCAGTTGCATTAACTGTGTGTTCAAATATTGTAAAAAGCACCTTTTTTATGTATTTTGGGATGCCTTTGGATAAAAATGACGAATCATGGGCTCCTGATTTTGTTTATAAATCGTGTGTTGAATATTCAAGATCATAAAAATGTGGTAAGAAAGGTGCTTCCAAATTTGGAGTACCAACCATTTGGCGAGAACCCGAAAATCATCTTGATGACTGTTATTTTGTAGTGTGGACATAAACGGCATAAACGCTAAAAATCGAGCTGAATGGCAGTATCCAAGTTACAAGATTATCCTACCACCATTGCATATGAAACTGCGCATCATAAATCAGCTTGTTGAATTACTAGATAGAGACGGGAACTGCTTCTCTTACGTTTGCAAAAAATTTCCTCAGCACACTATTAAAAAGATTAGAGCAGGTATTTTTGATAGACTCTAAATTGGGCAGCTTACGAAAGATACTCAATCCAGAAATTCTTCGACTGAGCTTGAATTAAGGGCTTTGACAGCTTTTGTCTCTGTGATGCAGAACTTTCTCGGATATACGAAATCAGAAAATAATATTGAACTTGTTGAAGCCCTATTTTCACAATTGAAAAATATGGGGTGCAATATGAGCATAGAACTCCACTTTATCACTTGTCACCTGCACAGGTTCTCGAAAAATTCAGGAGATGTGAGCAAGAAGCAAGGAAAGCGTGAGCATCATGATATACATGTGATGAAAAGAACGTTATCAAGGTTTCTGGGATGATGTCTGACTATTGCTGGTCTCTGATACACTAATTTCCCAAGTCTACACATAAGAGAAGAGCTCCTAAGCAAAGTTTTCCAGGACTCAGGGATCAATTTAATTTTTTGATGATTTTTTTTCATGTGGATGCTTGTTTTTTTTCTGTTTCCAACGTACATAGCAGAAACTCAAAAACTAGAGCTGATGAAAAAATTCTGCTCACATATTCAAAATAGGGATAACATATTTACTCAGCAACAGCTGAATTTTTCCTGGCAACAGATGTACTGTAAGCTAGTGTTATAGATAAAGCAATAAATACATGATTCAGAGTCTGAAAAAGTCTCTTTAAACTTCCGGAGCTGAAATCACAGATCATTCCCATAGAACACTTCATCATTGTTGCAGGATATAACCAATCCCAACAAATTTTCCTAGACAAATCATGTTATATGGTCATGACCATTCAACATTTCGTGCAAATGTCAACTTACATCGTACTAATTGGACACCAGCAACATCTTAATTTGTCCATCTTTTGGGTTATAATTTGTCAATTCGTTCATAGGAGTTCGAACTTCCTGTGTTACCTCAATAATTTGAATAAGGAATTTGTGGTAATTCAATATAAAAAACTCAGCTCCAAATCTCCGAACAATAAGACATCAGTATATGTTCACCACAACGAATCAGTACATTAACTGTCGACAGAGATATATACAACATGAGGTATTCTCCCACTATCTGAGACTAACTAACTACCTGAGGTATCATATCACTTAATCCTAACATATACGCAAGCAGTAGCTGATTCACCGATCCCCACATCCCTCTGTCATATACTTCTTTGTCCAGTGTTTCAGTTACTTTATCTTTGGTAACTCTGAAGGAGATTTTCTGGTTGTTCCATGTGAAGTTACATTGTACATCATCAGTTATGCCAATATTTCCTTCTTATAGTCTTTATCGCTCTTTTGATAAGCTATTTGAGGCCGAGCTCTCGTGGATTTGTTCATATTCTCAACTTCTCTATTGGCTTGTGGCCATCATGGAGGAGAATTTACAAGGCTGATTCCATTTGTTGAGTAACAGTTCTTAAATTCCTCACTATTAAAGTTAGAAGCATTATCCTCTTCAATGGTATGTAAGAGTTCCAACCGGCAGAAAGTTTCTTCCAAACCTCCAATTACCGTTGCAGAACTGGTATTCTTTGTGAAAACAACTTTGACATACCAGGAGTAAAAATCGATAATCACCAGTAGATAGTCCTGATTCGGTTCACCTGACATATGGTAGAGTGCTATGTTTTTCCATGGCCCAGACGGTAACGTTTTCCTCGTCATTGGTGAAGGTTTGTTGGGTTGTGAGATTAAGATGCCTTCCCCACAGGCTTCCACATATTTCTGGGAATCTTTATCTATTTGCGGCCTCAATACCTTGAATCGTAGGCGACGATTCATTACTGTCTCTTCCGGATAACCCTCATGTGCCAGTTGTAGTGTTTGACATCGAAGATTGTTGGGCATAACTATTTGATTCCTCAAAGAAGTAAAGGACCCATGTAGGTCAATTCCAAGCGAAATGGGTAAAATGAACTCTTGTTGTTAGATAACCATGAATTTCCTGATAATTCATCGATCATTTCCACTTTTTGGACATCATCTCTACGCTCGAATATAACTTTGGAGATAGAAAGTGCTTTTGGAATGGATTTATTCATTTGTATATGTATATGGTGCTCATTTGGTTCATCAAAGGTCTCGTCTGTTTCTAATTTACATAATCTTGAGAGGGGATCGGCAATATTTGATTTTCCGGATTTGTTTTTGATCGTGAATCTGGAAGCTTGTAACCTAAGTAACCATCGTTCTATCCTCGCAGGGGGCTTTGACGTAGGCTTGAATACGGTCCTCAGCGGTTTGTGACCCTTGACTAATTCAAACTCTATTCCAGCCTGATAAAAATAGAATCTTTTAATAGGCCATACCAACGTCGAACTCTCCTTTCCCGTCTGTTCCTGGCGTTCTACAATAGATGAGTTCTACTTGCGACAGAGATGACATTTGGTTGCTAACATCTATCGAATTGTAGAAGAACAGCCCCTAAGACTACTGGACTGACATCTGCAATCAATTGCGTGCGTCTTTGCAAGTCAAAATATGCTCAAGTGGGTAAGTTACCAATAATGATTTTGATTTCCCTAAATTTTCTTGCTCACGGTTTCCCCACATTAATTTTGATGCCTTCAAGATCAATCTAGGATGTTCGGTAAAATTTCCCAGATTAGAAATAAATTTTTCCAAATAAGTCACAAGTCCCAGAAAACTCATTGTTCACCGGTGCTCGGAAATTCTAGATGATTTCCATTTTATTTAGGTCGGGAAGTATACCTGATGACATCAATACGTGTCCTAAAAAATCTAATTGACGTACCTTGAAATGGCACTTCTTGTCATTCAGGAATACATTGTGAGTTTTCAGTACCTCCAATACTAAATGACAATTATGTTGCTCTTAGATTTTCCCAAATACGATAATATCATCGATATAATTCAGGCAGTTTGTACAAGGAGAAAGAATACTTTGAAATATCCGCTAAGAAATTTCTGGGACTGAGTTGATACCAAACATTAGACGTTTGAATCTAAATAATCTTTTATGCGTCATGAAGGTAGCTATAGGTCGACTTTCTTCCTCTAAATCAAACTGATGATACGCACTGATCATGTCTAAACGTAAGAAGTAAAGTGATCCTTTTACCTCAGTCATAAAATTTTCAAATGTGGGCAGTGGAAATTTCTCTCGTAAAATAGCTCTGTTAGCTCGCCCTATTTCGATACAGATCCTTATATCATTGTCTGGTTTGAACACTATCACCAATGGCAAAATTCATGAGCTTGGCTCCGTCACTCGCTCAATAATATCTAGGGCTGGTGCTTCGTTCAACTCTCGTTCTACCTTGGATTACACGGCAATAGGAGCTCTTCTCATTGGTTGTTGTACTGGTCCTATTTATGTATCAGCAGACAGTCTCACTTTGATGTGAGGAGTTTTTGGAAGGGGTGTGATGCCCTCGATTTGACTCACTCCCACACCCAGTTCTAATTTGAGTACTCCAAGACACATTGATGTATGTTTACCAAGTAGGAATTTCGTTCCATTCTCGACAACCATGGAAGATTCGATGTGCTCTTGGCCATTTCCTGTGCAGATTGGTGCACTAAATTTGAGTTTAATACTGAGAGGAATATTTGAAGCATGAGATTTGATGGTACTTCTAACATCCTGCTGTACATCAAGCATGGTGGCATTGTTTCCAATAAGTGTTTTCTGGTCTCGACCGTTGATCATGTTACAGGCCGCACCTGAATCTATTAGCATGTCAATGAGTATTCCTTCGACCATGTCATCTCTTCTGCTTTGGCTCATCTCAGGGAAATTGACTAATTAAAGCATTCATAATTACCCATACCCCTAGTAGACGGTACAGTTTTACTTTCTTTGCTTGTGTTGAGTCGAACCGTCTACGATCAGATGACTCTTATGTAGTGGATCGATTATTCTTTCCTGTTCTGCATTTCTTAGAAAAAGGTCCCTTGCGACTGCATTGGTGACATAGAATCTCAACTGCTGGACACTTCTTCACTTTCCAAGAGTTGTGATCTCCTCCACAGCGCGAACAGTCCAACGTCTTCTTTGTCTCCCAGTGCATTCGCTATCTAGATTGTCTGACCCAATTGAGTTGAAACTGAAGGCCTTCCGAATGCTTCTTCTCCTGCATAACCGAACTCTGGTCTTTGGTTTGTTCATAGATCTAGCACTGGTCAATGACCTCATCCAACGGTGATTCTTTCTCCAATAAATTCCTCCCTAGGTCAATAGGAGCACACATATCAATCAGCTCATCTTCAATATTGATCTTCCTAGCATCGTCCTCGGTTTTCTCAAATGGACATTTATTTGCTTGAGCATGGCGTCGAATCAGAAACTTGTTTAAACTCCCTCTTTTTTCAGGTTTCATACTGCGAAATATGTGTCTCTCGGAACAAGAATTTTGTTGAGGGAAGAAATGTTTGTCAAGGGTATTAACTAGGATTTTGAATACATCGTTGTTTACCTCAGGATCATAATCGATAATTGTTCCTGGTATCCCAAAGGCAACTTCTTCATGTTGAGGCTCGCCAAGGTGTGATAGCTTATACTTATTATTCTCCCCATTGGTTATGTCTTCAGCATCAAGATACAACTTCACTGAGCGTACCCATTTTCTCTAATCGATGGCTAGTAGTGCCCTGTCAATAGAATCGCAGGCAAAATACTTGATTGAAGATTGGTTCATTTAAGGTTATATTTTTACCCTTATTCCGGTAGAATTTAATCCACCCAGGCAAGTTCTGACAGAGTTCAATCCGTCTCTTCTGGAGAATATAATCTACTTGAAAATTTGGCAAAATGCAATCCGCCCTATAGCAAAATTCAATCCGCTCTCAAATTTGGTGAAATTCGATTCACCGTATTGTAGAACTCAATTCACTCTATATGATTCGGTTTTGTGATCCTATTCCTGTCGCCACTTGTGGTAATCCAATATAATGAACTTAGCTTCAAATCTCTGAACAATAGCACATTCATTTTGTCAATATATGTTTACCACAACCAATCAGTACATCAACTGTCGACAAAGATACAGCATAAGGTATTCTCCCACTATCTAAGATCAACTAACCACCTGGAGTATTATATCACTCAATCCTGACATGAACATTATCAATTACGCAGTAGCTGATACACCGGTTCCCACAGAATTCAAGTTGCATCTATTGTGGAGTTATGTTTGAAAATATGATCTATATTAAAGAGCTGGCAAGTAGGGCTAGGAGCACGTGATCAAATATCTGACAATGTGATTAACGATAACAATGCTCAATTCAACTGGACCTTAATTGATTCCAGTGTAAATGATCAATATTTCAATGCTATACATCACTTATCTATTCTGTGAACTTTTCCTAGATATAACCACTTATCAATTTACTTGATCGTACTTTCACTGTGAACTTCAGGGGCTTGTAGCTGATAATAGACTACGACTCCTCTGGGCTTCAAGCGCATTCGAGGAAAGGGTCAGAGAATCAAATTACAAACATGACAAATTATAATGCAAATGAAAAAATTGTTGAGCCTGAGATATACTTTTTACAAACTGATAATTATAATGAGTATGAAGTGAATCTTATATTGTACATAAAATTTACAATCTCACTCAAGTCGATTTTGATGGAGCCCATTGATGAAATCCAATAATATTTTTGATATTGAATACACTTGAGAATTCATTGTTTTATGTTGAAATAGTATAACCTAATATTTATTTTACATAAAATATGAGTTCTGCACATGTATATCTTCATTATATATAATATATTGAGAAATTCAATTTGACTCGCAGATTTTATGTTTTTCTTTGATTATTTCAGCTTTCAGACTATAAATTTTCACTTCCTTAACGACAAAGATTGAATTTTCACTCAATAATTATTGAAACCTCATTCTTTCAACAAGTACATTGTGATTTCTGAAGTTCATAATACCAGTTTTTTGCATATAAACTCTAAATTTGAGTATTCAAGTAATGATGATTGTAAATTGATTGTCAAAACAATGATATTATTGCTTCAAAGAGTGATGATTAGTGATCATAATTTATTGGACATCAATCTTCATTTAGGATGATTAATCTTTTTCCGTGATAGCGCTCTGAAAACGCAGAATATGATGTATTTGCTGGTTGATTCATACATATAATGAGGTCCTCAATAGAATTATCGACTATTAAATTTCGAAAATCGTCTCGGAAAGTCGTAATTTTGACTCACTCCAAACTTTGTATAACTACAAACAGCACTCTCAAAACACAAGATATGATGTATTTGGTGTCAGATTCTGCCATATAACGCATTCCTGTAGTGAAATCTCTTTTCAGAGCAGATTTTCACTATCAAAACTCCCATAGAGCGACTCGGAAAATATGCTGATATTATGCTGGAAACGCAAAATTCTGTGCATTTTTCATACATATATTGTGTATTATAATGGATAAATGTGATTTGCGATACTCCAAGACTTCTTAGAATGTAGTAGTTTTATACATATAATGAGGTCCCAAAATGAATTATGAGCTTTATGATTGTGAAATTCTGATAGCAGAGTCTTAATTTTGACTGATTCAAAACTTCGTATAACTGCAATTAGCCCTCTGAAAACAAAAAATATGATGTATGTGGTGTCGAATTTTGCCATATGACGCATTTCTGTAGTGGAATCTTGCTAATGAGCAGATTTTCACTCTCAAAACTCTCATGAAGAGACTCGAGAAATATGCTGATAGCACGCAGTACACGCTTAATTTTTTGCATTTGAGGACGGATTTATACATCTAATGTTCTCTCAAAAGGAATTATGTAATCTGCAATTTGCAAAACTCCCTAGAATTTAGCAATTTTGACTGATTTCAAACTTCGTATAACTGCAGATGGCGCTCTGAAAACGCAAAATGTGATGTATTTGCTAATAGATTCATACATATTATTGGGTCCTGTATAGAATCATGAACTTTTTGATTGTGATAATTTGCTCGGAATGTCGTGTATCCGACTTATCCCAAATAGCACTCAAAAAACACAAAATATGATATCCCGTCACACAGCGCATTTCTTTAGTGAAATTTTGCTTTTGAGCAGATTTTCACCATCATAATTCTCATGAAGCGAATCAGAAAATACGCTGAAAACGTAGAGTGTAATGCATAATTCATACATATGATGTTGTTTTGAATGGAATTATGTGACTTGCAATACCTCAAAACTGCTCAGAATATTGTAATTTTGACTTATTTCAAACTTCGTATAACTGCAGATTGAGCTCTGGAAACCCAGAATATGATGTATCTGATGTCAGATTATTCCATATAACTCATTTCTCTAGTAGAATTCCGCTTTCAAGCACATCTTCACTTCCAACATTCTCATGGAGTGACTGAGAAATACGCTGATAGCAAGCAGGAAACGCATTCTTCTGTGCATTCGCATTCGGAGACGGATTTATACATATAATGTTGTCTTGAGTGAGGGTTACGTGATTTGCAATACTCTAAAACCGCTCAAAATGTAGTAATTTTGACTAATTCCAAACTTCGTATAACTGCAGAAAGCCCCCTGACAACAAGGAATATGATGTATTAGCTGGTCGATCCATACAGAGAATGAGGTATTGAATAGAAATATAAACCTCCAAATTGTGAAATCTGCCCAGAAAGTCGTGATATAGACATATTTCAAACTTTGTTCAACTGCAAATAACAACTTAAGAAAACAAAATATGATATATCTGATGTCGAAATCTGTCATATAACGCATTTCTATAGTAAAATCTTGCTTTTGTGAAGATTCGTACTATCGAAATTTTCATTGAGGGTCTTAGATAATACGCTGATGCACGCTGGAAACGCAAAATTTTGTGCATTTGAGAGCGGATCCATATATATAATGTTGTCTTGAATTGAGTCATGTAATTTGCAATGCTTATAACGTAGTAATTTTGACTTATTTCTTACTTTGTATAACTGCAGATTGTGCTCTGATAACGCAAGATATGATGTATATGCTGGTGGATCAATACATATACTAAGATCCTTGATAGAATTTTTGACTCTTTGATCGTGAAAACCTGCTCGGAATGTTGTTTTTTCTTGACCTGTTCCTAACTTTGTATAACTCTGAGAACACAGAATATGATAAGTCGTCGTCAAATACTGCCATATAATGCATTTTTGTAGTAAAATTACGATTTTGAGCAGATTTTCACTACCAAAATTCCCATGAAGACTCAATGAATACGTTGTAAGCATGCTAGTTACGCAGAATTCTATGCATTTGAGGACAGATTAATACATATTATGTTGTCTTGGATGGGATTTTATAATTTGCAATACTCCAAAACTGCCCTTAATATGGTGAGTTTGACTTATTTTAAACTTCGTAACACAGCAGATAGCGCTCTGAAAATGCAAAATATAATGTATTTGCTTATGTATCAATACAAGTTATAATACTCCCTTATCTCACTACATGAAGATTGCACCATAGGACTCACTGCACGTGACATACAACCTGAATAAATAGACGCGTGGAAACTATTAAGAAGTCAAAGCCCTTCTGTATTATTTGAGAAATATCAGGAAATACTAATGCATCGGCTTTTCCACATTTATATTCCAATCACAAACAGATAAATGAGTTCTCAGACACAATCTCTTCGATATAAATACTCAGAACTCCATCTTAGAGCCAGAGTCGGTTATTACCAGTCATAGAGTAAAGATACTGTAATTCTTGTATTCTTATTGTATTGAACTTCAATAAAACTTTCTGTGAACAAGAGTTTGAGGTCTCACAATCTAATTGGCGCAGTCAATAGGATTTGCACTGAGTCTTTGCGAATCAAAAACTTCAAAAATTTCAATTCGCTTACATTCACAAAGTCGTCTATTTCTATCGTTAAGAGAGCAATCCAAGAGCAATCTACAAGATACAAAGAAATCTACTCCAACGGCAGAAGCTTCAAAGAGTCACCAAGTCAATCTTGCGATCTTGCAGTGAAACCTCTGCATACTTTCAGAAGAAGACGCTACAACTGGTAATAGGGAATCTTCCACGACAAATAGCAGCTACAACGCTTCTATCAAGAGTATCAACTCAACTCCGAGCGAACATCATAAACCAATGATCAAGCTATTCACAATAATAGCGTAAGTCATATTTAAGTCAATTTATAACTCCATGATGTCACTTTTATTCCAGAACTGGAAGAATTGTTAAGTAACCTTAGATATGACAGCCCCAAACGTTGGAATCTTAGCTCAACCAAGCAACGGAACACTTAGACTATTAGATCTTATCCCATGTTTTAACGGAGACGTTGAAACCCTCGCTAGTTCTGTCACTACTACAGATGACATAACATCACTTATCAACCAAACTAACCTTTCAGAAATAACAAAGAGATTAGTAATCTTAACTTTAGAAAACATAATTGAAGGCAACGCAGCACAAAAGCTCAGCATTGAAAATATCACCGAGTGGGCCGATTCAAAACAACATCTTTTGAATAATTGCTCAGACACCAGATCCGAACACACTCTGATGTACGAACTTACTTATCATAAACAGACTAGAGAAAATATTCTAGGATAATTCTCCAAATTCAACGAACTATTCTAGATTTATGAAAGCAAAATAGAATATAATTACGAAGGCAAAACTAGCAAAACTATATTTGACAATTCTCTAAAATATTCTACTCAATGCTTCATGAATAATTGTAAAGACCGGTTCAGAGCCCTACTATCAGCATGCAGCCCACAAACACTGCACGAAATTTCCAACTTAGTAACTAACGACCTGCAATACATACACAACCATGCTAATACACAAGTTCAAAGAATGCTTCCTCAAAAACATCAACTACAATTCAATAACCAGAGAAACAATCCTCATACCCATAACAGACATTCACACCCATCGCTCCAGCCTCAAATGAATAAATACTCCCTATTCCAACAATCATACTCAAGATCCTTCGCATAAAGCGCTATCTTCCGAAACGCCAAACAAAACAGATCTTCTCCCATCAGTACCCAATCGATAACCTCAACTATAGTCAACCCAAAGCAAAACATTTATTCAATCAGACATTAGAACGTAAAAACCCTTTATAACCGGAAAAAGAAAACCCAACAATCGAAGAACCACTTGAAAACGAAGTCCATGATAAAAACAATTTTTTAGACTCAGATAACGAGCAACAGTTATCGAATCCCTAACTGACAATTTCAGTGGATTACCTCTCATAGCAATAGCAGACCATAAAGTTCTACTAGATACCGGATCAACACAAAATTACATTCACCCTAAGCTTATCAAAAAAAAAATTCATCAAATATCCCAAAACCTTCGTCATGCACACTTATATTGGCAAATCCAAATCACTTATTTCAAGTTGAAAAACCGAAAGATCAAAAGTTATGTTTCCAGCTTGCATAAAATTTTTGACATTTTATTGGATCTACCTGAAATAGATCTGCTCCAAACAAAGTTTGATTCCATGAAAGAAACAGTCACGTTCCTGAATAAACATAAATTCAAATTAAAATATTTCAACTCTGAAAGAAACGGAAATTTTGGTATGGAAATAAACAACCAAATGATCTGCGACGAGCATTTGAATATCGAAGAGAAGCAAGAATTATCTGAAACATTAAACAAATTCAAATCCCTCATACTTCAGTCGAATGGAAAATAACCATTCACAAATAGAATCAAACATGAGATAAAAACTACAGACAACATCCCAGTACATACTAAACAAAGCAAATACCCCGAAGTCTACAAACAAGAAGTCCAGAACCAAATGGATGAAATGCTGGACAACGACATCATTCAACACCCCTGTTCAATTCGATCAGCCCCCATTTGGGTTCCAAGGCGTCTCTGGCATACAGAATTTCAGAGAAGTATTAGACTACAGGTAATTAAATGGAGAAACAAAAGACGACTTTCCTATTCCCGACATCACAGACATTCTTGACAAACTAGGAAAATCAAACTATTTCACTACTATCGACTTGACATCAGGTTTCTATAAAATTGAAGTTGACCCCTACGATATCCCAAAAACAGCTTTCTCCACAAAATCCGGTCATTAAGAATTTAAAAGAATGCTTTCCAGTCTAAAATACGCTCCATCTACTTTTTGAAGACTAATGAAATTCGTACTACAAGATCTATTCAACAAAATTTGTTTGGTCTACCTAGACGACATGATCATATTAGGCACCTCACTTTCGGAACATCTGGACAATATCGGAAAGTCTTTTCAAAATTAAAAGAAGCAAACTTGGAAATTCAAACCGACAAATGAGAATTCTCACGTAGAGAAGTAGCATACCTCGGACACACCATCACTCCAGACAGAATCCGTCCAAACCCTGACAAAATACAAGCCATCAAGAATTTCCCAATTCCAAAAGCTACAAAAGAAATAAAATCATTCCTTGGACTACTCGGTTATTACAGAAGATTCATTGACAATTTCACTGAGCTCACTAAGCCTATGACCAAATGTTTGAAAAAAGGACAGAAAGTCGATATTCATGAGACGGAATATAGGAAGTGCTTTGAAAAATGTGAAACTGTACTCTCCAACAACCCTATTTTACAGTACCAAGATTTTAAAAAAAAATTTATCCCCGCAATAGACGCTAGCAATTACGCTATCGGACATGTAATATCATAAAAAGATGGTAGCAACAAAGACCTTCCTATTGCATATATATCACGTACCCTCAATAGTCACGAAATAAACTATTCCACTATCGGGGAAGAACTCTTAGCAATAATATGGGCCACCGAACAATTCCGACTATATTTATAAGGATTCAAATTCAAAATCGTAACAGATCACAGACCACTCGTATGAGTCGATTCACTCAAAGAACCAAATTCAAAGCTCATAAGATCGCACCTAAAATTGGAGGAATTCAATTACACGGTCGAATATGAACAAGGATGCCAAAATACAGTAGCGGACGCCCTATTTTGCATTAAGCCCGAGTTCAAAATCGAATATAAAAACACAAACATTTTCAATTCAAATAAACTGATAAACTTCATCTAAAACGACAGAAAAAGTGATGACACGGTTACACTTCAAATAGATCGAATCTACCCATGCGCAAAACCTTCCAACCTGGACAACAAAGTTTATATTCAAAAAGATCCTTGACTAACATGTCACCTAATTACTAGAGAAAAACATACCGAAAAAACATCTACCAGAAATACAAAAGTCTGCTTAGAGAAACTACGTGACTATTGCATACAAAAAGAGATTAACGAATTAGATATGGCAAAAACTAATCAAAATTCAAGTCTCAGTTGGGAGAAGATCGAGAGTCTACCAACAGAAGTATTCTACGACTCAAACATTACAATAAACATATATGAAACAATCACTCACAGAGAACTTAACCCTAAATTCGGACTCAGTCATAGTGGAGACAGGCGACGATGACGACATAGCGGACACAATCCATTCAGACGACGAATCTCTAATCAACGGTCTTACATATCTAGAAGCATCCATAAATAATTGCAAAAACCAAATAGTTGTTGAAGAAACGAATCAGGAAAACAACGTTGAAGATATTCAAATTTTTGACAGTAAAATTAATAGAATCTATTTCTATTCGAATAAAACAAATAGCAATACATCAATCATGAACTTCATCAAACAATACTTGAGACCAAACACAACGTATCACTGCCACATACCAGAAAATATCATACAGAATTTCAATTCGGTACAACAAGTATACTTCAAGCCTAGAAGCTTCAAATTGGTATCGTGTAAAACAATAAATACAGACACAGAAAATAATGAAGAACAGCAGCTCACCATAAAGAACTATCACGAAGGTAAAACAAACCATCGTGGCATAACCGAGACTTACAACAAATTGAAACAAATATACTATCGACCTAACATGTTCAAAGACATCTAGAACTACATTAACATATGTAATATATGCTTAACAACAAAATACGAAAGAAACCTCATACAAATATTGACAGAACAGAACTCCAAATTCCCAATCAAGCGTTCGTTAGAATGAATAAATAAAACTCCGGGAAAATCGAGAAACCAAAATTCAGAATCCTTGACGTTGAACCAATAGAACATGACAGAGGACAAATAATTGACGTCAAGACAAGAAGCACAAAACTTCAAATCTTAAAAAACCTCAACTTGTTACAGGCTCATTTCTCTCGGAATGACGCAAATCAGACAAGACAACAATAATACCGGACTGAACATTCTAGAATCAGGAGCCGCCTACATACAGGTAAACACACAGATAATAACACTCAAAATCCCCTTGACCAGTATCCTCCAACAATATCACATATTAGGAACAAACACTAACACAATATGCAGAAAACTTGAAACCTACACCTTCAAAGTTAGTTTAACCAACAATATAAATATACTTAACAATATGATGATACACCTGAAAGATAAAGTACAAAGGATAAATTGCAAGAGATCAAAACGGGGATTAATTGACGGTCTCGGCGCAATAATCAAGAGCATCACAGGAAACCTAGATTCTAGTGATAAAGAACGATACGACCAGATATTAGAGAATATTAACAAATACGAAAACAAATTGACTAACAAAATAAACACGATTGTGAAAATCAATAACAATATCACCGCCTAATTCAATAACAATATTAAAATCATCAACGAAAACAACGCCTTACTAAACAAGAAATTAAACAATTTGGAAAAAACTATTGGTGTAGTTTTGGACAAGATAGATGTTATAAAGGTTAAGAATATTATTAGCGAGCTAATACAAATAGGACAAAATTTATATTTCTCCTTGACAATGCTAGAAGAAACTACTACATTTTGCCAGTTGAACACCCTATATTTCGGTATTATCAATCACAACGAATTAATTAAAGAAATAAGCACTATCAAGAACAAATTTGTAAGATCCATATTAATCGACAATATTCAGCATAACAATATTTTACAAATCTATTGCTCTGTAAAAGACAACAATTCAATGATCATCATCGGAATCCCTGCTAACATCCTGAAAGAAGAACTCATACAAGCTACCCTTACACCTACACACATACATAACACTTATGAAACAATCAATATCATGAACGATATATTCACAAGTGCAATAAAATAAATGATAGAGAATATCACTGTCGCTCTCAAAATAATGAGTATGAAAAATGTCTGGAAAATGTAATATGTTATAAAGACTTCCAATTCTGTGAGTACGAGTATATAGGAATACCACAAATAAATTCAATTATTGAAATGAAGAATTCTGACTCTTAATACTTGCTCTTCCCAGACAAGAAACAAATTAGATTCAATTGCAATAATGAAATGAATATCAAAGATTAAGAAGGTATTTATTACACCAATAATTGCAAAATGAACAGCCAAATTGAAATGAAAGACAATTTCGGCGAATTGATCAAAATTGATCTCATTACATCAAAAGCCTGTATGGAAAACATAATAATAATAATAATAATAATAATAATAATAATAATTTATTGTCCGTTAAGTACAGAACATACAAGACATTGTCAACATAATTGTATTATCTAGTATTACATAGATTCACTTATATAATAGTAACATTTTTGTATGAGATACTCTCGTAGCGAATGTTTGAACAACGGTATACTCGTGATGTTTCTGATAGAGTTTGGTAAGTTATTATAAATTTTTAATGCCATGTAATACGGACTCTTTTCGTATGCGCTTGAGCTGTGAGCAGATATACTTATTAGATTTTTGTTTCTAGTTTACATATTCGAATACATATCTTTATTCAAAATGAAAAGTGAGAAGTTCTTCTTGGCATATATAGCCAATTCATGAATATATAAAGATGGAACAGACATTATTCTTAATTCAATGAAAATTTCTTTGCAATAAGCCCGCAAAGAGACTCCTTTGATGCATCTGATAATACGTTTCTGTAATGCAGAAATTTTGTTTGAATGACTGAAAATTTCCCAAAACATAATTGAATATCTGATTCTGCTCTCTGTGAGCCAAATAATAAGTCCTCGAGGTGCTAATAATCACACAATTCCTAATTTTATAGCAACTATAGTATATCTAGGATGAAGTGGCATGCAGATTGTTAATTTCTGGCAGCCAGTTAAGATAACAATCAACAATGCGTTCCAAAAAAGCGGTGTTAGATGAAGTAACTGAAGATTTACCTCTTATTTTGACCAAAGGGTTGCATATGATATTATTTTTTAAGTTAAATATGACTAACTTGGTTTTTCCAGTATTTAATTCGAGACCTTCCCCACTACACCATTTCGACATTGAATATATAACTGAATTTGCAGACTCTGCAAATGTTTCTAATGTATTTCCACTGATTATGCAGGAAGTGTCATCAGCAAATTGACATAAAACATCGGTGTTGATATGCCTATTTAGTTCGTTTACATATATGACAAACAAAAATTGTCCCAAAATAGATCCCTGGGGCACATCCCTTTTATAATACAACAATTCAGATGATGCACATAGATTTGTATTATCTTCACAGTAATCAACCGCAACAAATTGTTGTCTCCCAGTTAAGTAGGAATCGAGCAGTTGGTGCCCTAAACTTCTAATACCTATACATTCTAGTTTTGCAAGTAAAATTCCATGATCGATAGAATCGAACGCCTTTCTTAGATCCAAATGTATCGCCCCGACAACTTTATTCCTATCCAGACAATAATTGATGTAAGATATTGTACCAAACATTGCATCAACCGTACCTTTTTTAGGTATGAAGCCAAATTAATGTTTTGATACAAAACTGTACTTCTCTAAATATTCTATAATGCGCATATATATTAGTTTTACAATGATTTTTCTGAATACTGATAATAGAAAGACAGGTCGATAATTTTTTAGATTGTCGCCAGAGCCTTTTTTGAAAATTGGAACTATTTTTGTCAGTTTTGTTCCTCAGAAAAAGTTCCATTGAGGAATAGGCTATTGATAACATGACTTATGACTTCTGCTGCAACTGTAGCTACTGGTCGTGGGAGTGAGCACATAATGGAGTCAGCCCCCGAAGATTTCTTATTGGTCACCGAGAACATTGCTGATAGCACTTCGTGCTCATCAGTAGGAAATACTCTGTTGTGTTGGACCGGAATATTCTAAGTTAACATTAGTATGAGTTGAATCATTGGAGCTTGTTATGTCGCTAAAACATTCATTAAAAAAGAAAGACATCTGTTTTGGGTCGTCTATATCTACCCCAGTTTTGTCTTTAACTATTATATTATCAGTGGGTATTATTGCTATGGATATTTAGATCGCCACATATTACAACATCTGGTGTATCACTAATTGCATGAAGCAATCCACACAAATTTTGAAAAACTGTTCTAAGTAAATTTTTGTTGATCCATATATACATGCAATTATATATAATTTATTATCGATATTACAGATGAATGCACTATATTAAAAAATTTGATCTATTTGTTTTACATTCATAGCAAGTTCTGTCGCAATTGTACCCTTATGAGGAGAAATGCATGTGCCGCCACATTTTATACCTCTCCTGCAATAATAACTGATAATATTGTAATTATTAATAATGTAAATACCTATCTCTTCATTTAATAGCCTGTGCTCAGTTGCACACTAAATCATAGGTCCATATTTCTCGAGTAACAGCTCCACCTCTTCACATTTTTGTAAGTTCATATTTATTATTTGACCACTTTTATTTATTTCACTTGGGCTAGGTTCGGTCGTTGCTCTAAAAAATGATTGGTAGCTGCAGAAGTAGTCATTTTCTTAACATAATATTTGTACAAGAAAACTCCTTGCGGCCAGTTGCTCCCATCCATGATCATGGTTACGTAATTTTCGGGAAAGCTTATTTTAAATGATCTGTAGCTATCAAATTTTGGATTAATAGATTCACATCTGAAGTTCTTCATTTTCAAACTATTTAAATGCTCCTTAATGTAAGATACTTCGACTTCTGGAGAAAAGCGTGGAATAAATGCACTTTCAAATCTAATTTTTGGAATAACTGTTAGAAGGTCCTATGTTCCATATATTATATTATTTCTACGTTTCCTCGTATTGATGACGGTGGTATAGTATCATCCTCACTATCCTTATCATTGTCCCTTGATGTGTTGACCATGTTTACTATTGGAATTTGTGGCTTTATTTCTTAGTTTTTGGGAGTACATAACTTTTCCTGTTGTTGGCATCTATCGGTTCACAGGTATTATTTATATTCGCCGGTAAACTAGACGCTACGGGCTCTGTTATGCTAGTAGATCAGTTTCTTTTCTGCTCGCTAGTTGGAAGCGATGTGACAGGTGTAGAATTTATGTTCACTTTATTCATTTCAAGTTTTGAACTTTTTATATCGTTTTTTAATTCTGATATTCCTGAACTTTGTTTTTGAATAATTTCAATAGATTTATCTGAAGCATTTTGTACACTGACCTCGACTGAGTTGACAGAATCACCAAACATTTTTCGCACTTCCACATTAGGTTTTTATTACTAGATAAACAATTATGTTCACTCTTTTTAACATTGGCACATGTCATATGGAACTCAGCACTACATTTTCCAGAACATGCAAATCTGACTAAGCGGCCATTTTACTTGAATAAAAATATCTCTTCTATCCAACACAAACTAGAAGAAAGTATCCAGTTAACTCCCTATAATACAAAGGTACACAGCTACCACTATGTAGCAATTTATTTAATGATAATCTTAATCATTATTGCTATCTGACTATGTTGGTACAAAGATTACCTCAGAAGTAAACTTTTGAGAAAATTAAGAAGCATAGAACTTGAAGAGTTCAAGAAATACGCAGAAAATATTATTGTTTCATGAGAATAAACGAAACAATACCTTCATCGAGAAATTGTAAAAGGTATATTTTCGTCTTAAAGGAGGGAGGAGTTTTAATACTCCCTTATCTCACTACATGAAGATTGCATCATAGGACTCACTGCACGTGACATACAACCTTAATAAATAGACGCATGAAAACTATTAAAAAGTCAAAGTCCTTCTTTATTATTTGATAAATATTAGGAAATACCAATGCATCAGCTCTCCCACATTCATAATTCAATCACAAACAAATAAATGAGTTCTTTGACACAATCCCTTCGATATGAATTCTCTGTACTCCATCTTAGAGCCAGAGTTGGTTAATACCAGTCATACAGTAAAGATACTGTAATTCTTGTATTCATATTTTATTGAACTTAAATGAAACTTTTTGGACACCAAGTTCGAATTTGATTTAATTCACATATATTGAGGTGCTGAATAGAATTATGAACTTTTTAATTGTAAAAATCTGCTCGGAATTTTGTGCTTTTGATTCAATGTAAGATTCTTCTATATAACGCATTTCTGTAGTAAAATTTTGCTTCTGAGCAGATTTCCACTATGAAAATTTTCATAAAGAGACTCGGAAAATATGCTAATAGCACGCTGGAGACCCGGTATTTTGTGCATTCATGGACGGATCCATACATTTAGTGTTGTTTTGAACAAAACTTGGTGATTTTCTCTATTCCAAAACTGCTCAGAATGTAGTAGTTCTGACTTATTTTAAACACCGTTTAACGGCAGATAGCGCTCTGAACAGGCAAAATATGATTGATTTGCTGATAGATTCATACATATAATAAGGTCCTGAATAGATTCATGGAATTTCTGATTGTGAGAATCTGCTCGGAACATCGTGATTTCGACTTATTCCAAGCTTTGTATTACTGCGAATAGCAGTCTGAAAACACAAAATATAATGTATCTGGTATCAGATTGTGTCGTTTAACGCATTTCTTCAATGAAATTTTGCTTTTCAACTGAACTTAAGACAGCATTCTAAAAATTCGAAGTATAATGTATTTGGTGTTAGATTCTGCCATATAACGCATTTCTGTAGTATAATTTTGCATTTGAGCTGATTTTCAGGACGGAATAATACATATAATGTTGTCATAAATTGAATTATGTGATTTGCAATACCTCTTAACTGTTAAGAATGTAGTAAGTATGACTTATTCCAAACTTGTACAACTGCAGATAGCACTCTGAAAATACGTAATATTTTGACATATAACGCATTTCTGTGATAAAATCTCCCTTTTGAGCAGACTTTCACTATCAAAATTCTCATGAAGAGAGTCAGAAAATACTCAGATAGCACGCTGGAAACGCGGAATTCCTTGCAATTGAGGATTGATTCATACATATAATGTTGTCTTGGATGAAACTATGTGATTTGCAATACTCTAGGACTGCTCAGAGTGTAGTAATTCTGACTTCTTCCAAATTCTGAATAATTGCAGATAGCGCTCTTAGAACGCAGAATATGATATATTTGCAGGTGAGTCATACATATGATGAGGTCTTGAATGAAATAATAAACTCTCTGATTGTAAAATATGCCCGACAAATTGTGGTCTTGACTTATTCCAGACTCGGTGTAGCTGCAAATTGCACTTCAAAACTACAAAATATGATGTATTTGCTGTCTGATTATGTCATATGATGCGTTCCTGTAGTGAGATTCCGCTTTTGCGCAGATTTTCACTGTCAATTTTCTTTTATAGAGGCTCAGAGAATACGCTGATAGCACGCTTGTAACGTAAAATTTCGTGCATTTGAGGATAAATTTCCACATATAATGTTGTCTTGGAGGGAATAATGTGATTGGCAATACTCAAAAACTGCTCAGAATGTAATAATTTTGACTTATTTCAAGCTTCGTATAACCACAGATAGCGCTCTAGAAACGCAGAATATGATGTATTTGCTGATAGATCCATACATATAATGAGTTTTTGAATAGAATTATGAGCTTGTTGATGATCAAAATTTGCCCAGAGAGTCGTGATTTCAACTTATTCCAAACTTTGTATTACTGCAAAAAGCACAAACAAAACACAAAATAGGATGTATTTGGAGTCAGATTCTGCCATATAACGCATTTCTGTGATAAAATCTTACTTTTGAGCAGATTCCCATTATTAATACTCTCATAATGGGACTGATAGCACGATGAAAACGCTGAAGCTCAGCATGTGGTAAACTTGGCTCATTACAAACTTCGTATAAATGCAGAGAGCGCTCTCGGAACGCAAAATTTTATGCATTTGCTGGTAGATTCATGCATAGAATAATGTCCTGAATGATATTATGAGCTTTTTAGTTGTGAAAATCTGACTGGATATCTGTATTAGATATTAGATTCTGCCATATACCGCGTCTCTGTAATGGAATCTTTCTTTTGAGCCTATTTTCTCTATCAAAATTCTCATCAAGGGACAGATTCAAATATATAATGTTGCCTTGAGTGAAATATTGTGATTTGTAATACTCCAATACTGCTCAGAATGTGTTAATTTTGAGTTATTCCAAACTTTGTTCAATTGCAGATAGCGCTCCGACAACTCGAAGTATTATGTGTTCGCCATTAGATTCATACATATAATGTGGTCCTGGATGGGATGATGAGCTTTTTGATTGTAAAAATTTGCTCGAAAAGTTGTAATCTTCAAGTAGTTATCATCTACAGGTTCTAGCACAGCAACAGCAACAATTGTTGCCTAGAAGTGCAGAATCTTTCCATCTCTGATATTGGGTGTAAATCTTTCCATGTGCCTCTGGTTGTGTCATAGGTGTAGAATGTAAATGTGAGCGTGTAAGATCGTATTATTATATGTTGACATCCAGATGAGCATCTCTAGCTATTTGTCTTGATCACGTGCTCTGTATTTTGTAGGTGTGACACTGCGGAAAAATGCTCTTGAAGGATGAAACTTCAATGAGTTTGAACTGATAGCAGATGATCAGATTTGGATTCTCATAACACAGACAATAATATTCAAGCTTATTGATTGTCTCATGAAATTATTGAGGAAGGATGTCTTAGTTTCTTGAAAACATTTGGAGTACTTCTCGTGAGCAAAGAATAACAAACAAATAATATTTCTTATGAATATATAACAATTGATACAACTCTTCATTCAATATACTTTTGATACAATAAAATAATTATAGTAAATGTGCATAATTTTTATACAAACAATCTTACATTCTGCAGGGGTAATATTCTTAAATTCAACAGTATTCAATCTGTAATTGTGGAATGTCCCTAAGCTAAAGTATCGGTGGATTTATTGATCAAGAATTTTTTGTTATCATCGGCTGACAAAGCACATTTATTCTGTGTCTGGGTGTATATTACATGATTTTTTGACCTGAAAAATTTCTTTCCGACATATAGCTGCTCTGTTGAAGTTAATGCGTTTCTATAGTCTGAATGTGTGGGTTGATTTCTAATAACACATTCTTCAATTTCTTCAGCTTCCTTTATCTTAGAATCGTGTGCCTGAATGGAATACATTTTTGACCTTAAACCAACAAATTCTGGGATAATTTCTCCATTCAGCTCATCCTCTAATTCTCCAAGTACAGATATACTCTCTCGTCGCATGACGTATGGATTATTAGGTAGGAAATTTCAAGTGTCAAATCCACTAATATTCCGCTACATATCATCATAAACACCATCGACTAAGAATTCATAGAAAGAAGAATCGGTGTCCGTATACAAAAGTCCAACTGTATCTTCATGTAACTCCTTTATGGACGAGTAATGAAAATTAAAAGTTTGATATTCTGAGAGTTGTATTATACAGGAAGCTGAATAAATTGGTTTATTGTAGAAGACTTCAAGTTTATTTATCTGAATCGCTACAAAATTCTCATTGAGAATTGATGAATTGCGGAAGTTTGGTATTGCTATGTAATATTCCGCCGCTCGTCTCTGACCAATGTTTTCCGAAAGTGTAATCAGTTTCACATCAACTCGATTGTCCCGATTTTTGAATGAAATTCTATACGCCGCATTATTTTCCAGTTTGAAATAGTCTCTCTCGGAACTATTAGTTGCTTTACGCCTCAAATTATTATCAAGGTCAATATATATCTTCATCCAATGTGATTGATTGTATGGGAGAGATCTGCGTATTTTCATCAATCTTAAGCAAATTGTTGCAAATTTTTGTAATGTATGATATAATTTGTTTTATTGTTCAAGCTTGCAATAAATTTTTTCATGTTTCAAGTCTGATGGACAAGCTGTCTCAGCGCAAAATGGGAAATCGTTATGTTACTCATGTGAATCATTACTATATTCCAAGTTATCTTTGAAAATATAACCTTTACTCGAACTTTCACCGATTTCTAAGATATTCAAATCAAAAATTTATTCATTCGTCCACCATTTGAAATTATTCGTACGTAAATACATTGATATTGTGTATCCGTATGGATATCTGAATATATAAGATACTCTGAGGGTGAGTTCCAGTCATATGACGACATGTATTTATTTTTCGCCTTTGAGAAGGAGTTAGAACATATTGAAATACCACCCCGTTTACCCCTCTGAATGGATTTTATAATGCTTATGTCCGTGATAACTTTCATTTCAATGTTTTGTTCTTCAATAGAACATCTCAGCTTGGCGAGGGAGCAGTAAAATATTGTGCTGCATCTAAATTATAAGTATTCATACATAAATTCCAAAAATTGTAGAAGACATTGTGGTAGAAAACATTGAATCCCTCATTCAAAGTGAGAACAACTCTGGTACCGTACTTTGTGCTCAATCATTTTGCTGCATCTATAAAATAACGATCACTAACTACCAAAACAATTATTTTCTCATACTGGAGTTCAGCAGATAGTTTATTCAACGCGTTCATCGACATCCTGATTATTTGTAGAGCACATTTCAATCTGTGTATGGTTTCATAAGAGAAGCGGTTACATACACACGTCTTAATGATAATTTATTGCCTATTATACTAGACTTCTTACATTGCAACGTGTAGGTAAGCTTACACACCGAATAATGACAGTGCATTATTTGTAAATGGAAATAAGCTATCATAATGACGTATAAGGCTACACACACTGTGTAATGAAGATGAGAATTGCCTGAATGCATTTTTCATGTATTTCAATAAACTCTTAGAAGACGAACCTCAATTATTGCTTAAGGTAGGTCAGTGCTTACATGACTGGAACAAAGAAAGTTCAAAAATGACCTGAATTCTAAGAATGATCATGCGTTTCAGATAGTATAAAAGCAAAGATAACAAGAATGATCGAACAAGAACTTCGAAAATGCCTGTTCAAAACAGTATCATCCAAGATAATATTGTCAAAGAGAATGATAGTGATTTACGCGATACGACTAGTCTATTGATTTGAGTTATAAAGAGAATATGAAAAATAGAAAAATCGGATTTATTGAATGTTTGGATTCTCAGAGAATTTAATACAGACTCTCTCGTAGGCTATAGATTTTCTTCTAATTTCTGCTACAATAAATTCATAAGAACTCCGCGAGGACTTAGTATTAGCTCCGACAAAATTTCATATCATTTTTCTAATCACCACAATATGCGCTTATATTCTTGAAATGAAGATTATCAATATTGAAGATGTTGTTATTGCAACAATTGACTGAAGATGGAGTAGAACATAGAGATTGTGGAACATGTATGCAGATTGGTGCTGCGCATAGACAAATTTAGGTGAGGACAATTCTGTTCCACAAGAGAAATGATGAATAACTTATCTTTTCGTTCTGAATGTCATGAAGTGTACTTTATGAAACTCGTTTGAGTGTCGTAATGTGCCTTCTTGGAAAATTCAAATCTGATATTTAGAAGGCTGGTAGCTGCGTTGTTAGATAACCTAACGGTCATTCAAACACAATTTATTCTAAAGAAAATTCTCAAACTGCTCAGGTTTGTATCTATTTATTTTTTAAAAGTACTATCAATTAAGCTACCATATTTTGATTGACATAAATTACTCATCTGTCAAATATTCATGTTACCAACAGTCTTATGAAAATTAGAACTCCCTATCGAAGTTTCCAAATAGAAAATTTATCATGTTTTTTCATGGATGCATGTTTCATGAGACATTGAAGGTAACCAGCATGAACGGGTACCCTGAAATTAAGTCTTATCAAACCCATATCTTAATATACTATTTATGTGAATATAATGTGACGTGCGAGAGTGAGGGGGGAGCTCGTAAAGACGACGTAGTATGGGAAGGAGTTTCTTGTCGTCTCTTAAGCCGCGCCACGTCGCAGCACATCATTCCTCCCAATGGGAGCCTCTAGTGATTCCTAGAAATGGAAAGAGTCGAGAAATGGAAAATTTGAGAAAATAATATCTCTCTATATTTTTTTTTAATTACAAACTGATTCTTCAAGCAATAAACATTACAGTGGTGTCAGGTGTGGGACTGTTATAAACAATTAAGTATTTTGTTTATTGCTGCTTTGTAAAATTGGAAAATGGCGTCTAAGAAGTTGTTGGGAGATTTGAAGGTCGCAGAGTTGAAATATCAATTGGAAGAACGGAATTTGGAAACCAGTGGCCGCAAACAAGTTTTGATAGAACGACTGCGAGGCGCTTTGACTGAAGACAGTGAGGATCCTGATACATATTTGTTTGATGTTCAACTCTCTTTAACCGATTTGGCTATAAGTTCAGAATGAAAATTAAGAGAAAATTCTGTGAATTTAGAATCAAAATTGGAAGAAAATTCTACAAGTTTAAAAGAAGATTTAGAGTCAAAATTAAAAGAAAATTCTACAAGTTTGGAAAAGAATTTGGAATTAAAATTGAGAGAAAATTCTACGAGTTTGAAAGAAGATTTATTAGAAAAGTTAGAAGAAAATTCTAGAAACTTGAGAGAAGAACTGCATGGAAAGATGGAGGAAAATACAAAGAAAGTTGAACAGCAACTGGAAAAATTAAGAGAAAATTCAAAAGTATGGGAGGAAGTATTTGAAGATGATTGTAAAATTTTAAAAGAAGAATTGGATGCTAAGTTGGATGAAAAAATGGAGATTTTTGAAGAGAAATTCAAATTTGGTGTTTCATCTCCGGAAAAAGCTTCAAAAACTGAGATAATTGAATTATCCGCACCAAATCTTGATTCAACTACCAAAATGCGTGTCAAACCTCCAACCTTTGATGGTCAAACATCTTGGATTAATTACCATAAGCAATTTGAAGCCGCTGCTAAGGCTAATGGCTGGAATGATACTGAGAAAGTTTCAGCACTCACAGTTGCTTTCCGAAGAGATGCGGTAAACATTTTACAGGCTATTTCACCGGAAGAAGACAACAATTATGAAAAATTGGTCAAGCGACTGGAGCTGCGATACGGCCATGCACACTTGGAGGAAGTGTATCACACGCAGCTCAAGAACCGATACCAACGTCCCAGCGAGAGTCTACAGGAGTTCGAAGCTGATGTGGCACGCCTAGTTCGACTTGCATATCCAACTGGCCCGGATGATTCCTTGGAAAGCTGGGCTGTGAGAATATTTGTGGAAGGCATCAGAGACCATGAAACGCAATAAGCCCTGCGTTTGGCGCGACCGAAGAAGCTGGTGGAAGCATTGGCTCAAGCACTGGAATACGAAGCGGCAAAGCAGGCGTCCAGAAGCAGTGTTCGAGTGCGAGAGGTTACCTGCGACTCCGATACCACGGAAAGTTTGGAAGCTCAGGTTCAGCAGTTGGTCCAGGAGGCAGTGAAAGATCTCAAGAATTCCAGACAACTTCGGTGTTGGAACTGTGGAGAACTAGGTCATCCAAAAAGTCGATGCAAGAAACCCTTGAAGACGTGGCCCAAGAAAAACTTCAAGCAGGAGAACTAAATCGGGTCGATGTGCCGGGGCAAATATCGATCCAACCTGAACCTGCCCCACAGAATATTACGATCATCGCGTCGCTACGTCATCAGTTTGATAGCTTATTTGTGGATGGATACATAGACGACAAGCCATGTAGTATTTTGTTGGACACAGGCGCAACAAAGACCATAGTAAGACCTGATTTACTGCGTCCGAACATATCGTGCATGAGGACAAAATGACGACTTCGAACAGCAACAGATGACTCAGCTACCACACATGGAGAAGTTGACGCCGTCATCATGATTGGAGGAACAAAAATTGGACACCGTATCTTGGTAGCTGACATAGAAGAAGACTGTATCCTTGGGATGGATATAATGAGAAGATACGGATTCGATCTTGATATGGGAAACGGCGTGATTAAAATCAATAATGAAGAGGTCGTCCTACATCACCAAGAAGATTCTTCAGCTTGCCTCATGCTAGCAGAAGACCCTACGATTCCTGAGCGATGCGAGGTTGGGAAAGGAAGTGTCGCAATGCTGGAACCAAACGATAATGTTCAGCAGGAGATTCTGGTTGCTAAGGCCCTCATAAGTTAAGGAAAAATAGTACCGGTAAGAATAATAAACATTAATTATTATGCGGTGAAACTGAGAGTTGGTACTATTTTAGGACGCCTCGCAAGAGTGTCCACTATAAAAACCACCGGACAAGACGTAGAGATAAGACCTAACTGCGACAAACTTTCGAGAGAACTATCTAGTTCAGTACTATCCGAAGGACAACAATTAAACAATCGGCAACGTGCACAAGCAGAAGATCTGATACGCCTATTCCAAGAGGTGTTTAAAATCAGTGAGGGGCGAGAAGAAAGAACAAATATTGTCCATCACAAAATTGACACCGGCGATGCACGACCAATTCGACAAGCACCACGACGACTCCCGATTGCGAAGAGAGAAGACGCTGAAGCTATCATCAGAGATATGGAGCAGGACGGTATTATTGAACCCTCGAACAGTCCATGGACCTCTCCGGTAGTACTTGTAAAGAAGTAAGATGAGTCTACACGATTTTGTGTCGACTATCGCCAGCTGAATAACGTTACTAAGAAGGACAGTTATCCGCTTCCCAGGATTGATGACACCTTAGATACTCTGGTAGGGTCAAAGATCTTCTCAACCTCAGATCTCAAGAGTGGGTAACGGTAAGTAGCGATGGACGAGAAAGACCGAGAGAAAACTGCATTTACTATCGGCAGTGGATTGTGGCAATTTACAGTCATGCCATTCGGCCTATGTAATGCTCCTGCTACTTTCGAGCGACTGATGGAGACCGTACTCAAAGGACTATCATGGAAAACTTGCTTGGTGTATCTGGACGATATAATTGTGATGAGAAAATCATTTGAAGACCATTTAAAGAATCTGGTACAGGTATTTCAACATTTGAAGAAAGCTGGTTTGAAACTTTGTCCAAAGAAATGCCACTTATTTAAAAAACGGGTGAACTATTTGGGACATGTGGTCTCCAAAGAAGGCGTAGCAGTTGATACAGAGAAAATTAGGACGATTCAAGAATGGCCAGTACCTACGGATAAACATCAGCTACGTAGTTTCCTCGGGCTTTGTACTTATACCAGAAGATTTGTCTGTAGATTCGCCAATATCGCAAAACCATTGACCAGACTGACAGAAAAAAATCGTAGATATAGCTGGGATGAAGACTGCCAAGTCGCCTTCGAACAACTGAAGCAACTCCTAGTTCAAGCACCGATACTGAGTTACCCGAAGACGGAAGGACGTTTTATTGCGGACACGGATGCCAGCGATGTCGGAATTGGGGGAGTCTTGTCCCAATTGCAGGATGGTCAAGAAAGAATCATCGGATACTTCAGTAAGGTTTTATCGAAGCCAGAAAGAAACTACTGCGTCACAAGACGGGAATTACTAGCAGTAGTCAAGTCCATCGAGCATTTCCACAAATATTTGTATGGCAGGAAGTTCCTGTTAAGAGCTGACCACGCTGCTCCAAAATGGTTAATCAAGTTCAAGAATCCTGAGGATCAGGTCGCTCGTTGGATCGAGAGACTTCAAGAATACGACTTCGACATTGAACATCGAGCCGGTACAGCGCATAAGAATGCTGATGCCTTATCAAGACGACCATGTCCCAAAGATTGTCAGCATTGTTCTGAGGCTGAAGCAAAAGCATCCCGGACAACTGTCATTGACGATGCTTGGCAACCACAAGAGATAGAAAAGGACATAGATGGCGACTCAGAGTTGCGAGTTATTCAAGAATTGAAGAAGAAAGGAACAAGACCGACATGGCAAGAGGTGGCACCATACTCCCCGACGGTCAAATCATACTGGGCGCAATGGGATTCCATAATCCTGGATGAAGGCGTCTTGAAGCGGGTCCTGTAAAATCCGGATGAAACCAAGAGTAGAGAGCAGCTGATCGTTCCTAGAGGTCGGGTTCCGGAGGTCTTGAGACATCCCCATGATGGAGTGAGTGAAGGACACCTTGGGGTAACGAAGACTCTGCAGAGAGTTCGTGAGCGGTTTTATTGGCTAAACTGCATAGAAGACGCCAGGGAATGGTGCAGGAAATGTACTACGTGCGCTTCAAGCAACAGACCGCAGAAACGACCTAGAGCTCCGATGTGACAGTATAATGTCGGTAGTCCATTCGAGAGGATAGCCATCGACGTAGCAGGGCCATTTTCCGAATCAGACGTCGGGAATAAATACATTGTTGTCGTCATGGACTACTTTAGTAAATGGGCGGAAGCGTATGCCCTTCCTAATCAAGAGGCCGCTACTATTGCAGACGTCCTAGTGAAGAACTGGATCTGTCGTTTTGGCATACCCTTGGAGCTCCATTCTGACCAGGGAAGAAACTTTGAATCCACACGCTTCCAATGGATATGCGAAGTATTGAATGTTCGTAAAACCAGAACTACTGCATAACATCCGCAGTCTGATGGAATGGTGGAACGGTTGAATAAGACCATCAACAGACACCTGGCCAAAGTTGTCTCTAGTCACCAGAGAGACTGGGACAAATATCTCCATCTGTTTCTTTTGGCCTACCGCTCATCCGTACACGAAACAATTGGACAGACCCCAGCAAGAATTATTTTTGGACGGGAGCTTCGGCTACTGTGCGACCTAAAGTTTGGCTGCAAACCTGGAGAAGACCTGGCTGGTGAAGATTATGTCATTAATTTGGGGCGTCAGATGGACGATATTCACTCCCGAGTCCGTATAAACATCCAGAATGCCAGCGACCGGATGAAAGAGACCTATGACGTCAAGGCACAAGACGGGAGTTTTCAACCAGGAGACTCTGTGTGGCTTTATAACCCAGGACGGCGACGTGGTCTGTCTCCAAAATTACAGACATCTTGGGAAGGGCCTTACGAAGTCATCAGAGGAATTAACGACATAATCTATGAAAGCAGACGCAACTCCAAGAGCAAATCAACAGTGGTGCACTTCAATCGGCTAGCACCATTTGCAGGAGACAATAATGAAGATTCAAACGACGCACGTGCTCGTAAGATCCATGCGCAGGAAGATTCATTTGAGGAGTTCATGAAGACTTTTTCAAGTGGACGTCGGGCTCGATTCGGAATAATTACCGAAGTGCAGCAGGATCTATTCAGAGTTCCGGCGACTACTCCTTGGCCCATTGTGTATCAGGAGATTTGAAGATGTCCCGAGGGATAGCAGCAGTTTTCAAGAAGAAGTTTGGCAGGCCAGAACACCAGAAGCCTACTGTAGGGAAGACCATCTGTCTGAGGGACAATACGACAACCAAGGAACGCTATATTTACCACATGGTAACTAAAGATAAATTCCATCATAAACAAACCTACCGTTCCATGTGGGAAACGCTGCAAGACATGCAAGGCCATTTAATGCAGAACGACATCCTGAAACTGGCAATACCAAAATTGGGCTGCGGTCTGGATGGATTAGATTGGAGGATCGTTCGAAATATGATAGAGATAACATTCCAGAACAGCGAAACTCAAATATTGGTCTGCTGTTCCCATCCAGCAGGCCTGATCAAACCAAAAACTGTCGACTGCTACTTCTACCAAGCTACTGGTTGCACTAAGGGCGGCGAGTGTCGATTCCGGCATAGACATGAAGGTGTGTTTCGGGACGAAACATTCTTAAGAAGAGGGTAGTGTGACGTGCGAGAGTGAGGGGGGAGCTCGTAAAGACGACGTAGTATGGCGAGGAGTTTCTTGTCGTCTCTTACGCCGCGCCACGTCGCAGCACATCGCCCCTCCCAATGGAAGCCTCTAGTGATTCCTAGAAATGGAAAATTCGAGAAAATATTATTTCTCTATATAAGGCCAAGCCAAAGACGTGTAGGACAGTACAGTAATAAGAGTAGTAGTGTGAGATAAATATAGACAGTGACAAATCAAGTGAACAGTGTATATAAATGGTGAAATATAAATATATGTGACCTTGTTTAAATTAGAATTGAGTGATTAATATATAAATATAGTGCTATCAGTGACATAAGAAGAATAAAACTTTTATTTCAATTTAAATGATTAAATAGTGACTTTTTTCAATAACAAACTGATTCTTCAAGCAATAAACATTACAATAAGAAAAATTTTTCTACTACAAAGTTTTCTATCATGCTTCTTTTAGTATTACACATATGATAATTCTCAATATTGGTGGCGGTTTATCAATATGACATAGTGTCGTAGGCAAATTATGATGCTCCTTCCAGGATAGTCTCCTTATGTCCGAGCTTTGAACATCTGGGATGAATGTTGCTACATCTCCTGCAATTATTTCTCTCGAAACATCCTCAATTTTTTGATAAATGCATCTTTACTTATGGCTGCAAGTTTGACCAATGAGAATGTTTCTCATTCTAATCAATCACATTTCAGAATATAGAGAATAAATATCGTTGAACTGACAGAAGACTGCATCTCCAGTCGATCTACTTTCACTTATACGGTAAGTTTATCAATTTGAGATATTCGCATTGAGAATTTATAGTTTCTTCTCACTCAAGATGGCTTTGAGGCGAAAAAGGCTTTTGCTCAATGTTTACACTACAATAAAATTCCAGTCCGATTCTAATAAGCTTATGGAGGCTCGTGGGCTACTTGGCTCTCATTGAAAAAATGATTTCCTTCTTCTATCAGATTTTTAGCTGAATAGATCAAGAACAAAATGAGTGTCTATTGGTTCGGCGGTATTGCGCGAATTCGTGCTATCAATTGAATCTAGTTTATCTAAACCAGAAAGTACCAGAATTCAATTCAGTCTAGAAGAGTGGAATGACTTCATAAGCTATGAGAATATTATTCTAAATAATTTTGACTGTGGCACAGACATTATGTATTGAAGTTTACTGGGAAACCATTGTCTTATACTCAATAATATAAGTGAGAAGAAAAATTTAACTGTAACATGAACGACAATGATTTTAACATTGTTCTGGAGATGTCAGCTGTACAGATTCTTTTTCGTATAAATGATATAATCTTGCATAATTTGGAATTGATGAGAACGCTCAAGTTTAATAAGTATTTCAAGGAAGTATTATCACATGTACAAGATTATTGTAAGATGAATGAGTGCGACACCGAGCAACCATTTTTTGGAACTGTTCAAGGCAAAGATATTGATATGAATGTATTGACATTTGAGGAATTGTCAGTTCTGTACGAAGGTAATTCTATCTCCATTAGTATTTACAATAAAGATTCAAAATAGATTCAAAAATCCCTTTATTTATTAAACACTACAAAGCGACTATTTCTAACCAGATTTTTATGATAAAAACATTACGTAACGCACAAATAAATGGCGGACAATGTTCTAAGAATGGGAATTCGGTGGTGCTTGCATTTTTTGAGCTGAGATATTGCACCAAATCAATAATTTCAGCAGATAGATCCAGCTTCTCATTGAAGAATCTCCTTTTCCGTTCTGCTTTCACATAGATTTTTGTCGGTTTTGAAAGATGGTTTCTGATGTCCTCCAATGTTTTTGTATATGCGCATGAACCGGAGTTCGAGTACAAGCAATGATATTTGTCCAATAACCATTCAGCTTTTTTCAACGTGCTCTGTTTAAACAAGATCATTCATATGGTGCTTTCAGCATATAATGTTGAATTTTTCGCCCTGTACATCAACGATGAAATCCATCGCCCAACTAACATCTTGCTCAACTTATACCAGCTTCCCAACAGAACTGTTCATCGTGTTGTACTCCATTATGCGATCATGTATAATGAGACAGTGGGCTGTGGTTCTGTCTGAAATTTTCATTGGATTCAAATTTAGTCGTTACATCTACTGTTGCTGATTTCAAACTGTTATTTTGTTTGGAACAGTTTGAAAAAACAAGTGGCGCTCTAGCAAGAAGCTCTGTATAGCATAGTGGTTATTTTTGATGTCTGAATTCAGGTTTTCATTGAGATAGTTCTCAGGGTTTGGAAATAGTTTGACATTGGAAATGTGAAAATGATCCAATGCGCTTGCATTTCCAGCATGCTGATTCTTTTGATCACTTTGGAATGCTGGAATAACATAACGTGGTTTCTCGAGCTGTGAAGCTGTTTTAATGGACCATGTCTGCATTTGGGATGTGGGCAGTAATGGGAACTCAAACCATGACCAAAATCGAAAGGGAACTTGAATTTGTTCATTTCTTCCCAACTTCTTCAGGACTGAAAGTTCTACTTCATCACTCACATAGACGTACGGCGTACGCCAATATAATTTTGCTATTTTGCGAATGTAAGCGCACCGTAATTGTTTGCCCTAAAAAATCTATTATATTACTATATTGATCAAGAATTTAACTGGTACGCTGTCAAAAACTCAAGCACTCACTTGTTAATAATTAATGCTTGACTGTACCTTGATTATTTCATACCCTGGCCGTCCGTTTGGGGGAAAAATGTGCAATATGTATCCACTGAAATTATTTCTATATGATCCAGAAGCAATATAACACTCCATTTGCATACTATTCACTCTCATAATGTTCACAATTAGGTGCAATTCATGTAGCTTATTTGCATCAGGAACTTTTTCACTGCAGGACAACACACTTCCTAGACTATCATTCTTTGTGGAATCCATTTGATGCGAGCAAGATATATTACATTTCAGAGATATAACATTCGGTGTGGGTGTGCTAAATTTTCTCATTATTTTCTCCACTACCCAAAATTGATTGTATGTAATCACTTGAATCTTCAATATCATACGATCCTATCGGAATTGTTTTAGATCTCAAAAAATCTTTCTCATCATAGTGGTAAAATTTATTTTTACCTTATTAGTCATACTCGGGATAGAATTATGAGTTTGGAAATGAACTAAAATAGTTGACAAGGTTACCATGTTCTAGACAGCACACCCAATGAGATCCAATGTCATTTTCACGATCCAAATTTACAATTGCCGATTCATCGTGTAGAGGTCCTGATTTTGTAAAATTATGCAATATGCTCACCATATTGTTTCAAATTTTCATCATTTAATGCTCTCGGTGAAAGTTTTTTTTCCATCCGCGGCTTACGGGACAATCTTAATTCAGTTCTATGTTTCTCCTTGTATAAACCATCCCCTCGTTCACCAAGAGCGATCGACTCCATAGATTTTTTTATGTCTCTGAGCCTCAAGTAGATGCTGTCCTGAAGATTTGGCGTCGTTGACAGCTTTCACAATTCCAGCAGCTCCTTCAGCCAGCCCTCCAAGAGCAGAGAGACCGGCAAATAGTGGGATGAGAAATAGTGGGAATTACCTGATTCCAGTATAGTTATAACACTTGGAGATTCATATTTCCAGTGTTTGCATTCCTGCACACTTCTTCGTGCAGCATCCAATGCTATATAAATTATGTTATTCATATTTCCTCCTCTCGCATATGTCACAAAAGCTCTTCCAGCAGTTTGAACTGCCTCATGCGATATTCTTTTTCTACTTTTTCGCATCTCCATTGTGCTCGCCTGCTCACGGATACTCTACTTATATAAACGTCATATATATATATATATATATATATATATATATATATATATATATATATATATATATATATATATATATATATATATATATATATATATATATATATATATATATATATATATATAGATCTATCTTCTATACAAAAGATAAAAACGACAGAAGGCTTTCCTAGTGCAAAACATTGAAGGAAGAAAAGGAAAGCGGCAGCAGTAAGGTGAACATGGTGATCAATCTCCCAATAATATACGATGCATCATTTGTGGCCTGTCAGAACGTGGTAAAATCGATTGCATTGCTAACGAATGCAAATGGATTGCGATTTGAGAATATTTACATATATTCGAGGTCATTGTAACAACTAAAATATTGAATGTTACAAGATATTCCATCGTCTATCGATGCTGCTAAATATTTTGCACACACTGATAAAATCAATCTAGCAGCTCTCGACGATGATATTCTAATTGATCCAGAGGAACATTCGTGTAGTTATTTCTGTCGGGAAAGACATAGAGAGATTGACACCTTTTGTCTCATTCAAAGCTATACGCGAATATGTAAGCACCTTATGCGTGATAATGCGAGTTTACGTATAATATTCAAACAGAATGAATCAAACATAAGGCATATATAATGACCATGTTCATACAGACATGCTGTTTGGTGAGTCGAGAAACTTGCAGAAATTGTTGGCGGAAAAATCATGGATTTGCTGTAATCAATAAGGAGTGTGATCTTTTGAATGGGCGATACAGAAAAGGATTTGATTTGTTCTTGAGAAGTATATAGATGTGTGCATGTGGATTGTGATAACATTCTGACATAATAAGTGAAACAGGTACATTGCGAGATATAGTACAAACCAAGAAGATTATAGAAAATAGATTAATGAATCTTGAAAGGAGGTAAGAAGCTCGGCAAGAGTTTTTGAACAAAACTTTTGAGCCAATCATCGCGCCTTCATCCAATTTGGGTGCGCAACTGGTGAAGGGGCACAAATCACCAACACAGGACGATGATGAGAATGACAATGTCGCAAAGGAACAGGATGTGAATGATGCATTATCTGGGATATCTAAAATTCGTGGGATAGAGACGGATATCCCCTAATTTTTGAAAAATGAAGGAATAATTGAGTCACCGATAATTATCAAAGCACAATCTGTAAGTGATGAGCAATTGGAAAATCTAGAAGAATCTATCAAGGAGATGCTGGGGGATATCGCTGGTAGATATATGGCATTATATGCTATTGCAAGTCCTGAAATATATTCTGTGTATGGAATTAGGAATGATTCAACTACTGGTGTATTGATGATTGTAGATTCCGAAGTTGGAATAGACAAAAATGATATCTATGTTGATGATGTTTGGTATGGAGAGATACCTGGATTATCTGAGCTCCCAACTCCAGAATCACCAAATCTTATTATATACACCAAGAATGATAGGAGATATTACTGAGAAATCGTGCAAGAAACAAACGCACGCAGAGAGTACTATAATTGATAGGAGCAATGAATGTTCAGTGTGGATTGAAGTATAATAATAAGATAAAGTAGATAATTCTTCAAGTAAGGACAAGACCAAAATCAGAAAAATCGAGTAACGCATTTCCAGAGTTTAGCGTGACACACAAACCAATCCAATATATGTATTGTAGTAATCTGAATGAGCTTGTCGCAGAATTGGGATAACTCTTATGCTTCAAATTAACTGGGCACAAGGGACATAATGATGAAATAATTCATATTGAAAAAACATTGCGAAATGCGATAATTATTGTATAATTGAATGTGTATGATGAATTTTTTATTAGGTATTGGTCGTCGGTAAGTTTGGATCCCATATAACTAAACACATTAACAAGCATTTGGAGAGAAAAATATTGACAAGTCCTGAAGAAGAATTATTTTCAGATGGTGTACTTCATATAAAATGATTTCTTTCAACGTCGGATAAGTTTGTTGATGAAAATGATGAAATCATTGAAGATTTGGGAACTAGTATGAATATGAAATTTGCAGATATAATAAATCAAAAGTTCTTTGTATTGGATGATAAAGTTGAGAATGAACTTTTAAAACATCGCTCATTGATGTTGATAAACTTGATGATAAACTCAGATGGTGATGTATATTGACTTGAAAATGGTAACTCTATATCATTCTTCAGATTTCCATGCGACGCGGTAATGAAATATCCGATATAACATCAAAAGAAGTCTAATTGAAACCAAAATAAATAACAAACCTCTATCGTTACAGGGTCAGAGAGTTGGGACGAATGATGAGTTGATATTTTTGCCCTTGCAAGGACGAAGAAGTCCACAGGAACTCTTGGTTGAAATTCTATTTGGAATGAGTTTACTATGAGCGAAACAGGTATTGTTAACGAGCTGCATGAAGCGGCACGTCCAAATTCCAAGCAAAGACATGTTTTAGTCAAGGGTCCAAATGATTTATTCCAAGCGGACCTTGTTGAAACTTCACCGTATGCAGAGAAGATTACGGGTTTTAAGTGTATATTAACGGTGATTGATATATTCTCCCAACGGGAGTAGGCTGATCCAATCAAGTCAAAGATGGGTAAAGATGTTACATTTGCGATGAACACTGTTCTCAGAGACGGTTCAATCCCAGAAAATCTACAGACGGATTAGAGTAAAGAGTCTTTCAATGAAGAATTTGGGAAGCTGATGAGTAAGCATGGTATGAATCATTATTCGACATACAGCACTATGAGAGCAACTGTTGTGGGACGCTTGAATCGCACGTTGAAATCAAAACTATAGCAAGAACTCAGTCACCAAGGATCCTACAGATGCGTTGATATGCTAGAGGATTTATTAGCGAAATATAATAGTCACACAGAACACAGAATCATCAGTATGAAATTCTCGATTATTAGTAAGAGACATGAGAAGAAATTGTTAAACACTGTCTACAATCGAATCAAAATTGCTCATTCGGTTGATATAAAGTTAATGATTTTGTTAGAGTTACTAAATATGAATCGATACTTGATAAAAGCTATCACTCATCTTAAAGTACCGGAATATTCAAAATAATTAAAGTGCAGCCAGTATCCTCGGTGACATATTTGCTGCAGGATGAGAATGACAAGAATATGGCTTGTGGATTCTATAGACAAGAGAAACAACGAATTAACTATCCAGGAATATCTCTGGACAAATACTTAGTACAATGGCTGGACTTTGACAATAGATTCAATTATTATGTGAATAAAGATGACTTGTTGTAGTGTTTGAATAAATCCTCATTATATCATCCCACACTTTGTTGTTACTACTGATACCGATGAATAAGGTATTTCATGAGCATGTTTATTCCATCCTTGAAAAGCATTCCTGTCACTGATGGATTTTTCTGCGCTCGTGATCGAAAAAATTATCAGGAGAAATAGTCAGTGATGTCCAAATGAATTTCCACACATTATATTACAATCCTACATGCTCGCCTTGACATTCTACACTCATGACACAACCAGGGCCGCACTTGAGGATTTATACCTATTACCGGAAATAAAAACATTCTGCGCGCCGATGCAACAATAATTGCTGCTGCTGTGCTAGCACCTATGAATAATAACTACTTTTTGACTGATTCTAAACTTTGAAAATACAAAATATGATGTATTAGGTGCCAGACTCTGCCATATAAGAGAAGACTTGAGAAAAAATGCTGATAGCACGCTGGAAACGCAAAACTTTGTGCATTTTAGGACTGATTCATACATATTATGTTGTATTTAATAGAACTTTGTGATTTGCGATACTGAAAAGCGGCTCAGGATTTAGTAATTTTGACACATTTCAAACTTCGTATAACTGCAGACTGCGCTCTGAGAATTGAAATTTTGTGCATTTGAGGACTAATTCATACATGATATGTTGTTTTGACTGGAGTTATGTAATTTGCAATAGTCTAAAACATGCCCAGAATGTGGTATCTTTGACTCATTCCGAAAACTCAGAAAACGCGGAATATGATGTATTTGCTGGTGAATCTATACATATAATAAGGTCCTTACCATATTCATGAACTTTTTGATTGTGAAAATGTGCTCGTTTTGTGCATTCAAGGACGGCTTCATACATAAAATGTTGTCTTGAATAAAGATATTTGATTTGCAATTCTCCTGAACTGCTCAGAATGTAGTAATTTTGACTCATCTCCAACTTGGTATAATTGCACATAGCGCTCTGAAAACGCAAAATTTGATGTATTTGCTGGTAGATTCATACACATTATGATGTCCTGAATGGAATTGTGAACATTTTGATTGTGTAAATCTGCTCGGAGTGTCGTGATGTCGACTTATTTCAAACTTTGTATAACTGCAAATAGCACTCTAAGAACACAGAATATGATGCTTTCGATGTCGGATTTGGCCATATAACACATTTACCTAGTGAAATCTTGCTTTCAAGCTCATTTTCACCATCACAATTCGCGTAGAAATTTTGTGAATTCGAGGAGGGACTCATATATAATGTTCTCTTGAATGGCATTATGTAATTTCCAATACTCAAAAACTGCTCAGAATGCATTAATCTTGACCCTTTTTAAACTTCTTTTAACTGAAGATAGCGCTTTGAAAACGCAAAATATGATGTGTTTTGCTTGTAGATTCAAACATGTAACGCATTTCGGTAGTAAAATATTGCTTTTGAGCAGATTCTTACTATCAAAATTCCAATGAAGAGACTGAGAAAAAACGCTGATAGGACGCTGAAAACGCAAAATTTCTTGCATTTCAGGACAGATTCGTACCTATAATGTTGTCTTCAATGGCATTATGTGATCTGCAATAC
Source organism: Dromius quadrimaculatus (assembly GCA_963989225.1). NCBI lineage: Eukaryota > Metazoa > Arthropoda > Insecta > Coleoptera > Carabidae > Dromius > Dromius quadrimaculatus. The sequence goes on along the minus strand of OZ022326.1, from coordinate 27,974,363 downwards.
TCAAGAACTACTTGGAATGTGGTAATTTTCGTTTATATCGAACTTCCCATAACTGCAGATAGCGCTCTGAAGACGCAAATTAGGCTGCATTTGCTAGTAGATTCATGTGGATGATGAGGCCCCGAATCGAATCATGAACATTCTGATTGTGAGAATCTTAATACCTTCGCAATTGGGGTAGCGACTCTACCCTTCAAAAATAAATCAGCCTCACGTTGGGCGCCAATTCATTACTTTCAAAACTAGGGTCGCGACCCTACCCTTTAAAACTGACTAACTCAGTATCAAAATGAATCTAAACAAAATAATCCCAGGGCCGGAATGGGTTGTTTTAAGATTAGCTTTGAGAAAAAATATAAACTTTACTGAAACAAATCTACTGGACGCTACGTGAACTAACTCTAGATAAAACAGAAAATAAGGGAACCACGCAATTGTTAACTTTTCCGTCCTCAGGCACACAACTGCGAAAGTACCTGTGGAAGAAAAGATTGTAGGATGGACGGGTTGATCAGGATGCCGCATAACATAAAATAAAACAATATCTCAAACAGTGATCCTCACACCAGCTGAAAGAGAAACACTAAATAAAATTACTCTTTGAAAACTAAAATGGTAGGTACTTTTTTCTTTTTACAAAATGAATGAATCAAAAACTCACCCAAAGAAGTGAATATTTGATAAACCTTATTCAAAATTGATATCAGAAAGTGAGAAGTAAGAAAAAGAAAATATGAAATGACAAAAAAAAGGTAAAATAAGTTAATGAAATTAAAATGGCGGCGATTCGCGTCCCTACACAGACTTCAACAAGTCTCAACTGACTAAATACGTTTATAAACCTACTTCAGAAAAAGTACAAAATAATGAAAAGCAGGCCCTAGATCGATCGACCTGGTTCACAACGGGACGTAGCGTTTATAACGTAACCAGAAGAAGCATGAAAAATGAATGGCGACAACGAATGCCTACCGCAGCAAAAAGTAATACAAAAAATTAACAAAATCGCGGTGAAGCCACGGGGTGCTTAGTTAGGCAAATGACCTCAAGAAAAAACTGAAGTAAAGTGGCAAAAAAACAAAACTGAACGACTCAGCTGGCGACGTCACTGGAGATCCTTACTGACTCGTCTGCCTGGCGTCTGGATCTCGGCCTTCAGGTCTAATTTTGCTGGATTCCAGGTGGTCAGGAAATCCAGGATGGGAGTCAAGTACTTCAACAACATTGTGCCTTGGTCCAGACGACCTTAAATCGCAGGTGGTAGCGATAGAAAAATAGAACGGCCACTTACAATTCTTACTAATCCCCAACACGTGGGCTGCTCCGCTGAATAACCAATGGCCAAACTGCCTCAAAATATTTGGCCGGAGCACAAGTTTTCCCCAAAAGAATCGCCAAACTTGGGATTGCTCACGCAATAAGACTTTGGGAAGACCCACAAAATTGTGGTGGTAAGGAAACAAAAAGAAAAATAAAACGTCTGTCCTATACGAGGACTTAAGGCTGATTGTCTTCAATTGAGTCAAATCCGGTCGATTTGACTCAATTGAAAATAGACCATTTTTCTTCAAAAAAAAAACAACTAGACGCCCCAGTACTAAGATTCAAAAAAACAACGTAGCGTCACTGCCTGCAGCGCGCGCATTGCAACAGCGACAATTTAAAACAATCAATGAACTGAAGTCAATCAATGAAAGTAAACAGGAACACGCTTTTAATATAACCAAAGAAACTGAGCCTAAAGAAGAGAAAAGAAACGGAGCTAAAGAATTGAAATATGAATGAAACAATTAGATTTGAACTGAAAATACCTAACACCAAAAGTAAGTATATAGAGTGAATGAAATGAAACCAAATAACATAAATTATATTTTAGAATCCAACCCAGCAAAAAAAGTGACCAAAAGCCAAACTGGCACGTAACAATCTGCTCGGAAAGTCGTGATTTTGACTCATTCTAAATTTTGTATAACTGCCAATAGCACTCCAAGTACACAAAAAATGATGTATTTAGTGAAAGATTCTGCTATATGACGCATTTCTTCAGTGTAATTTCGCTTTTCAGCAGATTTCCACTATCAAATTTCTTATAAAGAGACTTAGAGAATACACTGATAGCACGCTGAGAACGCAGAATTTTGTGCATTTGAAGACAAATTTATACAGATAATGTTGTTTTGAATGGAATTATGTCATTTGAAGAAGAATTTATACAGATAATGTTGTCTTGAATGGCATCATGTCATTTGAAGACGAATTTATGCAGATAATGTTGTCTTGAATGAAAATATGTCATTTGCAATACTCTAAAACTGCTCCGAATGTAGTGATTTACTTATTCCAAACTTTGTATAACTGTAGATTCTGCTCTAAAATCACAAAAAACGATTTATATGCTGGTAGATTCATACATATGATGAGGTGCTGAATGGAACTATGAATTTTCCAATTGTGAAAATCTATTCGAGAAGTCGTGATTTCGACTAATTCCAAACTTTGTATAACTGTGAATAGCATCCCAAAAACAATGAAAATGACGCATTCGATGTCAGATTCTGCAGAATAACGCATTTGTGAAGTAGAATCTCGATTTCAAGCTGATTCTCAATGTCAAAACTCTCACCAAAAGACTCAGAAAATATGCTGATAATACGCTGGGAGCGTAAAATTTTGTGTATTTGAGGAAGGATCCATAAATATAATGTAGTCTTGAGTGGAGACATGTGATTCGCAATACAAAACTGCTCAAAATGTAGTAATTTTGACTTATTTCAAACGTCGTATAACAGATATTTGCGCTCTCAGAACGCAAAATATGATGTATCCGCTGGTAGATCCAAACATATTGTCACAAATGTGAAATATCTCCAATAATAGCTCACATAATTATCCATTCGAATTCACTATTCAGCCAATAATAATTTATTGTAACTGTAAACCTAGTTAGCATTGATCAAGTCGATGTTCAATTGTCGGACATGATTGACAGTCTGAGGCTACTAAATGTACGGCGGTTGCCAGGCATCCACTGTTATACAATTGAATGCTGGCCGATCGTCGGCTCAAGTATATAAGAGCATTAGGTAGGAGAGGGATTCAGTCAGTCAGTGACTCCATCATGAGTAAGAACCAGCGCACCCGGGACAGCTGTTCTAAACTAAAGTTGCAAGCCAGTTGAGCGTGCAACTGTTTTGTGACAACGACAGCGTGAAGCTGTGTACATTAGCGAACCAAGCGATCGGAATGGAACTAGTTTGCAATCAATTCGAAATAGGTTGCACGCGATCGTTCTCCACGATCACAGTTGAGTTGCAATTCAGTGGCACCGGAGCAAAATATTTTTAAAATTGTTTTTATCAACATGAGTGACCAGGAACTCGACTTGATAATAGTTGCAAAGGTGGGAAAGCTCTCAGAACTTGATAATTATAAGCTTCCTGGATATTCAAGAAAAGAAATGACGGAGAAAACATGGCAAGAATTGGCCGACAAATCTGGGTCACTAATTTGTAAGGTAAAAAGTGACAGTCGAATGAAGCTAGATATAGAATAGCAGCTATCTTGAATTCGACATCATGTTTCATGAGAAATTTAATAAAGACAAATATATTACATAAAAACATTGAAATGAGAAATATAGTGAGTACATTGTAGTTTTTCTATGATGTAAGGCGTTTTCATCCTCTCAATTATAATAGAATTGTTTTTTGGAGAGTATTTCATCCAAAAATTTAATAAACTCTGACATCATATCAATGAAAGAGGAGCAACTCGCAATTATTTGTTTTGCAGTCCATATTATATTTCTCATACTAATTTTGTTTTCAGTTTTTGTCGAAATTGTATATATATATTTACTTGATATTCAATTCATGTACCAATAGCTTATTAACCAGCAGTCGAATATCTTATTCCATTAAGAATTAGCAATCATGGTTGCAAAAAGTGGTAGGAAAAACGTATCCCAGAAGAATTGTATTCAACTATTGCTTTCCACCTCATAAAATAGTGGCCCTGAATCGGAATTTGACATAGCGAGAATCAAATGAATAAATGTTACCAACTGATCTGAAATCAGTCGTTTCAGTGTGCGAACAGAAGTTTTGTTCCAGTTGCAAACTGGTTGTAGATGGAACTGATTTGCAATCTTGGTCCCAAAACTATTTCGCCGTGTGTGTTTGACCTAACTGTGAGCGATATTGTGAGCATACGAGTATATAAGATGAATACTGACACTGCAATCTGTGTAAATTGATCATTCACCATGAAATTTGTGACAAATTGGTGTCAGAAGTAGGATCCTAAGAAATTGTGTGAAAATAACTTTGGGTCCAGGCGACGAAGAGTGAATTGGGTTGCAGTGTTGTGCAGTGTTCAAATTTGTATTGAGACTGTCGTGAATGCCCAAGACTAGAAGCATGGCTTCCAGCGAGATGCAGGATCAGCTGAAAATGATGATGGAATTGATAAAGACTTCGGCAGTTGAGCAGAAAGGGCTCGCGACATCCATGGGGAAGGAAATATCTGAATTTACAGAAGCTATGAAGAGGAAAATGTCCTAATCTACGGAAAGTATGAAGGCCATGGAGAAGAAGATCATCAAATCTACGGAAGGTAGGAAAGCCCTGAAGAAGAAGATAGCCGAATCTACGGAAGGTATTAGGTCCTGGAGAAGAAGGTAGCTGAGATAGTGGGAGAATCAACAGCAGAAATGGCTACAAAGTTGAAGAAAATTTCAGAACAGAACGAAAGTATGACGAGTGAGATAAGGGAGATAGATGAGGATTTTATGGGAGTTAAGCATCATGCTGTGCAAGTCGAAAATTGAATGAAGCAAATTGAACGTAAGTTGGAAGCAAAAGTAGGCCCTATTGTCACCAAGAAAATGCAGAACCCCAGTCACAATAATGATGGCGCAGCCCTACGGATAAACAATGTTCCAGCATCTACATCAAGAGAAGTTTCATCCATTTCCATCTGAAACCGACGCCGTTTGATGGCAGGACATCTCACGATGAGTATTTTGCTCAATTTAAGCTCATTTGAAAGAATAATGGTTGAAATATGAGGCAGAGAGCTATTGTTTTAGCTTGAATGCTTCGAGACTCAGCATTAGCAGTACTCTCAGGACTGTCCGAGCAGGAACGTCTGGATTATGGGAGGCTTACATCTGAGTTGAAGCTGCGCTTCAGGAAAGAACAAATGAAAGAAATACTACATGGACAGCTTCGAAACCACACACAACTGAATGAAGAAGATCCAACTACATTCGCATATGCTGTGCATAGTCTGGCCAGGAAAGTATTAGCAAATTGTCCTGGCTCAACACAGGAATACGTAGAAGTAAGACAGTTTATGAACGGCATCAGCGTTGATAAGATCAAGCGAGTTGTCCGATTAGCAAATATGTAGACGGTGAGAAAAGCGTTAACAAGAGCTCTGGAAATTGAGGCGGCCACTAAGGCGTCAAGGCTGGCGAAAAGAGTGAATGGACTCGAGCGTGATGAAGAAGATCTCGAGGTGAAATGGACCATGACTTATACAAGGACTCGCCTACGTGAGCGATCTTCTTCTTGATTTATATCGACCTCACCTGGACAGAGAACAAGAATGAGATATTGGCAGTGTGACAAGAAGGGCTATCTTCGCGCAGACTGTTTTGCCAAGTGTACCGTCGATTGTGGCTCGAACACGTCGTGGAAAAACTAAATTTAGCCAGCCTTGTGGGGCAGAGGCTGACTGTATCACCCATCGAGAGCCCCAAGGTCAAAGATCCTCAGGTACTTAGAATAGAAAGTAGTCCAGCTGTAGAAGGTTTCGTGGGAAATGTACCATACTAGATACTGCTGGATACCAGGGCGAATGTTACCATTGTACATTAAGAGGTTTTTGCAAAGATAAGACAAATTCTAAGAGAACGTGCCCAGAACCAGCAGATTTCACTTGGAACAGCGAATGGGGAAAGAACATCAATAATTGGTGTGGAAAAGCTTAAATTCACAATTAGCAATTCAAAACGGAAATATCAAGCTCTCACTGCCGCAATCGTGGATGATTGCATTCTGGGCGTCGAATTTCTGCGAGATTTCTGATGCGTCTTGGATCTGAACGGCGATGTTCTACGAACTGGTGATGAAGAAGAAGTACTTTTCCATTTCCGACATATGGAAATAGAAGTGACGGATGTTGTTGCTCCAAAGAATTCCCTGGTATCTTTACACTCGAAAAAGGTGGTTTCACTTAAGCTAGACAACATTCCAAAAAGTGCAACGTACGTCTTTGAACCAGACAGGACATTGAGCTAGAATTGTACTAGCCAGAACTCTGGTAAACTCTCCACGACTGGTGGTTACAATCCTGAACGTTCCGGATTGTCCAGTTCGAATTGAAAAATCTGACGTGGACATTACGTGACTTACTTGTGCATCATTGGATAAATATAATCAAGCACAACATCTTATCATTCCACGACTAGTCAGTTGCTATGAGAACAGTAGATCATCATTCTTATGCTACAACATTTCTAAATACTGATTTCCAGGATTCTACGGCTCACAGTTCTAAATTCATGCGCGAAATTCCCAGATCGTCAAGTAAAGTTTACTTTCAACTGAGTTGATCTCAATGAAAATAGGACATGAGCATCTAGACGGTACTGTCATTTTGAATACTGTGTTCTAGTATTCTACGTTCAATCGTTTTGGATTTATGCGGAAAATTAAAAAATATTTCGAGTAAACTGCACTCCCGATTTTGCAGGGCTTACAACTAGATGCTATAGAAGTGCTTAATTCGAAGTCTCAATATTATGCGACTGATTATTTTAAAAACTCGAAAAGTCTGTAATATGATGTGCACTTCCGGCTTAGTCGATTGGGACGAAAATAGGAGATGATCATTTGGATGCTACAGCAATTTTAAATACTGAATTCCAATATCTTACAGCTAATCTTTCTAGATTCATTCAGAAATTCAAAAAAAGTATCAGGTGAAGTGCACTTTCAGTACAGATAATTGCAACCACAATTCGAGGTGCACATCAAGATCCTAGATCCTATACCAGTCTTTTATGCAAAATTTTAGCATTATACGTTTGAAGAACTCTGAGATTTACGAGTTACGCACATACACACATACATAAGTACATACGGACCGACATCAAGCTAAAAATATTCAAAACAGATTTAGGGATGCTCAAAACGGATATATCCATCAAAATCTCGATATGTGAGTTCTGTCGGTTTCACTATATTTTCTTGTACTTTTAGACCGTCAGATAGTCGTAGATTTCAGTGTCTCATTTTGTTTCCCATGCCTTCAAGAGGTTCGATAAGTATTCATATTTGGAGTTCAATAATGCTGAAATTAAAGGTGGACCGTGTGACCAACATAATGGAAATTAATTTCAAGTTGGTATGAAAAAGCATGTTCTGATCCAGTTTTGTCGCTTTTGTCATGCCTATGGAATAAAATTCAAGGAAAAATATTTTGATATGTAAAATGCCAAACAAAATTGAAAAATTGACAACAAATTATCATTGCCTACCTTATCATTTCAATTGAACTGATTTTTATATATGGTAAATTCTAAATGTCTCTTATACGGCCGCGTGAAGTGAAAGGCCAACATTGAGTGGGAATGTTAATAATTTCATGTACATTAGTGCTTTGTTAGGGCTCTTCACTGTTTTCAAAATTTTTTAAAGAAAATTCAACAGTCGGACATAATTCACAAATCAAAATTACCTGCTCACTTCACGCCAGGAGATTTTTGACAGGAATACAAATATAATTTGCTAGTGCTTTGTTAGTGCCCCTTTCTGCTTCTTATTTTTTTTCAATTCCTGTCCTCAATCTGGCATTAAAAATTGTTTTGACTTGGCCTGGTAACATCTGCCAGCAGGTCACGAACGCGCTTTTTGAGAAAAAATTATCATGGTTTGTTAGTGCTTCGTTGGATTGTTAATACTTTGTTAGTGCCGTTTACTGCTGTATATAGCTTTCAAAGTAGACTACGCATTTTGTAGCAGTAAAATAAAAATTACTCTTATACTGACTTCATACAGATAGGTTCAAGATTGGTTGCTTGACTCACATAAACAATGTGAAATCTATATGGAATATCAATCAAATTCGTGAACATTGTTGATATATTTTCTATTGAAAATCTCATATTTAAATGTAGGTAATCAATTACTCAAAAATAGCGATATGCTCATTCTTATTGAGAATAGAATAATTTTTTTTTATTTGATCAGACGTAGTTTGTTCTTTAGCGTCCTAAGACCTTAAAGACAACAATAATTATTGATAGATCTTTAAAGCTCTAATTTTTCAGCCATAAGTACAGAGGTAGACACTGGAATCTAAGATGTAGAATATTTTTCTACGCAGCCCTATCAGATATGAGCAAACTTGAATCCATAATATTCAATAATATACCTATGTCTCACAGAATGCGACACCATATCATTCAAATCTGGAAAATTCAAATCTATAGAATACAGAAACGATAAAATTGTGCACCATATAATCCAAAATATATCAAGTTAATTTAATTGGATGCAGTATCAACGAACTCACTGCTGAGAAAATTCAACATCATATTATTCAAAGTTAGATAATAGTTATTCCCTACATGTCATCTATTTATCGGACACTATATAACGCATTCATTTACCCACAGCTGGAATTAGTGTTAGTGTTCATAGTACAATGTAGATGGCGCTGATGAGAGTAACAGTAAAGACATGATGGTTTTCAGGTTGTTATTCTCATAAACTGCACTTCCATCTTAGCCGATTGATACAAAAATAGTAGATAACTATTTTGATGCTACAACAAGTCCAAACATTGAATTTCAAAATGCTACGGCTGATCATTCTAGATTTATGGGAGAAGTTTGAGAAAAAGCTTCAAATAAAGTGCACTCCTGGCTTGGTCGATTCATACAAAAATAGCAAATGATCATTCTGATACAACATCAAGCTCAAATACAGAACTCCAATATCTTACGGTTGATCATTCTGGATTTATTGAAACAATTCGAGAACAGTTTCAAGTAAAGTGCACTTTCGGTACAGACGATTGGAACCATAATGCGAGGTGCACAACTAGACCCTTTATCAGTCTTAAAAACAAAATTTCAACATTCTCTGTTCAACCAGTTTTCAGATTCGCGAGTTAGGCACGCACGCATGAACGCACTAACATACGTACCGACATCAGGCCAAAAATAGTCAGAAAGGATTCAATGATGCTCAAAACGGATGTCTCTATCAAAATCTCGATAGGTGAAATTTTGTTGGCTCCACAATACTTTCTTGTACTTAGTACAAGTACAAGTGAGTAAAATGGTACACCGTTAGGTAGATCAGAGGCCGTCACATTGATTCGCAAGATGGAAGGTACAGTTATCAAGAAGGATCCATTTACCAGACAAGTGAGCCACACAGTTCAAGATTTATGCAACATAAGCAGCGCTAACTTGACAGAAGAGAAGAAAAAGGAGTTACGCGATTTGCTGCTGGAATATAAGAATATCTTTGCCAAAAATTCAAGTGATTTTGAGCAGACGCATCTGGTTCAGCACAAAATCGATGTTGAAGATGCGCGACCGATGAAACAGCCTTCAAGGCGAATACGTATATCCCGGATTGACGAAGCTCAAGAACTAGTAACCCACCAGAAGAGAGGAGTCATTGAACCATCGACAAGTCCATGGGCCTTTCCGATAGTTTTGGTGAAAAAAAAAAAAGGTTCTTCTCGGCTTTATGTGGATTACCGAAAATTGGATGAGTTAACAAAGAAAGATTCATACCCAAGGACCGATGACACCCTCAATGCTGTTGGAAATTCAAAATGTTTTTCAACCTTAGACTTACGAGAAGGACGAAAAAAAGACACATCCTGTACAAGTCTATGACAATTTACAGTCATGACTTTCAGACTCGGCAATGCTCCAAGTACGTTTGAGCGATTAATGGTGAGAGTGTTACAGGGGTTTTCATGGAAAATTGCACTTGTTCACCTTGATTATGTGATAGTCCATGGGGGAGACTTTGAAGAAGAGATGACTCGACTGAGATATGTGTTCCGCCGGTTGAAAGAAGCCAACTTGAAATTAAGCTCGGAGGAATGTCACTTGTTCCAGAAGACAGTCTTATATTTGGGACATGTGTTGTCCAGTGATGGAGTACAAACAGATCCAGAGAAAATTGAAGCTGGGAAAACTTGGAGGATCCCAAGTAACACCTACGAACAAAGAAGCCTTTTGGGTTTGGCCAGTTATTATCGCCGAATTCTTGGAAACTTCTCATTGATTGCCAAGCCGCTGTTTGCTTTAACAGGAAATAATCAACAATTTGAGTGGATCAGTGAGAGTCAAGAAGCTTTCGAAACACTTAAGAATGCTCTTACGACGTCTCCAGTGTTGGCCCATTCAAACGAAAAGGGTAAATTGGAGCTGTTCCCTCTCAAGAACAAGACGAAGTTGAGAAAGTGATTGTCTATTACAGCAAAACTCTTCATGAGGCTTAGAAAAATTGGTGCCTCACAATGAGAGAGTTCTATGCTGTAATCAAATCGATTGAGAATTTTCAGAGCTTTCTGAACGGCCGCAAATTTCTCGTCAGAACCGACCATTCGGCACTGTGATGACATATGACGTTCAAGAATCTAGAATGCCAGAAGAAGGGGAAAGTGTCCTAAGCTGCGGAGAGACTGGAAGAGACCATGCAAGGGCATAAAATGTTTAAACGACGTTGTATTATGGATACGGATGGGCAGCAACGGCAAACCAAAAGTCGTTCATGGAAACAGGTTGTGGCCATACCAAGGACGAGACTCTGAGTTCGCCGAAGACGACAAACCATGAGGGCAGAGTAGTGTCACAAATGTGAAATATTTTAGATAATTAGCTCACATCATTATTCATTCCAATTCACTATTTAGCCAATGACAATTTATTGTAACTATAAACCTCGTTAGCACTGAACAAATCGATGTTCAATTGTCGGACATGGTTGACAGCCTACGGCTACTGGATGTTCGGTAGTTGCTGGGCATCAACTGTTATACAATTGAATGTTGGCCCATTTTCGGCTTGGGTATATGAGAGCGTTAGCTAGAAGAGGGATTCAGTCAGTCAGTGACTCCAGTACGAGTAACTGTGAGCAATATTGTGAACATACGAGTATATAAAATGAAAATTGACACTGTAATCTGTGTGAACTAATTATTCACAACAAAATTTGTGACAATATAATGAAGTGCTAAATAGGAGTAATAAAATTCCGATTGTGAGAATTTGCTTCGAAAGTCGTTATTTTGACTTATTTGAAACTTTGTATAACTGCAGATAGCATTCCAAAAACATTAAATATAATGTATTTGATGTCAGATTCTGCCATATAACACATTTCTGCAGTGAAATAGTGCTTTTTGGCTGATTCTCAATGTCAAAATTCTCATAAAGAAACTCAGAAAATACGCTGTTAGTACGCTAGAAACGCAAAATTCTGGGCATTTTGAGACAATTTATTTATTTATTTATTCATTCATCTATTTATGAAATTCAGCTTCTCAACAGGAATATTCCCAGTAATAGAGAAGCTCATACAGTAATCATACGAAAAAAAGACATTATGAAAGTACAAAGTGAATTAAAATATCCAAATATCACCAAAAGTAATACAAGATTTATAAAGCAAAAAAACAATTAAATGAAATTAGCCATAATCATCCTCCTGAATTGTAAGCGATTTGGAGAAAATAAATCAGGCATTATTGTAGTACGACACATATTATTGTACAACAACGATAATCTGGTCACAGGCGAATCAAGGGAAGCATTAGTTTAACAATGAGGTATACTAAACAATGATAAGTCTCTAGAGTTATAGCAGGGAATACGAGAATGAAAAGCGGACAATAAATCAGAAGATTCAATAGAAGATTCATTGTTGAAAAGTTTATGAAGGAAAGTGAGTTCAAACAACATTCTTCTCTTTTTAAGGGTCAAGATTTTAATTGTGAAAAATTGACATTTTTGCCTCAAAGATTTCAAAAATTTATCCTGAATGTTGTTAATCTTTTTAATGTATGTATCATACTGAGGATTCCAGACTACGCAGGCAAACTCAAGGTGACTTCTAACTAAGCTAGTGTATAAGGATATGAATGTACAAGGATGCTTGAAGTTTGAGCTTGATCGAATCAAGAATCCTAGCATTTTATATGCTTTTTCTACAATGCTATCGATATGCACATCAAACAAGAGCTTACTGTCTAAAAATACCCCCAGATCCTTCATACAGTATATTTGACTGATGGTATGACTATCAATATTATATAAGTGATTGAAAACATATCTATTTGTAGTAAATTTAAAAAAATTACATTTGGAAATTTTAATAGACAGACCATTCTCTTTCGTATAGTTGACCAATCTGTCCATATCATTCTGAAATTCAGTGCAGTCATTTCTAGATTGAATAGTGTGAAACATCTTTAGATCATCAGCATACAGTACAAAATTAACAAATTTAAAACATGAACCAATATTATTGATGAAAATATTAAAAAGCAATGGTCCAAGATGAGATCCCTGGGGGACGCCAGAAGTTATTTTTTCATCAAAAGAGTTGAATCCGTTCAAAACAACACGTTGTTTTCTGTCTTTTAAATATGAGATAAACCAATGGAGTAGATTACCCTTTACACCCACTTCTGCTAATCTATAAATCAATATATCATGGGGTAATTTGTCAAAGGCTTTTGAGAAGTCGGTGTAAATAGCATCCACCTCAATCTGTTTATCCATAGCTGTCAAAATATAGTCTGTATACATTAAAAGATTGGTCTCAACTGAAGGACCCGCTATGAATCCATGCTGTTCGGGAATAATAGAATCTTTCACAAATGAATACAAGTTTTTGTAAATAATAGTTTCGAACACCTTTTCAAAAATACATAATTTAGATATGGGTCTATAATTTGCGACCAGACTCTTTTTTTCAGACTTGAAAATAGGAATAACATACGCTACTTTCCATATTCCGGAAAAGTGACACTCTTGCAACGACTGTCTAAAAATAAGTGACAAAGGTAGGCACAGTGAGTGAGCACATTTCAAAATAAATACACTGGGTATATCATCAGGACCAGCGCCCTTATTAACATCAAGATTGTTCAAAATTCCAAGAATGACATCCTCACTAATTTCAATGTTACTGAGATGATCCGGAGAGTCATTTACAGGCAATTTATTTAAATCAGCAATCGTAGGTGCACCATAAACACTTGAAAAAGGCAGCACTTTGCTGTTGAAACGTTGTGTTTCTAATAAATTACAGAACTTAAACCCAATAAAACATATTTAGATTTAAAATAGTTTGAAAAAAATGAGCAGGTCTCATTTCCATTACAACTATTTAAGTTATTGTAATACATAGTACGAGGTACAGATGTTGATTTCATTGAAGAGATATATGACCAGAATTTTTTCGAATTATTTGGTATCTGCCGTTCAACATTCTCAATGTAAGGAGTAAAACTCTGAAATTTCAATGCTTTACATCTTTTACGCAAACCGGAAAACTCATTATAAAGCTGTTTAGTTCCATACTTCTTATATTTGCTATAAGCTTTATCCTTTTCTTTAAATAGCGCTATTAAAGTAGATGAGAACCATATCGGATAATTTCTCAAATTGCGAAATTCACTTGGAACAAAATGATTTATACAATAATCAAGAATATTGTAGAAAATAGAAATCATTGACTCGACATCGAGATTATTGAAGAGGGCAGTCCACTGAACATTACACAAATAATTGTTTATTTCATCATAATTAGCTGAATTATACTCATACACATTTAATGTTGTTTCGAATGGATCTTTGTGATTTGCAATACTTAAAAACTGCTCAGTATGTAGTGATTTTGACTTCCATCAAACTTAGTATAATTGCAGATAGCTCTCTAAAACGCAAGATATGATATATTTGCTGGTAGATTTATACGGATATGGCGGTTCTGGATTGAATTATAAACTTTGGTTTGTGAAAATCTGCTCGGAAAGCCGTGATTTCGACCTATTCCAAACTTTGTATAACTGCAAATAGCACTCTGAAAACACAAAATATGCATACAGATTCTGTGACCAAGCGTAATTCACGTCGAGCGTAACGTGAACTTAACTCTCGTTTAGTCATTTTTGTATTCTGAACCTGAAAGTTGGTTCAAGCTCACGCCGATCGTCGACGTTAAGTCACGCTAGCCATTTGACAGCGTGAAGTGCTACGTTTCCAGATTATTTATATAAGTATAGAAAAAATATCCAACTACTTTCACAAAATAAGTCAAGACAAGCAAAATAAACGCATTGATAACAGAAAGATTCAATGAAAATTATGAACGGTTGAAAAAATTTTCAGATAACACGAGTGAAGTTATAAATTACAAATATACGACACTAAAGAATTTGATAGATGAACAAAATAACACATTCATAACACTTAATTTTTGTATGCTTGGAGATTTATGTTACAACGAATATACTAATGATGGGTTTCACATTGTAGCATTCACAAAGCAATTAGTAGTGACAGAATATATTTTTCCGTTTAATGGTTGGATTGCAGCAATTAATTATTATCCATCTATTGGTTTTAGACAATTTTATAATGGTTAGCAGATATATGATAAAGTCACAAGTTGAATACCGTTTAATAAAGGTGAAACATTCAAATTCGTATAGAAAGATGATGCAACTATTATACCATCATACATTGAGTTGATTATAAGTTATTATTCCAATTTTCTTGACAAATGAATGAATGAATTTTTGTTTTATCTCAATTGCGAGTCATATTCAAATTCAACTAACGTTAGTAAAACAGTCACTAAAAACGGTCTACCAATGCTACAAGCAAAGTGGTCTGAATGTGGCACAAAGAAATTGAAGTTTATTGGAAAAAAGTAGGTATTAAAATTAGAGAACAAATTGGAAATGAGTTATATAAACCTCTGAGATGTGATTCCAAAACACGTAATGTAATAACACATGGCATTGATGATTTGTGGCAAGCTGATCTAGTTGAAATGATTCTGCATTCAAAAGTTAACGAAGGTTATAAATATTTATTCATGGTGATTGATTTGTTATCTAAATAGTTGTGGTTAATACATGTTAGAAATTGACCTGGTAAAAGTATAACAAACGCATTTGAATCAATACTGGGTAAACGTGAACCAGAAAATCTTCAAACTGAATAAGGGCTGGAGTTTTACAATATAGATTCTCAAGCAATAATAGAGGAAAGTCATATTAACCATTATCCAACATATTCAGATAAAAAAGCAAGTTGAACGGGCTAATAGAATTTCGAAAGAAACATGTGGAAATAATTCCCAATCAATGATAATCACAAATGGCTTGATATAATACCCACATTAGTGAATACTTACAATGATACTAAACACAGTACAATAAAAATGACACCTTTTGAGGCATCAAAGAAAAAAATCGAAAAAAAGTTAAAGCCACTGTTTCCAGAAGAAATTCCAAATTATAAATCCAAATATAAAAATTGAAGATAAAGTTAGAGGAGCTCACTATAAAACTGTTCTTGAGAAAGGTTATATATCGAATCGGAAAAATGAGATATTTACAATTTCCAAAATAATATATTCTGATGCTATAACTTATCATTTGGAAGATTATAACAAGCAAGAGTTGGAAGATCGCTTCTATGAAACAGAATTTGATTTTGCTAATGATGATGTATATTTGGTTGAAAAGTTATTTGAACGTGAAGGTACTGAAGTTTACGTGAAATGGTTAGGGTTTGATGATACCCATAATTCTTGGATTGGTACAATGGATATTGTTTAATTGCAGAACAAGTCTGCTTCAGCTGATAGTGCTAATAGTATTGACAAATTCATTTAGTAATGAATAAATCAGTTGGATTTCTGGTCATTACGGTGTATAGATAATTACTTATACAATAAAGATCACATCGACTTTGCTAAAGCTATGTTTTGGAATATGAATCTCAATAAAGTTGCCTGAAAAAATATCAAAACACCAGCTATTATCAGAAACATTCATTAGAGAGTTTGAAGATGAAGTTGACTGGAAAGGAATATTAAAACACCAGACATCATCAGAACCATCCATTAGAAGGTGCAAGCATATGAACATCATTCCAAATTGTTGTAAAATCAAGGTACATAATAACTTCAAAACTCATGATAAATTTAAAAATGAGGAATTAGATTTTTGTTACAATCTTTTAATTAAACAACTAGACAATACATTTGAAGATATCAATTTTTTAGAAAGAACGCTACAGAGATTGAAGGACACAGTTTTCAAATATTCACCTTTAGATACTTTTGATGATTTTTTGACTTTAGAAACTGCTAAATATGAACGGAATTTCCAAGAAATTGAATTTAGTTTATAAAAAAAATTTGATGAGTTATTGTCAGCCAGTGGAGCATTCAGTTTCGTCGAACAAATCAAACCCAACATTGATAAATTGCTTATAAATAGATCCTCAAGTAGAAGTTAGTTGTATTCTTGCCTTAGGCTCTAATTTTCATTACTTAAATCTTACTGCTTCAGAGTCCATCAGAACTAATTATTTGAATATTTTAGCTTCCGTTGAAACTGCTACACATCATAATAACCTTCCCTTGTTAGAAAGAATAAGACATTAATTGAACCATTTGACCTATTTACATTTGTAAACTTGTAATAATTACAAACATACTCCTTCAGATTTATTTATTTTGAACTACATCAACATTACTAACAATTTTCTCAAAGAACAAAAAACTGTTACTGTGGTCTTAGATCGTATGAAACTGAAGTGAGTGCATTACTGTCTGATGGTGACCCATGAAAGTGACATCCCAAAGACCCCACTCAGGTTTTCCAACTCAATAATAACAAACTGATTGAAAATCTCAATGATAAGAATCTAATTACTTCCAAGGAATGTTGTGAATTGAAAATTAACAACGCCCCCACTCGGCAGCGCGCTAAAATGCACGTGAGCTCTCTATTTGAATGAATTGCCATGGATGTACTTGGACCTTTGCCTTTTATCGAACAGGGAAACAAGTACTTGGTTGTTGTCATGGATTATTCCACCAATTGGCCGAAAAAAATACCAGTGAGTAATTAAGATTCTGAAATAGTTGCAGAAGCCCTTATTGAGAGCGTGAATTCAAGATTTGGAGTGCCATTGGAGTTACACTCCGATCAAGGCAGGAATTTTGAGTCTGAACTTTCTGAATGTGTAATGAAGATATTGGGCATCAACAAAACTAGAACTACAGTGCTACATCCAGAGTCTGATGGCATGGTGGAAGGTTTCAACAAAATAATTCTGGAAAATCAGTCAAAATTCTTCAACAAGCATGAAGGTGATTGGGGTAAGAATATTCACCTGTGCCTACTAGCGTTCATTTCGGCAGTCAATGAATCCACCCAATACACTCCAGCTAAGTTGGTGATGGGTCGAGAGCTGCGGTTATCGATGGATATGGTTGCTGGACATCCACCTGAAGAAAACAAGCAACAGATTCCGGAATGACTCGGTCATTTCCACGACAACTTGTGAAGCGTCCATGAATTTGCACGGAAGACATACAAGTTAACAGCGACAGAGTGGAGGCCCGATATGACCTGCGAGCAAACAGTCCCAGGTTTCAGCAGGGCGATAAGGTGTGGTTCTCTAATGCCAGAAGAAGGGGAAAGTGTCCTAAGCTGCAGAGAGACTGGAAGGGAACATGCAAGGGCATAAAATGTTTGAACGACGTTGTATCACGGATACGGATGGGCAGCAACGGCAAACCAAAAGTCGTTCATGGAAACAGGTTGTGGCCATACCAAGGACGAGACTCTGAGTTCGCCGAAGACGACAAACCATGAGGGCAGAGTAGTGTCACAAATGTGAAATATTTTAGATAATTAGCTCACATCATTATTCATTCCAATTCACTATTTAGCCAATGACAATTTATCGTAACTATAAACCTCGTTAGCACTGAACAAATTGATGTTCAATTGTCGGACATGGTTGACAGCCTACGGCTACTGGATGTTCGGTAGTTGCTGGGCATCAACTGTTATACAATTGAATGTTGGCCCATTTTCGGCTTGGGTATATGAGAGCGTTAGCTAGAAGAGGGATTCAGTCAGTCAATGACTGGTTGTGGCCATACCAAGGACGAGATTCTGAGTTCGCCGAAGACGACAAGCCATGAGGGCAGAGTAGTGTCACAAATGTGAAATATTTTGAATAATTAGCTAACATCATTATTCATTTGAACTCACTATTCAGCCAATGACAATTTATTGTAACTGTAAACCTCATTAGCAGTGAAGAAATTGATGTTCAATTGTCGGAGACAAAAAAAAGTGTCAAGTTTTCTACTCTCATAAAAAAATTCAAAATTACAAATTAAAAGTGTAGTGGAAATATCTAAAATCGTGAAAAAAAAACTTTATAAGTGCGTAAACTTTAAAGACTAAAGCTAGTGTTTGTGATACAAAAATAATTCTTTCCAAAATCATTGAATACTGAGTAAATAGTCCCAAATTTGAACGTGTTCAGCACTTAGGCGCGCAACTACCAGCTTTTGCGCGACTGCAAATCATTGTTGCCAAACGTAGTATGAAAAAAAAGCCTCCAATATACACAACTACAAAACGAACAACATGCAACAGACCAGTGGCGGTACTAATGTAACAACTAGTACGATTACAGTGTCAACAGCAACAACATCCACACCAACATACCTCACTCCAATAACAGTGGCAGTTCAGTCAACACCCATCTGTAGTATTCCGGGAACTTCCTCAAATACCATATTGATACCAAACACACCAGAAACACCTACGTCAGTAAGTATGGAAGACATTCTCTAACTCTAATCACGAATTATCACAAAACTGGCAAGTAATACGTCCCAAAACATATACTAAAAGACAAAAAAAAAATGACCCAATGTATACCCAAGAAAATTTCAACAAGGAAAGATATATTAACAACCGTAACAAGGTAAATAAAACAATTTTCAACAGTGAAAATAAATACAACGTACTTAGCAACGAGACAACTGACGATAATAATACAGCCTCACAAACTGAACCAGAACCTCCTCCAGTATTCATACAGGATGTCATAAACTATAGCCTAATGCTAGAAAGTATAAAAACAGTACTGAAATGAGAAGAATACTACTGCAAAACAGTAGCAAAAAATGGAGTGAAGATCAATACAATAAATCCGGAATCATACAGAACACTAATACGAATGCTCAATAATAACCAAATATCATAAAACACATACCAGTCCAAACAAGAGCGAGCATACCGAGCGGTAATCAAAAACCTACACCACACAACACCGATAGATAAAATAAAAGAAGCCCTTGAACATGAAGGGTTCATAATTAGAAACATCACTAATATTAAAAGCTGGTACACCAAAGAGCCTCTATCGTTATCTTTCGTGGATCAAGAGCCAAACAAGAACAATAAAAAAATCTACGACCTGAAACAAATCTTAAACGCCAAAATCAATGTAGAGCCACCAAGAAAAAAGAAAGATATCCCGCAATGCATGCGCTGCCAGGAATATGGCCATACCAAAACATACTGCAAAAAACCTTCTTACTGCGTGAAATGTGGGATGGATCACCCCACACAAGAATGCAAAAAGAGTCTAGACACTCCACCAACATGTGCTCTTTGTCAAGGACCACATATCGCCAGCTATAAAGGAAGTACAGTATATAGGGAACTAGAAAAATCTAGAAATACAAAAACATATCAAAACAAATCTAAACAAATGACAAACGGACAAGCTTATAATAACGAACAACTACAATCATATGACATTATTACTCATAGCAATAATCAACAAGGAGCAACCAATAGAACAAGCTATGCAAACATAGTTGAAAATACTCGAAACGAAAGCGATCGAACATCAGACGAAATAACACTGATGAGCTTTCTAAACAAGTTTGAATCGATGTTCAGCCAACTTATGCAACAAAACGCAACTATAATCAATCTACTCACGACATTCATCAATAAAATTCACAGCTAACACAATTCGCATAGCCTTATGGAACGCTAACGGCTTGGTGCAGCGTCGCCAAGAAATTGAAACATCTATCAATGTGCAGAACTTAGATATTATCCTCATATCTGAAACTCATCTCACGGAAAATAATTATTTTAATATACTTAAACACAAAACGTACTACACGAACCACCCGAACGGAACCGCTATCATAATAAATGAGAAAATCATATATCACGAACTTGAAAAATACGAAAAAAGTCATATCCAAGCAACATCAATTAAAATCAAAGACACATTAGGAGCCATTACTCTATCAGCTATTTACTGCCCACCAAAGCATGCACTTAAAAAAGAGCAATTCGAAGACGTATTTCTAAAACTGAGCGGAAAATTCATCGCAGGCGGAGAATATAATTCAAAACACCCCCAGTGGGGTTCAAGAATAATAAACCCAAAAAGACGTGAACTACTAAGTGCAATATCCACACAAGGATTTAAGCACATTAGCACCGATAAACCCACTTATAGGCCTTCTGATCTAAACAAACTCCCAGACCTATTGGATTTCTTTGTAACAAAAGGCCTAAGCCTCAATCAATCTACTAACGAATCCAACTACGACCTGTAATCCGATCATTCTCCCGTAATATTAACGGTAAATGTTGCAGCAAAAATAAAAGAAAAATTTCCAGCACTATATAACAAGAAAACCAACTGGGACAAGTCCAGATCACACCTACAAGAAAATACATATTTAAGAATATCACTAAAAACACCTGAAGAAATTGACAGTGCTGTTGAAAACATCACAAGATTGATACAAGAAGCTTGCTGGTCCTCGACTTCAACAGTCGTACCACACACGAGAATATCTGCAACTAACCAATAAAAATCAGAGAAAAAATCGAAAAAAAAAAGAAAAATGAGACGCAAATGGCAACAAACAAGGCACTCAAATGACAAACATGAGTTGAATCGTTTGTGTGAAGAAATAAAAAAATTAACATCAGAAATAAAAAATAACGAAATACAACAATATCTGATCAATTTGTCTCCAAAATCAGAAAATGACTACTCGCTATGGAAGGCTACAAAAAAACTAAAAAGACCTACAAAATTCATACCACCAATAAAAAAAGAAAACGGAATATGGGCCAGAGAAGATGAAGAGAAGGCTAAAATATTTGCTGAGCACTTTTCGAAAATATTTAAACCAAATCCACATATAATTATCAGATGATGAAGGAAAACAGTTTGAAGATTCTGCAATCAGCCCACCAACATCCCAACAACCACAATTAATTAAACACATCACATCTGCGGAAGTCAAAAATGAAATCAAACACCTAAGCAACAAAAAAACTCCAGGTTATGATCTAATCAACGCCAACATCTTGAAAGAATTACCTAATAAACCTCTAGTTGCGATAAAAAATATATTCAATGCTATACTCAGAATAACATACTTCTCAATACAATGGAAATTTGCAAAAATAATCCTCATCCATAAACCAGGAAGACCAGCTCATCAAATCACCTCTTACAGACCAATATCCTTACTCCCCCAATTATCCAAAACATTTGAAAAACTATTATTGAAAAGAATGCAAATAATAATTGAGAATGAAAACCTAATCCCCGACCACCAATTTGGCTTCCGGCAACATCATTCTACTATCCAACAAATACACCGCGTGGTGGAAGAAATAGAAAACAGTTTAGAAAAACAAGAAGTCTGCTCAGTCGCCTTTCTGGATATAAGCCAAGCCTTTGATAAAGTTTGGCATACAGGCATACCTGCACAATACACACAGATCCTTAAATCATACCTAGATGAGAGATACTTTCAAATAAGCAACGATGGCGCTGTCTCAAAAATATATTTAATTGAAGCAGGGATACCACAGGGCAGCGTTCTTGGCCCAACACTATATCAGCTATACACAGCAGATATGCCCTGTCCTGAAAACATCCTGATCGCCACCTATGCCGACGACACAGCGTATCTTGCTCCACACAGTGACCCGAAAGAATCGTCAGTTGCACTTCAAAACGCCTTAGACGAAATGCAAAAGTGGGCAAAAAAATGGAGAATTAAAATCAATGAGGAAAAGTCCACGCACATATACTTTACAGCGAGAAAAATTACATGTCCACAAGTAAACATCAATGGAGAAATTTTGGAGACAAAAGAAAGTGTCAAATTTCTAAATATGCACCTTGACAAAAGATTGAACACCTAGAAGCCAGAAAGAAACAAATAAACATCAGAATTAAGAAACTGTATTGGCTCCTGGGGAGAAATTCACAACTAACACTAGAAAACAAACTTCTATTGTACAAAGCCATTATTATACCAATTTGGACATATGGCATCCAATTATGGGGATGTGCTAAAAAATCCAACATAAATTTGATACAAAGAACACAAAACAAAATACTACGCATGATAACGAACGCACCGTGGTATGTAAACAATCATACCCTCCATAAAGATCTCAATATAAAATACGTGCGAGACCACATACGCGAATATTCTCTGACATATGAAAAAAGACTGCTACACCATCCAAACGAACTGGCTACCGGGTTGTATCGCAACGAATGCAACATTAGACGCCTAAAGAGAACGAAACCATCAGAATTGAAAAATGTAATTAATCAAACTCAAACTATATAAACATGACATGTATATACGTTAAATATTGTAAGAGGTAGCACCACTGGGCGCTATCCTCACACATGACTCATAAATTACATCTCATTTGCTTGTTGGCCCTTGAAGGCCTGTTGTAAATGAAATTATCAATTGATAAAGAAAAAAAAAATAATAAAAATAAAAATGTCGGACATGGTCGACAGCCTACGGCTACTGGATGTTCGGTAGTTGCTAGGCATCAACTGTTATACAATTGAATGTTGACCCATTTTTGGCTTGGGTATATGAAAGCGTTAGCTAGAAGAGGGATTCAGTCAGTCAGTGACTCCAGTACGAGTAACTGTGAGCGATATTGGGAGCATACGAGTATATAAAATGAAAATTGACACTGTAATCTGTGTGAACTAATTATACACAACAAAATTTGTGACAATATAATGAAGTGCTAAATAGGAGTAATAACATTCCGATTGTGAGAATTTGCTTCGAAAGTCGTTATTTCGAATTATTTGAAACTTTGTATAACTGCGGATAGCATTCCAAAAACATTAAATATAATGTATTTGATGTCAGATTCTGCCATATAACACATTTCTGAAGTGAAATAGTGCTTTTTGGCTGATTCTTAGTGTCAAAATTCTCATAAAGAAACTCAGAAAATACGCTGTTAGTACGCTGGAAACGCAAAATATTGTGCATTTTAAGACAATTTCACACATTTAATTTTGTTTCGAATAGATCTATGTGATTTGCAATACTTAAAAACTGCTCGGTATGTAGTGATTTTGACTTCCATCAAACTTAGTATAATTGCAGATAGCTCTCTGAAAAGCAAAATATGATATATTTGCTGGTAGATTTATACGGATAATGCGGTCCTGGATAGAATTATAAACTTTGGTTTGTGAAAATCTGCTCGGAAAGCCGTGATTTTGACCTATTCCAAACTTTGTATAACTGCAAATAGCACTCTGAAGGAACAAAATATGATGTATTTTGCGACAGATTCTGTCCTATAAAGCATTTCCGTAGGAAAATCCTACTTTTGAGCAGACTCTCACTATCAAAACCCTCACAATTAGACTCAGAAAATACGCTGATACACTGAGAGAAATACGGCAATGAATTCAACAGGAAAATTATGTTCTTCAACAGTATTACTGTATTTTTAGATCACGAAGGAATTGCTGCATTTACAACAGGAATTTATTCATGCAGAAGTAGCAATAACTCTCTCCTGTGCATTCAACATGATTCAGCATGATAAATCAATGACGTCACAGAAAAATGCAGCCCTCTCATTTTTGACGTCATAACTAGGGCATGACTTACTGAGGATTCAACAGGACAGCTTACTGATGAATCAATCCTAGTGTTTGTGCTACGGAAATCGGTCCTGTTATTTCACCAGCATTGACTGCAAAAAATTAGCAATCTGTCCTGCTGAATCCGCCTGATTAGTGTGAAGTTAGTAAGATGACCTGTTGATTGTTCGCACCTCGTAATGTTGTATCTGCTAGTTGCAATACAGATTGGCATCTTTTCCTTAGGACTCAAAATGCTGTGAAAGCGAAATGCATTTTTCTCTGTTTTGACAGTTCCTACAAAGATTTCAACATGCTGTCCTGTTGAAGCGAAATGCAATTTTCTACTCTATTGACAAAGTGTACTGTGAAATCAACTCTATGGTTTTGTTAATGTCACATAGCCTTCATAATGCTTTGACTTTTTCTGTACTGTTCCTTCAGAATTATATACTTATACTTCAGCAGGCCTAATCCTGTAGAAGTAACATTACCTGTATCCCGATGAATCAATACTTCAGACTGTTGCATTTCCTGGCTTTACTGAAGCTTCATTATTATCATTCCTGTAAAATACCGTGATTGACTGCTATACTTAGCACGGTCTGTCTGTCTGTCCGTCTTTGGGACAAAACGACCACCTCGAAGAAAATTCTTGGGAAATCACCCAATAATCTTACCTGCAGTGATCGCTTTGGCTCTTTAAGACAACATTATTCTTCCTCTTCCAAGAAATGCACAGAAAGAATTATTTTGTCTCAAATACAGACAAACGGGCGGACCAGTTGATAATAGTTAAGAACGGTATTATACAAGGACGAAAATGATGAAATGACAGTGTGAGACAGAAGCACATACAGAAGGCTGTAGTAAAGATGCGAAACCAATTTACAAAAGACGTGTGGCCCAAGGTCAGTGCATACAATTCGTGCAAATTTTCATTATGTTAGAAGCTAATCGATGATGGTTGTTTCGCTACTTCTATCCATCATTATGGGCCAACGTCTACTGTTATCGTAATATGTCATATAGGAGTACAGTGAATTGAATAGACAACATTTGCAAGTTATAAAATTTATTATCAGTAACATGATGCAACAAAACAATGAATTATAACAAACTATGCAATGGTCGATAAAATGACTCAAAATTTTAGTTACAGATCCAGTAGGTACAAATTGAGAATACCAATTGACATTTAAATCAATAATGATAACTTAAACTGTAAATTACTGAAAGAAACGGCTGCAAAAAAATCAATAAGCCAACTGAAAAATATTTGCAAAATTGGAATGAACGCAAACATAGTGTTATGTAGTTCTGGAGAAAGACCTTTTGAGGTACTATTGGACAATAATCTTGGAGTTGGAAAAGCCTCAAGAGGTTGGAAAGGGATTGAATATACCTTGATATAAAGAGTTCATAACAACCCCAATTTTGTTGCATTGCTGATACACGGTTTTACTGCTGGCACAGTCCTCGAGGTAGTCGTAACCGCCCCGAAGTCGGAATGATAACAATAATTGTAGAAATTTGCATAGTTTCTATAGACTTAATACTTCCGGGTCAAGTCGGACATACAGTACAAACTAAGGCTCTATTCAGAGATACATGAACAAGAAATTTTTCACATGATACTTCATAGACTACTAGTCCAGAGGCCATCGCGTGGTTACGAAGTATGTTAGATCTCTCATAAGAGTGAGAGTGTGAGTAAATGGATTAACTAGATCAGCAATGGTAACACAGCAAATGACATTGGACATCGTCACTTCAAAAGCATGGTAGTGACCGTCAAAACCAATGGTTTCTAACAACTTGCAAGAAAAGTGAACCTTATTCTCATGGGAGAGATATATTTTTTCAATGGTAGCAAACATGGGACTAAGGGCTTCCCCGATGACATCCAGAACAATCACGTCGCCATTTGTGTATTTAACAGCTTTAAATGTCACCCATTCAACACTATAGAGCAACGACTGTGATATAAACTTTTCGCGTATAGTTCTTGACAAAAGCTCCTTCTTGCCAAAATTTGGAATCTCTATCGGAGTGTCTTTACAGAGGACATCCATAAGGAGTAGTCCATTTTTTATTGCAATTGTTTTGCAAATATTCACTCTACTGGACGAGCTTCTTGCGGCCATCTTATAAATTCTGTGCTTGGCCTCCAAGCGCATTGCCCACAGGTGGCAAACAGGCCCAAACTTTAGAAGCATTCTTGGGTATTGGGTTAAAAAATTGAATTTTGGCTTCAGTGGTTGTTTTGAAAGAGTTTGATACAATTCATTAAATTGGGCTATATGATGTCTTGACTGCTCTATGGTATCAGAATGAATGACGTGACCTTGCAAACGGTCGGTAATTTTTCGCAGATATAAATAAAGCTCCCAGACATCATCATTTGTAGGGATGTAATAGCCTACTATAAGGCCAAAGTATCTGATTGAAGTTAACATTTCGGACGCAGAGGTTTTTAACTTGACAGTATTTCCCAGTAAAGTGAAACATGATGTTGGTTTTAATCCTGAATCTGGCCCATAATTGAATGAGACCAATATATCTTGCAACGTATTCTAGTGCAAGTGGCCCTTTTCTTTGTAATAATTAATAATGAAAGACATTACATAACGAGCCGTTCCTTCAAGAACATCATGCATTAAATCTACAGTGGTGTGTATGAATGGATCGAATCCATCTAGATCAAGCAAACAACACCTCTCCTTCACACCAGTATTACTCATGTCATTAAGTAGTAATTGCTGGGAGTACCCTTTTATATCTCTCAGTAAAGTTTTGTTCTCCATGACCATGGTCTGCATATCTGATTTCAAAGCATTGCATATTCTGCAGAAGCGGTTACCAGAGAAACTTTCTGTGAAGCTAAAGATCGAATTTAGCCCAAGACTATCCCCAGTTATGGCCACAACTTGAAATTTCAGGATCTCTTTGAAGAAATGTGTGTCTATAATTACCCCAATATTACGCAAAAAATTGAGTTCATCTATAATGCGACTGAAAACAAAATGGTTGTCAAAAATGGCCTTGTCGGCGGAGTGCCACAAGCCTCACATAAAAATATATTTCAACTGAGAAGATATGTGTGGCGGCAAAGCAGGTATTGAGACATACATACCGCCAAATTTATGAACACCGCTATGACCACCAAGGGGATTACCCACCTCAAAATCGTCATAAAATACGATAAGTGGCAGAATTATTTCCTTATTACTGTTGCAATTAGTACTTTTACCAATCATGTCCTGCCAAACAGAGCCTTGCATCACATTTTCTAGAGCGTATGGCAAATTCTCAACCTTCTTCCGCATCAATATTGAATGATTAGTTGTCGTTGAATGACTTACAACCTCTTTCCATACAGTTTCAATGGAGAACAATTTTTGAAACACTGTGCGAATAGGTATAACCTGCATAGTGCACTCTTCCTTTATCGTCAAGTATACATTGTTTTTTAATGTGTAATCCTGGCGCTGGCCTAGCACTACTTCTTCGGGGGGGAACATAGCAGCCTACATAAGAAAATTCTTTCAACCTTTTGTACTCAGTCGCAAATGGTGACAAGCTATTCTCCATTAATAATAGAGATTCATTATGGAAACTATTGACTATTGACAAAACGTCAGGGTTAATTTTCGGATCATTTGAAAGCGTCAACTGAAATTTTAGCCGCAATATATTTGCCATTTTCTGTAGATATACTTTCAGCTCATCAATTACTACTTGAATGGTTGAGCGAGGAACAACTGGACTACAATAGAGTTTAGTGAGATATTCTAAAGTGTGGCGAAGAAGGTCGCTATGAGGAGTCTCTAGTCTTTCGACTATCATCCTCGACATCAAATTCAGCTTTGAGAGCAATGAGGTTTGCGGAGTATATTTCTGACTTGACTGAGGACAATTATCATGACGTGAACTGATATGTCGCCTAAAGGCTCGTCCATTAGTAAAAATGCGATAGCATCCCTGTTCGCCACATTTGAATTTGAACTCTTTAACACCTGCACAGTCCTTGTTGATATGGCGCATGAGCGCATCTAATTCAAATTTCTTTTTACAGTGATAACATGTGAGCAACATTGCGCGACCGTTTTAACAAAATACTGATATGAAAATTGAGATAGTGAATATCGAGAGGAAGGAAAACCTATAGCCAATATCAAAATAACTATAGCTTATGAAATTGGAAAAGCTATTTACATATTTATCTTAGTAATTTACTACCTGAACTGGAACCAACGAGTAGCCCATTAACAGCTGACTCTAAGGAATATTGGAGATATCAACTTGTACCTACTGATACTTATATGTAAGTTACGATAGTAAATAATTAAAGGCAGGAGCAACTTAACTAATATTAAATTGATATTTGCTTATGAAATGAGAGATATTTCACACTTATCAAAGTTATTTACTACCTAATCCCAAATCAATGAGTAACCCGTTCACAACTGACCCTGGAGTATCTTTTTCGCGAGGGATATTGTAGATACCAAGTTGTAATAATTTATAAACGTCTTTGGACTCAGAAGGATACTGCGCGGCTGTAGCAAAGAATAATTTAAAACAAATATCTATTGCGTCCAACAGCGACGAAGCCTCATAGCTTCGCTTGCGGCCACTGTCGCAAACTATAAGGTACTGAGTAAGAGTGCCCAGATCTTGGCCAGTTACAACAACTGTGGGTTGGAAGGTGCTGCCTAGTTGTAGCAGACGCTCCTCCTTTTCTCTCAAAATAGTATTGAGGTCTTCAACAGAAGACACTTTTAATACAAAGCTATCAAACACCTCTATCTTACTTGGCTTCCAGTAGTTCTTTTTGAGCTTTGACTTGGAACTGCTAGCCTGGCTTGCTTTACATTTTCCAAGATTAGGAGGAGTCAGTAGTAGCGGGAGGAGGAAAACCGCAGCATTTATTATTGTTTCTTCGACGTCCTCTGCAAATACAAACAAAAATGAAATGAATAAGTTTGGTTCATAATAATTTGTTCCGATCAGATCAAATGAATAAAGTCTGTATGAGAATCGGCAGAGACACTATATGTCTCAGGAGAGAAATATATTTCATATTTTCAAATACATCGATATCTCAATGAGTATGGAGATATAATATGAAGTACTCACCATCAATATAGTCAAGGCACTCCTTGGCTATGCGTCGAACAGCGGAATCCCTTACTGTCAGCAGTGTGTCCTTTGCTTTGGCAATGATAATTGGCGCAATCACTGGAAATTTCTGCTTCAGTGCATCCTCTGATAGTGGGTACAGCCGCTTGAAGTCTGTCCTTATAAGTGTAGGACCTATAGAAGTTGAGAGGACTGGAAATTTCTTGAAGTAATCTTCAAGGTTACCATGTTCAAAATAGACGTAACGCATGCGCGCCTTCGTCGTGGCTTCCCAGGATGCCAAAAGTTCTTGAGCTGGCAGGACGCTCGCAGTTGCTGATTCTAATTTTTCAATAGTAGTGGCCACAACTTCAGCCTCTCCTGCGACAATAGAGAATATCCGAATTATTCCTTTGCAAGAGATTGTCTTAGGCATTAATGGAAATACTACTTACCTTCCTCCAGCTGTGCCAACTCTATAGGTGCGTTTTGTTCGTGGCTACTGGACATTGATGCCGAGCGTGAGCTGGTGCAGCTTACCCGTTCTCCACGGAGTCCGAGAAATCGACGTCTCTTCGCCGCATAAGTGCTAATTAAGAGTCCCGATGCATTCCTTTTCATGCGATACCCTTGTTCTTGTTTGATGTAGGAGGTGTAGTACAGGGGAGCCGACTCCACAGGGAACAAAGTATTGGTTTCATTGACTCTTGTCATGAACTTGTGGTACGGAATGAGTAGACCCGGATCACCTTCTAGCAAATCATTTACCACTATGTGCGCCAATGTTTCTCTAAGGTCGTTTCGAAGTGGGCGGTTCTTCTCGTGACTGTTTTGAAGAATTAGCCGACCTTCAACACTTCTACCAAGTAGTGCCTCAACGTAATTAGGTGGAGCACGCTGGGATTGCCCGCTGCAATGAAACGAGGATGACGCAAGGGGGACGCCAGTGGAAGTTCCAGAGATTTGTGAGGTATCTAGAACAGTGTCTGGATGATGGGAAGAAGTAGTCTCCGTACTGGTACTTCCAGGTCCGACCAAATCTTGGATCAAACTGAGAAAGCTACCGTCTTCAGACGGTCTGTCGCCCTAAAATGATGACCATAATACTATAATTGCTCGATATTTGAGAGACAATATGGTTCACTGTCGAGATAGAGAACATTTTTTGTGGTCATCACTACAATCTATACTCTGACATGGTTAGTTTGACAATTCTGGAACAGTGTACCCATATATAGCTACTACAATCCATGCTTCTCTTTGATTGGTCGACTAGAACCAAATTCAAGTCTGTGAGTGGCTCCATGGTAGGACATTGCTGTGAGGTCATTGAAACAAATATTCAGGAAAAATTTTGATCTGTAAATGATCCTTATGTGAACATATCGAATTTCTGTAGATATATCAACCAAAGCATGCATCCTCAATATGACCAGTCACCTTTCACACTACAAAATTTTAGACTTTTTTTATAATAGAAATCAGATGTGAGCATTGATTCTTCTGTACTTTCTAGCCTCAAAATTTATTTTGTATTGAATTTCAAGTTGAATCTTACAGTGACAAAGTGTGACCAGCCAATTCTATTACCACTTAAAAATATACAGAGTGGTTGATTTTCCATCGTCCAGCTAATTTCAGCTAAATAATTGGAGGTACGGAAGATGTTAGTATGATAAATTTGTTACTAAAACCACCAAATAAGTTTCTTATATAACATTTTTCCGTATCATCAACATTTCAGCTGATATAAGCTGGACAATGGATAATCAGCCATCCTGTAGAAATAATGTTAGTTAGGTGCTCAGGAAATTCAAGCGTTGCTAGGGAAGCACCACCTCCAGAATAATCTTTGGTTATAAAAGATGCTAGCCCCGTTATCACCTCCGAGACCAACTGGCTTGCCGCTCATTATGTATGGTGTATTGTCTGTGCAGGCATTATCTCTTTTTCAGAGCTCCAAGTTTGTTGTAAACCTGACTTGGTCTCCAACAGGCTCAATAAGCCTCGCAACATCGGCATCTTGCAAAAGTTGGAGTGCTCCGATGTCAATCCTCTCGGCTGATAATAAAATGCGGCTTAATATTGGTATTCATAGAAGACTAAACCATCAGGCTATTACGTTGTACGCAAGGCCGAAAAAACTTAAGAAGTACGGAACGCAGTTCTGTCCCAGATATAAAAAATAAACTTGAGCTCTAGGCATATTAACGAGTTTTTAACAAATACATGAATGTGTTTTGTAACCCCTGAATCCAAATAGACCCTGGCACAGTCAGACAAAAGATAGCTTTGTGTATACATCCCACCCTCCCCAAGAGTCACTAGTAATCAAAAAATGGCTCAGACAAAAGTTGTAGACATTGATGAGCTTATAAGAACAAAAGCCAAACAAGCACAATTCAAGCAGTAATCAGAAAGTTGCGCATCTTTTTTAAAATTTTGTCTGGTTGAGATGTTAAAACAAGATAACTGATACGTTAGGCTACCGAACTCGTCTGAGGCTTCACGCAAAGGAGTTTATACATACAATGACGAATAAACTAAGTAATCAACCAAAGTAATTAGTCACTGAGTAGGTGACATATTCGTCCAGAATAGCAATTCAATCCGATTGACATTTGTAACCAGTAAAATTTCGAAATATAATTAATAAATTATAAAATATGGGAGCAACAATTGATAGAAGCCAAGTCCAACAATATAATACAGCCCAAAGTGAATATACCATTATATACTCAAACTATTCTCAAAATGGCGTAAACATCACACTAGCGGTTTCGAAAGAGAACAATGCTACTCACCAGCAAATTTGTCAATGTATTCGGTCAGGTTCCAATAGGTCAACAAATCACAGGTATACTGGTCCATTTTTCATACTAAAATATATCCACATCACTAATATTCAAATTAGAATATCAAAAAGAGCAGTAATGGCAAAAGTGGTGAATTTGTAGTTCTGGCACAACACAATATAACGGCTGAGATCTAAACTGGTCCGCACCCCACAAGTACTGTGCAGGTAATCTTGCGCATGAGACAGCGTGGTATTTCATTTTGATTCCACAGTATAAACTGCGTGAACCACATTATATCCTAACAAATATAAAGCATAATATAGTTTCTTCATAAATAATGATGATTCATTATTTTCTGAACTGTTGAATTCACATAACAAAATGTTAATTCATAAATGTCTTAATTTTTTGACATGTAACCGCTGATATATGGGAATTATTGCTCTTTCTCAAAAACTACACTGTGTTTCAACATTCAATCTTCATTTGCCTCATTGCAAGGTCATAATTCAACCTAATTGCACTGTCGATAGGCCCATACTCCATTTTTTCTGGGATTAGACCACAACTTTCAAGTATAGTATGAATTTTCCATACGCAAATCCGAAATATATATTAAACTCGCAGAAATGCTTGCAATGATATGCAATTTTATGATTTTCAACGGAACATTCTATATATTGATATATTCTTGAGAATATTTTATTTCTCTGTGATTTGTTTTAATCTCAAAATGATTAGTACATGGATTATTCATGTGGAATGAATATAAGATTGCATATATATTTTGCATCATAATAGGGTCATCTCATGCATATCAATATTACATGAATAATTACTGTACTGATCATTTTAAAACTATAACAGATCAGAAATTTTTTGAGAAGTAATGGAATATCTTCAAGAATATGCAGAAATATGATATAGGTGTCTCATTAAAAATTATAAGATTGCATATCATTGCGCGAGAATGAGGCACGCTGTAGAAAATCTTATACAGCAAAAATGTGGGTGATTTATTGATAAATAAGCTTTGTTTGGAAAATATCTTGAAATATCGCAGTAATATTTGGGATGATCAAGTTAAAAAATGTACTGACTGTTGAACCACCCTGTATATATATTTATTTATTTTCATACATTCATGTGCACCCTCTGGATCTCGAGTAGAAATTCATCAAAGTTTTGTCATTCCATAGTGCATATATATATATATATATATATATATATATATATATATATATATATATATATATATATATATATATATATATATATATATATATTAAAAGGATTTGTAGGACAACGGGGTTGGTTTTATGTACAATAAAAAATAATACAGAGCGACTTTCCTGAGATTTGAAATGAATACTTTCTTGTGCACGGAAAGGTGGAGGAAAATAAAACCCTTTCTGAGGTAAACTTGAACCAAAAGATGTCTATGAAGTAATTGATTTTCTAAATATTTTATTTAATAATTGTCTGTTTGAGATCCCCAAAAAAGTAATTACAGGGCATATATTATCAACGGTAATATACCGATAGAGAGGTGTATTATCGATATACCGAAGAATTTCACGAATATACTTTTTGTCTTTTGGGGAACTTTTTACGAGACAAATTTGGGAATACATAATCTGATAATACCCGAGAGCTTCAGCTCGAGGGATATTATCGTTGATTTTAAATCTCCAAATTTGCCGAGTAAAAAATTATCCAAGACAAAAAGTATTTGAGTTAAATTCAAGGTATATGCGATAATATACCGAATCTTGAGGTGTATTTGCGAGGATTATTTCACAGACCATAAAATTTATTGATTGTTATATTTTTTATTATTTTTTAAAAAGCTACTGTGGTATATCAAGTTAGGAGAAAATATTATCGCGATATACCACGTTACTATGCAAAATCACTTGATTTCATTGGTTGTTGCTAAGGTATGTGATATAATCTGCAATATATCTTCATCTATTGATTGACCAGCAATAATTCACAAGAAATACAAAATCTTTGATAAAACATAAACACTCAGTATTTACATTGATTAATTATAACATATAATCATGCAAAAACAATCGTAGAAAATGAACTACAAGACAAATCATCACGAAAATCAATAGAATTCATTTTGATATTTGATTAATCAATTCAAGAAAGGCTTATTGAAATTGATTGAGATTTGAGACCGGTAACGTGTCCACATACGTACATACTAATGAACTGATACGCATGCCATTTTTCTGAAGCAAATTTAGGTTGTATGAGAAATTAAAGAAAAAACTGTGCATTTTTCATATATTCATGTAAGCCCTCTGAATCTCGAGTGAAAATTCATCAAAGTTTTGTCATTTCATAGTGTGTATATATATATATATATATATATATATATATATATATATATATATATATATATATATATATATATATATATATATATATATATATATATTTTTCAAAAGTTTTATTGTTGCTGAAAACTGTGCTATACAAGATACAAGCTTGGCTATGATAAGAGATTCTCAGGGATTACATTTTATAATATTCTATGTTACATGATCTTGTGGAAAGTGTTTATCTTAAGTCAGCATTTCTACGGGTAGTTGAACTCCATAATTCCTCCCGAGCAAGTTTAAACTTTATAAAAGATTTACAAATTTTCAGTTATTCTTTCTAAATTATCTAATTCAATATTTGTATTTTGTTGTTTTACTCTATAATTCTTATAATACCTAATTAATTATTTTATGATACCAACAAATATTATTACAACAAATATAATACAAATAATATAATAATGATGAATGTAATTCTCATAATTTTCAATTTCATCAATTTTTTCACAACTGAGGGAATGGAATATTCACTTGTTGTAAAAGCTTTCAATTAATCTTATTCATTTCTATACCCATAGTTTGACAATAATTCATATTACTGGGTTCTCTGCTGAATTTCTCTATTAGAATATTTTTATTGTGTTTTGTTATGTAATATATAGGTTGTTTTGTCAATTTATATAACTTGTTATGACGGATATAAGGAATTGGGTATAACTGGTATAAAGGGTAAGAACTAGTTGAGCGGCGATAAAAGTCCTGAAATCAAGTTTCAATTTTATCTAATTTGAATTTCCGAATATACCTTTCATCTTTTCTACAGTTCCTAAAATTGGATCATAATTTTCTACTGAAACTCTTTCAAATATAGGTTTTTTATATTTGTGCATCAATCTATTATTTTGTTTAACATAAACTTCTTCTGGTAGTATGAGAGGAAATTCATTCTCCTTCGTTCTCTTTGCTTTTTCTTTATCCATAATCTCATTTATTGCTTTATTTGTTGTTGATTTCTTCCTAAAATAATCGTTTATAATCTCTTCATCAGAACATTGTTTTTGGAAATATTTATTTTGCTCGTTTTGTCCGAAAAGTATTTCGCAAGGGGTCAACTTCGTCGTTGAATGTTTTGTATTATTATATGCTGTTATTGCCTCATTTATAATATATTGTAAATCTTTATTTTTACTTATAGAATGTAATATGCGAAGATGCTCTATTAATACAGAATGAAATCTTTCGACCGCGTTCGATTTTGGATTTGCTATACTGATTAAATGTAGTTTGATGTCATGATTATTGCTATAATTTTTCACTAGGGAATTATTAAACTCTAGTCCATGGTCGGCTATCATCATGTTTGGTTTTTTATAAAATTTTATGAATTCTTCAATGATTAACATGGTTTCTTTTCCTGTTTTATTAAGAGTAGGATGAATAAATCCAATTTCAGAAAATTGATCGAATATAGTTATAA
This sequence comes from Dromius quadrimaculatus, assembly GCA_963989225.1. Classification (NCBI taxonomy): domain Eukaryota; kingdom Metazoa; phylum Arthropoda; class Insecta; order Coleoptera; family Carabidae; genus Dromius; species Dromius quadrimaculatus. The sequence continues at coordinate 27,938,549 of OZ022326.1, read as the reverse complement.
AATATTGTTTATTCAAAGTTAAAAGATCTATATTTATGATTTCGAAAAGAGTTTTTGGTGAAGGGGTCAAATTATCGCTTAATTGTATAGGATGTCGATCATATTTATTTTCTTTGCATATTTTGCACTGATTTATAATTTCTGTAATATCTTTAATCATGTTCGGCCAGAAATATTTTTCTTTCAGCTCGTTATAAGTAGCCATTATTCCTCTATGATTTAATTATCCATTATGATTATCAAAAATTATTTGGGTCTGTTGGTCTTCATTTTGAACATCTTCTACTAATTTATAACATTTTACTGAATTTATTGTATTAATTTCAAATTTATACTGTAATATCTAATTCAATGTTTATTCATGTTGTTTGGGGATATATATCAAATTTCAACTTTCGGTACTATGTAGTTTCTTAATACTTCTAACAATTGTTGCTCTTTTTTATCTATATTAATATTGATAACAAATCTTTGTTTTTGATAGTCAAATGATTTCATTATTTTTATATCGAATGGTTCATTAGAAAAATGGGAGATAATTTGATTTTTCGCTACGTTTATTCTATTATCTACAGATTTTAATCCGTTAATTAGGTCCTCGTTAGAACTATGGATTGTGTCTCCTGATTCTGATTCATTCACAATTATACTTTGTTGTTCATTTCTGTCGTCATAAATTTTATCCAATGTTTCATTCACTATCTGATCTATTTCATCTGTTTCTGAACTAAAATTTTGTAACTGTTCATATTCATACAAATATATTTGTATTTGTGTACTATCAAAAATGTGCTCCAAAATTTTTATTAACTCTGATTTTTCTAATTTATCCAATCCACATGATAAATATGAAGTATTGATTTCGTATACATCATTCTTTATTAAGTAATCTCGTAATTCAATGAGTGTTTTCTTGAAATATTTCCGATCAACAATTTCTAAATATATATCCTTAGTGATCAAATGAATGATAATTTTATTATCTGTATTTTGAATTATTATATTTTTATTATTCATATTTCTTTCACAATAATTTTTACTATTAAATTTTAAATCAATTTTTCTTGCCAAACCTTTCGAAAATTTCAAATCTTTTGATATATGATAAGCGAAAATATCGGTATTGATCACATCTCCTGATTTTTTTATAATTTTAAATTTATCTCTTTGTCTCGATAGAAAATCTGCTGTTTTGTTTGTTTTTCCTGGTAAATACTCAATGTCAAAATTGTATTCTCCTAATTCTATCCTCCATCGCATAAGCTTCTGGTTTGCATTTTTCATAGAAAATAGCAAAGTAAGAGGCTTATGATCAGTACGAATTGTAAATTTTCTGCCGAATAGATAGAGTTTAAAGTTATTTATCGACCAAATAATAGATTTTAATTCTTTCTCAATAGTGCTGTAATTTTGCTCTGCAGAATTGAATGTTTTTGATGCATACGCAATTGGTTTCTCTTCTCCATTTATAACTCGTGAAATAACTGATCCCATGGCATAATCTGACGCATCTGTTGTCAGAATGAATTTTTTTGAAAAATCAGGGAATTCTAAAATTTGTGGATTACTTATCAAATCTTTGGCTGTTTTGATTGCGTCTTGATACACTTGATTAGTTATATCTATTTGCTTATTCTTTTTTAAACATTCGGTAAAAGGTTGGGTAAGCTTAGCGAAATTTGGAATAAAACGTCTATACCACGAAAGTTTGCCTAAAGTTTCTTTGACTGTCTTAGGGATCATAATTTTTTCGATTGCTTCAATTTTATTTTTATTAGGTTTAAGACCTTCTTGTGATATAATGAATCCTAAGTATTCTATTTCACTTCAAAGGAATTCTGATACATCGATTTGAATTTTTCAGTTTTGCATCTTGTAATTAGGGAAAAATAATTTCTATATTTTGTAAATGTTCTTCTAATGTATTTCCAAATATTATTATATCATCCATATAAACTAAACAAATTTTGATAATATATTCTGGAAGTATTTCATTCATCATTCTTTGGAATGAAGCTGGGGCATTTACTAAACCGAAAGGCATACGAAGGAATTCATAATGTCCTGAGGATGTAGAAAAGGCTGTTTTGTCTCTATCTTTTTCATCTATTGGTATCTGATGGAATCCAGAATGCGAATCTAATGTTGTAAAAAATTTAGGTTTACCTATATGATCTAATAATGTATCGATATTGGGTAAAGGGAATTCATCTTCAATGGTTTTCTGATTTAATTTTCGGAAATCTATTACTAATCTCGTTTTGCGTTTGCCTGACGCATCCATTTTCTTAGGCACTAACCAAATAGGCGAATTATATGGACTTTTTGACTTTTGAATTACTTTTGTATTCAGTAAATTTTGGATATGTTCCTCGATGTCATTTTCATAGATTAGTGGGAGTCTATAATTCTTTTGGAAAACGGGTGTGTCGTCTGTTGTGCGAATTTTATGAGTAGTGACATTTGTCGCAGATAATTCTTCATCTGGTCTCGGAAATAAGTGTGAATATTTCTCTAATAAATTTTTTATCTTGACTTTTTGATCGTTATTCAGATGTTCGTGTCCAAATTGTATGAATGAACTATTTAATGTTTGTGAGGATAATAATTAAAATTTTCTATTTCCGAATGTTATAGTTTTATTTTTAAAATCCATAAAAGCATTGCAATGTTCTAATATCTATACGCCAAATAACATATTACTTCCCTTATGGAATTCATTGATAAAAAATTCAAAATTTTTATTCTGAACTTTCATTTCTACACAATTTTTGCAATGAACTTTTCCTTGAGCTGTCTTAAAAGTGATTGGTTTATTAATAATTTTTAAATTTCTTTGTTTGACAATATTTGGGGGAATTAGATTCATATCAGAGCCTGAATCAATCAATATAAGGTAATCATTATATTTTATCAAAGGAATAGATCTCAATTTTGAAGTCATTACGTATTTTGTTCTACTATCTCTGGATTTTCCTCCAAAAAAGCATCGCTGTCATTAGCTTCTATTTCGCATTCTTCAAGATCTTGTTCTTCAACATCAGTCTTCTCATTTTGCATTATTTCATTGTCATAATTTTGCTTCATTGTTGATGTTGACATAGGTTGGGTATTACGTGTCTGTAGTGACATTGGTTGAGGCTTAGATCTACGTGTTTCGTAGCTGTTTACTAAATTTTGTCTTGCGAACCTATTATATCCAGGAGCTGGTGGTTTGTGAAGACTGACTGGTTTGGAGGAAAAGTTTTGACCTGGAAATTGTTTAGGTGGAAGGTTAAAGGTGAAATTTGGGTTTCTGGAAGTGCTTGGGTTTTGTTTATTATCGTTTCGTATCATTGGACTGTTGTGTAAGGAATTCATTTTCTAATAATAAATCGCATTGTACTGATGTAGAAGGTTGTTTCACAATGAATGATCCTTTTATAATAGGTGGTAACAATGATATGAATTTATTTAATACAGCTTTTTGATTTTCCTGAAGAATAGCATTTTTTTGCTGTAAATTGTAATTTTTTGAATATATTTTTTCTTTATATAGCTCAAATTTATCTAACATTGTTTTCAATGTAATCTCTGTATTCTGTTTGTATTCAGTATCAAATAATTCTCCTAATAATGTTTCAGCTGACGTTCTATCTGAGTAGTTAGTGCTTAAATATGATTTCAATTCATCCCAGTTAGTGAATTTTTCTTGTGAAACAATCTTTTTTGCATTATTTGTTAATCTATTTTTTATTAAATTGAATGCAAATACTTTTTGTGGAGCTGTTATTTGCAGAGTATTTGAAATAATATATGTTTCATCCACAGTTTGAATGAAGTTATTAAGGGTCATTATGTCCCCTTCATACGTTGGGATCATTTCGACAAAGATTTTAATATCTTATAAAGAAGTCATGTTGTTTTCTGTTACTGTTGGATTTCGTATAATATTATTAATATTATCTTGAACAGAATTTACGAATCCTTCGTTATCATCAGAATCTGACATGAATTATGTATGATTGCCTTGTGCCGGGGCTCGTACTCTTTATTACTAATATTACTAGAGAGTACCCTGTGTATTATAAAATTGTTTTACTCACAAGAATAAACTTATGACAATAGTTTTCATTGCAAGGGGTTCTCTAAAGGGGTTCTTGAACTGTTTCTCGTAGACTGAAGTAGACGAGATGTGAGGTTCTTGAAGCTTGTCGTCTGGATTCTCGTGATCGATTGAACAGCAAGAGAAATCGCTTGGACGATATGATGGGACGTATGAATAGTCCTCTGATGAGCACTGTTTAGCCGTAAAGTAGAATAATTCTTCTTCAGATGTGTAGTTGTTGATAGATAAGGGCTTATTGATATAGCCTTATATGTGTTCACTGTTACACACTTTATATTGTTGCGAATAGCCAATTTTCGTATGAAAATACGACAATTAGATGAGTAACTTTTGTGTTTTTCACTGTTACAAACTTATTGTTGGCTATCCTACCAACTGCCAATTATGATATTAGACTTCTTGAAATAGTTTTTAAAAAGTTTTATTGTTGCTGAAACCGTGCTATATAAGATACAAGCTTGGCTATGATAAGAGAACTCGTCGTTCTCAGGGATTACATGTGTTTTTATAATATTCTATGTTACATGATCTTGTGGAAAGTTTATATCTTAAGTCAGCATTTCTACGGGTAGTTGAACTTCATAATTTATATTTATATATATATATATATATATATATATATATATATATATATATATATATATATATATATATATATATATATATATATATATATATATATATATATATATAAATCCTCCTATCAATTTGACGTCCTTACAAAGATGTTCATTTTGGCGTCTACTGAAAGGAACGCGTATACTTGAGATCTGATCGAAGTATATTACATAATTTCTCATGGGCTCTTCAGATTTCACACAGAAATTCCATTTCACGCAATATTCACAGAGTTCCCATTTCCTATACAATATGACCTCCTTTCATCATAACATCAATGTGGCGTCAATAATATACGTTACATATTGCGTTTATAGTGGCGTCCTATCTATATATATGCTTTCACTTCATGTTTGAAGTGGCGTCCCCCTTGTTGCCAGATCTAGTTTTTAAAGTCCGATAAGCACGTCTCTTGCGTAAAATGTTCTATCGATGACACATGTAAAGCGATATATTCAAAGGTTTGCGTAGAATTACATTATTCAAGTTTTGAAATGGGTTGATACTCAAGACATCTTTATGGAGTAGTAATATGTCATTGATTGATAGAGAACTCATAGTTAATTGGAAGATTTTGCGAAAAAATATGGATTTTTGATCGATAATTGCTATTTTCGAGTTCTGAAGTAAAATGTATTTGCCATGTCCGTGAACTGTTGGTAGATTCCATTAATGGAAGTATGTGAAGGAAAATTTATCAGGAAGGACTTACAAATGTCATATAAATTGTGATAATAATTGCTCTATGGAAATGTGACAAAATTTTGGTCTAAACTTGCATTTTGCTCAAGATTTTTCTATAAATGTGTGATGAGGGTCAGTGTGAATATAAATCTTAATTCTGGGAGCTGGAAACCTCCCCTCATTAGGTCATCATATTGTAAAAAAAGTACAGAGTATTTTTGCAATATCCTAAGAGCCGTAAGGCACACAAAAAATCTCATAGCTTCTTGGAAGAGTATTGAATTCTACACAATCTTAGTTCAGATACTTTTCACTGAGAAACTATCATGTCTACATCCTCTCTTAATCAACACAAATGCTGGATCTAGACTCATTGAAGCTCATAGGTCGTAATTCAATGAGATCCATGAGCTGATGACTCAAATGCTTGTGAAATCCCCAAAGTTAAGGCCTCCTTAAGCCAAGGTCCGTGAACTCGTGCCTATCGGGCTTTATGCATAATCTGGCTCTGGTAAGAAATACTTCCTACTCACCTCATCAAATACCCTATACTACTTGGCACATGTCTTAGAGTTCTTCCCTTGGATTCAGCTCTAGCGGATGAAATATTTGTCTACAATTATTATCATATTACCGACTTTCCTCTCAACATTCAAAATATTTAAACTAGTGTTGCTACCCTAATTCAAGTATGCGTTATCAGTTCAATCAATAATCGTCAATTTGAATTATTGAAATGCTAGGAAATCTTCCCTACATAAACTTTTGGTTAGGAATGAAATTTGGATAGCAACAGTAATGGAGTTTCAGGCAACTAAATGAAACTTTATCTGTGTACTGAGTTATTATTTGTTGCTTTCATAAGATGCCTCATCTTGGTACTTTAATGATAAATACCAGTCTATCGAGTAGTCTTCATACATATCCCTATGAATACCTAAGAGAAAACTCACTTCACCATTATGAATCGATCCTGTTACGTGGAAGATACAAAAAAGGAATTAGTGTATTAAGACCATGGAGGTGATCTTTTTTGGTCAAATTTGTGGTTCACGGCCAAAACGCCAGCTGAGACTAGAAGAGAGTATTAGAATATTTCGTTTTTATAGGCGATCATCACGAAAGAATTTAAAATCACTAAATTTTATTCATTCGTTTCTGAAACATTGCCAATGTTCACCTTAGTTGCCATTGAAATTGTCTTATTTTATTGTCTGAAAATGCGTATCTACTTCTCTAATTGCAGGATCTATAGAGATTGACGGAAGGATGTAATACATATTTCGGCGAAAATTGTTTCTAAGACTTCATCAAACTGCCCATAGAGTTGAGTGTGAAGTGTTAATCAAGTAGTTTTCATAGATCAGTCCCAAAGAAGTAATATTGGACAGATCAGTCCCAAAATAGTTATTCAATTATTAAGGTCAGTAAGTACGGTTTTTTGATTGAGAATAATTGTTTGGAGGCCGAGACTTGGCGAAGTTTGCAAATACTGAGCGAAATCGGTCCTGTAATTATTGACAGTGATGCTTAAAAATTTTTTTGCACGATTGGAAGACCTACCCCAAATATGAATCCTAATATTCTCTTTCAAATTGAGTTACCACTCATAGCTCACTCGCTGTCAGCTGTCCAGTTTGACATTTTATTGTGAATATTCAATCATAAATAACGATAAATAAATTTATACTTTCTGTGGAAGTCCACAATTTTTAACTTACCGCTTTTGCTCATGGGCGGTGAGTCAGCATAACCATAGTAATCACAGTTTGCCGGTAAAATCAACATACCACCTTGAAAGGAGAGCCGGTAAACATATGAATACGCCCAGCCGTGCAAATAGTGAATTTAGATAGATGTGTACAAGTAAAACTCCGTGATAACAAAAAGGGCCATAGAAATACTTTTTCCGTTATAATCGCCTACAAAATTGATTCATAGCACATCGCACATAAACTTTTGAAGCAAAACTGTAACTGATGATAAATACAACAATTATGTGGGCATAAAATTAATCTACGACCAAAATTGTCCAAATATTTGACTCCTATCCTTCAAAGTTGCTGGGAGCATGTCGTTTATCAGTATTCATTCTTCATATCTTATATATCAATCTTGAGGCAAAAAGTTCAAGCGTTGAGAATGGATTTAGTTGAACTATGTACAACTACATTCTCTGATTAATTTTTCCACAATGCAAATTGGTGAACGTATAATTTTGAAAGTCGGGAGTCTTCCATATCGTATATCCCTAAGAATTTCCTTCGCTGTTCGTGTTGCAATATGATGCACAAAGTCAGATACTACTTATAATATGAAATAATGAACATTCAATAAGTATCGAAGTAATCCAAGTGAATCTCTTTAAACTCACTTGTACAAAGTATAAATAAGTAGTATTGTTGAACCGCCAGAATCACATTTCGAGATTTCGATGGAAATTCTCGTTTTGAGCATCCCTAAATGCATTTTGACTATTTTCGGCTCGACTTCGGTACGTACGTATGAATGTATATGTATCTATATAGTTGAATTTTGTATTTGAGACTGGTCCAAAGTCTAGTTTTGCAGCCCCTATTATGATTGCAATCGTCTGTACCGCAAATGCACTGTACTTGGAACTTTTTTTGAATTTTCCTGAGGCATCTTAATGGTTATTTTCTATTTTAATACTGATTGGCTGTGCTGAAATTGCACAGTCTATTCGAGTTTCTTGTATTAATTCAAAACAATCAGGCGTGGAGTATTGGAATTTCGTATCAAACACTTCTATAAAACCTAATTGTACACCTTGCATTATGACTGCAGTCGGATTAAACAGGAGTGCAGTTTACTAAGCACGTTTTCGAATTTTCATATAAATCCAGAACAATCAACCGTAGAATCTTGAAATTCTGTATCTAGAGAAATTGTAGCATTCGAATAATAACTTAATATTTTCAAAACAATCTATTAGCTGGAAGTAAGCTTTATCTGACAATCTTTCTCAAGTTTTCGCATAAATTCGAGACTTAGGCCGTAGAATGATGAAATTTGGTATTTGAGACTGCTTAAGCGTTCCATGGTCAGTTGCACCGCTGTCACTTGAATTTTAGGTGCCACCTATCTCAACAATATCGTATCAAAATTTGAAAATTGGATGTGGCATGAACATTGCTGTCCTTATTTCGATTCGACATTTTTTGTATAAGTGAAGTTTGAAATTTGAGTTAGAGCGGTACAACTGACCATTAATGAACTGTAGCATCTGAATGATTGAATTATCATCTCAAATTTTGGTTGGAGTCGATCTTGCCTAGAGTCAATATTAGTATCAACTGTTAATTATTGAGTCAAAAGATGTACAAGTAAGACATGTGAGGTTCACATTAGATTTTTTCCATGTTTTCGAGCAAAACGGTGATATATCTTTCATCAAAGATTAATTATGGGATGCAAAATTGTTCAAAATGCTACCAGCATAATTTTGCCACCACATAATATAATCCTTGTCTATTCTTCTCCTTTCCCTTCCGAACGGAGCAGGGGGTAGCACCTTGGTTTTTTCCTAAGGCATTTGACCTTCACTATCAATTGGTACTAGTTTCAATCATAAGATCTAACAGAGAAGTTGATTCTAACAAAAATGAAGAATAGTAATCTTTTTCCGACACTTGAAGCAGGATTCTAGATTTATAAAGTCTGTCACCTCATTGACCACAATATTCTCGATTGATTCATATTATACAATTTGACCATAAGCTCGATCAGGGAGCTTGAGGTGCGGCCGGCTCCCCGACTTCAAGAAATGTTTTCACACAGTTGCGACAACAGAGTCAATGTTCATCTATCCACAAACTGAATAAGAGAAGCGATGATATGATAACTCGCACAAATTGAAATATAAGATAGTATCTATGTATGTTATATGGAATCAGTTCGAGCATATCATTTCCAAACTACAGTTATTGTTGAATACATTCAATATATAGCCCTTTGCAAAAACCGGGCACTTGAATAGTTAAAGCTCTCATTTGAGAAAAATTCAACTTTTATCTTGAACCAAATTGTGGCTTTTCACAGTAACCCAAATTATCTTCTAGTGTACTCTGTTACCGACAGATTCAAGAAAAATAAAGCAACATTTTCGTTTCTTACACAAAATTTTTCTAGTCTTATGCTGCCAGTGAATTCTAAATTGAACAAAAATAAAAACTCAAATAATGATTCCGCCAAGTCCCAACTTATATGTATGTTGTATACCAGCTCTTTACATTTTTCAGCCATGATAAATGTGATATCCTGTAATAGATTATATTATTAGGAGCCAAAATAAGTTTTCACTCCCTTGTATATCACAAGCTTATATTAATCTTATAATGTATTACAGGAGATATGTAATGATGATAATTCATCCATCCATTCTAACTTTCTTTCGATCACACTAAGAGTGCAACTTTGTGACCATCAGGGACTTCAAAAACATGAATAATTTGAGATTCATCAATTTGGTCCTAGTGAAAGCAATGATGAACTTGCAACAAAAATGTTCCACTCGCTTTGTACAAACGATATAATTTGTTTTCCTACAACAATTATAAGACCACATCACGGATGAAATAGCGAGCTCTCACATTCTATAGTGATCCTATAGTTGGGGAGCCGACTGCACCTTATGTTCCCTGATCAAACTTACGGTAAAATTTTACATAAATCAATCAAAAATTTAGTGGTCAATTGATTGACAGACTTTTTAAATCTGGAATCTTGTCCTAAGCGTCAGAAAAAGGCTACTAACGGTCAATTGTCGTCAGAGTCAACTTCTCTGATAGAACTTATAATTAAAACTGGTACTTGTTAGTAGCAAAGATCGGATACTCCAAGAAAAAACCAAGATATCACCCTCTGCTCTGTCGTTTAGAACTTCCCTTATGATTGTTGTGCTTTTTCCTCTGTTTTGAATAGAACAGAGGTACTATCCTGATTTTGTCCTAAAGTACTTGACCTCTGCAATCGATTGATACTAGTTTCAGATTAATCACAAACTTATTGACCGGATATGGCCTTTTTTCGATACTTAGGACTAGATCCTGGATTTATAAAGGTGACATCCTAATGACTACTATATCTTCGATCAATTCATATACAATTCGGCCCTAAATCTGACTAGGAACGTTAAGGTGCGGTCGGCTTTTGAACTATTAGAAAGAGGTACATGAATTTGCCCACTTACTCCTCATACTTGAGTCAGTACTCAACTGTTTTTTCCTAATATTTAAAATTGACTGCTCAAATTTCAAGTTCATAAAGAATTATTTCTAAGCAAGAATAATTTCTGACATCAAGTAACTGTACTATAATACTTCAGTCTGCAATAAAATATTGGTAGAAATATTATGTTATGACATACATAAAAAATGCAATTCCAAATTCAAGCCATATTCCCAACAAATTCCATGTCAGAAGCACAAGCATCTGTTTCATTATCGATCGATGTTCTGCGACAGTGTTGTCAAGTTTCTGGACGCCAGTATGATAGCGAAATATATGAAGTGGGAATATACACGTATATTTTTGACGCCACTAAAAATTGGAGCGGAATTTTTCGGAACTAAAAATATACGGAAATTTACATTTCCCTATCATTTTGGCGTCAAAATGAAATTTTGAATTTAGCCTCTAGAGGTCGGGAACAAGCCAGGAAAAAATTTTGAAGCAATTCTAAAGTGGCGTCCGATATACGGACTCCAATTTACAATGGACGCCAGATTAAATGCAAACGCGCAATATAAGGACGCCAAAATGATATGAGGATTTATATATATATATATATATATATATATCTATATATATATATATATATATATATATATATATATATATATATATATATATATATATATATATATATGTATATATATGTATATATATATGTATTGTTACAAAATTTCGTCTGACGTCTTTTTTTTGTACAATTGTTTTCCCATTGCATACACATGTCGCCATCTATGTAGCAGATTTGCACTAATTTGTAAAATAGTACGTTCGTCCGACACTTGATTGAAGCGCTCTCTTGGGGAGTCGACGCGTCTGCTTCTTCCTCGCCCTCTTGCTTCCGAGCTGTTGTTGCAGACGTTTGTTTTTGAGTAGTCTTGTGATTTTTCTTGTTGTTCTAAATTTGGTGATTATTTTATTTAATTAAAATCAGTGTTATGATTTTGTAAGTATTTCGTTTATTATTTTATTCACGTTATTCCAAATTTAGTATTATTTTTCTAGTGATTTCGTTTGAGGCGACCCGCGTGGTTAACCTTTTGTTTTCCAAATTTATTTCTTTCATCCTTAATTATTTGTTAGTTTTTTGTGCTCAAAACCTTTTTACTATCTTGAATTTTTTCTACAAAATTAATATTTTTGTTCTAAATTTATTTTTTTTCTAAATTTTACAATAGCGTAGGCAATAGCCGTTCCGGTCGTAGGAGCTGGTCTTTTCCTCTTTAGGAGGTTATTATTGTTTGTTGTCCTTCCTCGGGAAGATTCGTTTAACTATTTCTGATGTTTTGTATTCAGATTAGTTTTGATAATTATTACTATTGATAGTGTTTCGTACACATGTCTAGTTGCTACCTGCCCTAGTTTACCATACTTTTCCGTCTACTAGAGTAGACATTCCTTTTTTGTAATTTACCGGTTTTTTTTTTGTATTTATGTTTTAAATTTTTTTACTACCAAACGCGATCAGGCGGATATCGATTCGGTGATACGCGATTTTTTTATATATACACTCGAAGTAATAAAACCTACGAGATTTGTGGCTATCTTCGTTCCTCCCTTTACCTTTCCTCACCTAAGTATGTGTGCTGTATGAATGATTAGTGAAAGTGGTTGATAATACATAATTTAACTATATTTTGGATCCAACGCGTTGCGGATTTGTCATTCAACAACTCGTAGTTTAGTTTCTTACGTTGTTTTAGTAGTTTTTTGTTTCCAAAGCTTAAAATATTTTGTTGTGGGCTTTAGTTCCCGTTTTTAAGCTGGAAAATCCTACGAGTTTGTGAAGATTGATCCAATTTTTCAGTAACGAACCACGTTCGTAAATTTATCGACTCGACGCTAATAAATCCTTTTTCTTGTCCTGCTAGACTTTGTATTTTCTTCTCTTTAATGCTCAGCGTAGTTTTTTTTTACTTTGTAAATTTTTAGTGCACTATTTCAAATCAGACAAATCAATAGCTTACTGATTATTTTATTTAACTTTTACTAAATTTACAGTTTATCTGTTTTTTTTAATTTGAATCTAAATTTATTCATTCAAGTTTAACGCTTCACGTTTGAAGAGAGCTCTCCAATTTTTTTGTAGGAACCTCCTGTTTCAGTTGAATTGGATACTGGTTGGGTTGTTTGTTTTCAGTGTAAACTGCTAGGAATCTTAGGGACCTGTGGCCACTTGAGACTAGTTTTTGACCAACTTCAAGTTAAGAAAAACATCAACACGTCTACGAAATTAAGAAGAACATTAATATCTCCCGAAGTTGACGACCAAGCGCACGGCCAACCTTAACACCTTCAAGGACCGTTGGGTATTTATCAAAGCCCTATAAGACGCAAGATCAACTTTACTTAATTCAGGGAACGTTCTTGTCTGACGTTGTTTTTGTGGCTACCAATTCGACATCTATCTCCTCTGCCGATACTAGTCTTGAGTTCCGCCTGAAGAGGATATTTAGCTAGTTTTTGTAACGTAATTTTGAACGTCTGTGACGTGCTCTCCAGTTCCCTTTTGGCTGTTGCAGTGAGATTTTGTTTTTGTATAATAGCTTCAATCATTTTCGTAAGTTACAAATTTTTTGAATTATAATTTTTGGAATTCTTTGCTTTAATTTAATAATAATTTTATTTATAATTGATTTCGACGTATATGCTTTATTTCTTTTTTGCTGTCGCTATTGTCTCCCAAAATAGTACCTTTTTCTCCTTTGATCATTTCCTGGGAGTGGCGCCCATTTCCTATTTTTCAGGTAAAATATTTCTGGTGCCCTTATTAATAGCTAGCCTGGGTCTTCACTTTCAAGGTAGGATATTCCATTACTCAAATTTAGTGTCAATCAGCAGTACATTAAGTTTTTGCTACCAAATAGTGAAGAAACATTACCTTTTTTAATTTCCTACTGCCACCTTGGAAATAGGAAAAGGTACAGTATATATATACACTATGAAGTGACAAAACTTTGATGAATTTCTACTCGAGATCCAGAGGGTTTAAAGGAATATCTATATATATATATATATATATATATATATATATATATATATATATATATATATATATATTCATTTATTTATTTGAACTTATATATCCATGTGAACTTTCTGGATCTCGAGTAAAAATTCACCAAAGTTTTGTCATTCCATAGTGTACTTATGGTTCGGACTGAATGTTTATCATTTTTTGGAAGATTAACATTTGAATAAATATATAAGCTCTGGTTGGTTTTTGTTTCAGGAAGTAATAAAACAAGTCATTTCTTTGACATTGACCTGAAAAAGTAAGAAGTGCATTGAGCACAGCGTTTCTGTCCATCCTCCCTTGTCCAAAGGAGAACTCTGGCATACTTTCGATGAAACTTGTAACGAAACTACTTTCTTAAAAATCTGTATGTGTTGTCTAGGTACTGATAGACCATGATTCCTTGCTAAGTATTTGATTGAGTCGCTTGTTATTGCATTGGAATTCTCCATGTGCACATCGAATTTGTTTAGTTTCAATGGAAACACAACTGAACACCAATTTCGCATCATCATCTTTCTAAGCACTGATTTATTAACTTGTCCTCTTCCACTCTTTCAAATTTTGCAGTTTTTATTCCTGTCAGGTCAGATAACATGACAAAATGCTTATCAACGGAATGAATATTCTATGATTCTTGACTCAAAATTATCCCTCGCATGTAAAATCAGCATTCCATTCGTGCAGATTTACCAAGACAAAGTCTTTTTGATGCAATGGGGCTCGTAATGCTATTTTTGCTTACGTTATTCTCCTCAAAATTCTACAAATTCGTACTTCAGAAACATCAATATGAATTCCTCCTGACCATAATGCGGATAACATAGGCTAGTATCCTGCAGAATTGACCTGACAATTTAGATATTATTTCACTCACATGAATCTACTTTTGGAATAACAGTATGCTTCCTCTGGAAACGATAGGCGTAATGCCTATTTTAAAGGAAGTGCAGGGGAGCATGCAGATTCCTTAGGTTAGATTGTCACATCGTATGACGTCATGCCTTTAACAGACGTAAGAACTGTTGATTTGTTTGTCGTTCATTTTGAAATAATCCCGGGACATGTAATATCTCATTTAGCATGACATCGTATTTCACCTTCAACTAACTGGGCATGTTGATTTCTCATGATCGTGCAGATCCTAGAAAATATCTCGATGAACCATTGGTCTTACCGTGTTTTTAGCATGGGAATGTCAAGTACCATATATTCGAAAAGTCCGATTTTTCTCAGTGTAGCACGCAAAAAACGCAAAATTTTGTGCACTTGAGGACGGAATCATACAAATTATGTTGTCTCAAATGGATTTATGTGATTTGCAATACTCAAAAACTGCTCAGGATATAGAGATTCTGACTTATTCCAAACTTAGTATGACTGCAGACAGCACTCTGAAAACGCAGAATATGATGTATTTTCTGGTAGACTTATACAGATAATGAGGTCCTGAATAGAACTATAGACTTTTTGATTGCAAAAATGTGCTTGGTAAGACGTGATTCCGACTGTCTCCAAAATTTGTATAACTGCAAATAGCACTCTGGAAACACAAAATAATATGATGTATTTGATGTCAGATTCTGCCATATAACGCGTTCCTGTAGTAAAATCTTACTTTTGAGCAGATATTTACCACCAAAACTCTTGTGAAGAAACTCAGAATATACGCTGATAGCAAGCTTGAATGAAATTATGTGATTTGCAATACTGCAAAACTGCTCAAAATGTAGTAATTTCGATTCATTCCAAACTTTGAATAACTGCGAATAGTGACCTGAAAACGCAGACTTTAACGTATTTGCTGGAAGATTCATACATATAATGAGGTCCTGAATAGCATTATCAACTTTTTGATCATAAAAATGTGATCGGAATGTCGTGAATTCTACTTATCCCAAACTTTCCATAACTGCAAATAGTATGCTCAAAACACAAAATATGATGTACTTGGTGTCAGATTTTGCCATATACCGCATTTCTTGAGCTAAATCTACCTTCTGAGCAGATTTTTACTATCAAATTCTAATGAAGAGACACAAAAAATACGCTGATAATACGCTGGAAACGCGGAATTTTGGGCATTTGAGGACGAGTTCATACATTAAATGTTGTCTAGAATGGAATTATATGATTTGCAATACTCTGAAACTACTCGAAATATAGTTACGTCAACCTATTCAAAATTTTGTATAACTGCAGATAGCGCTCTGAAAACGCAAAATATGGCGTTTTTTTTTTGTATATCCAAACATATATTGAGGTCCTGAGCTAAATAATTAACTTTTTGATCGTGAAAATTTTCTCGGAAAATCGTGAATTTGACTTATTCTAAACTTTGTATAACTGCAAATAGCACTCTGAAAACACAAAATATGCATACAGATTCTGTGACCAAGCGTAGTTCACGTCGAGCGTAACGTGAACTTAACTCTCGTTTAGTCATTTTTGTATTCTGAGCCTGAAACTTGGTTCAAGCTCACGCCGATCGTCAACTTTAAGTCACGCTAGCCATTTGACAGCGTGAAGTGCTACGTTTTCAGATTATTTATATAAGTATATAAGATACGCCTATGAGGTTCGCGAGTGAGTTGGTTTTTTACGAACACCGATAATAAAATTCGAATTATCGAAAGTTATCGTGTAAGTAAAGACAAAGGTGTGGACCATAGTGAAATTTAAATAAAGTGGAAGCGAACAGAATAAAAAGAAAAGTCAACAACAGTGATACAGTTTGATTAATTATTATAAAATAAAGTGAAGATTTAAGTGACAATAGTGACCTTGACTCAGTGCTGTATAAGACAGGTGAGAATTGCTGTCAGAGGCACAGACGCGCGTGAGAATCGTGCTTAGCGCAGGCGCTTTAAGCGACTAGCAGTGGCGTGGCAGTGGGGATGAACTTTTATCGGGAACGTAGCGATTCTTTAGAAAAACGGAAGAGAGACAGCTTAGATAAAGGTGAAGCTTTCAAAAAGAGTAAAGTCACACTTAGATCACCGGAGAGAAAGGAAAACGGAGACATAAAGGATATGGAAGAACTAAAGGAGTTAATAGTAGGCTTGTCCCAAGGTATGAAAGATATTAAAAAACAAATGAACATTAACCATGCTGACCTGAAAGAGGAAATCCAAAAAAACTCTTCTTCCATTGAAGAGCTTAGGAGAGAATATGAAGAAAGAGAAAAAATTTGGCAGAAAGAAAGAACGGAGTTAAGTCATGAAATACAGATGTTGCGGAAGAGAGTTGAAATTCAGGACAAGAAAAGTAGAAGCAACAATGTAATAATAAAAGGGCTCGTAGGGGGAGGCGACAGGCCTGAAGAATTAGTAAATGCACTGTTCGAAGAAAAATTACAAGTTAGATGCATTGTGAAGACAACAAGGCTAGTCAAGAATAGAGACCAGGAACCGTTTATTATCGCAGAACTAAATAATAGTGATGACAAATATAAGGTCATGAAAAACAAAAATAAGCTTAGAGGTGAAAAAATTTATA
The DNA here is from genome assembly GCA_963989225.1 of Dromius quadrimaculatus. NCBI lineage: Eukaryota > Metazoa > Arthropoda > Insecta > Coleoptera > Carabidae > Dromius > Dromius quadrimaculatus. The sequence goes on along the minus strand of OZ022326.1, from coordinate 27,921,372 downwards.
TAGATAATGATCTGACACAGGAGGAGAGAAAAGTACAATCACTAATACGGAAAAAAGCACAAGAAGAAAGAAATAAAGGAAAGAAAGTCAAAATTTACCATTACAGGTTACTGATAGAGGATAAGAATTGCATATGGAACGAAAATAGTGGCAAACTGGAACCCGGTCCTACTGCAAACACAAAAGCAAATACGTTAAAAAACTAGTAAAGAGACAGGACGGAGCCATTGGCACGAATAGGCAAGGAAAAAGGATTACGAATTAAAACCAATTATTATTGTTAAGTACTTGGAATGTCAGGGGGACAAAATAACCTGGAGCTCTAAAAAATCTTAGTAAAGTTTTTGAAGATTTCAAAATAGATATAGCCGCGATACAAGAGACAAAACAACAAGGCAACGATATTTTTGAGGTAGATAACTATGTAGTTTTTAATAGTGGATTCAAAACGAAACATTTCGGTGTGGGCTTTATGGTAGCGAAAAGAATAAAGGATCTAGTTATTGAATTTGTGCCTGTAACAGATGAAATATGTAAATTAAGGATCAGAGGATTGTACAGGAAAATTAGTATAATTAACATACATGCCCCAACGGAAGTAAAGGAGGATGAGGAGAAGGACGATTTCTATGAAGATTTAACGAAAATATTCAACAGCATACCTAAGTATGACGTCAAAATACTACTAGGAGATTTTAACTCGAAAGTGGGAAGAGAAGAAATATATAAAAATATAACAGGAGGCCATAGTAAGCACGAAGAATCAAATGACAATGGAAAGAGGCTGATAGAATTTGCAACGGTAATGGATCTAGAGATAAAGAGTACCAGATTTCAAAGGAAAGAGATTCACAAAGTAACATGGACATCTCCCGATGGTAAAACATGCAATCAAATAGACCATGTACTAGTCGAGAGGAAGCATGAACATTTAATAACAAATATAAGATCCTACAGAGGTGCAGTAACTGAATCTGACCATTTTTTGGTTAAAGTCACAATTAAACAAGAACTCCCGCAAATAGAAAATGAAATCAGTCAAAAAGTTAGATATGATGTGGAAAAACTACAAAATGAAGACATACGGAGAAATTTTGAAGGAATGATGGAACATAATTTACAAGAGAAAGGTTTTGAACATGGGAAAACAGTGGAACAGAACTGGGATAATCTAGAACAAACAATCAGAAAAGTGTTGGAGCAGGCGATTAAGAGAAACAACAATCGAATAAAGAACCGAGACTGGTTTGATGAGGATTGTAAAACAGCGATGGTGAATAAAAACAAAGCAAAAATCCTGCTTCTAAACATTAATAACGATGAAAACAAACAAAGATACGTACTAGAGAGTAAAATTTCAAACGGATCTGCAGAAGTGAAAAGAGAGAGCAGCTAACTAAAAGAATGGAAGCAGCGGAGGCTAATTACAAAAACAAATTTATTAGAAATTTCTACCAAGAAGTAAAAAAGCGGAAAGACGGATACAAGAGCAAAGTAATCTACTGTAAAGATAAAGATAATAAGTTAGTAACGGGTGTAGAAAAAATAGACAGATGGAAAGAATATTTTCAAGAACTACTAAATGATGAAGCTAGCGAAGAAGAGACTCCTAGTGTGCAGAACAGAAACCCGGTAACTAATGGCGGATTTGAAGAGCTGACTAAAACTCCTGGAAAAGAAGAGATTATAAAAATAATCCAAGGCCTAAAAAAGTGCAAGAGTCCCGGTGAAAACGGAGTGGCCGCAGAAATATACAAGTACGGGGGGGAAGAACTACAGACGTGTATCTATAAGTTGATTAAGGATATTTGGGAACTAGAACAGATGCCAAGCAGTTGGAAAACTTCAGTAGTTCACCCAGTGTATAAAAAAAGGAGACAGAACAGCTTGCGAAAATTACAGAGGAATAGCCCTGCTTGATGTAGCATACAAAATCATGGCAATTGCTCTAAGAAACAGACTGGGAAAAATTACAGAGGAAAAGTTGGGCGAATATCAAGCAGGTTTTAGAAGTGGCAGATCGACGTCAGACCAAATATTCGTGCTGAAACAGATTATCGCAAACAGCTATGAGCATGATCTTGAATTACATGTATTATTTATAGACTTCAAGCAAGCATATGATACAGTGGACAATAATAAAATGAGAGAGATCTTAAGGGAGCTGGAAGTACCGGAAAAGTTAATAAACTTGGTTAAAATGACACAGGAGGACACCAGTTGTAGAATTTCAGTGGAAGGAAGGCTGTCTGATAGTTTCAAGGTAATCAGAGGTCTAAGGCAAGGTGATCCAACTTCCCCTATTCTGTTTAATATGATACTGGAAGGGATAGTAAAAAGAAGCGAACTGCACAGGACAGGTATCATTCATAGGCAAAAACATCAGCTTTTGGCTTATGCAGATGATATAGCATTAGTAACAAGAACGAAGGATGAGCTAAAACGCATATTTGAAAAGTTGGAAAAGGAAGCAAAAATTATTGGTCTTAAAATAAACGAGAAGAAAACTGAATATTTGTATGTGCGGAAACAAAACAAAACCGGGGAAGATAAGTTTATAACTAGAACAGAGGATAGAAAACTCTACGAATTCGCAGAAACTAAAAATTTTAACTATCTAGGAGTAATTATAAAAAATGATAGTGAAGAAGATACTGAAATTGCAATCAGAATTCAGAAAGGTAATAGGTGCATAGGAGCTCTGTTTAACTTCATTAAATCGAAATCGATCTCAAGAGCAGCAAAAATAAGAGTCTATAAAACAGTGATACGGCCGGTAGTGTTATACGGGAGTGAATTATGGGTACTAAATGCATCTAATCAAAGTAAACTTGAAATTTGGGAAAGAAAGGTTCTGAGATTAATCTACGGAGGGAAAAATGTAGGAGACGGTCTGAAACTAAGGAGAACGAGCGCAGAAATCATGGAACTTTTCGCGGACACTAATATTACGGGAGTGATTAAAATCAAACGATTAAAATGGTTGGGTCATGTAAAACGTATGTCAGAGAACAGAGTGGTTAAAAGTGTTTTAAAAGGTGGTATAATGGGAAAAAAGAGAAGAGGACGTCCTCGTGGAAAATGGTATGACGCAGTATTAAAGGATATCGAACAATTGGGTGTAAAAAAATGGGAGGAGAAAGCACAGGACAGAGTGTTATGGCGAAGAATAGCGCAACAAGCCATGAGTCTACAAGGCTCGCAGTGCTGAATAATATATATATATAGGAAAAATATCCAACTACTTCCACAGAATAAGTCAAGACAAGTAAAATAAACGCATTGATAACAGAAAGATTCAATGAAAATTATGAACGGTTGAAAAAATTTCAAGATAACACGCGTAAAGTTATGAATTACAAATATACGACACTAAAAAATTTGATAGATGAACAAAATAACAGATTTATAACACTTAATTTTTGTATTCTTGGAGATTTATGTTACAACGAATATACTAATGATGGGTTTCACATTGTAGCATTTACAAAACAATTAGTAGTGACAGAATATATTTTTCTGTTTAATGGTTGGATTGCAGCAATTAATTGTTATCCATCTATTGGTTTCAGACAATTTTATAATGGTTAGCAAATATATGATAAAGTCACAAGTTGAATACCGTTTAATAAAGGTGAAACATTCAAATTCATATAGAAAGATGATGCAACTATTATACCATCATACATTGAGTTGATTATAAGTTATTATTCCAATTTTCCTGGGAAATGAATGAGTGAATTTTTGTTTTATCTCAATTGCGAGTCATATACAAATTCAACTAACGTTAGTAAAACAGTCACTAAAAACGGTCTACCAATGCTACAAACGAAGTAGTCTGAATGTGGCACAAAGAAATTAAATATTATTGGAAAAAAGTAGGTATTAAAATTAGAGAATAAATTGGAGATGAGTTATATAAACCTCTGAGATGTGATTCCAAAACACGTAATGTAATAACACATGGCATTGATGATTTGTGGCAAGCTGATCTAGTTGGAATGATTCTGTATTCAAAAATTAACGAAGGTTATAAATATTTATTCATGGTGATTGATTTGTTATCTAAATATTTGTGGTCAATACATGTTAGAAATTGACCTGATAAAAGTATAACAAACGCATTTAAATCAATACTGGGTAAACGTGAACCAGGAAATCTTTAAACTAAATAAGGGCTGGAGTTTTACAATATAGATTCTCAAGCAATAATAAAGGAAAATCATATTAACCATTATCCAACATATTCAGATAAAAAAGCAAGTTGAACGGGCTAATAGAATTTCGAAAGAAACATGTGGAAATAATTCCCAATCAATGATAATCACAAATGGCTTGATATAATACCCACATTAGTGAATACTTACAATGATACTAAACACAGTACAATAAAAATGACACCTCTTGAGGCATCAAAGAAAAAAATCGAAAAAAAGAGGAGCTAACCATAAAACTGTTCTTGAGAAAGGTTATATATCAAATCGGACAAATGAGATATTCACAATTTGCAAAATAATATATTCTGATGCTATAACTTATCATTTAGAAGATTATAAGAAGCAAGAGTTGGAAGATCGCTTCTATGAAACAGAATTTAATTTTGCTAATGATGATGTATATTTGGTTGAGAAGTTATTTAAACGTGAAGGTACTGGAGTTTACGTGAAATGGTTAGGGTTTGATGATACCCATAGTTCTTGGATTGGTGCAATGGATATTGTTTAATTGCAGAACAAGTCTGCTTCAGCTGATAGTGCTAATAGTATTGACAAATTCATTTAGTAATGAATAAATCAGTTGGATTTCTGGTCATTACGGTGTATAGATAATTACTTATACAATAAAGATCACATCGACTTTGCTAAAGCTATGTTTCGGAATATGAATCTCAATAAAGTTGCCTGAAATAATATCAAAACACTAGCCATTATCAGAAACACTCATTAGAGAGTTTGAAGATGAAGTTGACTGGAAAGGAATATTAAAACACCGGACATTATCAGAACCATCCATTAGAAGGTGCAAACATATGAACATCATTCCAAATTGTTGTAAAATCAAGATAATAATAACTTCAAAACTCATGATAAATTTAAAAATGCGGAATTTGATTTTGGTTACAAACTTTTAATTATACAACTAGACAATACATTTGAAGATATCAATTTTTTAGGAAGAACTCTACAGAGATTGAAGGACAAAGTTTTCAAATATTCACCTTTGGATACTTTTAATGATTTTTTGACTTTAGAAACTGCTAAATATGAACGGAATTTTGAAGAAATTGAATTTAGTTCATCCAAAAAATTTGATGAGTTACTGTCAGCCAGTGGAGCATTCAGTTTTATCGAACAAATCAAACCAAACATTGATAAATTGCTTATAAATAAATCCTCAACTAACCTTCCTTTGGAAGTTAGTTGTATTCTTGCCTGAGGCTCTAAATTTCATTACTTGAATCTTACTTCTTTAAAGTCCACTAGAACTAATTATTTGAATAATTTAGCTTCCATTGAAACTGTCACAGATCATAATAACCTTCCCTTGTTAGAAAAAATAAGACATAAATTGAACCATTTGTCCTATTTACATTTCAAAAATTGTAATAATTACAAACATACTCCTTCAGATTTAATTATTTTGAACTACATCAACATTACTAACAATTTTCTCAAAAAACATACAAATTTAATCGTAACTAAAGCTGATAAAGGGAAAGTTACTGTGGTCTTAGATCGTACTGACTATGTAACTGAAGTAAGTGCATTACTGTCTGATGGTGACACCTATAAGTTACTTCCCAAAGACCCCACTCAGGTTTTCCAATTCAATAATAACAAACTGATTAAAAATCTCAATGATAAGAATTTAATTACTTTCAAGGAATGTTTTGAATTGAAAATTAACAACGCTGTTAGTCCTAAACTATATTGTTTGCCTGAAGTTCACAAAGTAGACCATCCTTTAAGACCTATAGTTTCAAATATTGACTCTCCGAACGGCAACCTCTCTAAAACGTTAGCAACCATTTTATCACCTCTAAAATTCACATCTCTATATTTTTTAGATGATTCTTTTTCCATAATTAAATAACTTAAACAGTACAAATGTCCAGATAATTATCAACTCATTTCACTAGATGTAAAATCTTCATTTTCTGTTGTACCTCATGATCTTATTATCACAGTTTTGACAAATAGATGGGACGGAATTGCTGTTCGCACTAGCTCACCTCTTGATGAATTTATCCGTTGCATTCATTTCATTTTAAATACTTCCTACCTTCAATAAGAACATGAATTTCACCTACAAATTTTAGGTGTACCAATGGACAACTCCTTGTCTCCCGTTCTTGCTGAATTAGTTATGTTTTATTTAGAATCCAATGTCATGAATAATACTCAAATTGATTTTCTTTTCTATTTTCGTTATGTGGACGACATCCTTTCTTGTATTCCTGATAATTGCCTTGATACATACTACTTCAAATGAATTCAATTTCTTCAATTCTAACATACAGTTCACCTTAGAATCTGAATTATATAACAAAATCAATTATTTAGACATAACGATCATCAGGAGTGGTAACAATGATTTTGTTACCAATTGGTACCACAAAGACTCTTGGTCAGGTAGATATTTGAATTTCAATTCCCATTATCCCTTGAAATACAAAAGAGCAGTTATCACCAGTTTGGTGGACAGGTCTATATTATTATCTGACAAAATTTATCACAACTCAAATTTAAAATTAATTAGAACTACCTTGTTACAGAAAAGTTACTCTTCTAAATTTATAGACAATACCATTAAACACAGATTAGATCACCTTCACAATATTACAGATACTAACAATAACACACAATCTATTGTTCCTGCCAACCAACTTGGTGCTAAAGATAAGTATCTAACTTTACCTTTCTATAAACATTTACAGCGTCCCTTAACAGAAATAGGATCTTCACTCAATTCAAACTTAGCCAACACCTCTAGTACGAACACCAATTTTCTTTTCACACGTTTAAAATCTAAAGTTGAATTGCTGGATAAAAGTTCTCTGGTTTAAAAGTTGGGCTGTGGTGGTGGTGATTCTGTCTATATAGGCAAAACTAAACAACGTTTGTCTTCTTGCATGTAACACCACGCTTACAATTATAGAAGAAATAACAACTGCCACAGTGCCATTGTTGACCATGCTACCAACTCCAATCACAAAATTGACTTCGACAATGTAAAAATATTGCATCTGGAAAAAAATCGTCACAAGCGCTTGTTCCTTGAGTCTTGCTATATAGATTCTACAGATAATACCTCAAACCAAAAAACTGATTTCTTGAGTTCCGGCTATGTTTACAAAAAATGTATATAACTTTTTTCTCAGGTTAATTGTTACTCTTTTTGACAATTGTGATTTTCAAATTGAAACTGACACTAGTTAGTGTAATAACAATCTTGAAGAATTTAAGAAACAAATTACTAATTTTATAATTCCATTAGATAGAACAAATAAAACAATTCTAACCAGATATGTTTCTAGTTTGAGACAACGTGTAGATGAGCTGATTGAAACTGAGGGTGGAGAATTTGATAACGACAATTTAAACTTTTGTTTAAACTTAATGAATCAATTAAATGTGGTTAATGAGAAAATTGATAGCGTGGTTGTTGATAATGCAATACCATTGAGAACACAGATTGAAGATATCAGCAACATAGTTAAAGATACAAATGTTCGAGTAAAAGAAATAGAAATGTATCTGTTTGCAAATTTTGGAATTGGAACCGAATCAGAATCAGAAGTGGAGTCAATTTTTGTGACATTGATTATAATTCAACTTATAATCACGATTGTTCAAGTAGAGAGACTGTTGAAGATTCACGTGTAATATGTGAAAGTGAGTATATACAAGGATATTCAAATCAAAAACAATCTGAACTAGTACATAAAATTGTAAGACATGTAGCCACGCCAGCAACTATTAATTAAAAAATCCATACCAATAGCCAGAATTAGTATAAATCAAAAACCTTCAGCATCACCCAGAAATCAGCTATATAATATCTATTATAGTTTATTCGATGAACCAATTGAAGAAGAAAACTGTAATAATCAGCAATGCAGATGATGAATATTTATTGAAAATATAATAACCAGGTATATAAGAAAATATATTGCACATCACATAATTCTGAAGATGAATATTCAAAAGATATTGACGGTAATATGAATAGAGTGATCATATATGTTGAACAAAAAACAGATTATAAAACAGGTAATGAATTTACACTAACATTGAAGTGTCCTAATATAGAACACCTAATTAGTGTAGATATAAGTGAAGATAGCAGTAGCCCAATACTTATAAATTACTCTCACAGAGCTTCAGGTTTCAATGAGATATTTAATTAAGATAGAACTGTTTTTTATAATACTTGCATTGAAACAACGCGTTTCAACGTCTGTTTTGTCAGTCGAAACAAGACAATTTCAGACAAATGGGAGTATAGTCGGGCAGAAACAAGTCTGTTCTTTCCCTAGGGGCGAAACAAGCCTGTTTCTTACCTAGGGAAGAAACAAGCTTGTTTCTGCCCGCTGATTTTTTTTCTAACATCGTTATGTCCCTGGCAGAGTCGCATTTTTTCATTGTCAATCTCTAAATGAAAATCACATAACCTCAGCTAATTTGACAGTTGTATTCGTTACTATAAATTAAATTGAAAAGAGGATTTGTTTCAAGGAAAAAAGATATTAGAACGATAGTTCCGAATACACAACAACATCTTATTGATAAAGCACAAGCAGCTACTTTCGACTTGTTACCTGCAAAATCAATAGGAATATATTCACTTCGTTATGTCAAATTTATAATATGGGAAGTTTCAATGTAGGTATTATGGAAAATACAGTGTGCGGCACGGGACAAAGCACGATTTCAGCCGAGAGTAATGCCAGCCCTCGCTTCGCTAGGGGAAGCAACTCTCACCCTCAGCTGAAATCGTCTCGTTACGTCCCTAGCCACACAATATACTATTTCATGCACAAATTATGAATATATCACAAGGTGGCAAGAATTCAAAACTATTGAATTTAACTGAAAATATGGAAACAAAACAGTGTATAACGTAAATCAAAGATAAAAATAATTTATGTGCCCCAAGGGCTATTGTAGTGGCACTAATATATAGAAATAGTCCAGAAATATTTCAAGAGCTTGACTTGATTGACAAACAATTAACAAACAATGATAATACATATATACAATTTTAACAAATAACTTGTGTAAGACACTAGAAACATATAATGAAGAGGGTTTTACTCTTGAAATCATTAAAAATGTAGAGATCTTATTGAATATCCAAATTGAAGTTATTTGCTCTTTAAGTTTCAATTCTGTAATTTATGGAGGAGCCTAGAAAGATATTACAATATACCTATACAAAAATTGTAACCACTTTTATGTAATTGAGAATATGTCTGATTTCTAAAGTTCTGTTTATTATTGCAAAAAATGTGATGAATCATACAATAATACAAGTAATAAGTGTAAGAAAGAGAGTTTAGAAATTTGCCATGACTGTTTCAAACTCAAAAATTTAAATAAAGATATTTGATGTCCACTGCAGTGAGTATAATTTATGGTTTCCGTACGAAAATTGTTATTATGATCATTCGAACAAAGTATGCAGTCATAAAAAAAAAAACAATTATGAGTTGCTATATAACAGAAGAGACATGTTGAATTAGAACACAAATATGGTTATGCGGAATGCAGAAACTGTGAAGGAAACGTGTAAATAAAAAAAAAGTAAATGTTACATATTATCTTGAATTCAGAAAGGAGGTTTATGTGAATGTCCATACAGTGAGAAATGTAAAAACGGTAGTTGCAATGATTGTGTGATTTGTAAAAGGTGTACACATACGTCGAGATATATTTTGTTCGACTAGGAAGCTCAACAAAACATAGGTATACCTACACCCAACTTAGTTAGTGCACAATATTTTGATGGTTTAGAATTAATATTTACAATGATGAAGACTTTTGTAAATAGCTAATTAATCACAGACATAAAGGCTACACTTGTATAGCACATAATGCAAAGGCCTATGATTCATATTTTATACTGAAATATTGCCTAGAAAATAGTTTCAAACCATTCACAATATATAATGGCTTCGAACTCATGTTACTTGAAATTGGTTGCATCAAACTAAAAATAATAGATACTGTCAATTTTGTAGCTGTTTCTCTAGGTAGTTTCCCAAAAACATTTCGTTTATTAGAACTCAAGAGAGGTTATTATTCGCATTTGTTTGATGTGCCCAGAAACGAAAACTGTATTATCTCCCTACAATCCCTATCCGGGTTGATCCTAGCTAGCTCGGAGGAGACGGCGTGCGGTCTACTTTGAGTGATGGAGGATTTTGTATTAGTTGGGCGCCAGGCGATCTGGAAGCTCCTCGGGTCAGTCGATGGTTGATCACCGAACCTTAGCGGAAGGGGGAAGGAAATAATCGGGGCGTTGATTGAAAAATGCGTGATCTCGCATTGAGTGATTTTATTCACAACCTGGTTAATGGCTACAATAATGGTGGGCTCGGAATTGCCAATCAAACTTTGGTAAGTGTAGGCCAAAGAATTAGGTAGGCCGCGCGAATGGCAAGCACAGTCCCCGCGAGAATCGCGCTCACGACAGCGGTTAGAATTCAGGCAACCAAACAGCGGTATAATAAGAACTAAGCGTGTACTGCAACCTACGCGACAGATGGGGGTACCCTCAGTGTTCGTAGTACGCTCGTGACATAAAAATAGACTACCTAACTGCTCTCCAAAAGCTATAATGTCGCACGGTTCGGCGTAGAATGCGTCTGCCACCCGTGTGTGGCAATAACACAACGTAAGCAATACTGAAAACACACGCAACTTAAATACCCGTTTGATTGGTATAACAGAAGGTTTCACCCAATGTAGCAGTATTATCAAGCAATAAACAGAATCCTTAACGTGATAAATAGAATATTTTATAAATTGGAGCATAAACAAAATGAATGGTGCTTAGCTTTGCGCCGAAGCGGGAAATCGGGACGATGACGAGATCGCAAGATGGCGGCAAGTCGCTCCTCGAGAAGCACACAGATGTCGAAGATGACATCACAGACACGGAGATGGACGAAGATGGTCGGTGAATTTGAACGATGGCTCCAAGATGACGAGAACGATGAAAATGATACAGGAACAAATGGGAATGATGCAACGTAGACGAAAAACCCAACGAAAAGGGTACAAAACAAAAAGCCTGAAAGGAATACCAATTAGAGCCTGAAATGCGCTTCGTCGATGGCGGGATTGATTAATATGATTTTAATTTAATTAAGTTTTAATTTGTGATATGCTCAAAGTGTGATTTTAATGATTTCAATGTAGCAAATAAGTTTAAACGTAGAAAATAAATGACTGTAACTTGAATGATTCTTTTACCTTGAGGTGTTGATCGGCTTCTAGCTTGAAGAAATTTATCAAAATGAATCCGGAGAATCTCCGCTGAGCTGAGTCCAAAAAAACGTTGAGAGTTTAAGTCCACAGAAAGTGAGTAAAATTTCGGCCCGGTAAGCAATTTGGTACTCAAATTTCCTAATAAACCTCCGAACACTATTTGATATCAACTCTCCACTATCTAATTTAGAAGTGGCTGTTAGAAAGACCTTCACAAAGTTGAGTCTGTTTTCAAGTTAAGTATGGTTTTTCTAATTATTAGTTTAATAAGAAAATAAGACGCATTTCAAACTCCAATCCTCATCCACCAAGAACACAGAGACGCTAGGAGGGTTGCAGACGAGACACAATAATACTGGTAACAATAGTATACGCCAGAGGGACATGGTGCATGAACCAAACGAAACTGACAGGTGAAGGCCACAGCTGATCGAAAGGCGATGAAATAGGGGCAACAGATAAGGAACAAATAAACAATTAGGAGAGATGACTGACATTGAATGATTTCAGGTGATGAAGATGAATGTGATGAAAATGAAATGTAACAACTGTATAGGCAAAATACTCAAATTTTTATCTATAATTATGATTCTATGAAGCCAGAACAAAGTAGTATAATTCCTTAGAAAATGATTACATATTTGTTAATAAAAAAAAACTTCTTGAATACTGTCAATCGGATGTAAGTATTCTGAAACGAGGTTGTATAGAAATGCGAAAACAATTTCTTGAAATTGGAGACATTGATCTATTTCAATATCTAACTATAATCAGTGTATGTATGTCTTCATATAGATCTGAATAATCACAGCCTAATACATTAGGATTAATAGATAAAGAACAGAAAGACTGCTATAGCCAAAAGTCTTTTATCTGGTTGAAAAGTTTCAACACCAAAAATATAAAATACGCTTCGAACGGTGGTAAAGAAGATAATGCGGTGCCAAAGTGGATGGTTATAATAGAATAAACGATACTATTTATCAATTTCATGGCTGCTTTTGCATGGTTGTAATGAGTGCTACTTACCTGATAAAATCAATAATGATACAGAACACATTTCAAATATCTGTTCAATAAAACACATATAAAAACTGAGCTACTCAAAGAGCATGGTTATACAGTTATGACTATGTGGGAATGTATGTGGGAAATAAATTATAAAAAATGTATAGGGCCAAACATCATCACAAAACAAGATCCTAGAGACTCATTCTTTGGTGGTAGAACAAATGCTTGAAAATTAAAACATAAGATCAGAAACGACGAGAAAATCTGGTATATAGATGTTTGCAGTTTGTATCCTGCAGTGCAATATTATAATTATTTCTCAGTTGAACATTCAACAATAATTGAAAAGCCGTATGAGTGTTCTGGTTCGAATAAATGTAGTGTATTACCACCAAGAAATTTATATCATCCGTTACTACCGTTGAAAACAGAAATAAATGGAGATGAAAAATTTGTATTTTCGTCACATAATCAGTGTACTTTGAACAGTGATTATACCTGTAATCATACTCATGAAGAACGTTGTCTAACAGGTACGTGGACAATAATTGGAATTGGAAAAGCACTAGAAGAAGGTTATCAAGTCATTATGTACTGGACTAGGGTAGCGACCCTACCCTTCAAAACTGATCAGCTCAGTTTCAAAATAAAACTAAACAAAATGATCCTAGGGCCGGACTGGGTTGTTGAAAGGTTAGCTTTGAGAAAAAATATAAACCTTACTTGAACAAATTTACTGGACGCTACGTTAGCTAACTCTAAATAAAACAGAAAATAAGGGCACCACGCAATTGTTAATTTTTCTGTCCTCAGGCACACAACTGCGAAAGTACCTGTAGAAGAAAAGATGGTAGGATGGACGGGTAGAGTATTGGGTTGTAGGACAATTAGATCTGTTGGCGTTGATCACGATGCCGCAGAACACAAAATAAAATAATATCTCAAACAGTGATACTTACACCAGCTGAAAGAAAAACACTGAATGAAATCACAACTAAAGTGGTAGTTACTTTTTTTTTATTCCAGGTGGTCAGGAAATCCAGAGTGGAAGTCAAGTACTTCCACAGCGTTGTGCCTTGGACCGGAAGACCACAAATCGCAGGTGGTAGCGATAGAAAAATAGAACGGTCACTAACAATTCTTACTAATCCCCAACACGTGGGCTGCTCCGCCGAATAACCAATTGCCAAACTGCCTCAAAATATTCGGCCGGAGCACAAGTTTTCCTCAGAAGAATCCCCAAACTTGGAGTTGTTCACGCAATAAAACTTTGGGAAAACCCACAAAATGTAGTGGTAAAAAAAAAACAAAAAGAAAAATAAAACGTCCGTCCTATACGAGGACTTGAGGCTGACTGTCTTCAATTAAGTTAAATCCGGTCGGTTTGACTTAATTGAGAATAGACCGTTCTTCTTCAAAAAAAAAAACCTAGCGGACGCCCCAGTACTAAGATTCAAAAAAAAAACGTTGCGTCACTGCCTGCAGCGCGCGCATTGCAACAGCGACAATTTGAAACAAAAGTCATGAACTTAAATTAATTGATGAAAGTAAACAAAAACACGCTTTCAATATACCCAGAAAAACTGAGCTTGAAGAAGAGAAAAGAAACGGAGCTAAAGAATTGAAATATAAATGAAACTATTAGATTTGAACTGAAAATATCTTACATCAAATGTAAGTACATAAAGTAAATGAAATCATAACCGAATAACCCAAATTATATTTCAGAATCTAACCCAGCAAAAAAAGTGACCAAAAGCCGAATTGGCACGTAGCAAAGTACAATAATTATGTGAAGTATGCCATTACAAACAGAAATCTAATGACTCATTCAGACGTTATATTGAGGACTTTATGAGAATAACATTGGAATCGTCGCCGTGAAAAAATAATTTTGGAACAAAAGAAGAGTATATATCAACAATTGAGAACAAATAAGGTATAGACTTAAATCCTGATGTCGTTACGGAAAATCCAGGTAGCAGAGCAATGGCTAAAATGTGTTTGAATTCGTTATGGGGTAGATTTGGCCAATGGTTGAACATGTCTAATTCAGAATATGTAACTAAACCTATCAGATTCTATGAAATAACCTAGATGACAGATTAACAAACACCAATTGTATATTTCTCAATGAAAATAATGAGCATGTTACATATCAATTTAAAAATTACTATATTGAAAATAACAATACGACAAATATAGCTATAGCTCAATATACTACTTCAAATGCTAGATCACGCTTATATGATATGGTTAATGAACTAGACCGTGATATATAATATTTCGATAATAATTGTGTTTTCTATATAGACAACGGCTCAAACACTATGAACACAGGTTGTATGTTAGGCGAATGGGTGTATGAACTTGGTTTTAATAAATATATTGAAGAGTTTTTGTCAACAGGTCCAAAGAGTTATGCGTATAAAGTTAATAAATGCAAGTGTGGTAAGGAGTGCAAATGTGTCTGTGAAATTGAAGGCTTTACATTAAACTATCCAAATTCACAAAAGCTCATTCATGAAAGAGTGAAATAAATTATAACGAAATACTTAAGAGAAGTTGATAATAAATATGGTAGTATGATTAGAAATAAGCAAACCAAAAATGTGATCAATAAAAATTAAACCAAAACATTCACGACCGGTTGCAACGCCATCACTTAGATTTAAGGGAAGAATAATATCTATGGTGACCATTGTATAGACAATTGTTCCAATAGTGATTATTCTGTACTTGAAGTTAAGTGATAGCGGTGCAACTGGGCATCAAACTCACCTGTGATGAACGCATTATCATTGATATGGAAAATAACTGTATATATAGAGTGCCGTATGGCTATTGATATATATCAGAGTATACACACAGAAACAATAAGGGCAGCAAGGACAACGGGTACAGTCTGAATGTGAGGGACAATCTGAATGCGTGGAATACAAGAACGATTTGGATGCGAGAGCAATCTAAATGCCAAAAAACAGTCTAAATGCAAGGACAACGAGAACAATCTGAATGCAAGGACAGAACTACAACGAGCAAAGTGGAACAACGTGGACATTCTAAACGTTCAGGTTTCAAGGAAGTGTGCTCAATGTACCCTAATTCTATTAAGGTCCTGAATAGAATTATCATATTTTTGATTATGAAAATTAGCTCGGAAAGTCGTGATGATGACTTACTCCAAATTTTGTATTACTGCGAATAGCACTCTGAAAACACGAAAAATAATGTATTTGGATTCAGACTCTGCCATATAACGCATTTTTCAAGTGGAATCTTTCTTTTGAGCAGATTTTCACTTCCAGAATTCTCATAACAAGACTTGGAAAATATGCTGATAGCACGCTGGAAACGCAAAATTTTGTGCACGGATTAACACTTAATATGTTGTCTTTGATATAGTTATGGAATCTGCGATACCCAAAAACTGCTCAGAGTGTGGTAATTTGGACTTAATACAAACTTTGTCCAACTTAAGATAGCGCTCTGTGAACGCGGAATATAATGTATTTGCCAACAGATGCATACATATAATGAAGTCATTAATAGAATTATGAACTCTTTGATTGTAAAAATCTGCTCGAAATGGCGTGATTTTGCATCTTATCACATATTTGTAGGACTATCTTGCTTTTGAGCAGACTATCAAAATTCTCATAACAAGACTCAGGAAATACGCTGATAGCACGCTGGAAACGCAGAATTTTGTTCATTTGAGGACGGATTTTGTATTGACAGTCATACACAATTAAACATCGTTCTCGTTATTTCTCATCACTAGATACAATATACAAACATAACAATACATCTCCCTTCTTCAAGTGGGGATTTTTATACAAAATTATTGCAGTTTATTCAACTATAATTCAGTCTCTGTACTTCTTCCTTCCGTATCTACTTCTGGGTCTTCCACCATTGTGATTTTGCTCTTTCATTTGATCTTGTACAGTATCTTCGTCATTTTCTGCGATCCTATTTTCTTGTAGTCCTTCTTCCCCATCCATCCAGATTGCATCTCAATCTTTTTTATTTGATACTATCGGGACCAATTGGAATTTCTTATTTGTCTTCTATCTGTCTCAATGATGTATGATTTTGGTGCTGTGTCTTTCTTTATTACCTTATCTTTTCTTCGTAAATCAACTATCCAGACAAAGGAACCGACTTCAAGTTTCGGAAGCTCTGCTTTATTATGACGACGATCCTACTATTGATTCTGTTCATTTGGACGTTGCTCTTCGTGCTCTCTCAATTTCCTCCTGTTGGAAGAGCCAGTTTTAATTTTCTTGTTATCTGTGGAACCGATGTAAAAATTTCTTGGCCCAATAACAATTTTCCAGGGGAAGAACTATTTGCAAGAGGTGTAGCTCTATAGCTTTGTAACACCTGATATGCATCCTCGCATTTCTTCAAGCTCCGTTTGATTATTTTTACGCCAGATTCAACAGATCCATTACGTTGTAAATATTTTGATCTTCATGTAATATGGTCGAAACCCAGTTCTTTAGCATATTCACTGGAAGCAAATGTTATTAGCGGGTGGAAGTGTGCACTTTTATCGCTTATAATAACTTCTGGTGTTTCATGACGAGAAAAGATTGATTTCAGATGGTTGATGACCTCAGTTTAGGGGCAATTTCGGGGAATCTAGAATAATGGTTTGAGAGATGCAAATACCATTTTTGTTCTCACTTGAAAAGACTCATTGCTATAAGTTGTCAAGGTCTATCACGAAACTTGGCATGAGTGGTTCATGATTATTACTACGCTCCATAATACAAGTTTTACATTCCTTAATCTGAAATTCAAGTTCTTTTGAAAGTCCTGATCACCATCCATAATCTCTTGCTCTCGCTTGACACTCTACAATTTCTAGATGTCCCTAATATATTTTCATAAAAAATATCTCTTCTTATTAACCAAGGAATAATTATTTCGAGAGCCTTTCATCAATACTCCATTTTCCATTCCAATATCTGATTGATATGGCCAGTAGATTTGCAAATCTAACGGAATTTGACTCTTCTTTCTAGGCCATCCAATTTGACTGTATTTATTTCATTCAATACAAATATTTCCATGATTTTGTGCTTCAATGATTTGTTTCAATCTACCATCTGTTGCAGGAAAATTATTTGTAATGACGTTCACGTAAGCAATATTTTCTTCTGAGATATTATTTGTCATTGATTGCTTTATAGGTCTGCGTGATAATATATTAGCAGCTCCCAATTCCTTCCCTAGAATATGCTTCAATTCATGATGATAGTTTATTGATCGTAGTCGTATTTGTTGAAGTCTTGGAGTTGATTCATCGGAAGGTTTGCTTGTGAAATCTAAGCTTATGGTTCATGATCCGTTTTCAAAGCGATTTTCAAACCAATGATAAAATCATCAAAACGATAACATGCTCACACAAACGCATACCCTTTCTTTTTCAATTTGGTCATATTTCTTCTGTGCTACTATCAATGTTTTTGATGCGAAAGGAACAGGTCGAGAATTCTCATCTTGTTGGCGTTGCTCCAATACAGCTCCTACGCCATAAGAAGTTTGTGCGGTAATTACTGTTCCACGATTTGGATCAAACCATGCTAGTACTGGTTTTGCAGTTAACTCTCTCTTCAACCTGTGAAATGCTTCATCTTGAGCTCTTCCTCACTAAAATTTGTTCTTTGGATATAACATTTCATTAGAAGGATAAGTCTTTGTTGCAAGATTCGGTATGAAACGAGACAGATAATTGATGATACCAAGTAAACTTCGCAATTCTGATAAATTTTCCGGAGAGTTCATTCATTTAATCGCTGCAATTTTATTTTTGTCGATATGGAAACCATCTTGGTATATACGATGACCAGGAAATAAGAGTTCTGTTACGCCAAATATGCACTTTTCTTTTCAGTGTCACTCCAGCTTCTCCTAGTTTTTGCAAAGTTTTCAACAGTCGGCTATCATGTTCTTCTAATGTTTGCCTAAATATCAAAATATAGTCAATATTACATTTCACTCCTTCCTAGCCTTCTATTATTTGTGACATTTTCTTCTAATAATGCTCTGGTGCAACACCAATTCCAAAAAGTGAGGTTCAGATTCATAGGATCAGAATGGACCAATGACGTATTAACAGTAGACCTAGCACGCGGCATTTGTTTTGATGCAGGAATAAACAGTGGGGTGAGGAAGGTAAACATCGTTGTATCGCAGGTTGCGTTTTTCATTTGAAAAAATATCGATTGTGAGATGTGGGAAAAATCTCGTATTTTTTTATTTTGAAGCAATTAATATATTATTACTTCTATTTCAACAAATATAAACATACAGTACAGAATGAAGGCGCGCACTTCTCAAACATAAATAAAAGCAGGCAAACCGCATAACAAGCATGTTTACTCCCTTCGCTTCTCAGAACCCCTCACCTTGTAAGTGCTAACATCACAACAAACTGTGGTCTGCCATAGGACGCACTGGGTCTACTTTAATAATACGTCATTGGAATGGACTAATGAATGTGGTCAGCAGCTGTGACTCTTCATCTAAAATATGTACATTGCCAAAAACCATGCGTTGCGTCCATCTTCGAAAAGTATTTGGCTTGACCTAGTTGTCCGAGGATATTTTTAGTATTTGATATTGGATGTATTTCACGTTTGACGTACGAGATCAGCTTGACATAAACTACACACATTCTCATTGTGCCATTAGGCTTCGGTACCAGAACCAATCCAGGACACCAGTCTGTTGGCTCTTCAACCACTTTGATGACTCCCATTGATACCATATTGTCAAGATTTTCTTTGATTTCATTTAACATGGAAATTGGTATTTATCAGAGTGTAGTCAATGTGTGTGGAACAACTGCTTCACGGAGTCGGATTTTATACGGTATTTATATTCTACCTAACCCTTGAAAAAGTTCTGGAAATTTTCTCACAGGGCTGGAAGACATTTTTGTTGCTGATATAGAACCTAGAGGTTTCATGAAGCCTGAACTCTCGCAAACGTTTCCATCGAGTAGTGACATCCAAATTTTCAAAAACATAAATTACAGTCATCTCCGATTCATCTTGAAATGATATTTTTGCATTAATCATGCCTCGCGTTTCAGTCGATAACCAGCAGCATTGGATAATATATGTTGACAAAATAGTCGTTGTACGTTTTGTATTAAATGCATGTATAATCTGAATCAGTGTCCACTTTAAACGTCAGTTGCTCCATATCCACATTGGCGGTTACGCTCCATCGTCCTTTAGTTCGAATTACAGTTGCATCAACTCTATCAGCAGATGATTTATCATATCTCGGTGAGGCCTTTACTGTTCTCAAAAATGTTTTCGCTGCCTCCGCTACGTCGTTAATTGTTTCGTTCACTCCATTTCCACTTCGACAAACCTTAGCATAGTGTCCCTTCTCCTTGCACCTACTGCATATAGCTTTCAATGCAGGACATTTCTTACCAAAATGTTCAGTATGTCCACACCTCGTACAGTAACCATTTTTTTGAGATGATTTCGATTCTTTGAAATTGCTCTGATGTTTTATTCCTCGTTTAAGTTCATTCTTCCTAGCAGCCATTGATTTAACACGAATAACTTCTGCTCCTGTTTCATAAATTTCGGGAATTCATTTTTTAGCTTGTTTCGTTTGTTTAGCTATTACTGTTGCTTTTTATTATGTAAATCCGTAGTAAGTTGCATTCGATCTAAAAGCCCAAGATCGCGTAGATCTGCCACAATACGATCACGAATTAATCCATCTTCAAGGGTACCATAATTACAATATTGAGATAATGAATGTAAATCTGTTATGAACACCTTTTCACCTTCTTTTTGTATTCAACGATTAAACTTTGTGCGTTCATACAGAACATTCCTCTTTACAACGAAATGTGCTCCAAACGCATTGACAATTTAATCATAGCTTTTACTATCGTCCTCAGAAAGATGTAATGAGAGCAAAACATCATACGCTTCATCGACCATGCGATTAATGAGAGTACTAATCTGCTCGATATCTTCTTGCTTGTGTAATCTCGATGCAATTCTATGATACTTGAATATTTTTTTTCTATCTTGGCCATTCTCCTGAATTAGAAAATCAAAACATTAAGGAAATTGCCATGTAGTACCACGTGGTGTCATGTTGATCTCCGGAATGACTTTCAATGAATACCAAATGTGAAAATTTGACAGTTTTCACTAAATTCTACTTCCCAATTGTTACCGTTCACGTTTTTACAGTAGAATATCTAGAAACTATATAATAATTAAGTATTTTTTTTACCACCATGTATTGACAGTTACACAGTGTTGAACATCGTTTTTATTATTCCTAATCACTAGAAACGATATACAAACATAACAGTACAGATTTTATACATATGCTGTCGACAAGATTGGAATGATGTGATTTACAATATTCAACGTTGTAATTTTGACTTATTCCAAACTTCGTATAACTGCAGATAGCGCTCAGGGGGTCGATTCTGTATCTTGCGTTAGTACTTGCGTGAGACAATTTGCGTGACTACTAAGTATGACGTCATCAGCAATATCTAGTTACTTTGCTAGGGAGTTTTGTGCGTCAAGATTTCCTCGGCTAAATTAGTGTTGGTAATAACTTTAACATAATTTTGTAGCGTGAGTAGATAATAGTTAAAGTAATAAACAGGGAGTGCAATGAAAATCATTCCTTTGCATTCAATTTCATTCCATGTTGAACAGTTGACTAATATTTGATAAGTAATTATCCGCTACCGCACGCTGATAACTACCCGTTGCAAAAAGATTAGGAATGGAAAGAAACTGAAAGATGTACACATACTTTACAATAAACTTTTTAATATACGTGTGTATATTTACTCTTATATGATTTGGAATTTTTGTCCGACGAAAACCGGCACGCATCTTTGCTCAATCTGAAATTTCTCACAAACTCTGAATTTCTTATTTTAAATGGATTTTAAGCATCCCTCAAATGATACGAGTTTCATTTTCCCTCTCTTCTAATATACCATTTTCTTCCAAAGCCATAAGAATCCCCAGTAAAGCCATTTCACAACACTAATGTGAAAATTAATTTGAAATAATTATATTTAAATTACCGGAATTAAGTTGATAAATATATAAGTATAATACATTCACTAATAATCAACAACTATAATTGTTACCTTTACAAATTATCAAAATAAAACACACGAAACAAAGCGATTAGAATGAGACAGATAGTGTCGTGAGAAAATACAGTACCTCAACAGCTCACGCAAGTTATTTGCGTGACCGCAACTAATGACGTCATAAACAAGTAGTTTCTCAAATATTCGACAGAGGGCTTACTGTATATATGTGACAAAACTGTATTAGTGTTAGTGTCGTAAGTGGTCACGCAAGTTACAGAATCGACCCCCAGGAAACGCAAAATATGACGTAGCTGCCGATAGATTCATACACATGATGAAGTGCTGAATAGGGCTATGAACTTTTTTATTGTGAAAATCTGCTCGGAAACTCGTGATTTCGACTCATTCCAAACTTTGTATAACTGCAAATAGCACTCTGAAAACACAAGCTATGATGTATTTGGAGTCACATTCTGTCATGTGAAATCTTCTTTCTCAGCCAATTTTCACTATCAAAATTCTCATCACAAGACTCAGCAAATACGCTAAGAGCACGCTAGAAACGCAAATTTCTGTGCATTATAGGACGGATTCATACATATTATTTTGTCTTGAATAGAATAAGAAGATTTGAGATACTTAAAAACTGCTCAGAATGTAGTAATTTTGACTTATTTCAAACTTCGTAACTAAAAATAGCGCTCTTGGAACGCAAAATTTGATGTATTTGCCGATAGATTCTCACATATAACGAGGTCCTGAATAGATTTTTGAGCTTTTTGATCGTGAAAATCTGCTCGGAAAGTCGTGATTTCGACTATTTCCAAACTTTGTATAACTGCAAATAGCACTCTGAAAACACGAGCTATGATGTATTTGGAGTCATATTCTGACATTAAACGCATTTTTGTAGTGAAATCTTACTTCTGCGCAGATTCTCACTATCAAAATTATCATAACATGACTTAGATAATACGCTGATAGCGCGCTGGGAACGCAAAATTTTGTGCATTTGGGAAAGGATTTATACATATTAGAGAGTTTTTGCAAGCCACCGCTAATAAAACGTTAACGCTAACGTCAAAAACGATTTTCCTTAAGCATCCGTACTGAAATTGACAAATAGGTTCATTGTAACGTCATTCATGTCTGCTTGTGAGTACTCCCTGATTCAAGCTAGCACTATTCAGCAAGCATTCCCCAGAAAATTAGATTTTCACATTAGCGTCATCGTATCAATAGCAGACGCTTGCAAATTTTCCTTTTATGTTGTTAATAGAATTATGTGATTTGCCATATTCAAAATCTGCTCAGAATGTGGTAATTTGAGTTACTTTTAACTTTGTTAAACTGCAGATAGCGCTCTGGAATCGTGAAGTATGATGTATTTGCCGATAAATATTGTCACAAAATATAGAATATTTCAAGTAATCTGTAATCTTAGTTAGTATTGACCAAGTCGATGTTCAATTGTCGGACGTGATTGACAGCCTACAGTTACTAGATGTTCGGTAGTTGCCAGGCATTAACTGTTAGACTATTTAATGCTGGCTCAATGTAGGATTATGTATATAAGAGCGTGAGCTAGAAGATGGATCCATTCCAGTACTAGTAATTGTGTGTGAAACTCTGATCATACAAGTTTGTGAAATAATATTTCACACTGTAACTTGTCCTGATGAATCACTCACAATGAAATTTGTGACAAATTGGTGTCAGAAGCAGGATCAGCTAAAAATGATTATGGAGCTCATGGAGTCTTTGGCAGCTGAGTAGAAGTCGGCGGCAGCATTCATGAAGAAGAAAATGTCTCAACCTACAGAACTATGAAGAGAAAGATGACCGAATCAACGGAGGTCATGAAGCAGAAAATGGCTGAATCTACAGGAGGTATTTCTATCGAGCTGAAAGTGGCGATGGATGAAGGAATGCATGCAGTAAAAGGCGCAGTTGCCGAAGAGATGCAGGCGGTGAAGAAGATTGTAGCAAAGCAGATGCAATCGATGGAGATTGACCAAGACCATGACAAATAGGATACAAGAGAATGAAGAGGAAATTGATGGAAAGCTAACTGGAGTGAAGAGTCAAAAAGCAAGTCGAATAACAAGTTGAGTAAGTTGAACAGGATTTGGAAGCAGTTTCAATAGTGATGGCGTAGCCCTATGGATATAAAGTGCTCCAGCATCTACTGCAAGAGAGTTTTAGCTAATTCCACTTTGAAACTGACGCCGTATGATAGCAGGACTTCTTGGGATGAATTTGTTCAATTTGAACTAATTTCGAAGAACATTGGCTAAAACAAGAACTAAGAGCAATTGTACTTACTGGAATGCTTCGTGAGACAGCTCTGACAGTCCTCTCAGGTCTACATGAATATAAACGCCTCGATTATGAGAGGCCGAGGACTGAATTGAAACTACGCTTCGGGGAGGAGCACATGAAAAAACTGCTGCACGGACAGTTATAGAATCGTACGCAACTACACAAAGAGGATATGACTACATTTGCATATGCCGTGTGGAGTCTGGCCAGGAGAGCTTTTGCAAATTGTCCTGGTTCAACACAAGAATATGTAGCAATAAGACAATTCGTGGGTGGTATCTGCGACGATGAGACTAGGCGAGTCGTGTGGTTAGGGAATCCAAAGACAGTGAGAGAAGCGCTAACAAATGCTCTGGGAACTGGAGCGGCCGCAAAAGCGGCAAGACTGGCGAAGGGACCGAGGAAGCTTGAGCGCAATTAGAAAGAGCCTGAGGTGAAAGGACCATGACTTACACAAGAGGTCGCCAACGAGAGCGATCATCATCTCGATTTGTACTGACCTCACATGGACAAAGAAGAAGAATGAAATGTTGGCAGTGTGACAAGAAGAGCAATCTTCGCGCAGACTGTCGTGCGAAGCAAACCATCGATTGTGACACGGACACGTCGTCGGAAAACTAAACTCAGCCAGTTTTGGGTGGCAGAAGCTGGCTGTATCTTCCATCGAGAGCTCTAAGATCATCAATCTCCAGAGCAGTATGAGATTTTGTTGAGAATGTACCATGCATGATGCTACTGGATACCGGGGAGATTGTTACCATTGTGCATCCAGAGATTTTTGCAGGAATGAGACAAAGTACAAGAGAACATGCTCAAAACCAGCGGATTCAATCCAAAACAGAAAATGGAAGAAGAATATCAGAACTCAGTGTAGAGGAGTTTGAATTCACAACTGGTAATCTAAAGAAGAAGCATCGAGCATTCATTTCCGCAAATGTGGATGACTGTATTTCGGGCGTCAAGTTTCTGCGAGATCTTGGTTGTGTCTTGGATTTGAGCGGCAATGTCCTGCGAATTGCTGATTGAGAAGAACCTTCTCATTGTCGACAAATAGAGTTGAAAGTGACGGGTGTTGTTGCTCCAAAGGAGCTCCTGGTACCTTCTTGGTCGGAAAAGATATTTTCACTCAAGCTAGACAACAATCCAAAAGGTGCAACATATCTCTTTGAACCTGACAGCACACTGAGCTGGAATAAGTCCGTTGTACCAGCCAGAACTCTTGTGAACACTTTACATATGGTGGTCAGGATGTAACAAGGCTAAGTCATCATAACATATAAAATGCGTAATCAGTACTCTAAATTAACCAATTTGTATTTGTATCAATGGTAAACATTATAATTGCAGCACTTGCAAGGTGACATAATATGCTATGCTGACTCAGCGCTTGTTTAGTATATATATAGAGTAATATATGTAAGGTAGGGCAGTAAAGTAGAACATAGAGTACGAGAAGTCGAAGAACATTAGAGCTCCACCCGCACCTAGCCGTCTAGTAGTAAGTTACATCTTTTATATTTGGTCTCATTTATCATTGTTAATACATCTTGTTATTTCATATCTTGTTATCTAATCTTTAATATATTTATTTGTTATACAAATTTGGCATACTTTATATTTACGATAACCTTTACCCTTCATCCAGCAAGAACCCATTTATTCTTTGTAATATCCAATTTAGGGTGTAACAAATGGTGGCAGCGGCTTAGGGAAATTCATGCTGGACTTGAGTGACTAGTATATCTGGCTCACTCGCGGAGAATAAGGTATATTGTAGATATCGAATTTATTTTTTCTCTTCACAAAAATGCCGGGAAACGCACCTGGTGGAACATCATCCAATCCAAGCTCTAGTAATGTTTCAGATTTGCAGAAACGGCCGACATTCCATAAATCCTGTAAGTGCAGCAGCCATCGAAACATTTAATGGGGAAAAGGCAGCAGAATACTTTCAGCGATTCCAAATAAGAGCAGATATCGAAAACTGGGAAGAAGAAGATGCAACTAATTTACTTCGAACAAAATTGTCTGGAGAGGCCCTCTAATTTTATGTATCAACACCAAAGTTACACGCAAAAAAATTGAAATTACAGGACTTTATTAACTCATTCCTATCTCGATTCACCTAACGAAGAATTGCCGGCGAAGTTCACAACGAGCTAGCAAATTGTCAACAAAATGGAAACGAAAGCGTGAGAAAATTCGCTAGCAGATTGAATGAGCTTAAAATGAAACTTATAAAAGAAGGAAAAATGGACAACAATTCCGCTATACAATTATGCGTCTACCAATTCAAATCCGGCCTTCGACCAGAAATACGAAGATACATAAGGACATTTTTGGATATGAATGAAGAGCTTGGAGGATGCCTTAGCAATTGCCGAACGCAAAGAAGCGGAGTTGGTGCGGGAGCAATTTACATCATTAGAAATAGGAGCGGTAGAACGAACTACAGAAGCAGTGCAAAGGGACACTACCAGGGTAAAATGTTTCGAATGTGGGAAACTTGGCCATTTCGGAAAAGACTGTCGTCAGCGAGCAAGGGCGTCCTGCCGACGATGCGGGAAGTACGGTCACATCGCAATTGGGTGCAGAGAAAGAGTTGCGGAAGATAGCTATAACAGATATAGAGGGCGAGATGAAGACGGAAATTATAATAAAAGGGAGGTCAATATGCAGTCACATCCAAGAGCACATTTAAACTAGAAAGTCCTCCTGCGAAAGCCCCGTCTCAGGAGGATCCAGTAAATAGGAACACTCATAAATCACTTGTCATTAATCAAATCAGTAAAAATTCAGTATATGAGGAAATTCCAAATTATGTCTTTGCACAATTAAACGATGAAATTTTTTTTTAATTCTTGATTGACACAGGATCAGCTGTTTCTCCAGTTAAACAAAATTGCATTAAGGGGCACAGAACAGAACCAGGGCACATAGGGACACTTACATCTATTTCAGGCTGCGAATTAGAAAATCTTGGAGTAACAAATTTAAAAATTAATTTTCAAAATTCAGCTATTTTTTATGATTTTGTGGTCTGTTCTGATAAACTAAATTTAAAAGCAGACGGTATTTTAGGTCGTGATTTTTTTAAACATTTTAACGTGAATCTAGATTACGGCAGAAATGAAATGACATTGGGAAATACTGTTATTGAAATATTTGCAAACATCACAAATAAAATACAAGCATCAGCACCAGCGATAAACATTGTGACGTATGATATCGCCACACAGACTGAGGCAGGTCAGGATACAGAATTGCAGAGTAGCAAAAAGGCAATACAGGGTTTTCAGGCTAATATCAAACGTACATCAAAAGGCACAAAGGTACGCAGAAGGAAGAATAGCACCATCAATCAAGAAAAGTCAGCGCTACAAATCAGTGGACTGGTTAGATTGAAGGAGGCAGTACGAATCAAACCAAATTGCGAACTTGTGTGTACAGCCGTACAGGATTTGATCACGCCTGGACGTGATATCTTGATAGAGCCAGAGGAAATCAACATTCATGGAATTATGGCAGCGCGCGTTATAGCGAGAGCAGAAAAGGAGGTACCGGTGAAATTGATAAACACAACGAATAGGGAAATGGTTGTGGATGGAAAAACAGTGGTCGGAAGAACCGAGCTGTTGGTAGAAAACGATGCATCATTGAGAGAGCGGGAGGACACGGCCAGTAGCGAAATTGAGTATACCATAGGGAGTATACAATACGGAAATGGAGGTTCGACGATTCAAGAGCTAGAAGAGCGCTTGTAATTAGGAGGTATGGATGAGGAGGCTAAGGGTAAATTAGTAGAGCTGTTAGATGAGTATAGGGATATATTTCATTGGGAAAACAGTAAGTTGGGCTGCACTCATAGGGTTGAACATGGAATTATTACAGATGAAGTACAGCCTATAGCGAAGCCGCCGTATCGAGTTCCATACAGCCAGAAGCCAGCACTACAGAAGGAGCTAGGGAAGATGCTAGAAGCAGGGGTTATAGAACCCTCAGATTCGCCATGGTCGGCGCCAGTAGTTATTGTACCGAAAAAAACGGATAGCGGAGAGAAGAAGATAAGAGTCTGCATAGACTTTAGAGGTCTCAATAAGGTAACGAAAAAAGATTACTTTCCGGTTGTCAATATGCAGGAGACCTTGGATCAGTTGGGAGACGCAACCTTGTTCACGACATTGGACCTGGCATCAGGATATTGGCAGGTACAACTAGAAGACAGTGACAGGGAAAGAACAGCGTTCACCACTGATGGCGGACACTTTCAATTCACCAAGATGGCGTTCGGTTCAGCAAATGCGCCCAGCACGTTCCAGAGATTGATGAATAGCGTGCTATCTGGATTAAGGGGTGAAAAATGTATGGTTTACCTGGATGATGTTATTGTCTTCAACAATAAAGGAGTCAATGAGCATTTGGATCGGCTAAAAGAAATTTTCGAAAGACTGAGACAAGCTAATTTAGAATTGCAGCCTGATGAATGTAAATTCTTGAAATCAGAAACAAGATATTTAGGTCATATTATAAACGGAGAAGGTGACAAACCAGATCCAGAAAAAATAACTGTTATTAAAAATTATCCTCAACCAAAACATGTCAAACAAGTAAGAGCATATTGTGGACTCGTTGGATTTTATAGAAGATTTATAGAGGATTTTGCAAAAATTTCGAAACCATTATCTCTTTTGACTAGAAAAGATGAAAATTTTGTCTGGTCAGCAGAATGTCAAAATTCTTTCCAAATTTCAAAGCATGCACTTTGTTCAAATTCTTTTTTAGCACACCCAGATTTCTCGGAAGAATTCATTTTATCTACAGACGCGAGCGGTAAAGCCATCAGCGCAATTTTGAGTCAGAAATTTGAAGGTTATGAAAAACCAATAGCTTTTGCCAGTCGACAATTGAACAAAGCCGAAAGAAATTATTCGACTACAGAATTAGAATGCTTAGCCGTATGTTGGGGAGTAAAGTATTATAGATGCTACCTATACGGTCGTAAATTCACCGTCATTACAGACCATAAGCCCTTAAAATGGTTAATGTCATTAGAGAGTCCCGAATCTCGGTTAGCAAGATGGGCACTAACCCTCAGCGAGCATGATTTTGACGTCATACACAGGCCAGGCAAGAAACACATCAACGCCGACGTGCTGTCCAGAATCCCAGTCAATACAATTGAAGCCAGTACAGGTATTGACGAACCAATTTGGGACCGACATACAATAAAAAATAAACAGCTCAATGACAAATTTATCCAAAATATTGAAAACGAAGCTGGTTATTTTTCAGATAATGAAGGCATTATTTTCAAAGAAAAAACAGGAAATGCTAGGCATCATCAGTTAGTAGTTTCAGAATCTATGAAACAAGAAGTTTTGAGAGCGTATCACGATCTACCATATGCTGGTCACCAAGGGTATGAGAAAACAACAAAAAGAATAAGAGAAAAATTCTTCTGGAGAAACATGACAAAAGATATTGAGGACTACTGCAGCAAAAGCCACTCCTGCAATGAAAGAAAGACGTCGCCTCATCAGAAACCTGCTCCACTACAAGCGTTTCAAGAAGTAACAGCGCCACTTCAAAGAGTGTCAATGGATATCGTTGGCCCGCTTGTGACAAGTATGAAAGGTAATAAATATATTCTCACGTTTCAGGATCATTTCACCAAATATCCTGAAGCATTCCCGATACCCGACCAAAAAGCATGCACACTGGCAAGAATACTGGCGCAAGAAATTATTGCTAGACACGGGGCTCCAAGGCAACTATTGACAGATTTGGGAGCCAATTTGACTTCGGAAATATTCAAAGAAACTTGCAAAATTTCCAAAACACAAAAAATTCAGACTACTGCCTACAGACCTCAAACAAATGGAGTAATAGAGAGAAGTCATCGATTTTTCAAAGACATTTTGTCACACTTTATTAACCAGGATCAAACAAATTGGGACAAATGGATACTGTATGTACTGATGGCCTATCGCAGTAGCGTACACAGCAGCACGAATGAAACCCCATACTTTTTGATGCATGGAAGAGACATCGAGCTGCCTTACGATGATATCACTCGACCACAGACCTTACGTTATGACTAGAGTGCGGATTATATGCATTTTGCATATGTTGTACAGTTATACATATCAGTATTTCCTCTACAAATGTTCACTATTCATACTAAAATTCAATGTACTTATTGATTTAAATTTTGCATATTGTGCATATTCATACTTTTTTCTCATATATCAAGTTTTTTGTGCATAAAGTTGCATGTTTTTAATCATATTTCATGACCAGAATATTCACAGAATCTATTCTGGTATATAGTATCTCGTCAATTTTCGTTCAGCTTCGATAATATTCAAACCTGCACCTTATTTACGTTTGCGCGATATGTGGACAGCAGCTTGAAGAAAGCATTCCGCTCAATTGATAAGTGATTCTTATATTTGATCTTGGAAGAGAAAATTAATTGTGGCTATGCTCATGTTTACATTTCGTGTTCGAAATGTCACATTCATTTAGTAGTGTGAGATCCCAAAAATTGAAACGATGGGTGCAAGAATACAAGTTCCTGGATATAGACAATGGGATTGTATTTTGTATGGCTTGCGGAAAAGAGGTGAAATCTATTGATTGTACATAGTTTGATTTTTCTTCACAATAGTGTATCATATTAACCATTTTGCTTCCAAATTATGCTCAAATACTGTCCTTTCCGGATCAATGAAATTGAATAATAAAGACAATGATAGAGAGAGAGTTGATAAACTGTGCTGTTTTCGGAGATCAAATGATGAAGTTCTGATTGTAATACACCTTTGTGAATGGATATTAGCTTAGAATATGATTTTGCCAGAGCACGTGAGTCTTTGGAGTTTGCAGAGGAAAGAGTCCTTATTATTTTGTTGAGTAGATCTTAGTCCATAGGTTCTTTTTTGATTTTTGTTGATATTTTCAATATTTGAGCAGATATATTCTAGATAGTAAAAAGTCAGCCACCTGTATAATTATTCTATGGAATATATCCAAACAAATGTGCTGCCTTATACGACCATAGCTCTAATTGCTGTTACTATTTATGTACCTACTTCTAGGTGAATATGTTCATATGCAGGACGTGATATGTTTGGTTTTTTGTGATGGTATAGATATATTTCATTTTATTTTTGTATAGAACAAAATGAAAAAGTTCAAATAGAGCTGCATATTTGCATATATCCATGAAAGTTCACATATATATTTTATTTGATGCATATTCAAGGCATATTTTGATGATATTTCAGTGCATATTGCATGCATATCTTGGTCATATTCTACTGCATATATTCCGCACCCTAGTTATGACTATGACGACAATTACGCAAGCGAGCTACGTCAGAGACTGAAGACAGCGTTTGATACGGTACGACATTATTCAAACAGAACAACAGCGATTGCACACATGAAATTCAATAAAAATGCGAAGCAAGCAGAATACAAGTTCGGCGAAACAGTTTACTTGCACAATCCCAGTGTAAGCATAGGTACGTCAAGAAAACTTCATAAGCCATGGACAGGTCCGTATTATATTATTAGAAAATTGGGACCGGTAAATTATGAAGTTAGGAAACAGAATTCAGGAAAAGTTCTCAAAGTTCATGTGAACCGTTTGAAACCGTTTAAAGCTGAATTGACAGATGAAAATTTTAATTTAGACGAAAAATTGGAAAACGAAAATTTGGAAGACGTATCAATAACATCAGAAAAAGAAAATATGGTAGATAATAATGCTAGAGAGTATGATTTACAGTTACAAGAGATATGATTCTTAATACCGTCAACAATCAGAGATCTGACTGCAGCTGCGACTGGAAGAAATTAGGCTGAGAAGTGACGTTAACGGAATTTGATGCAAGTAGCTAGTTTTTTTTTTTTGAATAATTGTTTATTTATGTTAGTAAGAAAAGATGAACCAGCTCACGGATCACCAAATGTTGCAACTGACTATCAAGGGATACGGCCCAGCAGTACACAGCACAACTACAGCGCGAGACGGAAAGAAGATTCATCTGCGACAACGGCCGTATCAAACATATGGACTCCTGTGAGTGAGTGGTTCTTCAGGGACTTTTAAGTGTAATATTAATAATAGGGAAATTTTGAGACGAATTGTGCTTCCTTCGGAACAAAATTCCTAGGAAGGGAGGAATGTAACAAGGCTAAGTCATCATAACATATAAAAATTGCTATGCCAACTCAGCGCTTGTTTAGTATATATATAGAGTAATATATGTAAGGTAGGGCAGTTAAGTAGAACATAGAGTACAAGAAGTCGAAGAACATTAAAGCTCCACCCGCACCTAGCCGTCTAGTAGTAAGTAACATCTTTTATATTTGGTCTCATTTATCATTGTTAATATATCTTGTTATTTCATATCTTGTTATCTAATCTTTAATATATTTATTCGTTATACAAATTTGGCATACTTTATATTTACGATAACCTTTACCCTCCATCCAGCAAGAGCCCATTTATTCTTTGTTATATCCAATTTAGGGTGTAACAAGGATTCTGAACGTTTGGGATTGTCCAGTTCGAATTGAAGAAGGTACACAGTTAGGTAGATTGAAGGCCGTCACATTGATTCGCAAGATGAAAAGTAAAGTTATCAAGAGGGACCCATTTTCAAGGCAACTGAGTCACACAATTCAAGATTCATTTAACAGAAGCAGCACTTACTTGACAAGAGGACAGAAAAAAAAGTTACGCAATTCAGCATAAAATGGATGTTGGAGATGCACAGCCGCTAATACAACCCCCAAGGCGAATACCCATCTTCCGGATTGAAGAAGTTCAGGAACTGGTAATCGACATGCAGAAGAGAGGAGTTATGGAATCATCGACAAGTCCGTGGACTTCTTCAATAATTGTTTTTGTAGAGAGAAGAGATGGTTGCACTCGGTTCTGTGAAGATTACCCAAAATTGAATGAGATAAATAAGAAAGAATCATATCCATTGCCAAGGATCGATGACACTCTCAATGCTGTGGGAAATTCGAGATGATGTTCTTCCTTGGACTTGCAGAGTGAATACTGGCAAGTTGGAATGAACAAGAAGTAAAGAGAGAAGACAGCATTCACGTCCTGTGCGGGTCTACGGCAATTTACAGTTATGCCTTTTGGACTTTGCAATGCTCCAAGTACGTTTGAAAGATTGATGGAGAGAGTGCTACAGGGGTGGTTATGGAAAACTGCATTTGTCTCCCTGGATAATATGATAGTTCATGGAAGAGATTCTGAAGCTGAAATGATTCGATTGAGGAAAGTGTTCCACCGATTGAATGAAGCCAACCTAGAATTACATCCAAAGAAATGAAACTCGTTCCAGAACACAGTAAAATATTTGGTCAAGTGATGGAGTACAGACAGATCCAGAGAAAATTGAAGCTGTGAAAACTTGGCAGATCCCTAGCAACATCCACGAACTGAGAAGCTTCCTGGGCTGAGCCAGCTATTATCGCCGATTTGCTAAGAACTTCTCATTGATTGCCAAGCCGCTGTTTGCCTGAACAGGAAATAATCGAAAATTTGAGTGAAACCGTGAGAGTCAAGACGCTTCCGATAGACTGAACAGTTCTCCTACGACGCCTCCAGTTTTGTTGCATTCGAACGCAAAAGGCAAATTCTTCTTGGAAACAAACGCTAGTTATTTCGAAATTGGAACTGTTTTCTCATGAACAAGACGGCGTTGAGAAAGTGACTGGCTATTACAGCAAAACGTTGTGAGAAGAACTGGTGCATTACAAGAAGAGAGCTCTATGCTGTAATCAAGTCGATTGAAAATTCTCACAGATTGCTATACGGCCAAAAATTTGTCGTCAGAACGGACCACTCAGCACTGCAGTGGCTGATGAAGTTTAAGGAAGGACATACAGCTTGCTTGTAGGAACATCTGTAGCTATATGATTCTGGAATCAGTAATAGACCTGGAGAAACTCATGCTTATGCAGATTCCTCCTCCCGTCAACCATGTGACGATGAATGATATAACTGCTGTAAGCGAGAGGAGCGTGTGAGATACGTTAACGTCACCAGATTAGAAGAATTTGAGCAAGACGGATCTATATTATCGATGCACGAAGTGCGACAGGCTCAACAGGACGTTTCCGTTCTGGAGCTGATCATAGAATGGATAAAGATCCGGTCAGAAACCTAGCTTCCAGATAACATCCTCTATGGATTTGGTCACCAAGGTCAGTTTGGCACAATAAAGTTCCCTGAGAGTCAGAAACGAATCACTATACAGATTATGGGAGAATTCCGATGGAAAGATCGATTCTGCCATAAAACACATATTTGTAGTAGCATCTGTTCCCAGAGTAGATCTTCACTATCAAAACTCTTATAACAAGACCCAGAAAATACGCTGAAAGCATGCTAAAGAGCTAAATTTTGTACATTCGAGTACGGATTCATGGATGAAATATTGTCTCTGATAAAATTGTGTGATTTGCAATATTCAAAAATTGCTCAGAATGCAGTTACTTTGACTTATTTCAAACTTTTCATAACTGCAGATAGCGCTTAGGAGAGGCAGGGTATGGTGCATTTCTGGATAGTTCTATACCTATAATGAGGTCCTGAATAGAATTGAGAACTTCTTGATAGTGAAAAGCTGCTCGAAAAGGTGTTATTCCGAATTGTTCCCAACTTAGTATAATTGCAAATAGCACTTTGAAAACACAAGATATGATAAATTTCGAATTAGATTCTGCCATATAATGCATATCTGTAATAAAGTTTTGCTTTGGAGAAGATTTCCACTATCAAAATTCTCATAACTAGACTCAGAGAAAACGCTGGAGACGCAAAATTTTGTGCATTCGTAAACTGTATCATACATATAATGTTCGTGAATAGATTTATGTCCGGAGTGTAGCAATTTTGTCTTATTTCAAACTTCGTTAAACATCAAATAGCGCTCTAAAAATGCAGAATATGTTGTATAATACATATGATGAGGTCCACTACCGAATTATCAACTTTTTGATTGTGAATATCTGCTCTAAAGGTCGTAATTTTGATCTAACTCAAACTTTGTATGACTGCAAATAGCACACTAAGACAAGAGATATGATGTATTTGGAATCAAATTCTACTATATGACGCATTTTTGTAGTGAAATCTCGCTTCTTATCAGATTCTTACTATCAAAATTCTCATAACGAGACTCGGAAGATACGCTGATAAAACGCAAGAAGCGCAAAATTTTGCACATTTGAAGATGGATTTTCACATATAATGTTGTCTAGAATGGAATTATGTGATGTGCCATACTTAAAAGCTTCTCAGAATGTAGTAGTTTTGACTTACTTTAAGCTTCGTATACCTGCCGATAGCGCTCTGAATACGCAAAATATGATGTATTTGTTATTATAGTCATACAAATAATAAGGTTCCGAATAGCATTATGAGCTTCTCGATCGTGGAAATATGCTCGGAAAGTCATGTTTACGACTTATTCCAAACTTTTTATTACTGCAAATAGCATTTTAAAAACACAATACGTGATGCATTTTGAGTCAGATGCTGCGATAGAACGCAATTTTTTAGTCAAATCTTACCTTCGAGCAAATTTTCAATATCAAAATTCTCGTAACGAGTATCAAAATGTACGTTGATAGCACGCTTGGAACGCAAAATTTTGTGCATAGAAGAACGGATCGATGCATATAATATTGTCTAGAATAGTGAGTACGGATGGCCGAGCATGTTTGTTCACCTACACATGCTGTGACGTCACTCGTTCAAGAGGTCGCAGGTTCGAATCTACTCACCGACAATGTGTGATTTGTCGTGAAAATAAGAAATGCAGCTACTTGCATAATCACACTCGGGTGCTATAGGTTGCCAACCTATACACTTCAAAATATGTAGCAATGGCACGAAATTCTGATCGGCAGTACGGTGGTGTTATACCGCGGCTTGCTGATACCGATTAGAAAGGCCTAGGCCCTTACAAGGGCTGTTGCGCCAGTAATGATGATTGTCTAGAATAGAATTATGTGATTTGCAGTACTCATAACCTGCTCAGAATGTAATATTCTGGACCTAATTTAAACTTCGTATAACTGCAGATATCGCTCTGGAGACCCAGAATATGATAAATTTACCGATTGATTGAAACATATAATGAGGTCTTGAATGGAGTTATGAACTTTTTAATTGTGAGAATCAACTCGTTATGTCGTGATTTCGACTCATTCTCAACTGTTTATAGCTGCAGATTGTATTCTGAGAAGACAAAATATATATTTGGAGTCAGATTCTGTCATATAACGCATCTATGTAGTAAAATTTCTGATTTGAGCAGATTTTCATTATTAAAATTCTCATAACATGACTCAGTAGACACGCGAAAAGCACGCTGAGAACGCAAAATTCTGTGCATTTCAGGACAGATTCTTACATATGATGTTGTTTTGGATGAATCTATGTGATTTGCAAAGGTCAAAATGTGCTCAGAATGTAGTGATTTCCACTTAACCCAAACTTTATCTAAGATAGAAGCTATTGTACTTCCTCCAGATTCAATAAACTCTGATGTTATATTGGAACAAAGCCTTTTGGAGACTGTAGAATGGAGTGTAGAAAAAATTGTATTCTTTGTTTCCTCCCAAATGATAATGACTCATCCGTTGGACAAGATATTATGCAAATAAGTGTCGAGAATAAATACCTTGAAATTGAGATAGATTCAGATATTGCCCTCTCATTGGAAAATCAACTCTATAATCTATTGGTTGGATATACCTAGAGAATGAAAATAGTTTCGCCTATGAATGACATCGATTCAAAGATGAAAATTCTAGTCGTTCTGGTAAAAAAGAAAAATGATGAATACCGCATGTGTGTTGATTATAGAAAAAGAAATAAAAACACTGTTAAAGATGAATTTACATTGTCTCATATTGAAGCTTCGATAGCTTAGATTCAAAAGATGGACTTTTTCATGTTGAAAATTGTCCTGAATCAACCAAATATGCAGCTTTCGTTACACAAAACAGACATTGTGAATATGAAAGGATGCTTTTTGGATTAGCTAATTAACCGTCAGTATTCATGCGTTTTGTATGCAAAATATTTGGAGAGCTGATACGTGAAAACTTAGTTCAAATTTACATGGAAGATATTTCAATTGCAACTGAAACTATTGAGAGAGATTTTGAGATAATAGAGAAAGTATTTAGTTCAAATTGAGTACAGTAGATTATTTAGGTTATCAATTGAGTCAAAATGAAGTTGGACAAAGTTTGGCGAAAGCTGGAGCCATTATTTTTTCTCCTTTTCCTACAAGTTTGAAACAGGCCCAAGGATTCTTAGGACAAACCAGATATTTGAGAAAATTTATTGAGGATTACGCGATATTTGCAAAGCCTTTGACAGATTTATTGAGGAAAAATGCTATATTCCAAATGAAGCCGCAACAAATCAATGCTTTTGAGCAATTAAAAATAATTATTACCTAAGAACTAGTCTTGGAAATGTTTGATCAAAATAAAGAAATAAAATTACGTACCGATGCAAGTTCCCATGGACTTAGAGCAGTCTTACTCCAGAATTTTGGAGATGAACTTCATTCAATCTATTTTTAGAGCAATAAAGCTTCAGAATCTGGGTCAAAGCTACATATATTCGAGCTTGAACTGTAAGCTATTGTAAAAGCTGTGGAGAAATTTAGGATTCATGTGCTTGTGTCAAAAAAATTTAAATCACTGATTGTAACGCATCAACTTAAATTT
The DNA here is from genome assembly GCA_963989225.1 of Dromius quadrimaculatus. Classification (NCBI taxonomy): domain Eukaryota; kingdom Metazoa; phylum Arthropoda; class Insecta; order Coleoptera; family Carabidae; genus Dromius; species Dromius quadrimaculatus. Next base: position 27,883,632 of record OZ022326.1, on the reverse strand, counting down.
AGAGAAAAGAACGGGATCCTAAAATTGTATGATGGAATTTAATGCTTCAGAATTCTAGCTTTGATGTTTATCGTCATAGTGGTGACCGAATGTAGCATCTAGATTGTTTAGGTAGACAAGTACCAATAAATATGGTTGACACAGATAAATTAAATTCAGAAACGTTACAGAAACAAGATCCTGAAATTGTAAGTATTAGAAACGCAGTATTATTAGGTGAAAATCAGGACCAGGGCTATAAAGTAGAGGAGACTTCAGCTCCTAGGAGATGACTTCACTTGAGGAGCAGAATCTTTCCTGTGATATATTTGGAAATCTGGCTAGAATTGGGGAAATTCAGCAGGATGGAACCGTATTATCGATGCACCAAGTGCAATGGAGTGAGTAAAAACCGGTCGGAAGCCTGGTTTCCAAGAATCGTTGACTATGGATCCGATCACCAAGGCCTACTTGACATTTTCTGAGAGTCAGAAACGACTTACTATACAGAATATGGGAGAATATCGATGGGAAGTGAGTGAAGAAAATTGATAGTGCCAGGAAGTCTAAAAGATCGAATCTTGAAACAACAGCATGATGGTAACAGCGGTGGAAATTTCGGCATCAAAAAGACACTTGATAACTTGATAAAGTCCGGTAATGTTTCTACTGAGTTGGCTATCGATAAGATGTAGAAAAATACTGTAAAACTTGTGAATGCTGCAACTCGGAGAAGGGACCTACCACTCAGCAGCGCGCTAAGATGCAGCAGTACAACGTGGGCTTTCCGTTTGAGAGGATTGCCGTGGACATACTCGAACTTTTGCCTATTACTGCACATGAGAACTCACAAGCTGCCAGTGAGAGAATGAGGGCCCGATATTACTTGCGAGCAAACGGTCCCAGATTCCAGCATGTCGAGCAACTCTTGTTTCAAAATCAATTGATATTGGTTCATTTGTTTCTACAGTACAGGCAACACAGAGCAAAGAAGAAGATATAGGCTTATTAATTCTCGAAAAGTTGGAAATGGCCTTAATCTCTTTATTCATAACGAGCTTTACACCCCTGCATCAACCAAGAAGATGATGACGGGGCATGCCTACTCCAGAACTCTGCGGGCATACATTAAGGCTGACCTAACAATGAGCAATGTTGTCTTGTCCAGAGGGAGAACAGTCAACTCTTTCCAAACATATGGGTGTCATGATGAGTGAAAGTGTTTCTGCTTATAATAATGCTCCTCAAGTAAGAAGTATACTCGAACAAACTTGAGGTGCTGATGCCTAGAGGAGCAACAGCTAGGTTATGGGTCCGCTCCTGGCTCAGGCAATCAGTACGAGGATAGAAGGTGAGCAACAGGATGCTGAGTAATTTCAAATACAGAATTTTAATATCCTGTAGCTAACCATTTCAGATCTATGCAAGAAATTCAAAAAAAGTTCCAGGTAAAGTGCACTTTTGGTAGGAACGACCTAAACCATAATGTGAAGGGCACAATTGAATCCTAGACCAGTTCAAAATACGAAATTTAAACATTATACGTCCAAGAGGTTTTAAGATTTGTGAGCTACGAACGCACATACAAGCATACATACATACGTACCGACATCAAGTCAAAAATAGTCGAAAGGGCTTAATGGGTGCTCGAAACGGATATGGCCATCAGAATCTTGGAATATGAGTTCTGTCGGTTCTACGATACTCACTTTTTCTTTGTATGAGTGAGAAATGTAAAAAATTTTGGCTCTTTCAACTCGGATATATACTAAATGAATCAAGCTAATTGCATATATAAGGTCATCACTCGACGCAAAACTTTGTGCACTTCAATTTATGTACGAGTAATATTTATCTGAAAATGTATCGTCTAGGAGTTATGAGTGAGAAAATGAAAAATGTCTGCAAATTTCCCGGTTTTCAGGATATCCCTCATACGGCACAAGCAGAAAATTGGTTCAAATTCCAATAAATTCTTTTCACATGCAAATGAGAAGATTGAACCTGTTCTCAGCTTTTCGAGTATTGATTAGCCTACAAATCCTATGTCGCCTGGCCTGTTACTACAAAATCTTTTACTAGTTTTACTGTTATTTAAGTTCCATTTAGTATGACTGAAGCCTCGTGATATTATTCATTTCCGGTGAATCTGCAACTCGATTACAGGCTTTGTGTTAGCTTCTGACTACCAAGCGCCCATTATATTCCCTGAACACCGTCCTACAAGGAGAGAAATTCGCACTATTCCCGACTTCATTGAACTATTCGCGCTGAATCGCTTCTCCCGCAAGACCTGCCAAACGAGCAGAGTAAGAATGCTCAATATCAGTATTGGCTCAATTCTAATAATATGATTCCAATCATGATTTAAATCATGGTTCGGATAATTTTATTGGAATCGCTATAAACATTTAGATATAAAGTATGCGACGCGCTCTCTACTTCACGTGGCGTCTTTTTAGGAGTTGCTGAACGGTCGGTATGCTCGGGCTCTAATAACGGAGCAACTCTATAGCGATGGTGCCGGATAGCCAGCGGGAAGGGAAGGGTTTGTTGCTGAGAATAAAGATGAACGTAAAGGGCAAACAAACAGTTTTATTTACACACAAATAAATGGGGAAAAGGTACATGAAATGACGGACACAAATTGTAACGATTATACTTGCACAATACGACGGACACGGCTTCGAACTAGCACACGAAGTCAAGAATATGATGCGTCAGATATTGGTAGTCGTCGTCAGCAGTTGTCGTAGCCCTTCGTGGCAGCGGCTACGACGTGGTGAACGGACTGTAGCCCTACGGCAGAGACTACACTTGCGGAAGGTGGATGCCGTAACCCTACGGCAGAGACTACGGCTAGGTGCATCGAATAACTGAACAGTTCGAAGCGGTTTCGGTAAATCAGAGTTAATGTAGCTGAAGGCTACCAACTGGAACAGTGAGATTGTGACTAAGTTGAGTTATTTTGAATCATTTTATCAGACGGTTACTAACAGCAGTTTTTCAGATTCTAAAATGAGAGCACTTCGTCACAAATAATTCTAGTGTAAACTAATTATCCTTGATACAAATGATTGCATACTAATAACTACAGTTCAATTTGTAATCTGAATCCAAAAAATTGGTGAAAATTTATGAAATCAGAAAAATCATGATTAAGTAGTTCATAGAGATCTGAGATTCTCAATTTTTCCACTCTAATAATTGGGGTTATTCTGTAACCAAATCGATAAGTTCTCATCGATCATCCTCCATCTCAGCCAATGAACTTAGAGATCAATAACAGAAAATCTGAACTTTCACGTGTTATAATAAGTTGATGATTGTGTTACAGAATACGACCTAGTGTTTCACCAACCCTGCCCAATATCAGAAAAAAGTTATTAGGGTCAGAAAAAGACAATTGTAAGAGAAGCCAGCTGGAAAGGTGGGTACAAGATGATTCTGAAAGATGAACTCTGTAGAATAAAGGGATATGACACAGTCAGATACATCAAACATTGTAACAGAAAGTTTTTTAAAATCATCAACAGTGGGGCTTCTTGATTTTCATCATAATTTTCTCAATCTACTTTATTTAGTGCTATTTGTTTGACATGGGAATAATGAAATATGTACAGATGTGCTGTACCAATTCCACAGGAAAACATTTTGATCATGATACGATCATTAGCAGATCACGTAAAGGTCAACATTCATGATCACTTTGTGTTAAACTTTGTCACTTTATATTAGGACGAATTTTACGACACATCATGTGTTGAAACTTATCAAGTTGTTCATGATACACAGCGTGCCAAAGAAATGTGTCAGTCACTCATTTGCGATCACCTTGTATTTTACTCTATAGCACTATCACATTTAATGGATCTGATGACACTTCATACGTTGATATCCCTCATAGTCGGACAGAATTAGCGCAGACAGGCTAGAATCAAGAAAATTGATAACTGAAGATTTCCTTTATTTGTTGGTTCATAACGTGATAAATGATAAATCTCTTTTGTACGAGGCTACATTGTCAGGTAGGCTTTCAAAACATTGTCGGAAACAGCATGAATCGATTTCATTGCGTTTTACAAGAAAACTGTGCATCAGATAAGAAGAAATGTTCAATTGTAGGAAATTCGCGATGAAGAGACAAATTCTAAGCCTCAATAGGTCCTGTAGCTTTTCGGTGAATTGCAAAACAACGTAGTTCCTGTCCATTTTCTTCGAAAACTCATAGCTTGCGTTCTATTCATTATTAGAACTTGAAATTTTTAAAGAATGTGAGTTTAGGAGCTCCAAACATTCTCACCAAATCGACTGTGAATCTTTCGGGAAATGTTGATGAAACCGAAAAAATACCCTTAACGGCCATATAAGAGTTCTTTGTCATCGTCTTAGTCCAATGTTATTACATCATATTCGAATAGCGTTTCTTCTGGGAGAGCGTAAGTATGAAAAGAATCTGTTATATATTCATCTTTATTAGCACTCAGTAAATTACATTAGATTATACATAGATAGAAACGCACGCGGTGTCGATCATTTGTGGGTCAACTTCCATTTTTTCACACACATGCATCTGATGACATATCCTTATAGACTATGCGCAGTTTCAGGCGCAAAATACAAATATATATCACTCATCTCCACTTATTTTGAACTAACTTATAAATCTAATTTTACTACAAGTTTTTCTAACTGTAGTAGATTTTCGGATGATTGGGGTTTTAGGAATTTTTGGTATAGGTATGGACTCAGGTACAGAGCTGGTAGAAATTTGAGAGCTGTCAGCTCCTCTTGCTGTATCCGTAGTATCAGTCGTTGCAGTAGTTTTTTCTTTTGATATGTTTGAAGAATTTTTTACCCTATTATGAATTTCCTGTTCTTCTCTTGACTTTAATTTAGCTGATTCTAGATTAACAATCTCTATATTCTTTGTTACAGGTGTCAGAATTCTTGATCTAAGATGATGGATATGTACAAATCTAGTTTCTGTTCCCACTTTCACAAGATAAGTGACAGAACTTCTGATTTTTGTTATAATTCCTTCAAACCATTGAATTTCTTTGTTTCTGACACTTTTAACATTAACTAGACCATTCATTTGGGAGCTAGTTGTTTTTTCATCACCATCAGTTATTTTTGCTGAGCGTTTTATCTGTGATAATGGTTTTGATGATGTGAGTCTTGTTCGAGGCGCTCTGTCAAGAAATGATTCAGCCGGAGATTTTCCAATAACTGTGCTTGGTGTGTTTCTGTATGCAAACAAAATATCATCCAACTTATGTTGCATTCCACGTATTTGTTTACCGGATGTGTCTTCTAATTTTAATTCAAGTAAAGATTTCTTGATATCTCAAACGGCTCGTTCTGCACCACCGTTTGATCCAGCATGATATGGAGGGGGTACTAAATGATTGATAGCATTTTGCTCACAAAATTGTTCAAATTCTTTTGACACTAATTGTGATCCACTATCTGAAACTAAGGTTTCTGGTAATCCATAAGCTGCAAAAATATTTCTTGATGCTGCTATTGTATTATTTGATGTAGTTGATTCTATTAATATACATCCAATCCATTTTGAATAAGAGTAAATGAGGATAAGAAATGTATAACCATCTTTTTCAGCAAAGTCGATATGTATTCTTTCAAATACTCTGGTTGTCAATGGCCTTTTATGTTAAGATTCTTCAGTTTTATTGTTTTGGGTTTTTTGGCTAATCTCGCAATTACTGATTTCTGATTCAATATCGTTATTTATGCTATGCCACCAAACTAAACTTCAAGCAATGTTTTCCATTCTCATCATGCCTGGATGTTCTTCGTGTGAAATTTGGAGAATTTCTGATTGTAATAATTCAGGTATTATTTCTCTTTGCCCCCATCTAATACATCCTTTGTCAATACTTTATTCTGTACGTTTTGGAAAATATGGCCACAACTCTGGTTCATTATTATGTTTTGGCCATCCTTGTAAAGTGATGTCAAGAACCTGCAATAAAATTTGGTCTTTGGTAGTAAATTTTGCAATATCTAGCCATGAAAACGGAGATTTTCTTACCGGCGAAAGATAAAAAACATCTTTACTCTCAGCATTCTCATTTGATAAAGGAAGTCTAGAGAATGCATCTGTTGATATCTCGTTTCCTGGTTTGTAATTTATATCATATTGATATGCCGCTAGAATTAGAGCCCACCTCTGTAATCTGGCAGCTGCAAGTGATGGTATCGCTTTCTTTGGTTCTAATATTGTAATCAATGGCTTATGGTCCATATAGTGTAAATTTTCGTCCACATAAATACGGATGGAACTTCTTTATTCCAAATATAATTCCAAGAGCTTCTTTCTCTAGTTGTGAATAATTTTCCTCTGCTTTGGATAACGTTTGGGAAGCATATAATATTGGCCGCTCTTCCCCGTTTTCCATTATGTGTGAAAGAACAGCACCTACTTCGTTTGCTGAAGAGTCACATGTTAGTATTAATTCTTTCTCAGAATCGTACGAAGTTGATGTTTTTGAATCAATTAATAATTGCTTACATTTTTCAAAACTACTCTGACATTCTTTTGTCCAAGACCAATTACGGTTAGTTCCTAATAAATTGTACAATGGACGAAGTTCAGTAGACAAATTTGGTAAATATTCAGCATAAAAATTCATTAAACCAAAAAAAGCTTTTAATGTTGTCACATTATTGGGTACGGGAGTTTACGTAACTGCTTCAATCCTTGAGAGGTTGGTTCAAATTCCGTAGCATCAATTTCGTGTCCCAAATACGTAACACTATTTTCAAAAAATTCACATTCATTTAATTTTATTCTAATTCCAAATGTTGCTGATCTTGATAGGACTTCTTCAACTGATTTAATGTTTTCTTCAATAGTCTGTGCAGTTATCAAAATATCATCTAGATAGCAAATAACATTTTCAAGATTTCTCAGAATTTCATCCATTACAGACTGAAATGTGGCAGGTGCGCTTGTAATACCATAAGGTATTCGTTTATATCTAAATAAATCCATTGGCGTATTTATAGTTGGTAACTTCTGTGTCTTTTCAGACAACTCCAATTGCTGATAAGCATTACTTAGATCGAGAACAGTATATCTACTATTCTTGATCTAAGTAAGTACCTTCTTTCAACTGTGCGAAAATATCATCTACATTTGGCAGTGGATAATGTTCGACTGTACTCACAGGATTGACTGTTACCTTGTAGTCACCGCAGATCCTTATTTTTCGGTTTGGTCTTTCCACCACGACAATTGGTGTTGCCCACTCACTGGATGTGACAGGATACAAGATATCTCCCATAACTAGTCTCTTTAGTTCTTCTCTGACAGGCTCTCGCAAAGAATATGGAACTGTTCTTAATTTACTAAAAATAGGAGTTGGGTCTCCTTTTAGGACTATATCAACTTCTGGTCTCTCAAATTTACCTTTATTTTGCTCAAATACTGTTTTAAACTCAATTTTCAAATTTCAATTACCCCTTCTTCAACATTCTTCACATTAGAATCCAAATCGATAATATCATGAACAAATTTGAATTCTGAATTATTTTTTTTTAATCAATTACGTCCGCACAACATAGGTAACTTTTTATTGGTTTCGCAATGAACATTTATTAATGGTATTGATATTTTACTTAATACATTCAGTGGTATCCCTGAAAATGTATACAGCATGGTATCCGTTTTAACTAGCTTGAAGTTTGAAAAATAATTTTTATAATGATCTTCAGTTATTACCGAAACGGAAGCGCCTGTATCCATTTCCATAGATATCACTCTGTTCCCAGCATTTATATTAATCTCAAATGAGTTCACTTTACTATCTGATACTGTGCATATTGATAAAAAATCACAATCTTCCTCTTCACCTGAGGCTGTATCTTCTTCAAAACAATTGACTTTCTTCACACATTTCACTCAGATGTCCTTTTTTCCCACATTTATGACATGAATACTCACTGAAATTGCATTTTCTACTGTGAACCTTACCACAACACTTACATTTTTCTCTCCTCTCACCGTATACCCTTTTCTGTGACGATGTGTAGTTTCTCCTATTCTTATTCATCTATCTTATGGCTTCTGTATTTGGCTGAGGCTGCATACCTTGAATTTCTTTTTCTGCTAGTTCCATCGTTCTAGCTATTTTCAATGCTTCATTGAAACTAAAATCTTTTGTTATTGCTAAAAATCTTTGTTGTATTCTTCACTTTTTAATCCACACACAAATTTATCTCTAAGTGCTTTATACAGAAATTCTCCATAATCACAAGAACTTGCTAATTTTTTCTGTGCTAGAGCTGTTATTGATTCTCCTTCTTCCTGGTTTATTTTGTTGAATTGAAATATTTCAACAATTTGAATAGTTTTTGGTGTGAAGTATGTTTTTAGCGTTTCAACTATATCTGAGAACAAATATGTTGTTGGATCATCCGGAACAGTCAAATTACTGAGGATTTGGAATGTCTTACCTCCCATTAATAAACACAAATTAGATGTTTTTTCATCATCCGCTATACTATTGGCAGTAAAGTACAACTTCAATCTTCTTACGTATGTCTGAAACGTTCCTTTTGTTTCGTCGAATTCATTACTTCGAACTATTTGTTGCTGAACAGACATCTTCTTCCTTCTTTTTTTCTCTGTTTAAAACTTATAACCACTTCCGATAACTTCCTCGCCAATTATTGTTATATATTTATCTTTATTAGCACTCAGTAAATAACATCAAATTATACATAGGTAGAAACGCACGCGGTGTCGATCATTTGTTGGTTAACTTCCGGTTTTTTACACACATGCATCTGATGACATATCCTTCTGGACTATGTGCAGTTTCGGGCGCGAAATACGAATATATATCAGAATTGATTGCAAAAAACCGCAACTTTGAGCTCAGACCGCTACGCTCGAAAGACCATACCAGATTCCTGCGTTGGATTACTATACATTGACAATTTACACAATCTTCCAACGCTCAAAAAATATTGAGCTGGCCCACGCGAATTGGGAGTGGTTTTCTAAGCGCAGCGGCCTTCAACCACATGCCGCTATCCAAAGCCTAGACGTGCGGTTCTTTGCTACCAATTTGTTCAATACCTTAACTCGCTCAAGAAGAACGTCATCTAAGTACGTTGTAGAGTGATTCTTGAAGAAGGAAAAGCTCTTCGTGAAATTGTTCCACGTCCAGCAACAACTTTTTCATGGCCGTTTTTCGGAAGAACCGTTTCTTGGTTCTTTTGACATTTCATGAAATTTGGTGCGTATGTTGAGAGCAACATATTCCACATTTTTCAGGAACTTTGAGTCCTAATGATGAATAGAACGCGAATTATGAATCTTTTAGAGAATAGACCAAATTGACGGTTATTTGCAATTCACCGAAAAGCTACTACACCGCTCAAAGCTCAAAATAACTCATTTGATTTATTTTTTAAATGTGCATCTTTTATACCCAAACACTTTCTTTGTTAGATGCATAGTTTTCTTATTGTGAAGCGTGAAAAACTGTATTTGTCAGTTTTAGCAGTTTTTGACAATATTTTTGACAGCCTGTCTGACAACGTAGCTGCGCTCAAATGAGATATGTTAAATCTATCAATTCAGACTCCAAAGCGGAGCCGCCCGCACCGTCTAAAACTCATTCAGTCGAATGCCCGCTGCGTCGAGAGTCCGTAACATCGAATATCCACTGCGGCGAATTCACCCCCACCACCACTTTGTGTGAGTGTCCGTTGAGAAGGAATGACTGTACTAGCGGTTTGATGAACATTGAGCTTGGCACATGGCGTTGTAGAGCGAGAGTTCGGAGAAATGAAAAACTCATGCATGAAATAACTATTTATTCACTTTCCCTAATTTTTAGAGTACTAGAAAATTTGATATTTTGTATGGATAGCGAAACAATTAGTCCCACAAAAAATGAGGTAAGTCAAAAAGATACACTAGATTATTTCATGCTCTATCTCAAAATTTTATTCACATTCCACTTTATAGTACATTTTTCGAATGATTTATTCCGATTCGATGATTATATCATGTGAAGTAGCTCCAATAACTTTAAATTTGAATATCATAGAGAGAGAACCACATTCATTTATTCACACAGTATTTTTATAAATTTTGTACTATATGTTATGAGAAGCGCTTTGATTAGTTCAATTTTGAAACAACCGTGAATAGATGCAGAATAAATTGAGATATCAGGTACAAATCAAGGGATCTGTGACGAAAACCAAAGAGAGTTTATAAAGGGAATAGTATAAATCAGGTATATGAGGGTGCTGCCATCATGTTCAATGATAGAACCATCATTTTTGAATGCACCAGGGTCTACGGAGACCTGGCTAAGTACCACCTAAAACAAAATTTAAATCCAAATATCAAACTGACAGCTGCAATCAATCAAAGAATATTTTTTTTTTATCAAGATGTAAGCAAACAGAAACGTTTCCTAAACATATAACTAATAATTTCAAATGTTTGAGCAACATTTTGCTCAAAGATAATCCGTACAAAAATCAAACAAATAACATAGTAAAGAACTTCAAAACTCAAACACTCAATTTAGAAATAAAAATAGCATGTTGGCGGATAGTTTTACTAGAAAAAAAATACTATCATCATTACGAAATATTACACCAAAATGCTAGCTTTGTGCATCGGCACCAGATTTATGATTTGTTACAACGAAAATTTCAATTTTTCACTTTGAAACAAAAAAAATATACAAATAAACAAATTTCGTAACCTTCAAAAGCATTAGACACATCACAGATACTAATACTACAGCGATTAATTATTGGTTTATGAATCTAACCAATGTAATTTTCCCGGAAGAAGTCTAAGAGACATTGGCACTTGGCCCCAAATTTAGTATGCCTCTTCAGTCCGCAGAATTACCCATCTTCAAATTAGTAGCAGATGTAGAATACATTTTACAAACCACTGATGATCAAGAAGCACGAGACTCGCTGAGAGCTCAATTCACTAATATCATGACGAATTTCTGTAACAAAGACAATAAAAACAACACAACAAAACAAAAAACAAGAAATTTCAAAAAAACAAAACAATTCTTGAAAAATAAAGATAACATCATAATTCTGGAAGCTGACAAAACTAATAAAACTGTTGCCATGTACAAACAAACATACATTGACAAAATGAATGACTTATTATCGGACAATACTACATACAGAATAATACAAGAAGACCAAACCAAACGAATACAGAATAAGAATAATAAATTGATAAAAAATATGTATGATAAACAATACATCACTAAAAATATGAAGAATAATCTTTCCACTAACAATGCAGTACCTCCTAGAATATATGGCCTTATCAAACTACATAAAGACAACCACCCGTTAAGACCTATAGTCAGTGGTATAAATTTACCAACTAACAATCTCGAAGAATTTCTAGCAAATCTTCTAAAAGGCTCAGAAAATACTACGTATTTTGTAAGAAACTCATTCGAGTATGAAGATTTCATCACAGAAATATAACTGGATACAGGATACGTGTCAATTTCACTGGATGTCATTTCATTATATACAAATGTACCAATAAATTTGGTGATCGCAGGAATAGGAGAAAATTGGGCAGCCATAGCACAAAGAACTAATATACCACTGCAAGAATTTTTAGAACTAATCAAATTTTGTATCAAAGAAAATTTATTTCAATTTGAAGATAAAAAGTACGTTCAATCGTTTGGTCTTGCCAAGGGTTCCTCGTTATCTCCAGTACTGGCTTATATTGTTATGGATTGCTTACTAGAAAAAGTAATACAAAAATTACCGTTTAAGCTTCCCTTCATTAAGAAATATGTGGATGATCTGATATTGGCTGTACCTGAAAACCAAATACAAAATACATTGGATACATTTAACAGTTATAATGAACACTTACAATTCAGGGTGGAAGTGGAACAGAATAGCTCCATACCGTTCCTAGACATTTCCATCATACGTGATGAAGAGGGTAGCATAACCACATCCTGGTACAGAAAACCAAGCGCATCAACAAGATATCTCAACTATTGCTCAAATCATCCAATGGTTCACCGACTGAATACAGCTCAAAATTTAATGAACAGGGCGTTAAAATTAACTTCCCCACAATATCATGGAGACATTTTGAATAAAATCAAACAATTGCTACTACTGAACAAATATCCATGTGGATTAATTAACAGCTTAATAAATAAATGTCAAAATTCTAAAAACAACGCTAGACAAGTGGAGAAAGAAAACATTACCTACTGCTCATTGATTAACATAGATGGCGTTGCTGGAAAATTGCGAGAGTTGTTTGAAAATAAATTAAAAATACGGTTAGGTTTCAAGCAAACAAAAACTGTAGGGCAATTGTTCAGTAACTTGAAATCCAAATTAAATAAAAGCCATCAATCAAATTTAATATATAAAATACCATGTGAGGATTGCGATGCCACATATACAGGTCAAACAAAAAGATATTTATCGACGAGATTGAATGAGCATAACAGAAATTGTCAGGGCAGAATAAATATGACGACAGCAAAATGTGCAGTAGTGGGACATGCAAAAGAGTTGAATCACAAGTTCAACTTCAACGGAACAAAAATAATGGATTTTGAACAAAACTCAAATAAGAGATTTACATTAGACATGCTACACATCAATGCAGATAAAAACAATATTATTATAAAAACGGACACAATGAATTTGAGTGGAATTTACAATAACCTACGTAAATATAATAATACAAACACTAGATTAAATATATTTTAAATATTAGTGCAACACTCTAATTGGTCCCTTGGGGTACTTAGTTTTTTTTTCTTATATGAAAAACTAGTATACAGGTTTCGAATAGTACAAAATTGATGTTCTAACGGTTTTCGTAAAACGGAAGACACTTTTTAGTTAATTTTAACTTTGACTACATTTAAAATATTTTCATGTTTACAAATGTTAAGTTTTCCACATCATAACTCCATGTGGAATATAATCTACACACATTCTTCATTTATCTTATCATCAAATAATGTTTCCACTGAATTTTATTAGAAACAAAATTTTTCATGTAAGTAGCTCACAGTTGAACAAATTGTAATTATTTTTTACTTATTAATCGCTTATATCATAATTTATAGTTCCTGAGGATGACACAAGTGGTGTCGAAACTAGTCGAAATCGAAAAATAAAAATAAATTCCATTGGCTGCATTCCAGAAGTTTTATTCTCCTTTTCATAAAACCAAAAGTTTAGCCTCGTTCACAATACAAAATTAGTAGTAAGTGTTAGTAGTTATAGTTAGTGGTTGGTGTTTATACTATGAGTTCTAAAAACAGCGTTCACAATGCTCGAAATTAACTCCTCATATTTCAGTTTCTCTCGTTGTTAAAGTGTACTTTGCTTCCAATTCAGAATTTTATAGAGAATTCCTCAGATGTTTTCAAAATTCAGAGTCAGAATAAATTGTTTATGACAAGAAAATAACAAGCTAACCTCAATTTTATTATCATACTAGTTTCTATAAATAATCATTATGAATAAGTAATATAAATGTTTCAATTTGACGTTGACCCATTTTACTCAGATTTCATAGCAAAAATAGAGAGAAGTCAAATGCCAAATGAATTGGGAATAAAACATATTCATTCCTTTTTCTCTCTCTTTTGATTGGTCGAGCCACTAACTACTGACTGAAAAGCTTGAAGCTTGGAATTTCTTGCCCAAACCACGGTTAGTGCAGAGCAGCGCTGGGCTCATTCGTTAAAACATTAGGTGGTTAAACATCTAGCACTAACAATAACTACTAACACAAACTACTAATTTTGTACTCTGATCGAGGCTTCATAGAAAATAACAATTCTATATAATGTGTAATGTATAATGTGATACAGACATAAATACATTGTCTTCTGTTTTATTAATCTGTTTGCGTCAATAATAATATAGTGGTGAAGAAAACTTACATGCATTAAATTTTTGTGCATGTTTCAGGAATGATCTCAAGAGTATTTTTGTTCTTCGAAAAGTTTCGAGATAGACTAGAGAATATCAAGAGTCTGATTTTGGTCGATTGTTCATTCTGTAAATAATTCCTGAACTGTAACAGATCGGGAAAAAAGTTTTAAGTGAAGAAATTGAATATTATTATTACCCTGACAGTGGCATAAGTGAACATGTTTTTTTCAAACGTCAGAAAAGTGATATGTTATGTATCTCTATTGCCAAGGTAACAGTGTCACTTCATCTGATTAGGCAGATAAAATACTAACTTCTGTTTACTTCATGTGCCTAATCACATAAAGCAGAAAAATCCAATATTTCAGCAAAATTATCCAGTAATATTTATTGTGAATGTACTTACAGTTATTGAAAATATTGTGCTCCGAAATAAACCATTTGCAATCACCTCACGTGGAAGATTATTAATATCAGCTCATGATGACACGAATGCCAATTCTAATTTCTCTTCTTTTATGTTTGCTCATATCGTAACCATGACAAAATTGTATTGAGTATAATGATTCAGTTTATTCTTATAATTGAATGCATCGCACGGCAAAATCAATACATATATTAACTTTGTGTGTGAATATATGATTATTTCAAACGTGAGCTCTTCATTTTTCCAAACTCACATTCTACAACGCGATGTGCCGAGCTCAATGTTTATCAAACCGTTAGTACAGACATTACTTCTCAACGGACACTCACACAAAGTGACAGTGAAGGTAAATTCGCCGCAGTGGTTATTCGATGCTATGGACTTTCGACGCAGCGGACATTCGACGACCTGCGTCAGAAAATACTTGCTGGTGTTCATAATATGGCAATCTGTTCACGCAAATGAAGGAAATTTATAAAAGCTGTCAGAGGCAGACATCTGCGTACACTGATAAAAGTAAAGTTTTGATTCAAAATGAATAACATTGACTGAGAACGTTTTTCGTTTTCTATATGGCGAAAACGATTCAGTTTCCAATATAGAAATAAAAAGTTTTAAATATATCACTTTGTTTCAATTCACATAAGTTTTGAACTAAAATTTTCATTATTTGTATGGAAATAACACAACCATTTAGTTGAAAATGCAAATCGTATTTCAAGAGTATCACCGTTTTCATACAAAATTTTAAAAATCTGATTCTAGAACCCTCAAACCATTCTATTTTTTCTTGAATGGTTCTTGTGTTCATTGAAAACTGATTATGTTTTGTGGTGAAGTTAAACTGTTTTGAATTATATGTGAATGAGTGTGTGGATGCATATGTATGCGTGTATATATATATATATATATATATATATATATATATATATATATATATATATATATATATATATATATATATATATATATATATATATATATATATATATATATGTGGGAGGAGAGGGTGGGGGGGATGTATGTACTCGTATAGGTTAGAAAAATACTAAATTTGAGCTATAAAATCTATTAAGCAATAAAAATAAATACAAATACAAATTCATAAAGGTGTACATAGATACAAAATATTTTCAAACTTCAACAAAGAATCACTCATACGCAAATTGATGCGCACATATAGGCATGAAGTTATAAAATGCTGAAATTTCAAAATACAAATGCATCTTAAACTTATACGCCATCACAAAAAAAAAATTGCACAAAAATTAAATTTGTTGTTAACCCAAGAAAATACTCGATGACTTTGGATGAAGAAAATCTAGGATTAGAAGTGGCCCGAGTGATGCTTACATCGTAAATCACAAGGCAACACCTACTTCACGCGTTATCAGTGTACCTGCAAAACATAATGAAACAAAAAATAAGTCCATTTTCAGGAATTGTACAATTTAAGGCCAAGTATTATATGCGCTAATAAACCTAAACTGGAGATTCATTTTCATATAAACAATACTGTAACAATAATTGTATCTATGAGAATAAATCTTCATATAGTCAGAATTTACTGGCGAATGTAATATTTGGGTTCAAATTACATATTATTTGGACAATTTGATCTTATTGAATTGCTTTTAATGATTTTATATCAAACTCACCTTTTAATTGCAGCCAGAAGTAATATTACACAACACAACACAAAAATCACACCGCTACGTTCAAACGATGAATAGCATATGATGAGCCAAGATGGCGAAAAAATTAAAAAGGTGATTTCCAGATCACGCAGCTGCAACATTGCGAGATACCATAGGTTTGTTTGAAAATAGAATACATTTTCAGTCAGAATATTCATTCTCAACATGAGAAATTATATTGTACATGAAAATAGTACCATTTTTATGAGAAAATATTTTAGTTTCACATTAAATAATTTTATACATTCATACAAAATTATTAATTTCTCTTTTAAAACTGAAATTGCTTTGGAAAAAAGGTTTATAGTTTTAATTCAAGACTAATAAATTCTAATTTTATTTGTATGAGTTCAAATAAAAACGCATTTGAGTGAATGTACATCAAGTTTTAACACAAAACTTAGAATTCAAAACCTAAAATATTTTTATACAAAAGCCTGTTGCGTGTTGATTCAAAATCACAAATGTTGAACCAATGATTTTCGTTTTCTCCACAAACGAAAAAACTCAAAACTGAAAATAGTTTTCATTCAAAGCTACCATTTTTCTCAGTGTAGAAATTAATTGTTATTATATGCAACCTTCTTATAGTATATTAATATATGGCTAATTGTCCCAACTCTGATGAAAAATATTGAATTCCACGGAATACTATCACTCTAATTGAAATGCATCATGTCTTTCTCTCAATTTTGTTCTAGCAAATGGTCATTAGGAAGAGAAAAATAGTTTATATTTCGAAGAAATTTCTAGCTGTACCACTCAACTCTCAACCTCAAAACTCGTCGTATAAAAAGTTATACTTCAATTAATGTAAAGATGTCATTCAACTGTGTTACCTTGAGTCCTACAAAATACCTTCACACCAATTGAGATGCATCACAAATCACTTGCTCACGGATATACTACACTAAGTGTTCGAATATCCCGCGCTGTCAATCAACAATCATTTTTCAAGATCATATACGCAGTCAAATTCAGCTTTTGTCATTCAGTTTTTTCATATCAGTCATTCAGTAAACTCATATCAAATATCTACTCTTATCTAAAATATATGTATAGAATAAACGAAACATAATAATAATAATTCAAAATTATTCAATTTAGGCAATAAAAAGTGTAGTTTTGTGAATTTAAGTGGTGAAATGTCATTTCAAGTTGAGTCTCCCAGTTCCAGTATTTTCACATCTTTTTGATCAATCTTTTCGCAAGTTTCAACACTAAGCTATTATTAAAATTTACGTAGGCATAACACATCTATTAGATTCAGCAAAAATACCCTAGAACATGGGATGTCAAGAGAAGAGTTTCTCAAAAATTTCTCTTCAAAAAATTTGAATAGAAGATTTTCGTCGATAAGAAATATATTATTCCTGTCTTTCTCTCACTTTTGTTCTAGCAAATGGTCATTGAGAAGAAAAAAATAGTCTATACTCCGAAGATATTTTTAGCTGTATCACTCAACTCTCAATCTCAAAATTCGTCCTATAAAAAGTTATAATTCAATTAATGTGAATATGTCATTCGATTGTGCTACCTCGAGTCCTACGAAATACTTTTAAACCAATTGGAATGCGTCACAAATCACTTGCTCACAGATATTCTACACTAAACTATTATTAAAATTCAAGAATGTTCCAAAAAGTGAGATGTCAAGACTCAAAAATTTCTCTTCAAAAAATTTGAATGAAAGATTTTCGTCGATAAGAAATATATTATTATTCTGTCTTTTTCTCACTTTTGTTCTAGCAAATGGTCATTAAAAAGGGTAAAATAGTTCATATTTCTAGCTGTATCACCTAACTCTCAATCTCAAAACTCGCCCTATGAAAAGTTATACTTCAATAAATGTGTTACCTCGGATCCTCATTACAGTCTTTTCGATGAAAGCTCAGTTTTCATCTCTTCGTAATTTATGAGGTATGTTGGAAGAAGTACTCGTGATTTCTCAAGAATACTGGCAATCTTTACGATCGATTTATCATACTTTTATATTATAAATACTTGAATAATGAACTTTTATCTGGAGAACCATCAAAATTGAATTAGTTCAGGAGCGATTGTACATATACTTTATAATTATAGGCTTTCACACTTCTTATCTTTTATGTAATGAGAAAGTGCTATTCATTTCTTCTTTTCGTGAGCTTTATTATCGTAGAGCAAACTGTTATTCTGGCTCTTGGAATCAGTCCATCAATAACTCAATTGATGATCTCACATCATTGATTTGCGCAGTTGAGGAACTCTGTAAGACCGTTCAATCAGGAAGTGACCCAAATTTCATAAAGCTAACGTCGATTATCATGTATCCAATCCATAAATCGAAACTGCACAATCATGGATCAAACTAATCATAGAAACTAGCAGACAGAAATGTAAAATTGTCTTGTGTCAGAAATAAGATATTAATTATATCAATATAGTAGTCAAAAATCTTCACTTTATTGCGGTTAATTTCATCGCAACCATTTCAAGACCTTGTATTTTTATTACTATCAAAGCTTAAAATTACTCAAGCTGTCTCTGACCATCTCAAGTATGTGGTTGTGACCGTTTCCAGTCCTCTGGGACCCTTTAGTTCAGTGCGAGGCTGTTTTCGCTCTCTCCCTTTGATAACACTAGTTTACAAAATTCAACTATTTGTCTGTTGCTGTGAATTTTATGGTTGAAAATGTTAGTAGGGAAGTATGATATGTTCTAACTCAGCCTACAAGCCTACCGATTTCACAGGTATAGATTGAAGGATGTTGGTAGGCTCTTTTGATAAATTCAAGTCCGAGATCTGCAAAATATTGATCGCGCCCGCATATGACCATATGTTCGTAGCTAATTATGCACCCTATTAGCAGACAAGATCGTTATCATAAGCATTGGGGTTAATGATGAGTCATTAAAATTATTCTTCCAGAGCACCTCAGCCCTTCCGAGTTTTAGCATATAAATAGATTTGTCAGTATCATTCGATCATTCCTCTGCAAGCGTTCGAAGAGTACAGATCAAAAAAAAAAATGTTTGTTTGCACGAAATGTAAGAAAAACTTTTCGAGTAGAGATATTTTAAGACGGCATTCGATGTTTTGCGGTGAATCCAGTAAACAACACAAGTGTAAAATTTGTAGTTCGAAGCAAACACGCCTCGATAATCTTACGACACACATCAACAAACACCATTCAGATGTTCAACTTTGCGATATTTGCGGGCTACAGTTCGCTAATGGTAAACAATTCATGGAACATAAGCACGACGATGAAGAACCGTTGATCAAGCAGAGAAAATTATCAAAAAGTAAGTCTATAATTAAGAAAGATCCGAATTTAAATTTAATACCAAAGTGTGAGAAATGTAATATAAATTTTTCGTCTCTCAGAAAATTAGGCGGTCACTTAAGATCACAAAAACATATCAATTTATCGGTAAAGCCCTTCAAACAAAATATATCTGAAATATCTTCAAGCTTTAAAAGTCGAATCGCGAGTTATCGCATCAACGGTTCGGGAATTGATATTAATGGATTTTTAGAAAACTTGAAGGATACTGTTCACGAGTTAATTGCGGACATTATAAAATCTCATAGTTCAGGAGTTAAATTCAATATTGAGCTATTCAGTTATTATATGAATGAAAAAAATCCCGGTGAATTAAAGTCATTCAATACTAAATTCAAAGTTATAACGCAATCAAAAAATAATTTCTCAGATACTTATGATAAAATGTGTGCTACTATCAGAGCTAAATGTGAAGAGTTCCAAGAACGCGATTCAGGCTGGGCACTGAAAGAGATATCTCACTTAGAACTCAATATCAATCAATACAAACCTATACGCGGATCATCATTTATAGATCTTCCAAAACAAATAAAGGACAAACGTGCCTGTATTAATGTTGAAAATAATGACGTACACTGCTTTTTGTGGGCAGTAGTTTCAGCTTTACATCCTGTAAAGAAAAATTCTGAGCGGATGTCATCATATCCACATTTCTCCAAAGTTTTAAAATATGATGATCTACATTTCCCACTGAAAGTAAATGAAATACCTAGATTTGAAGATATGAATAATATATCTGTTAACGTATTCGGACTGGAATATAAGGCTGAAACAAAAAAATTCACTACAGTAGGACCGTTTCATCACACCAAAAAAGTTCTAGAAACGCATATAAATTTATTATATATTGAGGAAGGTTCTATAGGTCACTACGTATGGATTAAAGATTTATCTCGATTAGTTCGTAGTCAGATATCAACTCGCTGCGGTAAAAAATATTTGTGTGATGGATGCTTAATATTCTTTTCAACCGAAGCATCATTTAAACAACATAAATCAAATGACTGCAATAAAATATGTACAATCATGCCAACAGAAGAATTAGTTACAGATAGAAATGGCAGTATAATGCCGGGCAATATTTTGAAATTTCAAAATTATGAAAGAAAAATGAGAGTCCCATTTGTAGTCTACTCAGATTTCGAGTGTTACCAAAAACCTATTCATTCATGTCCACCCGACTCAAATGTTAGCTATACAAATAAATCTTATATACATGTTCCATACAGTTTCGCCTATAACATAAAATGTTCATTTGATGATTCCCAGAGTAAATTTTACACTTACACAGGTCAAGATTGTGCTAAGGTATTCATGGAACAGCTTTGCAAGGATGCTAGAAAAATTTATAGTAACTATTTGAAAATTGTGCGCCCAATGTCAAAATTAACTGCTAGAGAGCAAGAAATATTTGACAAGGCTACTACATGTCATATTTGTGAAAAATCTCTGATTGCTGAGGATAAAGTAGCTGATCATGACCACCTAACATCAAAATTTGTAGGCGCGGCACATCAGTCATGTAATCTAAATTATAAAATTCCAAAAATGATTCCAGTTTTTTCCACAACTTGTCAAATTATGATTGTCACCTTTTCATCAAAGAGTTTGGTTGTGATGAAGAAAAAATTGACATTATACCTGAAAATAAGGAGAAATATATAGCTTTCACAAAATACATACCTGTCGCTGAATATATGAGTATGAAAGGTGTTTCAAATCAAATTTATTTAAAGCTGAGGTTTCTAGACTCATTCAGATTCATGGCCAGTTCTCTAGCAAAACTTTCCAAAAATTTAAAAGATGATCAATGTGTCGAGGTTAAGAAGTTTTTCCCTAACGATGAGCACTTCAAATTATTAAGAAGGAAAGGCGTCTTCCCATATAAGCATATGGATTCATTTGATAAGCTAAAAGATGTTTCACTGCCACATGAGAAACAGTTCAAAGATAGCTTCAGCAATAATAATATCACTAATGAAGAGTACAAACATGCAAAAACTGTATGGAAAACATTCTGTTGCCAGAATTTGAAAGAATATTCAGATTTATATTTAAAAACTGATGTTCTTCTTCTGACCGACATTTTTGAACAATTTCGTGATATTTGCTTAGCAGCTTATAAACTTGATCCAGCAAATTATTTCACGATTGCAGGCCTCAGCTGGGATGCCATGTTAAAAATTACTGGAATTGAACTGGAGCTTCTCACAGATATTGATATGTATCATTTTTTACAGAAGGGTATTAGAGGTGGAATCTGTCAAGCTACACTTAGGTATGTGAGAGCTAACAACAAGCATATTCCGGACTACGATAAAAATCACCCAAGTAGTTATATACTGTATTTAGATGCGAATAATCTTTACGGTTGGGCTCTTTCACAATTTATACCACACGGAAATTTTGAATGGTTAAATGATGAACGAATTTCAGAAATAGACTTTTTACAAATCGATGATGATTCATGTACCGGTTATTTTCTTGAAGTTGATATTGAATATCCTGAATCATTACATGATCTACACAATGATTTGCCATTTCTAGCTGAAAACATGATTCCTCCAAAATCTAAATATATGAATAAAAAACTCATTCCAAATTTATACAATAAATCAAAGTATATCATTCACTACCGTAACTTAAAACAAGCCATTAAACACGGTTTAAAGATTAAAAAAATCCATAGAGTTATACAGTTTCAACAGTCAGCCTGGTTGAAGCAATATATTGATTTAAATACATCTATGAGGCAGCTGGCTGAAAATGATTTCGAAAAAGACTTCTTCAAACTTATGAATAATGCAGTTTTTGGAAAAACTTTAGAGAATGTTGATAATCGGGTTGATATTAAATTGGTGAATCATTGGGATGACATTGGCCGTAAATTGGGAGCTCAATCTCTGCTAGCTAAACCAAATATGAAAAATGTCACAATATTCACAGAGAATTTAGTTGCGATACAGTTTGAAAAATTGAAAGTTCTGTACAATAAACCAATTTACATTGGATTCTCCGTTTTGGATCTTTCGAAGATATTGATGTGCGAGTTCTTCTACGATTTTCTGAAAGCAGAATATGGTAACCAAGTCTCACTGTGCTACTGTGATACAGACAGCTTTGTATTATCAATTAAAACCGACGATATCTACCGAGATCTTGCAGATAATATCGAAAAGTTTGATACTAGTAACTTTAGTCCTGAAAATAAATTTAAAATACCATTGAGAAATAGAGCAGTGTTGGGTTTGATGAAAGATGTATTAGGCGGAAAATTGATGTATGAATTCATCGCTTTACGCCCAAAAATGTATGCGTATTGTACGGAGGATGGACAAGATGATTGGAAGAAAAAGGCGAAAGGTATCACAAAGAACGTTGTCAATAATATTTTAACTGGAAATCATTACAAACAATGTCTATTCCAAAACGATATTATATATTAGAAACAGTGCACATTCCGAAGTTATAAACATACAATATATACAGTGGAACAAAACAAAATTGCACTTACCTGCAACGACGATAAAAGATTCATATGTGCCGAGGGTCATACAACATTAGCGTGGGGTCACTTTCTGATAAACGATCTCAAATATTAGTACCACACGGAGTAGTTAATATATTAATTTTTAACATTGTGTTCACATATTCTATCCGAAATTCAGAATTTGGCTGATGAAGAGGCTAGGGCAGATATCGAGCTTCAGGGTACCAAGAAAAGTACCTGTCAACTGGAGTATTCAGAGAAGTTCCATGTGATGATAAATTAGTCTAGAAAATATGTTATTGTAGAGTAAAATATTATATTTAAGAATACAATGTATTACATTCAATAAAATAGAATTTTGTCACAGGAATAAAAGTGAATTTTAGTCAATATAACCTTATAATCCTACTGTTGATCCTAACAACAATTTAAATTAATAGTGAACAGATATTGATCAAATAAAGAACAAATATTTATATTACACCAGAAACAGTTGCAGTTTTATAGACATTTTTACATTCAAACTCAATATAGGGCGCATAAATTTCAGTGTGAATATACAGTCTTGCAGTTCCCACATATGACATAAAGGTAAGTCAAGAAAAATTGAGAATGAAACATAATATATCAATGAACAGAAATGTATCATCACACAGTCCTTGATGATGTCACAGATTGAATAAGCTAGATAAGAGCGAGTACATATCCTTAAACAGATGAAGAGAATAAATCATATACCTCAGAGGGTGATATGAGGGTAATATGAGGGTAACATGAGGGTAATATGAGGGTATTTGAGCTGTTCACCTATTGTACAGAGCCGTTAAAAGCGGTTCATCTGTTCACCAGAGCTGTTCAAGAACTGTTTATCGGTTCATCAAACCTGTTCATCGATTCATCACAGCTGCTCCAAAGCTTTTATCAGCTCATCAGATCTCTTTATCGGTTCAGATTTTTCAACCTATAAACTGCTGAAGGTTTAAATAGATTATCGAAATGTTCTACCGAACAGTTGCCCGACATCTAGCAGCATGTTCACATGTCCTGATTGTTGTACTGCATTCAACTGGAAGAGCGGTCTCAGCAGGCATCGATCTACTGCACATGGAATGAACAAAATTCGTTGTGGAAGATGCAAGAAGACCTTTTCAAGAAAAGATAACTTCAAAAGACATCTATTAACACATCAGAAGAAGTCTGAACTCGATTTTGCGAAGTCGATTGATCCAGAAGAAGCAAATATGGTTTTGAAAGCAGAGAAAAATGATATATATGACCCTAATGAAGCTGTAGATCATCTAAGACTACTTTTCAGAGTCTCTCCAGGTTCCGAAAAAATCAAGCTTCTTATAGAGGAGCTTAGAGAACATGGTGTTATAGAATGAATGTAATAATTATGAATATATCATGTAACATGAATGCTAATAAATGATGTACAATCAAAGCATTATTATTCCTAACCGATTCTACTCCATACCTGAATTCATCATAACATATAATTAGCTAGTTTTTACAACAGGTGTTCACCCAGCCTGATCGGTAGTTGACGACATAGTTTGCACGTGCGGATGATTCATAAGCTCAGGTGGATAATGACACGTGCAAGCTCAATTGAATATGGCTCTGGTGTTTAGTGCATTTAACTTAAGACAGATGCTAAGATGTATGTTAATGCGGGCGAAACATCCCACAGCTTGGACAAGTGTTGGTCGTGTGCCTCCCCAGGTCCGATAATTGATCCGGTGCATGAATGTTTGACAGGGCGGTTGGTGCGAGATATATCTGAATCAGATAACTTGAGATTGAGCCAGGTTCTTTAATTTGTCTATGTCGTCAACTACCGATCAGGCTGGGTGAACACCTGTTGTAAAAACTAGCTAATTATATGTTATGATGAATTCAGGTATGGAGTAGAATCGGTTAGGAATAATAATGCTTTGATTGTACATCATTTATTAGCATTCATGTTACATGATATATTCATAATTATTACATTCATTCTATAACACCATGTTCTTTAAGCTCCTCTATAAGAAGCTTGATTTTTTCGGAACCTGGAGAGACTCTGAAAAGTAGTCTTAGATGATCTACAGCTTCATTAGGGTCATATATATCATTTTTCTCTGCTTTCAAAACCATATTTGCTTCTTCTGGATCAATCGACTTCGCAAAATCGAGTTCAGACTTCTTCTGATGTGTTAATAGATGTCTTTTGAAGTTATCTTTTCTTGAAAAGGTCTTCTTGCATCTTCCACAACGAATTTTGTTCATTCCATGTGCAGTAGATCGATGCCTGCTGAGACCGCTTTTCCAGTTGAATGCAGTACAACAATCAGGACATGTGAACATGCTGCTAGATGTCGGGCAACTGTTCGGTAGAACATTTCGATAATCTATTTAAACCTTCAGCAGTTTATAGGTTGAAAAATCTGAACCGATAAAGAGATCTGATGAGCTGATAAAAGCTTTGGAGCAGCTGTGATGAATCGATGAACAGGTTTGATGAACCGATAAACAGTTCTTGAACAGCTCTGGTGAACAGATGAACCGCTTTTAACGGCTCTGTACAATAGGTGAACAGCTCAAATACCCTCATATTACCCTCATGTTACCCTCATATTACCCTCATATCACCCTCTGAGGTATATGATTTATTCTCTTCATCTGTTTAAGGATATGTACTCGCTCTTATCTA
Source organism: Dromius quadrimaculatus (assembly GCA_963989225.1). Taxonomy (NCBI): domain Eukaryota; kingdom Metazoa; phylum Arthropoda; class Insecta; order Coleoptera; family Carabidae; genus Dromius; species Dromius quadrimaculatus. The sequence continues at coordinate 27,858,038 of OZ022326.1, read as the reverse complement.
GCTTATTCAATCTGTGACATCATCAAGGACTGTGTGATGATACATTTCTGTTCATTGATATATTATGTTTCATTCTCAATTTTTCTTGACTTACCTTTATGTCATATGTGGGAACTGCAAGACTGTATATTCACACTGAAATTTATGCGCCCTATATTGAGTTTGAATATAAAAATGTCTATAAAACTGCAACTGTTTCTGGTGTAATATAAATATTTGTTCTTCATTTGATCAATATCTGTTCACTATTAATTTAAATTGTTGTTAGGATCAACAGTAGGATTATAAGGTTATATTGACTAAAATTCACTTTTATTCCTGTGACAAAATTCTATTTTATTGAATGTAATACATTGTATTCTTAAATATAATATTTTACTCTACAATAACATATTTTCTAGACTAATTTATCATCACATGGAACTTCTCTGAATACTCCAGTTGACAGGTACTTTTCTTGGTACCCTGAAGCTCGATATCTGCCCTAGCCTCTTCATCAGCCAAATTCTGAATTTCGGATAGAATATGTGAACACAATGTTAAAAATTAATATATTAACTACTCCGTGTGGTACTAATATTTGAGATCGTTTATCAGAAAGTGACCCCACGCTAATGTTGTATGACCCTCGGCACATATGAATCTTTTATCGTCGTTGCAGGTAAGTGCAATTTTGTTTTGTTCCACTGTATATATTGTATGTTTATAACTTCGGAATGTGCACTGTTTCTGATATATAATATCGTTTTGGAATAGACATTGTTTGTAATGATTTCCAGTTAAAATATTATTGACAACGTTCTTTGTGATACCTTTCGCCTTTTTCTTCCAATCATCTTGTCCATCCTCCGTACAATACGCATACATTTTTGGGCGTAAAGCGATGAATTAATACATCAATTTTCCGCCTAATACATCTTTCATCAAACCCAACACTGCTCTATTTCTCAATGGTATTTTAACTCGTACATCAATATCTTCGAAAGATCCAAAACGGAGAATCCAATGTAAATTGGTTTATTGTATAGAACTTTCAATTTTTCAAACTGTATCGCAACTAAATTCTCTGTGAATATTGTGACATTTTTCATATTTGGTTTAGCTAGCAGAGATTGAGCTCCCAATTTACGGCCAATGTCATCCCAATGATTCACCAATTTAATATCAACCCGATTATCAACATTCTCTAAAGTTTTTCCAAAAACTGCATTATTCATAAGTTTGAAGAAGTCTTTTTCGAAATCATTTTCAGCCAGCTGCCTCATAGATGTATTTAAATCAATATATTGCTTCAACCAGGCTGACTGTTGAAACTGTATAACTCTATGGATTTTTTTAATCTTCAAACCGTGTTTAATGGCTTGTTTTAAGTTACGGTAGTGAATGATATACTTTGATTTATTGTATAAATTTGGAATGAGTTTTTTATTCATATATTTAGATTTTGGAGGAATCATGTTTTCAGCTAGAAATGGCAAATCATTGTGTAGATCATGTAATGATTCAGGATATTCAATATCAACTTCAAGAAAATAACCGGTACATGAATCATCATCGATTTGTAAAAAGTCTATTTCTGAAATTCGTTCATCATTTAACCATTCAAAATTTCCGTGTGGTATAAATTGTGAAAGAGCCCAACCGTAAAGATTATTCGCATCTAAATACAGTATATAACTACTTGGGTGATTTTTATCGTAGTCCGGAATATGCTTGTTGTTAGCTCTCACATACCTAAGTGTAGCTTGACAGATTCCACCTCTAATACCCTTCTGTAAAAAATGATACATATCAATATCTGTGAGAAGCTCCAGTTCAATTCCAGTAATTTTTAACATGGCATCCCAGCTGAGGCCTGCAATCGTGAAATAATTTGCTGGATCAAGTTTATAAGCTGCTAAGCAAATATTACGAAATTGTTCAAAAATGTCGGTCAGAAGAAGAACATCAGTTTTTAAATATAAATCTGAATATTCTTCCAAATTCTGGCAACAGAATGTTTTCCATACAGTTTTTGCATGTTTGTACTCTTCATTAGTGATATTATTATTGCTGAAGCTATCTTTGAACTGTTTCTCATGTGGCAGTGAAACATCTTTTAGCTTATCAAATGAATCCATATGCTTATATGGGAAGACGCCTCTCCTTCTTAATAATTTGAAGTGCTCATCGTTAGGGAAAAACTTCTTAACCTCGACACATTGATCATCTTTTAAATTTTTGGAAAGTTTTGCTAGAGAACTGGCCATGAATCTGAATGAGTCTAGAAACCTCAGCTTTAAATAAATTTGATTTGAAACACCTTTCATACTCATATATTCAGCGACAGGTATGTATTTTGTGAAAGCTATATATTTCTCCTTATTTTCAGGTATAATGTCAATTTTTTCTTCATCACAACCAAACTCTTTGATGAAAAGGTGACAATCATAATTTGACAAGTTGTGGAAAAAACTGGAATCATTTTTGGAATTTTATAATTTAGATTACATGACTGATGTGCCGCGCCTACAAATTTTAATGTTAGGTGGTCATGATCAGCTACTTTATCCTCAGCAATCAGAGATTTTTCACAAATGTGACATGTAGTAGCCTTGTCAAATATTTCTTGCTCTCTAGCAGTTAATTTTGACATTGGGCGCACAATTTTCAAATAGTTACTATAAATTTTTCTAGCATCCTTGCAAAGCTGTTCCATGAATACCTTAGCACAATCTTGACCTGTGTAAGTGTAAAATTTACTCTGGGAATCATCAAATGAACATTTTATGTTATAGGCGAAACTGTATGGAACATGTATATAAGATTTATTTGTATAGCTAACATTTGAGTCGGGTGGACATGAATGAATAGGTTTTTGGTAACACTCGAAATCTGAGTAGACTACAAATGGGACTCTCATTTTTCTTTCATAATTTTGAAATTTCAAAATATTGCCCGGCATTATACTGCCATTTCTATCTGTAACTAATTCTTCTGTTGGCATGATTGTACATATTTTATTGCAGTCATTTGATTTATGTTGTTTAAATGATGCTTCGGTTGAAAAGAATATTAGGCATCCATCACACAAATATTTTTTACCGCAGCGAGTTGATATCTGACTACGAACTAATCGAGATAAATCTTTAATCCATACGTAGTGACCTATAGAACCTTCCTCAATATATAATAAATTTATATGCGTTTCTAGAACTTTTTTGGTGTGATGAAACGGTCCTACTGTAGTGAATTTTTTTGTTTCAGCCTTATATTCCAGTCCGAATACGTTAACAGATATATTATTCATATCTTCAAATCTAGGTATTTCATTTACTTTCAGTGGGAAATGTAGATCATCATATTTTAAAACTTTGGAGAAATGTGGATATGATGACATCCGCTCAGAATTTTTCTTTACAGGATGTAAAGCTGAAACTACTGCCCACAAAAAGCAGTGTACGTCATTATTTTCAACATTAATACAGGCACGTTTGTCCTTTATTTGTTTTGGAAGATCTATAAATGATGATCCGCGTATAGGTTTGTATTGATTGATATTGAGTTCTAAGTGAGATATCTCTTTCAGTGCCCAGCCTGAATCGCGTTCTTGGAACTCTTCACATTTAGCTCTGATAGTAGCACACATTTTATCATAAGTATCTGAGAAATTATTTTTTGATTGCGTTATAACTTTGAATTTAGTATTGAATGACTTTAATTCACCGGGATTTTTTTCATTCATATAATAACTGAATAGCTCAATATTGAATTTAACTCCTGAACTATGAGATTTTATAATGTCCGCAATTAACTCGTGAACAGTATCCTTCAAGTTTTCTAAAAATCCATTAATATCAATTCCCGAACCGTTGATGCGATAACTCGCGATTCGACTTTTAAAGCTTGAAGATATTTCAGATATATTTTGTTTGAAGGGCTTTACCGATAAATTGATATGTTTTTGTGATCTTAAGTGACCGCCTAATTTTCTGAGAGACGAAAAATTTATATTACATTTCTCACACTTTGGTATTAAATTTAAATTCGGATCTTTCTTAATTATAGACTTACTTTTTGATAATTTTCTCTGCTTGATCAACGGTTCTTCATCGTCGTGCTTATGTTCCATGAATTGTTTACCATTAGCGAACTGTAGCCCGCAAATATCGCAAAGTTGAACATCTGAATGGTGTTTGTTGATGTGTGTCGTAAGATTATCGAGGCGTGTTTGCTTCGAACTACAAATTTAACACTTGTGTTGTTTACTGGATTCACCGCAAAACATCGAATGCCGTCTTAAAATATCTCTACTCGAAAAGTTTTTCTTACATTTCGTGCAAACAAACATTTTTTTTTTTGATCTGTACTCTTCGAACGCTTGCAGAGGAATGATCGAATGATACTGACAAATCTATTTATATGCTAAAACTCGGAAGGGCTGAGGTGCTCTGGAAGAATAATTTTAATGACTCATCATTAACCCCAATGCTTATGATAACGATCTTGTCTGCTAATAGGGTGCATAATTAGCTACGAACATATGGTCATATGCGGGCGCGATCAATATTTTGCAGATCTCGGACTTGAATTTATCAAAAGAGCCTACCAACATCCTTCAATCTATACCTGTGAAATCGGTAGGCTTGTAGGCTGAGTTAGAACATATCATACTTCCCTACTAATGTTCACTTATGAATTGTTTTTGTCAAAAATTACTTACATTTTTTTTTGTACAACTCTAGTTCCTTTGTTATTGATTGTTATCATTCCTGCGTATTTATTCGTCGATAACCTGCTTATTTCACTGTGTTAAGATTGATATCTGGAGGTTTTTTGACATGAATAGTTCAAGGAGACGTTGTTTAAACAATCCAAATTATTTTTGCCACATATGCGGAGAATATGTGTTCAAGGATTCTAGAAAAGTTCATAAGAGTTGGTTGAAAACACCTATTTTCTGTATTTTGGGATGCTCTTGGATAAAAATGACAAATCTTGGGCTCCTGATTGTGTTTGTAAATCGTGTGTTGAATATTTAAGATTATGGAAAAGTGGTTAAAGGAGTGCTTTCAAATTTAGAACACCAACCATTTGACGAGAACTCTTAAATCATCTCTATGACTGTTATTTTGTACTATAAACATAAACGGCATAAACGCTAGAAATCCAGCCAAACGGCAGTATCCAAGTTACAAAATTATTGTACCACTATTGCATATAAAACTGCGCATTATAAATCAGTTTTGTTAAATCACTAGATAGAGACGGGGACTGCTTTTCTTACGCTTGCAAAAATATTCCTCAGCTCACTATTGAAAAGATTAGAGCAGGTATTTTTGATGGCCCCCAAATTAGACAACTTACGAAAAATACTTAATTAAAAAATTCTTTGACTGAGCTTGAATTAAGGGCTTCAACAGCTTTTGTCTCTGTGGTGCAGAACTTTCTTGGAGATACGAAATCAGAAAATTATATTGAACTAGTTAAGGACCTATTTTCATAATTAAAAGATATGGGGTGCAATATGAGCATAGAACTACACTTTCTCCATAGTCACCTAGACAGGTTTTCGAAGAATTTAGGAGATATGAGCAAGGAGCAACGAAAGCGTGAGCATCAGGATAAACACGTGATGGAAGAACGTTATCAAGGTTTCTGAAATGATGTCTGACTATTGCTGGTCTCTGATACGCTATTTTCCTAAGTCTACACATAAGAGAAGAGGCCTAAAGCAAAGTTTTTCAGAACTCAATGATTTTTTTCATGTAAATACATGTTTTTTTCTGTTTTGAACGTACATAGCTGAAACTCAAAAACTAGAGCTGATAAAAAAATTCTGCTCACATATTAAAATAGGGATAACATATTTACTCAGCAACAGCTAAAATTTTTCCGGCAGCAGATGTATTGTAAACTAGTGTAATCAGTGCCCTCATTCAGATATAACTCGACCAGTCCCATATTTCACGATAGTTTAGTGATTTTACAATTGAAATTTGTTTGTGCAATTTTGTCTTGAATTCAGTATTCGTTTGCTTTTCTTGATAATCAATTTTTGCTGTAAATGTTGGTGTTCTTTATTGAATTTCTCAGACTCGTGGCTTGGTTTTAAGGTTACTTTGTTGAATTAGTATAAAGTGATTTCTTTAAATTTACTATCACTTTTGGCTTCGGCAGAGTACTATCCATCGACAGAAGACTGTCACGAGATCTTTATGGGCTCTTTGAAGTCTTCTTTTTCCACTCAATTCAGGTGACGTACTTTCCCTCCTGTTTTATTCAATATCACTTTGTCCGATCCTGCATCTGTAAAGTTCAAGTTTTCTAGTCACTTCAATACTTGGGTTTTCTTGATTGGTCCATTTTCCTACTGGTTATTGGTTCTACAAAATCCTAGGTTTTCTTTTCTGGTATTTTATTTGGAATTACTAGCTCGATTTCGGCAGAGTATTAGGCCATTCACGAGCTTCACAAATCAATATCGTCCTTTCACTCGTTTCCCTCATGCTCTCCCATCCTATCCTTTAAATGAATGCTGAATGAATTATGAATGTAACTTCTGACATTTTTTTTTTCTCCGAGTTGAGAGCATCTTCTTCTTTGCGCTCAGTAGATTCTATCAGCAAGGAGCTTTCTCTTACTTTATTCTGCTGATTTCTTGGTTTGACATAGTACCATACTTGTTTGGTTGTCGAGCTCACCTTACTGATAGAACTAATTTTCATTTCGATCTACGAGTTACTCGTTCTAAGATTGTCATTGCGTTCATCCGTTCATCCACCTTCCATGCTTGCGATCACCTCATCTGTGTTGAGTTGCATCTCTTGCCTCTTGCTTCTGCGTGAATATTTTTGTTGTTGTAAATTTTTTTTTTGTAACAATTCAACTTGTAAAAATAATTTGTTATTCTGTTCGAGCTTTCAAACCATTGTAAATTTACGTCGAAATATATTACTGGCTCTATTATTTTCAGATTGAATTTTTGATATACACGCTAACTTCACCAGGAAACTTAGCTCGGTTCTAGAGTTTAGGGGTGAGTTTCTAGCCCTTAAAAACTTGCAGCAGCTGACCGCCGACACTTCAACATCTCTCAGCTAATAATACAGACAACAGTGGTTCGCATTTCCAGTACGAAAATCTACGTCCCACAAGCAGCAAGTGTTCCCTTTCGCTAACCAGTTAACCATTTTACGACTCCACTGGGAAAGTCAGTACCAATCCGGAACACCTGGAAAAATAAAGGTAGAGGTACCACCCCTTACTTACTCCAGATGAAGATATAGCCAGCTTCAGCTAGTATCGGCTCATTTAAGTTGTACTTTTGTACTTGATTTCTGTTAATTCTTTTTCAAGTTCAGAATCCTATTTCATATAAATTTTCGATATAAACATTTATTTGGTTTTGGTTCATGAATAAATTTTTTTGCCATATCAAAACTACGTTTTTCTGTTGAATCACTTATGTTTTCACTTCATGCTTCCATCCCTACTAAGTTAGACTACTTAAACCTTCTATCTTTCCTTCTCAAGTTCTGGCGGCCATTTTTTTCTTCCGGTCTTCGCTATTTGGTTTTTGCAGAAGTGCTTTTAGCTAGCCGAGCCTTCCAAATTAAAGGTAGAGTCAATTCAATACGAATAAATATCGTTCACACTCCATTGCAATATATTTTATTGGCCAACCACTATCGAGGAGGTGACTTTCACAAATTATATCTATCAAAAACAATTCTTACGAGAAAAATAATAACCGTTTCAGAAATTGAACTAGATATGTAAATGAATTAGTTATGACATAACAAATCCATTATTTGAAATATGAGTAAAAAGCTCAATTTCAAAAAAAATGCACAACATAGGAAATCTGGGGATATAAATCTACAAAATGAAAATTCATCAACTGAAATCGTCACATTCCAACTCCACCCTCCTTGCTACTGGTCTAGATCATTGAAGGCAAATTCCATGGATGAGTATTGATGTCACTGCTGCTTTTAATAATAGTAGCTCAATTACATTGTGATCTGAAACCTAAGCTCCAGGTCTCAGTTCCCACTAGCTATAGGTCGGAATAATTGAGTGTTGAACTTCAAACGTCCAACAGTCAATACTTGATTTTGAACTGAATTATTCTAAATAATAGTGTGGAAGAGCATGATTTATGGAATGATATGTTCTACAAATCAAAAGAAATTGGCATTACTTCTTTATGCTCTGTATTCCATCCCACTTTGAACTCTTTATATTGAACATCAAAGCATTCACATCCACATAAGAGAGAAAGTAGAACAAAGACCAAACAGTCATTGAAAATGTTATGCTTACGACAGGAACTTGAGAGCTACTGTAGAATTCCTATGAATGTACTAAATTTTCTGGGATGTTATCCATTCCACTTACAAACTATGTTATTTTTCACATTCTGTCCAATTTATTGTTGGTGGACAGCCACTTACACGATTTATATTGGATGGCCGGACATCATAGAAGTATCTGTGAATCTTTTAGCTGTCTTTGGGAGTGTAGTATGTTTGTTGAAATATTTAAACTATATGGTGAGTATAACGGAATCCGATTTTCACGAATTTGGCTGATAGTGACTTCTGGAAAGTTATATTTTGGAAGTATCCGGCGTGGTCGATTAGAGTTCTATGATATTAGAGATAATCTGGGATCAATATAGGCTCACATTTTTTCTGTTCAATTGCACAAATTCTGAAAATTATGATCCTGAAGTTAACAAGGCGCTGTTTCATAATAAATACATTCTATTTTAAACATGAAATTACGTTAGAATCACATCTAACACAACGCTTCACAGAATATAAACACAGTAAGATAGCATAACACTTATAATAGAATTCCTTAACCCCAATAATCCTTTCCCGGCAGCCTCTTCTCTCTTCTCTCTCTTTTGATTAGCTGAAACCAATCAAATAACTTAAAAGTTGAATAAAAACAGTTTTTTCTGGAGTAATCGTTCGGAAACTGACTTAGTAAGACATTCAAATGAAAGTTTGGGAACGTGACGGTCATATAAAAAGTTTTCCTGAGATAACGATTTATTTCCAAGTTTGAGAGAAATCAAAACTGCTTTGCGGGACTCACTATGAATTAGCTCCGGCCGAGTAACCGTGTTTTGGGTGAAGTTCATCGGTCGAGCAGCCCAATTTCGGGGTTTATAAAGACAGTTTCGCGTGAACCTGGTGTTATCAAAAACCGCCACGAAAATCCAAGGCAAAGTGTCTGGACGCCCGCAGAGCACTCAGAGACGCAAGCGCTGACGTCCAATTCCAGATACCACCTCCAGATATCTTAGCCTTGACGCCACAATCTCCGTTTGAGAGTGTGGCTTGTAAGACAGGGAACTAGTGACAGGTGGGGTTCTCCGATTGTATACCGCTTGCCTTTTTGAGGGTTGATAATTTACCTCTTGATAAGAAAGATAAAAATGTTATTGAGCGATGCACGCTTTCCGGTCATAGTTCAAATTTCAATTAAAGGTCTGAAAAAAAAGTGTTTTTCCCGTGATATCATATTGCATGCCTTTGAAATGTTGAATAATTAAAATTAATCTAAAGCCAAGTACTGAAAGGCAAGCGATTCGCAACAGCCCAAGTGGCTCAAAGGGTTGCGTGAACTTGTGAAAAAAAATATGAAAAGGCCGTGTTTCCAAATTGCATGCCAATGGAAAGAATTGAAGTTTCAGTCATAAAACCCTTGTAAAAAAATTGGCAAGCATTCCTCGTTGGCGCAAGGGTTTGAAATTTGGGGGTAATCTTGCATAAATTTTGCACCAATTAGCCGTGATTTCAAATTGCATGTCATTTCAGCTATAGGTAATTTGTTCGATGAATTGTTATTGAGGAAATTGGCATGCACCCCAGGATGTCCCAAAATGGAGGCATGCATTGAAGAAGTTCCAAAATAAGAGAAGTAAAATTTCCGTCATTTTATTTTGCACTAATCACAAAAGAAGTATAACACACACTTCATCTCCTAAGACGTAGAACAATAGGTAGTTTCAATACTCCCTTGGCATAGCAACAAGTCATTGATTAAACAAGTGATGATAATGAAGAGGATGATGAAGATGAAATATCAAGAGAGATATTTGATACCAACTACCTGATATTCAAAGGAATTGATTCAACGAAGCGACCATCAATACCGAGGATTAAGTACAATGAAACAGTAAACATCCTAATGAAAAAAGTGAACAACATCTTACAAGCTTATATAGACCCATGTGAAGACCTAAAAGTGATTAATGAACTTATTTACATAGCAGCATTGAGCTTACTTGAAGCCAATGGTCAACATGCATACAAGTACAAAACAAGATCCACCGAAAGATCCACAAAGCCACAGTGGGAAAGAAGACTCGACAAATCAAAGAGCTAAGAGCAGCAATAGGCGTACTAACACAGGTTAATAGGAATGTACAGACAAAGCATGTACAAACAAGAGCAAAAGAAATTCTAGAGAAGCACTCCATCAACGAAAATAGGACGAGAATGGAAATGCTTGATCTGCTGAAACAAAAGCTAGCAGCAGCGGCACATAGACTGAGAAGATATAAGAGAAGCAATCTCTGCAAGCAACAAAACAAATTATTCTGCACAAATCAGAAGATGTTCCACAAAACTGTAGAAACAAACACCGATAGAGAAAGCCATCAACATACTGAAAAGAATAATATGCCCAAAGAAGAAGATATAAGAGAATTTTGGGAAGAAGTGTGGACTGTTGAAACTAAACATAAAGCAAATAATACCTGGCTAAAAAAAGAAAAGAAGATATCTGAAAAAGTACCTGTTATGCACTACAACACAATAACTAAGGAAGATCTATGTACCATCATAAAGAAAACAGCGAATTGGAAAGCACCTGGTATAGATAAATTGCACAATGACTGGATCAAGAAGTTCCACGTTACACACAACAAGTTAGCGCAACTTTACACTGATGCTCTCCGTAACCCGCAAATTATTCCGGAATTCCTAACTGGAGGTATCACTTATCTATTATCAAAAGACCAATCTAGAAGGCAAGATCCATCTAAATATAGGCCTAATACATGCCTGCCATGTATAAGCTTCATTTATCCATGATAGCAAGTAAAATAGCCGAACATCTGGAACAAAATAAAATATTATCCATCGAACAACAAGGCGCTAGGAAAAATAGTCAAGGTTGTAAGCAGCAGCTGATAATTGACTCGATAGTATCTGAAGATGCAAAAAGGAAGAGGAAAGATCTGTATATAGCCTTTATTGACTATCAGAAGGCTTTTGATAGTGTACCGCACACGTGGCTGATAGAAACACTAAGAACATACAAAATCTGCCCAACAATCATACAGCTGCTGCAAACACTTATAAAAACATGGCGAACTAGTATCCCAATAGAGAATAAGGGAATAGGCCCTATACAAATAAAACAAGAAATATTTCAGGGAGATGCACTTAGTGCATTATGGTTTTGTATGGCTCTCAATCCGATCTCAAATATTCTTAATAAAAGCAAACAAGGCTATAAGTTAGAGAACCAGATAGAATCGATGAACATCACACATCTTTTCTTCATGGATGATTTTAAATTATATGCGGAAAGCAGAGACGGATTGAAAAAGCTCATAAAACTTGTCGAATCATACAGTAAGGATATAAAAATGTCATTTGGGTTGGAAAAATGCAGGATAAATGAAATAAATAGGAAGAAATGAGAGCAGTTAGAAGAACACAGAATGGGAGAGGACAAAAGTATTACTAGTATGGAGAAGGACGAGCTGTACAAATACTTAGTGGCACTTCAAACTACTGTAGAGAGCCTCGTCATTATTCGTTTAATATTACGGATGTATAGTGTCGCATGACTGTTTGGGACTTGGACTTTCAGCGAATCTCATGCAAAGTCATCTCCGGCTTCAGGTGTCCACCTGAATCTTCTTGTAGTATGAAAATAGTCAGTATTCACTCAACCATCAACCAACAAACTTCAACATTCAGTCATCTATCCAATTCAAATTCGTGTTTATTCAATAATTGTTAAAGAGTAGTAAAGTGTACACATATAGCGTAATATAAACCATTAAATACATTCAGTTGTATTATTCACGACGGACCTACACCTGAAATCCCTAATTTTCTTATACCGATACACTCGTGTCCTTTTCGTTAAAAATTAAAGAGCACAACATAAAACTGGTGGCAGCGATTGGGATCGAATTCGAGAAAATTTGTTAGCGTCGATCAATTAAGTGCAGGAGCAAAGTGTTCGAGTCAGCCGATAGAGCGGTTCCAGAGTGTCGAGCCAGAAGCAGTACCGGACCAGCCCAAAACTCAACGATCGTTCCAGGATTTTAAGGACCAGATTTAATCACCACCGTTGTCTACATAGTGCAATGAGGCTGTTTTGTGTGTTTATGTAAGTGTTCAGTGAAAGTGCTACACAATACACTCTAACCGTAAGCTAAATGAATCCATTTTGTAAAATTCAGCAAATCTAATGCACGCTCGTTTCACTTCTTCACTCAACGATTTAGATAGGCTTCATTTATTACCAAGTTATTCCTTGAATTCTTTTAACGAATTTTTAAACAATCATCATACTGAAAATAACAAAAATTTTGAGAATATAAGTATAAATATGGCTCACAATATTTCTCTTGAAACTGGCTTAAAATTAATACCAAATTTTGATGGTAGCAATCTTGATGAACTTGCAGTTTTCGAACAATCATGTAATTTTGTCATTGAAAATATAGCTGAAGAAATTTCACCCATTTTAGTTAGAGGCATTATAACTAAATTAAGGGGAAAAGCATTCAATCTTATAGAATTTAAAACAATAAATTCATGGGATGATTTAAAGAAAATCCTTAGAGATGGAATAAGAAGTCAAAGAACTCTTTCAGATGTTCAAATAGAATTTAACAGATGTTCGCAAAAACCGAATGAAACCGTACAAAGTTATACAAACCGTTTGGAAAATTTATATCATGCTATGCTAGAAATATTATGTGAAGACAAAACTCAAGCTCAAAGTGTTACAATCACAGAAGTATTAAAAGAACAAACATTAACCCAGTATATTGAAGGATTTCAACATCCATTAAAATTATATGTGAAATCGCGAGATTATAGAGCCATTGAGGAATGTTGCTCTCGTACTTTGGAAGAAGAACGTCTTCTTCAGTCAAATAAGTCCATGCATTCTTTGAATCCGAACAAATCGTTCCAATACCAGCCAAAACAGAGAAATTCCAATTATTTTCCCTCTCCTAGATATAATCAGCCATCATCTTCTCAAAATACCTTTAACAATCAACAAATTAATAGAGAATCAAATGTTTTAATTTGCCGCTATTGCAAAATACCCGGCCATTCAATTGATCAGTGTTATAAAAGACAACGCAATAATTCGCGAAGCACAAATAACCATAATCCAAGTTCATTTACGCGAAATCAACATCAGAATGATAATAACTCTAATAAGCCTACTATTCAAAATATAAAAATTATTTCTTCACGAAACGAGATATTCAAAGTTAAAAGTTTGCATGATAATTCCGTAACAATTCCAATTTACAATTCTTTGCATCATAAATTTGATTTTTTTTAGTGGATACCGCGTCGGACGTTAATATTTTAAAGGTTACCAATATCGATGACAAATTAATATACAATCCAGATCACATTATAAGTTTATCAGGTATAAATCCTGATCCTATCTCAACTCTCGGGACAGTAGATATTTTTCTTGAAAATAATCATGAACCAACCATATTTCATTTGATTCCCTCTCATTTCCCTCTTAAGAAAGACGGAATCCTTGGTAAACCTTATATCATTAGGAATAAGGTCATTATTAATTTCGCTGAACAAATTATTGAAGAAAAAACTGTCTTCCATTCAGTATATTCAAGTAATAATGATATGAACTGTCACAAATCCTCCAAGTCCGACCCTGTTATTCTTGCACCTCGCGCAGAAACTGTCGTTTTTATGAATGTAGCGCAATCTGAATGTTTTTATGTTACAAGTGCAATTCAAATGAATAATGTGATTGTGAGCAATTGTCACACATATTCAAATATGAATGAAGAAATAAAATTTCCTATTTTAAATCCAACAGAGGATCCTATCACTTTAACTCAAGAAGATTTAAATAAAATTGAATATGAATTTTATAAATTAGAGGAGAAGTTATTCCTAGAAGTAAACGATACAAAGCAAGTATATACAGTTAATCAAGCCGAGGTAGACGTAGACCGTTTATCATTCATTAATAAATCAGTGCGGACTGATCATTTAAACAAAGAGGAACGTGAATCCTTGTTAACAATCTGCAAAGAATATTCAGATATCTTTCATCATCCGGATGAACCTTTGACGTGTACTGATCTTATAAAACATTCTATAAAAATTCCCGAAGATTCACCTCCAATAAATATTTGTCCTTATCGTTTACCAGAATCTCAGAAAATCGAAATACAGAATCAAATGGATAAAATGGAAAAAGATGGTGTTATAACAAAAAGTATTTCTCCCTACAATGCTCCTCTTCTTGTTGTTCCGAAAAAGCTAGATGCTTCCGGGCAGAAAAAATTTCGTGTTGTCGTGGAAATGAAATTACTACGGGCACTGTATTTCCCATCCCAAATATAACTGAGATTTTAGATCAGTTGGGAAATTCCAAATATTTCAGTACCTTAGACTTGGCCTCGGGGTACCATCAAGTCAAAATGAATTCTGAAGACAGACCTAAAACCGCCTTCTCAAATTCGACGGGTCATTATGAATGCGTTCGGATGCCGTTTGGGTTGAAAAGAGCGCCGAGTACGTTTCAAAGTTTGATGAACTCGGTACTTACCGGATTGCAAGGTTCTAAATGTTTTGTCTATCTTGACGATATCGTCATTTATGGATCCACCCTAAAAGAGCACAATGATAGACTGCAAGATGTAATGAAGTCATTACGTAAATATAATCTCAAGTTACAAGTAGATAAATGTGACTTTCTGTGTAAGGAGGTCAACTACCTAGGTCATATGATCACGGAGGAGGGTATTAAGCCCGATCCGTCAAAAATACAATCCGTTATTGAATTTCATATCCCTAAAAATCCAAAGGATGTAAAATCTTTTCTTGGACTTTGCGGATATTATCGAAAATTTATTAAGAATTTCAGTCAAATAGCTAAGCCATTAACAGATTCACTTAAAAAGAATAATTGGTTGTCGTGGACTGCAAATCATCAGGAATCATTTGAAAAGCTTAGAACATTATTAACTTCTGCGCCTTTATTACAATATCCCGATTTCAGTGAAGAGTTTGTTTTAACTACAGATGCGTCAAATAAAGCAATCGGTGCTATTTTATCCCAAGGTAAAATTGGTGAAGATAGGTTGATCGCGTATGCAAGCCGAACATTAAATAGAGCCGAGCAAAACTATACAACTACGGAAAAAGAGTTGTTGGCGATAGTTTGGTCGATTAATCATCTCCGTCCGTACCTATACGGCCGTCAATTTCTTATTATCACTGACCACAAACCCCTGACTTGGATATTCAATGTTAAAGACCCTGGGTCATGTCTCATGCGGTGGCGTATCAAATTAGAAGAATAGAATTATAAGATTATTCATAAAGCGGGAAAAATGAATGTTAACGCGAACGCCTTGAGTAGAATCTATAAAATAAACGCAGAATCAACAGATTCAAATATCTTCGATAGTCCACGTGAATCAACAATAGTACAATGTATTTCACGTGATTTAAAAATGAATGCTGGCTTAGCTCTTGAAACAATTAGATTATATCCTGATATCAAACAAGAAATTAAAACTATTTTAGATAGTAATCCCGATTATGGAATAGTTTGCGTTAAGAATGATGAATTTAATTTTATTTTCCTGATAACAAAGTTGAATTATTTCGAAAAGCCAACAGAAGGAGCAATTATTTCATGTCTCAAAACATTAAAGTTATTTGGTGAAATAGAGAATATAGTAGAGCTTCATTTCCCAAAAATCGCTTGTGGTAATGACTTGCACAATTGGAATGAAATTAGAGCTTTAATAAAAGTAATTTTTGAGGATTCCAATGTAAAATTGATTCCACATGAATATTATAAAGTAACAGAGGAAGAAAAGCTCAAATTATTTGCTGACTATCATAATTCTAAGGTCGGTGGACACTGCGGTGTAAAACGCATGGTGAAGAAATTAAAGAGACAGTTCAATTGGAAAAATTTGAAAAATGAAGTGCAGACATATCTGAAAAATTGCGAGCAATGTCAAAAGAATAAAGCAAAGAATAAGAATATAAAAAATCCTATGTTGATTACCACTACTTCAAATTACCCTTTCCAAAAATTCTTTTTGGACGTTGTGGGTCCACTTCCTATATCTTCCAGTTGTAATTAATATATATTAACGATGCAAGATGATTTAACTAAATATTCAATTGCGGTACCGATGCCCGATCAATTAGCGGAAACCGTGGCGAAAAATTTTGTTCAGTTCATGGTTTGTCAATATGGAGCCCCTGATTCAGTATTAACTAATCAAGGAACGAATTTTCTGAGTAGAATATTCACAGAAATATGTAAAATTTTGAAAATTAAGAAATTTAAAACTACCCCTTACCATCCTCAAAGTAATGGAGCTCTCGAAAGAAGTCATAGGACTTTAGTAGAATATTTGCGAAATTTCGTGGATAAGGACCTTTCTAATTGAGATAAATTAATTCCTACAGCTATGTTAGCTTATAATACTTCTGTGCATGCTAGCACAAATTTCACTCCGTTTGAATTATTGTTCGGACGAGAAATGAGTTTGCCATTTAAAAATGCAAACCCGACTAATAATTATAATTTTGGAGATTATCATGAACAATTGAAGGAGACTTTAAAATTTGTCAGTAAGATAGCAAGAGAGAATTTATTAAAAAATAAAGAAAAATCTAAAGAATTATATGATAGAAATATTCATTCCAAAACAATCCACTCGAATGATAAAGTATTGATAAAAAATCATTTATCCAAGAATAAATTAGAACAAAAATGGTTAGGCCCATTTGTAATATTGGAAGTTTTGGATGATACAGAAAATATCATTATTGAGAGAAATAAAAAGCCATATAAAATTCATAAGAATGAAGTTATTATATTCAACGAATAAATACATTAATTAATTCTTTAATTTTGTTTACAGATTCCCTGTACTGGTAGCAAGCCTTTCTTTATTTTCCGATTCGAAATTTGAAAATGCTCCAGGTATATATTTTGAAACGTTAGGTAATGTTAGAGTTTATTCTAAGTATTGGAATCTGATAACTTTTATAGATTTAGAATATTTTTATTATAGAATTAGCCCAATTTATAAATTTTATGATCAAGTATCGGATATTTGTGGTACAGTATACAAAAATGAAACCAAAAGCCCGTGTAAACAATTTTATCAGCTTATCCAACCTGTAGTATCAAATATCAAAACAAAGAGATCAGAATTGTTGAGTTTAGTTTCCCATCAAGATCATGAGCGTAGAAAACGAGGTTTATTTAATTTTGTGGGTAAACTTTCAAAAACTCTTTTTGGTACAATGGACAGTGAAGATGAAGAGTATTTGAATGACAAGATTAATAAATTTACAAAAAATGAAGAGAACCTTTTATCTTTAGCGCGTCAACAGATGAATATTGTAGAATCAACCCTTACTGCAGTTAATACCTCCATCAGTAATTTACGTCAAAATGAAAATAAATTGTTGAATGAGATAACAGATTTACGAATATCATTAAAAGATTTAAATAGAGATGTTTTAAAGAGTAGATTGAATTTATTCATAATGAATAATTTATTTTCCTTGAATTTTTTAATCCAAGAATATGAAATGGAAATTGAAGTATTGATTGATGTAATTTTATTTTCCAAAGTAGGTATAGTTCACCCTCGCGTTTTACCACCCCTACAAATAGTAAATGAATTAAAACGAATTCAAGATTTTCTTCCAACGGGCTCAGAATTCCCTTTTAATATACATTTGAAAGATATGCATGATCTGCTGAATTCAATATCAAATATTAATGTGTATATCAAAGACAATAAACTAGTATATATTGTAACGATTCCCATTGTAGATAATAAGATATTTAAAGGATTTCAATTGATACCTTTACCAGTATTAGTTTCAAACAATTCTTATGTTTATGTTCAAGTAATAAATAAATATATGTTGATAGAAGATAACAAGCAAAGATTTACTTTATTAAATGATTTTGATTATTTCAAATGTAAACAAACAATTTACTTCAAAATATGTTTCCTCAAACAGCCTCTTTATCTTTCACATTTATATAAGTCATGTGAAATAGAGTTATATAATTCAGAAAACATTATTCCTAGTTCATGTAATGTGAAGTCAATCAATATAAATCAAAATATGTGGCATTCTTTATCTAGAAGTGATAGTTGGCTGTATGTAGTTCGAAAGATTGAGGAAATTCAAATTAAATGTCAATATAAGGAATTGTTTAGTTATAAGTTATTGCCTGGTACTGGAATATTTAGTTTTATAGATAATTGTACTGCTTTTACTGTTGAAATGGAGTTATTCAGTAATAGAAAATTCACTTCTGTTATTTCAGTCGACTTTTTACCAAAATATAATGTTACCGATTCAATTAATGTAGACATTGTTAGAGAATATAATTCCATTTCAAAAGATAATGCCTCTATATTGTTTTCTAGTGATAAGATTATAAATAATTTTCATGAATTGGATATGATTGGAGAAAAATTATCGGATTCAGAATTGATATATAATAATGTCAGGAATGGAATTGAAAATGAAGGAAAAACTGATTACAATATTTTATTCAATTATAGTATTTTATTTGTCATAATTTGCTTCATTTGTTTTTATGTTATTAAAGTTTTTATTGTCAAATATTTCAAAAATAAACAGATTCGTAATGAGGCAGTTGAATTGCCTAGGCTTACTAGATCAGAAACAGATTTAATTTATGTGGCTGCGTCCACATCTACGGATTTGGGAACTAAACCATCTGTCTAATTGATAAGTGCCGATACCCGAAATTATTTGTTAGGGTATCAACCCTTATGTTAAGGGGGAAAATGTAGAGAGCCTTCTCATTATTCGTTGATTATTACGGATGTATAGTGTCGCATGACTGTCTGGGACTTGGACTTTCAGCGATTCTCATGCAAAGTCATCTCCGGCTTCAGGTGTCCACCTGAAGCTTCTTGTAGTATGAAAATAGTCAGTATTCACTCAACCATCAACCAACAAACTTCAACATTCAGTCATCTATCCAATTCAAATTCGTGTTTATTTAATAATTGTTAAAGAGTAGTAAAGTGTACACATATAGCGTAATATAAACCATTAAATACATTCAGTTGTATTATTCACGACGGACCTACACCTGAAATCCCTTATTTTCTCATACCGATACACTCGTGTCCTTTTCGTCAAAAATTAAAGGGCACAACACTACCAACATAGCCCATACAAAGATAAAGGAAAATTTAAAGGACAAATTGAAATGCAGAGTGCAGAACATCCCAAACACAGATCTATCAGCTAGAAATAAAGTAAAAGCAGTAAATATATACGCTATACCAGTAGTGACGTACAGCTTTGGAGTAGTCCGTTGGTCGGATACAGACTTGGTTGGCCTTAACATCATGATGTGATCACTATTTACTAAATATAGAGACCACCATCCACGAAGCAGTGTAGAGAGGTTCCATCTTTCCCGACATATGGGAGGAAGAAGTGTTATGGATCTGATGAACGCTCACTACAAACAAATAAATAACTTACGGCAATATTTCTACACTGAATCGTTAGCTGCAGAATATTACAAAATTATTGCGACTTCAGATAACAAACTCACTCCCCTTACTCTAAGCTCTCCTGAATACGATACGAATTTCAGAATAACAAGTAACACCGACAAAATTGAAGCATGGAAGAGTAAGGAGCTACATGGACGTCATGCACATAGATTGGAAGACCCAAATGTTGACAAAATAGCCTCAAATGCATGGTTGACTGATGGCAACCTATTCTCTGAGGCAGAATGCTTTTATCTAGCGATACAGAATCAGGTGGTTATGACACTAAACTATAGGAAACTTATTATAAAGGACAAAGAAGTAGCTAGCGACAAATGCAGAGTGTGCAAGTTGCAGACAGATCACAGCGATCATATAACGAGTGGATGCGAAATTCTGGCAAAAACTCTCTATATAGACAGGCACAATAATGTCGCAAAAATTGTGCATCAACAACTTTTGAACTAAATCATTGAGCAAGAAAGGGTTCCGTACTACAATTACAACCTTACCCCAGTAGTCGAGACTGACACACACAAGCTATACTGGGATAGAGCAATCATAACCGATAAGACAGTTATACATAACAGACCAGATATTGCATTGCAAGATAAAATAAAGAAGCATACTTACCTTATTGATGTTGCTATACCAGCCGCAGTAAACCTGGAAAAGAAACACAGAGAGAAAGTTGAGAAATATGAACCATTTGCAATGGAAATAAGAAGAATATGGGAACAGGAGAAGGTATTTATCATCCCAATTATCATAGGAGCAACTGAAGAGATTCCTAAGAAACTAAACAGATCCCTTGAACATATACATCTAAAATATAAAGCTTATAAGACTATGCAGAAGGCAGCAATACTAGGAACAACACATATTACAAGAAAAGTACTTAACATCAAATAGTACAGAAAAACGGGGAGGTATACTTGTCATAGACCGTATACTTACCTGAGTCGTATTCCAAGGAATTCTTCTTGAGCGCAGTTACAATAATAATAATATATATTTCCCAACAGATATCCATTTACAGGGAAAATCAAAACATAATTCATGAAATCAGTAAATCATACAAAAAAAAATAATTAATGAATAATAATAAGTATAAGAATTATGAATATAGTGATGATAAAGATACACAATTGTATTCTATTGAATTTATTGTACGAATATGTCATTTATTAGACGATCAGTGTTTCTGCACATGATGTGGATTGGTGAACGCCGTCTTAGATCGGTATGTGCTCTCTGTAGGTAGAAGATTTGTAAGTGTCTAGCTGATATTCTAGGAACATAGAATTGAATACAGGAGAGCAAATAAGGTACATCCATTTCATTATGCACTAGCTGGGAAAGAAGCCTGATACTACTCATTTCTCCTCTGTGTGTTAATGACTTAACATTATGACGCTGCAAGAGCGATTCATGATCAGTACCACGTTCTGGATATAAATTATCAAGTGTATATCAATTGTTCACGTTCTTCTTGTTTCTGCCGTTTGGCCATATGAAAGTTGATATCATAAGTATCTCGTAGAAACGAATGGCATAAGTTTTTCGAATGACCAATTCAAGATATGCACAAAAACATTCAAATTTTCACAAGATGTTCTCGTACATATGTTGACTTGATCTTGAAAAAACAAAAAGAAAAATGTTGCAAGAGAATCTATCTGCCGTACCATATACCTATGCTTATATTGTATACGTATGTATACTATGAGTTTGGTTCAAGCTAGAGCAGAAATTCAAAAAAGGCTAAAATCCTCTTTCTTGTTGTTATTTGATAAATTAAAAAATAAAAATATTTGCAAAACAGACTGCATTTTTATTCTTTTCTTCTAAGCTCATGAAAAAGTCGCATGTGCATGTATACCGCAGGTAGCTCGGGCGCTACCCGCACTGTACCCTAGCGGCTTTGAGCGGCTTTGCGCGCTAGTCGACCAACGCCCCCTGTGAACGGAAAGACAATATCGCAGCGCCCCTAGTATGCCCGAAGCCTAGTTTCGCAATGCCTCACTTAGCTTATGGTATCCCTAAGATTAAGGCCAAAGATCGTTACTAAGGTCAGTTTTGAACGTTATAAAGTGTATGTCTCACCCGAATATGCAGGAAGTCGTGAACAATGAAATATTGTTTTATTGAATTCTTATTTGCCCGGTCATATCTCAACCAAATGAATCAGACCTCATATAAATATCAATGAATTATGCATTGACATATCTTCCATTGCAAGTTACGTGATTATTGTACCAACTATCAATGGTATATGGTCGAGTATTTCGCGTTGTTCTTGGATTCACCTGTGAACTTACTCTGCCTCATCTCGCAGTGTGGAATCAAATACACTCTATCGAATGAAATTCTTATGGAATAAATAACTCCATGAGATCAACTGCATTCATTTCAAAATGGTACCAATTTGAAGAGCCAATCAAGTTAGATATGCGTAGTGTGTTCGGGCAACATAGACTTTTCACATAGAATTTGAGTTACTATTAATCAGGGCTGCTATGGATTTGAATAATCTCATGAAATCATTGTGTTGTGAAACTAAACTTCTTTCTGATATTTTTTCCACATAAAACTAAAATTCATGCATTGTGGATACATAGCTTCAAGGCGAATGTCTTTGTGTAGCATGACTTGATAAAAACTCTCATTTCATTATTCTATTTACTTCCCTATCATATCACTTAGAAACCTAATTCAAAAACATTTTGAAAGAAATAGAGTGTCTACACACAAATGTCACCTTACTTTTTTACTACAATCACCCATTTGTTAAATAATTTTTGTAAAAGTTACAACAAATTGCTGTATTTCAAATCCAATTCTACGCGATACTGAGAATCAATTTTCAATCTCCACTTCGGAGCCCGTGTATAAAATTTTGTGAACATCAAACAGTTTTTATGGAAAAAAATATGTAGTGTGAATTTTGAGTGAATTGCATAATAGTTTTAGTGAAAATTTGAATATTTTGTTGAAATTTGTCCATAGCGAGGGGCGACACTAAGTGAGAGAATTAGGAGTTGAATAGAACTCCGCTCTTGGGTTTATGACACTACCTGCAAGCAATTCAGATTCACAAAATATTATTTGGCGTTTTGAAATCTAACAAAGCTTTGCAACTTGAAGTTTTGTTGGGACTTATACAAATTAGTTAATAGAGCATTGTTTCCAAAAACTATTCTTGTTTACAGTTATAGCAATTATAGTAAGACAAAAGAGATTAAAGATGAAGATTTAAGTATCAGGATATTTTCTTGGGAATTATACAAATCTGTTAATACAGCATTGTTTTTCTGAAAAGTATTATAGTTTATAGTTATAGAATCATAGTTAGAGATGTCATCGCAATTGCAAATGAAATTTGTAAAATCAAAAATAGTATATAATGTACACTTTGAGCTCCAAAGCTTTTCTGACCCGATAGTAATTTGGATATAGGTTCCTAGTTGATATCAAAGATACTTTCACGTGGAATACTGGAGAAATTTGAAAAATGGTAGCTCAATTTCTCGCAAATAACTTGAAAACTAAGGATTTTCACGGTATTTGTGATATTGAGGAATAGTACATTCTGATAGAAGTGCGGAATGGAGATCATTCCATGCGAATGTGAATAATTCAGCCACGGGACGAAATCAAGTGGCAGAATTCACATGAGCGTGATATGATCGATTCGCAGGAGTGAGGAATATTATTTTTTCTACAGTCAAAAGTGCCCGCGTGAATATCTATAACCAAAATATACCGATTTCTGAGAATGAATTTGCTTCATTGATTTTATTCCAATTCATCAAATGTTGATAAAATTACTCATATTGACTTCATTTTAAAGAGGAATGATAAGAAAATCAGAAAGAATTAAAATAATGACAGTATTAATACAGTTTTTTCGCGACGCAACGCGGCTTACTTAGGAACCTCTGAGCGTGCGGAATGACCCCTATTCCGCACACTACAGCGTATGGAGTGGGTATCATTATAGTGACTGTGGAAAAAACTCTTTTCTTTTGATTGCATTTTTACTTCCGCGACCTATAAAATAATAGGGGAAATATTGAAATCGTGATTTTTTGACAATTCAAGATTCTGATGAATCCTCACATTTTAGACCCTACTGAAACCAAAAAACATAGTTCCAATAAAAGTCGGTCTGTCGGTCTGCGTGGAAGCACAATAACTTGAAAACGCCAGAAGCGCCTCCGAATGTTCGACGGAAATCTTATATTTGAATTCTTGACCTAAAATCCAAGTTGAAGTTCATAATAGAGAGCTTTTTTCAACCAGTGGTACTTGAACTTAATTGATGGAACTTTTTAATTTTTTGCGTTTATTTTATGAACGGTAGTATTTATCATAATATATGAAATAGCTAAAACTTCTCTTTAAATAATTTGGCACAGCATTCATTAGCAACATTTATCTGAACTATCGGTGATTCACTTGTGATTATCGAAATTTTAATTATTATAGAACTCGTTATATTTTTCTGAACCAAAAAAACAATGAGAATTATTATCATTCCATTTTGACATCACATGCAAGCGTCTATCAATTGTTTTTGAAAATAAGTAATTTTGCTCTATCGTATTTGGTATTGGAAAGCTCTATTGAGATAATGCTAGCATAAGTGTCAAAAAGGATATTTAAACAATTATTGATTGTTTCTATCACAAACCATTTACACGATGTCTAATTTGGTATCAATTTTAAGCTCTCGGGAAGATAAGCTTTAAAATCAAAAATTTATCATCAAGTAGTGGAACCCACGTTACCATCTTCAAATTACATTTCCAGTGGTCGAATATCGGAACTGTATATTCCAATTAATTGAAAACCTCAAAAATCTACAAAAAAAACTCTTTATTGACAAAAATACTTATTTTATGTGGGGATTAGAAAATAACCGCATCTGTCACTCGTGTCACTTTAACAACGACAGCTGTCACTTTAACAGCGACAGCTGTCACTTTAACAGCGACAGCTGTCACTCTAACAACGACAGCTGTCACTTGACCGATGGTAGCTATCATTGTCACCCCGGAATACTCAATTGATTGACGTGGCACTATAAATTTCTGGAACTCCAGCGATATAAAACTGGACATGAAATTTATGGTCGGGGAAGTACTGTAATTGACACAGCAGATTTTATCAATATTAATAAGAAAATATTCTTTCTCAGAAATTTAGAGTGTCGTACCAATCAATTGCATATTTCAAAGTGGAAGCTGTCATTGTCAAAGTGACAGCTGTCATTGTTGAAGTGACAGATGACAGTTATTTTATGGTCCTCACAAAATTAGTATTTTCATAAATGAAGAGTTCTTTTATAGATTTTTTGGGATTGATGGATTAGTGAATACGCATGTAAAAAATTAATGGGGACTTACGATTTCAAAATTTCACTATGGCCATCTAACGAGCGTCGATGCAACTTCTCAATAGCCATCTAGCGTATGCTAGCTGAAGCTAGTAACGCGATTGATTTTTGAAGTGACAGTTATCACGTAATCAAAATAAATCGCTGTCATATTTCAGGCATCAAGAAGCAGCTCAATATAAGTATGATTTATCCAGCTCATTTCCAAGAATAACTGATCATTGTAACGTGAATGAATAAATTCCAATCTATCATGTTATCGATCTCCAAATATGTAATTCTGTATACATACGTTTTTTAATATAAAGGATTGATTAATAAAGATATGTACCACTGAGAGCGGTCATAACATAACAACGCCTGACTACTATAAGAAAAGAAAGAGAACTACGGAAAGGACTGTATTGCTCATATTATTGACTTTGGTTGTGTTGTCCCGACTTAAGCGCGGACTAAGTAGGAAAGACGGACAGTTAAGCGTATCTAGATGGTCTTGATACATTAACGCGCTCTGTCACCGAGCTAGCTTTCTCTCTTTATTTGGGTAGCGGCGTGACGGTGGAATGGTGGCTAGCGTGACGTCAGAATCATAAGTCCCCATTGTCAAGATATCAAAAATAATACTTTCTTGTCTTGTCTTGGAAAATAGAAAATACTTCTTGTCTCTCAATTTCAAGACAAGATCAGGATTATTTCCTGATTCTTGTGTAACACTGGAAATAATTGACATTTCATGTTTCAAAAGATTTATGACTTTTGAGAACGTCCATTTTTGTCATAAAATAACCAATTGTGGGGTACGCTCAAAACTCTTGAAAGCTGCGACATACGTATTAGATAGTCAGCATTGCTCACTGCAATGATGTATATTGAGTGCTTACTACTTTCAAGGGAACGCCCTAACACACCTATTTTGGTTCTCTCCCCTTTACACTTTCAAAACCGTAGATAGTATAGGATTGCAAGAGAATCGCCTTTAGAAGTATGCCTGAATTTTGGACCACACTAAGTAAAATAAAATGGAAAATTTCTCGGAAAAACTCCTGTTTCTCGATTGTGTTAGTGAAATTTAGAACAGGGTCTCAATCATATTCGATGAATCGATTTAGGTACAAATGTTGTACAGGTCCAGATTCTCAAATGAGTTTCTCTTTAACGAGTTACTGCCGTACGAGAGAAAACTCAACATTAAATATTCAGATACATATTTTTTATAGCCAAATGACAAAAAGGAGACCTTCATAATTTCGTCATGTCCATCTGTTACTAAGTCACAATCATTTCAGTTTTTTTATGAATCATTATGAAATGATTCACTCAAATCACAAAAAAAAACAGTAGGGGGCGGTACAACATAATAGCAACTAGAGAACAAGAAAGAAGGAATCCGTGCACATAATCTCGTGGGATATCATAAGATAAGTTTTGTAAAATGAGAAGAAAGTCTCGAAATTACTTTTCCATTTTGATGAATAATTGGTGAAATATGCGCCTCAAAATTCGTGAGAAGTTTGTCCTCCATCCTTCAAATTCTCGAGACTGGGAAATTCTGACAAATTGTTATGATAGAGCTTAAATAACAGTTTCAAGTGAAAATGGCTCGCATAAGATCCGCTTTTTAGATTTTGAGCTATGGGATATTGTCGGTTACACGCTGTTTTGTGTAGTACTCTACAGACTCATAAGTATCTTGTATTCGGAAATCTATGTTCAGCTAAAACTAAGAGTGAAAAATTAATATAAACACAATTATTGACCTCGAAATTCAACGGTGAACGTTCTTTTCCACTATGTAGTCCTTCACTGTGCTTGATCCAGCACGCACTTGGCCGATTTTTATATTAATTCGAAAATTTTACATCGGTATTATGCTAGAGGCCATTTTTATTGCTTTGATTGGTACAATTGACACAGTCGCCATGGTTCCATAGGAATCGCTGCGAGCGCTTTGTCGGGGCGAACAATAATACCGTGAATAATTTCAATATTTTGATGCAGTTCGATGATTACTGGACAGAAAATTTATTTCAAAATGTTATGAGACGATAATAAATAGATTTCTTGGATTGAAGTTTGTATATTTATTCATATTTTCTAACGTTAAACTCCATCCGAAAGTCTTCATGAAAAAAATGAGCCCAAGATGAAATAAGGCAAGAATCTAGTTAATAAAAAATTGAAAATATACAAAGTATTAGATGTGGAAACGTGGGCTCCAAATTCAGTGCAAAAAGGACAAAATTCTTCCAACATTCACCTAAAGTCTGAGGAAGAACCAGATGAAAACTTCAAACAGAGTATTCAATGATATGAGTCTTGAAAATTATCATAGTGAAAAAAGATTCAATCAATATAACACATAAGGACGATGTTCTGTTTCTGCAAACGCACACAGCTCCAATGTTATAGAATTTTTTGATCAAAAGAACTGAGTTCCAATAATATACATAAATTCAATAAAAATAAGTATCAAGACAAACATTTCACAAATCAGGTATGACTATCACAATGAAATAGATAATATGGGTCTTGACAACTGCCACAGTCAAAAATTTGTTGATTATCAAAACATACAGTAACGATGTCTTGTTCTTGAGGACGCACACAGTTCCAAGGTCTAGACATGTCATAAGAATTTCTTACAAAAGAACTGACTTTCAATTATGTACATAAACGTGATGAAAATTAGAATCGAGACAAATATTTTACAAATCATGTATGTC
This sequence comes from Dromius quadrimaculatus, assembly GCA_963989225.1. NCBI lineage: Eukaryota > Metazoa > Arthropoda > Insecta > Coleoptera > Carabidae > Dromius > Dromius quadrimaculatus. The sequence continues at coordinate 27,830,062 of OZ022326.1, read as the reverse complement.
TATTATCAATCATAGAGGGCCTGACATTTGCCAACTCAAAACCATCAGTATGGTTGAAATTATTCGGATCTTGAATGATTACAATCGCTTCCTTGATCAATCTTGCAATTACTCTTGTTCTTTCAAACTTGATGTCATGCAAAAGCTCAATGGCATTATCAGCAACAGAAGATTTGTTTGGATATTTGAGTCTTATACATCTTATATGTTCACGAATACGCGTGCTCACAGTTCTGTCCGTGTGACCAATATAGACTTTCCCACAGATACAATGAATCTTATAAATACCCGAAGATTGTAAAGGGATCATGTCCTTCGCGAGTCTCAAGGACCGCTTGATTATCGTGACAGGAGCAAAGGAAACTTTGAAATTATATCGAGACAGAATCATTTCGATCTTCTCTGGAACATTACTAACATAAGGCAAAGAAACATGATTCTCACTCACGCCATTATCCGCAACAGTAGCATTGGTAGAATCTGGTCGAAGTTCTTGCTCAATAGAACTATGAGAAATACAGTTTTTCTAGAGAATAACTTCTAGATTATTAATCTTTTCATAAAGTTTATCAGAGTGACAAATATCATTAGTTCTTTGAAAAAGACATTAAATTATTCCATACTTCTGTGAAGGATGGTTATATGATTCTGCATAAAAATATAGGTTTGTGTGAGTTGACTTCCTATAAATGATAATAACCCAGTACTTCCTAATTCTAATGAGAATTTGATGATTCCAAGGACATTTATAAATGATTAAAAAAACAATCCAAGTTATCACGACCATGAGGCCAGATTGTAGAAAAAGCCTCCACATAACGCAACTATAAGGATATTTCTAATACTTCATCTCCAAAACATTCCATATAGTAATTTGCAGTTGGAGGATAAATTGGATTGTCCATTGCAACATCATCAATTTGTTTGTGATAATCAGTATTAAAAATAAAGAAACCAGGAGACAAGCAATGGTGTAATCTAGTAATCTGTATATTTTCAACTTTTATTCATCAAGATACTCACCTTATTCATTTTTGTATTATTTCTTCTGGTGAAGACTACCGGATAGAGAGTCGAAACGTCAAAAATATGAATAAATATATAGAGTTTAAGCCAAAAAATCTATTTATTATTTGATTCTGGAAAACATTTTGGATCATTGAAACTGAAACCAATTAGAAGTGGTTGAATATAACAAATTCACCCTGAAAACCGGCCATATGAATCTCAGAAGTTTTATTACACTATCTATAGGTACCTTTTTTCGTTTTCGGTGCGACTATTGCAACAATCGCTCGACGACGTGGGCGTCGCTTGGAAGCACAGAGAAAATTTGAAATTATAAAATTAGAAATCGAAAAGATTTTTTTTGCTCGATCCGATGTTGCTGATTGCAGAAAGTAAAGTATTAGAAATATTTCATATAGGTGTCACAAATTTACGTCAGCTCCGCAAAAAAATGAACTCTACGAATTAGAGACAATTTGCATGTATAGTTTCGCCATGAAAAATTCTTCGACACATTAAAATATCAAGAAAAATTCAAGGATTGAACCAAACGGTCAACATTCATTTTGATACCCAGATAACAGACTAGAATCTTAAAATTGAGATGATGGGCCAATTCGGGAGATGTTTTAAAAATTCAAAGTGTGATACGTGAATATATGATTTTTCATCTGTATTAGGTATTGTGACGTGCGAGAGTGGAGGGGAAGCTCGTAAAGACGACGTAGTATGGAGAGGAGCTTCTTGTCGTCGCTTACGCCGCGCCGCGTCGCAGTCCATCACCCCTCCCAATGGAAGCCTCTAGTGATTTCTAGAAATGGAAAGAGTCGAGAGATCGAGAATTCAAGAAAACAATATTTCCCTATATATGGCCAAGCAAAAGACGTGTAGAACAGTACAGTAATAAGAGTAGTAGTGTGAAATAAATATCGAACAGTGACAGTAAAGTTAACAGTGTATATAAATAGTGGAATATAAATATCTGTGACCTTGTTCAAGTTAGAATTAAGTGACAAATAAATAAATATAGTGTTATTAGTGACATAAGAAGGATAAGACTTTTATTTCAGTCTAAATAATTTGATAGTGACTTTTATTTAATCACAAACTAGATTTCGTCGAGCAATAAACATTACAGTGGTGTCAGGTGTGGGGTTGTTATAAAAAATTTAGTATTTTGTTTATTGCTGTTTTGTAAAATTGGAAAATGGCGTCTACGAAGTCGTTGAAAGATTTGAAGGTCGCAGAGTTGAAATATCAATTGGAAGAGCGGGATTTGGAAACCAGTGGCCGCAAACAAGATTTAATGGAACGACTTCGAGAAGCTATGACTCAGGACGGTGAGGACCCTGATACGTATTTGTTTGAGGTTTAACTATCTTTAACTGATTTAGCAATAAATTTAAAAGAAAATTCTATAAATTTAGAATCAAAATTGAAAAAAACTTGTTCACTTTCAAAAGATGACTTAGAATTGAAATTAAAAGGAAATTTTACCAGTTTGAAAGAGAATTTAGAGTCAAAATTAAAAGAAAATTCCACAAGTTTGGAAGAAAATTTAGATACAAAATTAAATGAAAAATTAGGAAAGTTGGAAGAAAATTGAAGAAACCGAGAGAAAACTGCATTTACTATCGGCAGTGGATTGTGGCAATTTACGGTCATGCCATTTGACCTATGTAATGCTCCTGCTACTTTTGAGCGACTGATGGAGACCGTACTCAAAGGACTATCATGGAAATCTTGCTTGGTGTACCTGGACGATATCATTGTGATGGGAAAATCATTCGAAGACCATTTGAAGAATCTGGAACAAGTATTCCAACATTTAAAGAAAGCTGGTTTAAAACTTAGTCCAAAGAAATGCCACTTATTCCAAAAACGGGTGAACTATTTGAGGAATGTGGTCTCCGAAGAAGGCGTAGCAGGTAATACAGAGGAAATTAAGACAATCCAAGAATGGCCAGTACCTGCGGATAAACATCAGCTACGTAGTTTCCTCGGGTTTTGTACTTGTTACAGAAGATTTGTTTGTGGATTTGCCAATATCGCAAAACCATTGACCAGACTCATAGAAAAAAATCGTAGATATAGCTGGGATAAAGACTGCCAAGTCGTCTTCGAGCAACTAAAGCAACTCCTCGTTCAAGCACCGATACTGAGTTACTTGCAGACGGAAGGACGTTTTATTTTGGACACGGATGCCAGCGATGTCGGAATTGGGGGAGTCTTATCCCAATTGCAGGATGATCAAGAAAGAGTCATCGGATACTTCAGTAAGGTTTTATCGAAGCCAGAAAGAAACTACTGCGTCACAAGACGGGAATTACTAGCAGTAGTCAAGTCCATCAAGCATTTTTACAAATATTTGTATGGCAGAAAGTTCCTGTTAAGAACTGACCACGCTGCTCTAAAATGGCTCAAGAATCCTGAGGGTCAGGTCGCTCGATGGATCGAGAGAGTTCAAGAATACGACTTCGACATAGAACATCAAGCCGGTACAGCGCATAAGAATGCTGATGCCTTATCAAGACGACCATGTCCCAAAGATTGTCAGCATTGTTCTAAGGCTGAAGCAAAAGCATTCCGGACAACTGTCATTGACGATGCTTGGCAACCACGAGAGATAGAAAAGGACATAGATGGCGACTCAGAGTTGCGAATTATTCTAGAATGGAAGAGGAAAGGAACAAGACCGACATGGCAAGAGGTGGCACCATACTCCCCGACGCTTAAATCATATTGGGCGCAATGAGATTCCATAATCCTGGATGAAGGCGTCTTGAAGCGTGTCCTGAAAGATCCGAATGAAACCAAGAATAGAGAACAGCTGATCGTTCCTAGAGGTCGGGTTTCGGAGGTCTTGAGACATCTCCATGATGGAGTGAGTGGAGGACACCTTGGGGTAGCGAAGACTCTGCAAAGAACTCGTGAGTGGTTTCATTGGCTAAATTGCAAAGAAGACGTTAGAGAATGGTGCAGAAAATGCACTACGTGCGCTCCAAGCAACGGACCGCAGAAACGACTAAGAGCTCCGATGCGACAGTTTAATGTTGATAGTCCATTCGAGAGGATAGCCATCGACGTAGCAGGGCCATTTCCCGAATCAGACGTCGGAAATAAATACATTGTTGTCGTCATGGACTACTTAAGTAAATGATCGGAAGCGTATGCCCTTCCTAATCAAGAGGCCACTACTATTGCAGACGTCCTAGTGAAGAACTGGATCTGTCGTTTTGGCGTACCCTTGGAACTCCATTCTGACCAGGGAAGGAACGTTGAATCCACACTTTTCCAAGGGATATGCGAAGTATTGAATATTCGTAAGACCATAACTACTGCATTACATCCGCAGTCTGATGGAATGGTGGAACGGATGAATAAGACCATCAACAGACACCTTGCCAAAGTTGTCTCTAGTCACCAGAGAGACTGGGACAAATATCTCCATCTGTTCCTTTTGGTCTACCGCTCATCCGTACACGAAACAACCGGACAGACCCCAGCAAGAATTATTTTTGGACGGGAACTTCGGCCACCGTGCGACCTAAAGTTCGGCTGCAAACCTGGAGAAGACCTGGCTGGTGAAGATTATGTCATTGATTTAAGGCGTCAGATGGACGATATCCACTCCCGAGTCCGTATAAACATCCAGAATGCCAGCGACCGGATGAAAGAGACCTATGACGTCAGGGCACAAGACGGGGGTTTTCAACCAGGAGACTCTGTGTGGCTTTATAACCAAGGGCGGCGACGTGGCCTGTCTCCAGTTACAGACATCTTGAAAAGGGCCTCACGAAGTCATCAGAGGAATTAACGACATAATCTATGAAATCAGACGCAACCCCAAGAGCAAATCAAAAGTGGTGTACTCCAATCGGCTAGCACCATTTGCAGGAGACAATAATGAAGATCCCAACGACGCACGTGCTCGTAAGATCCCTGCGCAGGAAGATTCATTTGAGGAGTTCATGAAGACTTTTTCAAGAGAACGTCAGGCTCGATTCGGAATAACAACCGAAGTGCAGCAGGATCTATTCAGAGTTCCGGCCGACTACTTCTTGGCCCATTGTGTATCAGGGGATTTGAAGATGTCTCGAGGGATAGCAGCAGTTTTCAAGAAGAAGTTTGGCAGGTCAGAACACCGGAAGCCTACAGTAGGGAAGACCATCTGTATGAGGGACAATACGACAACCAAGGAACGCACTATTTACCACATGGTAACGAAAGATGAATTTCAACACAAACCAACCTACCGTTCCATGTGGAAAACGCTTCAAGACATGCGAGACCATCTTATGCAGAACGACATCCTGAAACTGGCAATACCAAAATTGGGCTGCGGTCTGGATCGATTAGATTGGAAGATCGTTCGAAATATGATAGAGGTAACATTAGAGAACAGCGGAATTCAAATATTGGTCTGCTGTTTTCACCAAGCAGGCTCGATCGAACCAAAAACTGTCGACTGCTACTTCTACCAAACTACTGGTTGCACCAAGGGCGGCGAGTGTCGATTCCGACATAGACATAAAGGTGTGTTTCGGATCGAAACATTCTTCAGAAGAGGGCAGTGTGAAGTGCGAGAGTGGAGGGGAAGCTCGTAAAGACGACGTAGTATGGGGAGGGCTTCCTGTCGTCGCTTACGCCGTGCCGCGTCGCAGCACATCATTCCTCCCAATGGGAGCCGCTAGAGATTTCTAGAAATGGAAAGAGTCGAGAAATCGAAAATTCGAGAAAACAATATTTCCCTATATATGGAAGAGTAGTAGTGTGAAATAAATATCGAACAGTGACAGTAAATGGAACAGTGTATATAAATAGTGAAATATAAGTATCTGTGACCTTGTTTAAGTTAGAATTAAGTGACAAATGAATAAATATAGTGTTATTAGTGACATAAGAAGAATAAAACTCTTATTTCAGTTTAAATTATTTAATAGTGACTTTTATTTGATCACAAACTAGATTTCGTCGAGCAATAAACATTACAGTATGAATATATTCCTGATGTTCAAATCTGCATTGTTTTAAGACATTCATGTATTCTTATCGAGAAACATATTTTTCAATTTCTCAATATCGAAGTCCACGAAGTTTGATCCTGTAGTACTCTCCCACACTGGTAGTCTCATTTCAAGCTGCCTTAGGGTATTTTGATCTTTTTGGCAAATCATATTTACCAGAAGTTTTTCTCTTGTTGCCATGCTGATTTCGAAAATGAAATATTGATTATGCAAATGATATAATATTATATATATATATATATATATATATATATATATATATATATATATATATATATATATATATATATATATATATATATATATATATATATATATATATATATATATATATATATATACAGAGAGAGAGAGGAAGAGAGATGTGCCGAATATTGCTTTTAGATACCAGATACCAAAAACACAAATTCTCAAAGGCTTCATACATGCATTTTTAACCACTAATGGATCGTACACGCATCTCTCACCACTAATGGATCAACAAATTTCGAAATTTTTGTTTCACCACCAAATGACCTATTTTTGAATATGAAAAACAAATTTCCTTCTAATAATAAAAGTTTTGTTTTGTCCCATATACTTTATCTATGTCTGATAAGTAATGTATTCATAGATATTGGAATTTGTATTAGGTTATATATATTATTACTCCAAGTGTTGAGTAACGATTCATTACTCAACAGTTTTCGACCAATCACAGCTCTCCATTTTCATTATTCAACACTTCACAAACAATCACACGTTGTATCAAAAAAGCAATCGACGCGCATTCCCGTGTGCTGTGAAACAGTTGCGCTAGTGTATCTGTCAAAATTTGTAAAAAATGTTGGTTTTGTCATTTTGTATGATTATTGATATAAAATATAGATTCCGGCAGCGATTGTATGAAATTTGTACTCCATTAGATATTAAAAAAGTCGCACAAGAACATTTCTTGAATTTTTTCGCCCAAAAAGTCAGGACACAAATATGAGCGAAGTAACCAAGCTTCAATGGACATAATTTTTGTGCCTTTTAGATTGCCCAAAATATCCCCTTCAGACAAGGGAATATTGAACGTTGTGCCTGTTTCAGGATGAATTTATTCTAGATAATTCATGTCTAATTCGACGACAATGGAATTTTGCTTGATGGCGATAATTTCTTGATTGTTCTTCAACATTCTCAATGTTTGAATTTCCGTTTTTGAATAGAATTACTGATGCAAACTATAAAAAATAGCATATTATACTCGTTTCATGAGATATATTGTTGCACTCGTTGCTTCAGAACGCGGCTATAGTTGCGTGGTAGTTACAGTGACGTATGCAAGTTAGCTGTCAGAATTTGATTGAAAAGTTCTTGTTTATAATAATTACTGTAATTAATGTGATTATAGTCGTAGATAAATGTCTATTACTCATTCGACTCGATTTGATCGATTTACATAAGTAATAGTCTTAATAACTTCCTCATTGTGAAGAAATTCGAATGATAATAAATGCAATTCTCAATAATTCTGATCAACATTGTACTCCACGAATTCTCGCGTAAAGTGATAGCGAGAGCACTAAATCTCACAAACTTTCTAGCCCGTCTTGAATCGCTTTGTATACTTATCCTTATCGATTGCTGAAAGCCTGCTGCTCTTATGAAAGACCAGTTATATTTACTTTCAAAATAAACTTATGTATTGAACATGAAATAATCCAAATAATGTCTTCATGAAAACAATCAGTGTAGATTAATTCTCAGTATTTCATTCTCACACAGATGATCCTATTCTATTGGTATTTAACAAACAAAAATAACTTTTCTCAATAGAAGGCGGAAGTGACAGCAAAGTTTTAAAATATACAAAATAACAGATCAGAGCCTATTATTGACGAGTGGATGCCACAACGTTCAGCGGGCGTAACTTTTTGAATATACAAAATATACAGCAACGGTTGCGTCGCGCACCATCTCAGTGATATACGTAGGAAGCAATTTTATACGATATTCATTGAAATACTGTATTTTGACATCCATCTGGAGCTTCACCTATACCATCCTACCTTCCTAATGCTTCATTGTAGAGCAAAAAACGTTGTGACATCACAACGTCGACGGATGTCGAAGCGCTGGTGAAAATTTTGTACTTTGATGTCACAACGCTACACGGCTGAATCTATATATATATATATATATATATATATATATATATATATATATATATATATATATATATATATATATATATATATATATATATATATATATATATATATAATCTACATGCATATATATGGTATATGGGTAGTCATATTTAATGAATTGATGAATTCCAACAAGTGCGCCTCCTGGATACGTTCCAAATGAATGAATGAATATGTGTGCGAATGTTCAGTGGGAAGACGTGCCTGTGAGCTGGTTCTCCTCCCATTTGGATAGCATAAAGTCAACAGATCAATGCAGTCACTATTTTTTTCAGTTGTTTTTAAGCACGCAAGAATTATTCGTTCACATAAATCTTTGGTCCGTGGGAATAACTACGCGTATATTGTTTTGCAAGACCAATAGGAAACGAAATTGAGAAATTGACTAGCCAATCGACCTGTAGATAACAAGCAATTGATATTAGACGAATAACGGAACCCAATAAAGTCGTCTTGCACATGGACTATTTTTACAAACTTATGACATAGATAAGACTGTCTTTTGATGAGTGATATACTGTAAAACACCAAGCGGCTGGAAACAGGTGATTAAACTGATCAATTTACCGTCGTGTACAATAGGAGAGAGAAGGAAGTGAGGTATGTGATAACGCCTTGCAAAAAAATTCACAAGTATTTATATCCATTGACAATAAATTCATGTGGATAAACACTTTTTTGTGTGCCTAGGAATCATTTGGAAAAATAACGATCGCATTGACTGGAAATTCCTATGTTATTCAAAACGGGGAGAAAACAAGCTTACAAGCACGTTTTCCATAGAACTACAGCGCTGGGATTTCGCGCACATTCGTATTCATTTATTTGAAACGTATTTAGAAGGTGCATCTGTCGAAACTAGTTCACACTCTAAATAAGGGGCACACTAATATATATATATATATATATATATATATATATATATATATATATATATATATATATATATATATATATATATATATATATATATATATATATATATATGTATATCAGAGTGCCCGTTATTTCCTAAGTTGGTTTTCTTCTTGCAGACGCCCCCTAAATTTTCAGTCTATTACTCTGAAAAAATTTTTGACCAACGTAACCCCTTAATAGTCATGATAATCCGTGCCTGAAAATAAATCCATTTCCCATTTGAACAGCATGAGATTTTGACACTTTTCTCATTTAATTTTGTTTCTCCAAAGCAAATATGGCTACACCAATTGAACATGCATATTTTTGTAAGAAATTAAAAGCTTTACAGTAAAGGTCTTTTATTGTGATGAACTCTGTCCTACAAGAGTTATTCAAGGATAAAGTTGTGCTCATCGTCACGTAAGGACTTTTTGTAAACTCTGAACCTGTTAACATAAACTCGCTCGTCTCTTGTTTCTTCTACACTACCCTAAAGAAACACTTCGTTACACACTAACGCCCGTTTTCATAATCGCATTCACTTTTCAACTTTTACTAAAGTGACTTTAAGACTTTATTTTCACTTTAAAGTTGGCGGTTGTTTTCATATAAGTTACTTAAGTTAAAGCAAACCTGGAAGTGTGATATAACTAAAAAACTGTGCTTTATATATTATGACAGCCGTGACAGCAATTAGTAATTTTTCATCAACAACAAGGATGGACCTGTACATTGGCATTTTCTTCCAACAAAGCATCAAAAGGTGTTTCATTCATCATAATAGCAAAGATATGGAGTACAGCTGTGACAACAATCATTGTCATTGCAGTTTCCAAATTTACTTTGATACCGACTGATAAAATAGGAAATCATCGCTTCCATACTCCATACTGTCTTTCTACAGTATTTCTTGCTCTTATCAAAGATTCGTTATAAAATCTTCCTGCTTCGCTGCTCACTGTTTGTAGGGGAGTGTATAAATGATAAGTGAATGCATATCCGCAATCACAAATCAGTATATATTTTCCAAATTGTTGATTTTCAAAATTTCTCTTCAAGACACTACTATTAAAAATTGTTTCACCATGTACACTACCAGGCCACCGTGCAACTATATTTCTAATTTTCAATTTTGAATCAGATACTGTCTGAGCATTTATCAAGAAATATCCTTTCCTATTTCCATATATCTCTGCATCATCTTCTCCTGTGAAAGAAAAAAATAATTGGTTCCATATAAACTCTATTTCTTGGGAAAAAATTAGATTTGTAATTTAGTAACCTGTATTTGTAGGTCAATATACGTTGAAAGTACTCACCAGGAGATAATATTCTTATATGTGTACAATCTATTGTTCCAATACATGAAGGAAATCTCGTTATGTCATAGAACTGTAGAGTTACTTGCTGTAATTCTTCTCTACTTTCGGGCATTTTAATAAATTCGGGCTTCAGAAGTGCTATTACAGTACTATCACACTTTATAATTCTACTTCCTGATTCCACCAATACTCCAAAGAAGTCAGAAGCAGACATAATTACGTTTCCAGTAGCGAAAAACCGTAACCTTAACAAAATCTTTGTTAACGGTGGTATAGCACTTCCTCTGTGTAGAATTACAAATTTAAAACATTTCATATCAAATAGTTATAACAAAATTACTTGCCTATTATTCGTACAACTGACTCTTCCACGTATGTTATCTAATAATACGAAAACAGCAGCTTTACTCAACCTGAGTCTTTGATAGAATCCTTGGTCCATAAATCCTAGCTGTTCACCCGGTTTTTGCATATTTTTGGTTTTCTAATTACATAACATTCATTTTTGGAATCACTGTCGGATGAAGATGATGAGAATACATCAATTCTAGAAGTTTACAGAACGTAAAGTCTTAAAGTTTGTTTAAAGTGATGTCAGATGCCACTTTACTTTAAAGTCATGTTATAATCCAAAAATCACATTATGAAAACGAATCTAACTTTAACTTTAACTTAAAGTGTTGAAGTAGACCTGAAGTCGCAAATGAAAATGGACGTAAGAATATTTATCTTCCAGTACCATCGGTGTTCTTCGGTGATGTTAAAGGTTTCTTGTTATAATGTTTAATTTATTAAGATATTTGCATATTTCATAAAAAGTACTGAGATTGATCTATGAATAATTTTATTGAAGAACTAAGTGAGTCTAACCTCTCAATGGAGTGATTATTATCGTGAAAATCATAAAGCATAAATAGTTAACATTATTAAATTATTTTCACATTTTTCGATGCGATGAATACATCTGGGCGTTCAAGAAGTCTAATTTTTCTACTAGATAAAACAATTGACGCTAAAAGTGGCAATAAACTACCACCGAATGAGCCAGTGCTGGAATTGTTATTTTGTCACACCAAAGAAGCTAAAACAAACGCTCCAAAAAAGTTGTCTATTGATTATGGAGGGAGTAACTAAATTCTGAAACAGAGCTGGAATCTAAGTACAGAATACTTCATGATGTGTAAGAAAAAATTGAAAAACCCCATAGTATTTATAAGAGTGTGCAAAAAGATCCAAATTCTATAAAGGAACACGAGTTTTCCAAGTGTCTTGAAAAATTATTCGACATAGCTCACGGTTATAGTTGATAGTGCAGCTTTAGAATTTTTAACCGACCAAAGAACTGACAGAAAATACAATTTACGTATTTGCAAAGAGAAAGACAATATTAGTCAGCCATTAGGTAAGTGACAATTAAATAAGTGATGAATAATGAGAAATACTACATTAAGATACTTAATGGCCTAATCAAATCAAATGAATGATGACGATCAATTGAGTGACGATAATATTGATTCAATAACCGATGACAGAATTCGAATTCAGGTGATTGATAAAAGTATTTGTTCAAAGATAAATGAATATAGCTGTAGATGAATTTCACAATCTCATGTAAAAAACATTTTTTACTTTATAAATTTAATGAATTTGAGATATTTTTTTTTCCTATCCATTCATCAGGTATGACTTCACCATTGAGTTCTAAGAGCACAAGTAAGCAGCCTTTGATTGGTGAAACAACTAAAGCTACTTCTTAGTAAAGCACATCATCGACGTTTAAATTGTTTGAAGTACAAGGACGGAATTATCAACCCAAAGATAAGAAACGAACAATAAATATTCTGACCAGAGACCTTATCGCGGCGCTAAATAGTTGTAAGATTCCTCATAGGACTTCTGTTCGATGAATATCAGCAATATCCACAGCTTTAAGAGTTGATACTTATGCTTTAATTCCACACAAGACTTCATTTAGTAAGTACAGGTCGAAATTTCAAAAAGAAGCTGCTGAACGGAAGGAAAAAGAATTTGGTTACAATAAAGTTGGTGACGCGGTAATACATTGGGATGGAAAGTAGATACCTGATGGTTTCTGTTGTAAAAAAATTTGACCAAGCTCCTATTATAGTTAGAAGTAATACTATCAAAAAATATCAAACGCACGGCATTACCAGATGGAAAATGATTAACTCAGGCAGAAGTAATTTTCAGAACGGTTCAAGAATGGAGATTAATTGAGAATATAAAAGCAGTCTGTTGTGATCAAATCCTAGTTGTCGAATTCGCGCGGCAATCAATTTGGAGGAAATATTACAAAAGGAGCTTTTGTAACATTTGCAGACATCGTATCTACTAACTGGTGTTAATTTCTGTTTTTACCACACTGATGGACCAAAGGTTTCTCGGTTCAAGAATTTCAAGGAGAATTGGAATACTCTCAATCAAACAAAATAATAGAACGGTTTAACAGAGAATAAAATCCTCCAGAAATTACTGAGAAAATTTAATGAAACAAATGAAAAAGTTGAGGAGTTTTAGGGCTCAATTTTATCTCGTGATGATTATAAGGAGCTCTTAGAGTTGTGTCAACTTTTTTTTGGTACGATGGATTCCGCAAAAGATAAACTCCATAAACCAGGAGCATTTCACCATGCTCTATGGATGTCTAAGGCGACATATTCTCTACAAATATCAATATTTCGGGACATTTATAAATTATATACGGAGATCCGTTAGACATTTGTTTATTTATAGTATATATTAATGTGCCATTTCAGTTTTCGTTACCTCGGGCAGCACCATCTCCGAATTTACAGTTTCTGGAAGTTGTTTATCAATACAGGATAATTGATAGGAATATATCTGGGGCTGTTTTGCATAAATTTAGAAACCATTCATGATATTTAAATGCTGAAACTGCTGCTCTTTCGTTTTTCGATCCAAACGTATCAGCTAAAATTAAAAATAGAATGAATAAAGCTTTAAACATTACTGAAGATATGGACTTTGATTCACTCAAACGCTATATCAATAATACAGATGATGAGAAATCGAAAATTTAGAAGAAAAGGATATCGTCTTTCCCATCAACTCAAAGTCGTTCAAATTTTTTGATAGATTTGACATAAATCAGAAATTCAACAAACCAATGTTGACACGTGTACTAGCAATAATGATTATTTGGAAGGTCTGATTATCGTTAATAATCTGCAGGTGATAAATGATGTCGCCAAGAAAGCAGTTCAATTAACTCAAGATTATTTTGATAATCTAACTACACGGGAAGACAAAAAACAATGTTTAGTTCAAGCTGTAAGTGATTTTAGGTCCAAATATTCTAATGCAACTCAAGAATGCTCAATAAAAAAATTGTAAAAACAGAAAAAGTATGATGAAACTCTTCATGATATTATTTTTAAGGTATGATTCACGTTATTTTTGATGGAGCTTTCCTAACACTTTCTTCAAAACACAAATATTTCCGTTGAATAATTATATAAATAAGGAATATTTAGAAAATCTGGAAAAAACTATTAATTTGACGGTGAACATGAATTTATCCTTGGATAACTTTCAAAGAGCAGAATTGACCTAAAAAACATAGTGGACCTTTCTTGTAGAGTATTTCATCTCCTACAAAATAATGCATTGTAAGTTAGTAGAGCTGTATTTGTCATAGAGAGAAAAAATTTCACGCAGAAAGTGTCAAAACCCCATGTTATTTGAATGGGAAATGTATCATGATTCAGGCATAGATTATTATGAGTGATAAGGGATCATTTTGATCTGAAATTTTTTTTCTGGTCATAAACTAAGAATGTAGGTGTTGTCTGCAGGATAAAAACTAACTTAGGAAATAACGGATACCCTAGTGAATATATAAAAAATGCAAGTTTTTCATGTTCACTTACTTTCAGTGTCACAGTCATCAATTTGCGAAGTTGATTGCATGTATTGAAAATGAATTTTGGGAGGCTTATGAAGGCAGCTCGGAAATAGAGCAGAATATCATAAGAGAATATGGAAAGTTCTGTTATATCTTCACATCATTCCAGCAAGTTTCCTTGATAGGAACGTGCATTGTGTGGCTGATGGAACCGATATTTCAAACGGTAGGACTTTTTCCAGCATATGGAGCTAAATACAATTTGATTCTGCCGTTCGAAGTATGGTTACCTCTCAATATTGGTGAGTGATAATAACAATTCTAAATATAGAGGAAGGACGAGCGTGTGATATTCTTGATGAGTCAAAAACTAGTCATATTCTTATATATCCAAACTATCAACTTCTTGTGATAATCATACATTTATCTCGTTTTCAATGTCATGCAGAATGATCTGTTCTCAAATTTTGATGCTTTCTCTTCAAAATTCGATCGATTTCAATAGGAGGAATTCTAAAATAATAATAAGATCCGAGCATTCATCTACTTCCTCATCGTCAAAATTATTCTCATCAGTAGTTTACTTCAGACCATTCGATCATTGCAAAACTCAAGAACTAGCAATCTGTGTCCGCAATCAAATCAGATGTTTCCAAGAATGTTCATCAAGTTTCTTCCAATATAACTTTGAATTCGGTCAGAGTTGCTAGTTGCTGTTACAGTTATCTCTAGCCATCCGAAAATTTGGAAGATTAATATGATAAGAAAGATTTGCGCAGTTTGAATTTTATGATTTCCATCACCTTTCCAAAAACTGTAACAAAGCCAAATGCTCTGAAAGTCACTCTCCCGATGCATGCACTTCAACTGTTTTAAACTGTGTCAACTATACCAAATTCAATGAATCTCCTTTAGCCAACAATAAGATTTTTCATAGCGTTTGGGACAAGAATTTTCACGTTCATATAGAGATATTTGAAAGATTCAAATGCAATATACTTGGTATACAATAGCAATCAAAGACTACTAAATCGGTTGTAGTCAGTGATATAAGCTTTAATTGTTTGTATTGAAATATCCGAAGACTGAATTCTGAGCCTGGTCAGTTGTATTCAATATGCAGATATAACTATGATATTGTTGCTTTTTCCGAATCGTGGCTCAATATAAATTATGAAATCAGAAATCTGCGGTGGTTACTTGTATCTATCAGAACAACAGAAATTTTGAAGCTTGTCTATCTTCTCATGGTGGTTATGTTGGGCTTCTTGTTCGTAAAAATATTTCATCAGTCTTTGTGGATTTGAATGATTTATTGTCCATTCTCCGGCCCAATATTGACATATTTTGTTTGAAATTGGTTATAAGTTATGATTTTCTTTATGTCTTTCTACTCTACATCCTCACAGCCCATACAATTTACTTCATGATTTCAATGAATGTCACATTTTTCTACATAATAGTGAATCCATCATCCTAGGTTATTTTCATATCCTTGAGCTAGTTTTGATTCAAGGTCATTGTGTTTTGATAATTTTCTTGGATAATTTGATGTCATTCAATTAAATTCAATCATTAATTGAGGGAAAAACTTTTCAGAACTAGTTTCTTTAAAAATATGTTCCATTGAGAAATAAAGTTGTGTATATGAGTTATTTGGAGGACAACTTTTCAACAGCAAAGTGCTGCCTCTTTTAAGTGTCTTATTGTATTATAAACGAATGAATAAATCTGTCAAAGCAACAAAAATACAAAAAGTAACTGAATAAGTATAAAATATCAACTCTCAGGATCGTGGACCTCTGTCTGTGGCCAATCTTATAGTTCAATATCCACAGGTCTTCAGGAGATAAGAAAGAAGGCAACACCTTGCTGTTAAATCATTGTGTTTCAAATGATTTATATACAGAACTTTTTTTCCCTATAAAACATATTCATCAATCATCATTAATGGTTTCTGCAAGACTCTCGATCTTGTAGTTCCCAATTTTAACTATATTGTTACTCATTCCTAATTTGCTAATTAACTCCTCATACTTGAGTCAGTACTCAACTGTTTTTTTCTTATATTTGAAATTAACTGCATAAATTTTACGTTGATGTAAAATCATTTCCAAGCAAGAATACTTCCTGATATCAAATAATTATACTATAATACTTTAGTCTGCAATGAAATATTGGTAGAAATATTATGTTATGACATACATAAAAAATGCAATTTCAAATTCAAGCCAAAGTCTCAACAAATTCCATGTCAAAAGCACAAGCATCTGTTCCATTATGGATCGCTTCACTCAGCTATGAGGTCATGTTCTGCGACAGTGTTGTCAAGTTTCTGGACGCCAGTATGACGGCGGAATATATGAAGTGGGAATATACACGTATATTTTTGACGCCACTAGAAATTGGAGCGGAATTTTTCGGAACTAAAAATATACGGAAATTTTCATTTTCCTATCATTTTGGCGTCAAAATGAAATTCTGAATTCAGCCTCTAGAGGTCAGGAACAGGCCAGAAAAAAATTTCAAAGCGATTCTAAAGTGGCGTCTGATATACGGACTCCAATTTACAATGGACGCCAGATTAAATGCAAACGCGCAATATAAGGACGCCAAAATAATATGAGGATTTATATAAATATATATATATATATATATATATATATATATATATATATATATATATATATCCTCATATCATTTTGGCGTCCTTATATTGCGCGTTTGCATTTAATCTGGCGTCCATTGTAAATAAATATATATATATATATATATATATATATATATATATATATATATATATATATATATATATATATATATATATATATATATATATATATTTATTTACAATGGACGCCAGATTAAATGCAAATGCGCAATATAAGGACGCCAAAATGATATGAGGATTTATATAAATATATATATATATATATATATATATATATATATATATATATATATATATATATATATATATATATATATATATATATATATATATATATATATATATATATATATATTTATTTACAATGGACGCCAGATTAAATGCAAACGCGCAATATAAGGACGCCAAAATGATATGAGGATTTATATAAATATATATATATATATATATATATATATATATATATATATATATATATATATATATATATCTGTATATATATATATATAAATCCTCATATCATTTTGGCGTCCTAATATTGCGCGTTTGCATTTAATCTGGCGTCCATTGTAAATTGGAGACCGTATATCGGACGCCACTTTAGAATTGCTTCAAAATTTTTCCCTGGCTTGTTCCCGACCTCTAGAGGCTAAATTCAAAATTTCATTTTGACGCCAAAATGATAGGGAAATGAGAATTTCCGTATATTTTTAGTTCCGAAAAATTCCGCTCCAATTTTGAGTGGCGTCAAAAATATACGTGTATATTCCTACTTCATATATTCCGCCATCATACTGGCGTCCAGAAACCTGACAACACTGTCGCAGAACATCGATCGATAATGAAACCAATGCTTGCGCTGTTAACATGGCATTTGTTGGGAGTATGGCTAGAATTTGAAATTGCATTTCTTATGTATGTCATAACATAATATTTCTCCCAATATTTAATTGCAGACTAGAGTATTATAGTACAGTTAATTAATGTCAGAAATTATTCTTGCTTGAAAGTAATTCTTCATCAACTTTAAATTTAAGCAGTCAATTTTAAATATTGGGGAAAAACAGTTGAGTACTGACTCAAGTATAAGGAGTAAGTGAGCAAATTCATGTACTTCTTCCTAATAGTTCAAGAGCCGACCACACCTTACCATTTCTAATCAGATTTTGGGCCAAACTGTATATGAATTGATCGAAGGTATAGTAGTCATTAGGATGTCACCTTTATAAATCCAGGATGTAGTCCTGAGGATCGAAAAGAGGCCATATCCGGTCAATTAGTTCGTGATTAATTTGAAACTAGTATCAATCGATTGCAGTGGTCAAGTACTTTAGGACAAAACCAGGATACTACCTCCGTTCCATCCAAAACAGAGAAAATAACAGCAATCATAAGGGAAGTTCAAAACAACAGGGCAGAGGGTGGTACCTTGGTTTTTTCTTGGGGTATCCGACCTTCGCTACTAATAAGAACCAGTTTTAATCAAAAGTTCTATCAGAGAAGCTGACTCTGACAAAAATTGACCGGAAGTAGCCTTTTTTTGACGCTTAGACAAGATCCCAGATTTAAAAAGTCTGTCACCCAATTGACTACTATATTTTTGATTGATTCATATAAAATTTGGCTGTAAGTTCGATTAGGGAACATAAGGTGCGGTCGGCACCCCAACCTTAGAATCACTATAGGATGTGAGAACTTGTTATTCCATCCGTGATGTGGTCTTATAATTGTTGTAGACAAACAAATTATATCGTTTGTACAGAGCAAGTGGAACATTTTTGTTGCAAGTTCATCATTGCTTTTACTAAGACTAAATTGATGAATCTCAAATTATTCATGTTTTTGAAGTCCCTGATGGTAACAAAGTTGCACTCTCAGTGTGATCAAAAAAAAGTAAGAATGGATGGATGAATTATCATCACTACATATCTCCTGTAATACATTATAAGAGTGATATAAGCTTGTAATATACAAGGACACAAAAACTAATTTTTGTTCCTATTAATATAATCTATTTCAAGATATCATATCCATCATAGCTGAAAATTTTGAGAAGTAGGTATACAACATACATATAAGTTGGGACTTGGAGAAAACATGATTTGAGTTTTTTTTTGTTCAATTTAGAATTCACTGGCAACATAAAACCGGAACAATTTTGTGTAAGAAGCAAAAATATTGCTTTATTTTTCTTGAATCTGCCGGTAACAGAGTTCACCAGAAGATAATTTGAGTTACTGTGAAAAGCCACAATTTGGTTCGAGGTACAAGTTGAATTTTTTCTTCGAATGAGAGCTTCAACTATTTGAGTGCCCGGTTTTTGCAAAGGGCTATATATTGAATGCATTTAACAATAACTGTATCTCGGAAATGATATGCTCAAACTGATTCTATATAACATACATCCATTCTATATCATATTTCAATTTGTGCGAGTTATCATATCATCGCTTCTCTTATTCAGTTTTTGGATAGATGAACATTGACTCTGTTCTCGCAACTGTGTGAGAACATTTCTTGAAGTTGGGGAGCCGGCCGCTCCTCATAATCCCTGATCGGACTTATATAATATGAATCAATCGAGAATATTATGGTCAATGAGGTGACAGACTTTATAAATCTAGAATCCTGCTTCAAGTGTCGAAAAAAGGCTACTATTGCTCATTTTTGTTAGGGTCAACTTCCCTGATAGATCTTATGATTAAAACTAGTATCAATCGATAGTGAAGGTCAAATACCTTAGGAGAAAACCAAGGTGCTATCCCCTGCTCCGTTTGGGAGGGGAAGGAGAAGAATAGACAAGGATAATATTATGTAGTGGCAACATTAGGCTGGTAGCATTTTGAACCATTTTGCATTCCATATTTAATCTTTGATAAAAAATTTAACACCGTTTTGCTCGAGAACACAAAAAAAGTCTGATGTGAACACCACATGTCTTATTTGTACATCTTTTGACTCAATAATTAACAGTTGACACTGATATTGATTCTAGGCAAAATCGACTCCAACCAACATTTGAGATGATAGTTCAATCATTTAGATGCTACAATTTATAAATGGTCAGTTGTACCGCTCTAACTCAAATTTTAAGCTTTACTTATACAAAAAATGTCGAATCGAAATAAGGACAGCAATGTTCATATCACATTCAATTTTCAAATTTTGATACGATATTGTTGAGTTGGGTGGCACCTGAAATTTGAGTGACAGCAGTGCAACTGGCCATGGAACGCTTTAGCAGTCTCAAATACCAAATTTTATCATTCTACGGCCGAAGTCTCGAATTTATGCAGAAAATTGAGAAAGATTGTCAGATAAAGCTTACTCCCAGCCCAATAGATTGTTATGGAAATATTAAGTTATCATTCGAATGCTACAATTTCTTTAAATACTAAATTTCAAGATTCTACGGCTGATTGTTCTGGATTTATATGAAAAATTCGAAAACGTGCTTAGTAAACTGCACTCCTGATTGATCCGACTGCAGTCATAATGCAAGGTGTACAATAAGGTTTTATAGAAGTGTTTGATACGAAATTTGAATACTCCACGGCTAATTGTTTTGAATTAATACAAAAAACTCGAATAGACTGTGCACTTCCAGCACAGCCAATTAGTATTAGAATAGAAAATAACCATTAAGATGCCTCAGGAGAATTCAAAGAAAGTTCAAAGTACAGTGCATTTCCGGTACAGACGATTGCAACCATAATAGGGGCTGCAAAACTAGACTTTGGGCCAGTCTCAAATACAAAATTTAGCTTTATAGATACACACATTCATACGTACGTACCGACGTCAAGCCGAAAATAGTGAAAATGGATTTAGGGATGCTCAAAACGAGAATTTCCATCAAAATCTTGAAATGTGATTTTGGCGGTTCAACAATACTACTTATTTGTACTTTGTGCAAGTGAGTTGAAAGTGACTTGGATTACCCCGATACTTATTGAGTGTTCATTATTTCATATTATAAGTAGTATTTGACTTTGTGCACCATATTGTAATTCGAACAGCGAAGGAAACTCTCAGGGATATACGATATGGAAAGACTCCCGACTTTCAAAACTATAATTTGCATTGTGGAGAAACTAATCAGAGGATGTAGTTGTACATAGTTTAACAAGTTCCATTCTCAACGGTTGAACTTTTTGCCTTCAGATTGATATACAAGATTCATGAAGAATGAATACTGATATACGACATGCTCCCAGCAACTTTGAAGAATAGGAATGATCAAATATTTGAACAATTTTGGTCGTAGATTAATTTTATGCTCACATAATTGTTGTATTTATCATCAGTTACAATTCTGCTTCAGAAGTTTATGTGCTATGTGCTATAAATGAATTTTTCAGGCGATTATAACTGAAAAGGCATTTCTATGGCCCTTTTTGTGACCATGGAGTTCTACTTACTTGTACATATATATCTAAATTCACTTTTTGCGCGATTGGGCGTTTTCATATATTTACCGGCTCTCTATTTAAGGTGGTATGTTGATTTTACCGGCACACTGCGGTTACTATAGTTATGCTGACTTACCGCCCATGGGCAAAAGCGGTAAGTGAAAAATTGTAGACTTCCACAAAAAATATTAATTTATTCATCTTATTTATGATTTAATATTCACAATAAAATGTCAAACTTGACAACTGACAGCGAGTAAGCGATGAGTGGTAACTCAATTTGAAAATTTGAAAGAGAATATTAGGATTTATATTTCGTGCAAAAAATTTTGTAAGCATTACGGTCAATAATTACAGTACCGATTTTGCTTGATATTTGCTCGGCCTCCAAACAATTATTCTCAATTGGTAAACCGTACTTACTGACCTCAATACTTGAATAGCTATTATGGGACTGATCTGTCCAATATTACTTTTTCGGGACTGATCTATGAATACTACTTCTACCTCTATTAGCAGCTTGATCAAGTCTTAGGAACACTTTTCGCCGAAATATATATCATATCTTTCTGTCAATCTCTATAGATCTTGCAATAAGAGGAATAGATACGCAATTGTAGACAATAAAATAAAACAATTTCAATGGCAACTAAGATCAACATTTGCAATGTTTCAGAAACGAATGAATAAAATTCAGTAATTTTTAATTCTTTCGTGATGATCGCCTGAAAAAACGTAATATTCTAATATTCTCTTCTGGTCTCAGCTGGCGCTTCGGCCGTGAACCACAAATTCAACCAAAAGAGATCACCTACACGGCCTTGATACATTAATTCCTATTTTGTATCTTCCATATTATTCCTATTTTGTATCTTCCATCTGACAGGACCGATTCAAAATGGTAAAGTAAGTTTTCTCTAAGGTATTCATAAGGATATCTATGAAGACTATTCGATAGACTGGTATTTATTATTGAAGTGCTAAGATGAGGCATCTTGTAAAAGCAACAAATAATAAAGCAGAACACAAATAAAGCTTCATTTAGTTGCCTGGAGCTCCATTAATGTTGCTATCCGAATTTCATGCCCAACCTAATGTTTCTGTAGGGAGGATTTCCCAGCATTTCAATAATTTAAATTGACGATTATTGATTGGACTGATAACGCTTACTTGAATTAGGGTAGCAACACTAGTTTGAGTATTTGGAATGTTGAGAGGAAAGTCGGTAATATGATAATTATTGTAGACAAATATTTTATCCGCTAGAGCTGACTCCAAAGAAAAAACTCTAAGACATGTACCAAGTAGTATAGGGTATTTAATAAGGTGAATAGGAAGTATCCCTACCAGAGCCAGATTATGCATGAAGCCCGATAGGCACGGGTTCACGGACTTTGGCTTAAGGAGGCCTTAACTTTGAGGATTTCACAATCATTTGAGTCACCAGCTCATGGATTCCATTGAATTACGACCTATGAGCTCCAATGAGTCTTGATCGGACATTTGTGTTGATTAAGGGAGGATGTAGACGTATTAATTTTACGGTGAAAAGTATCTAAACTGAGATTGTGAAGAATTCAATACTCTTCCAAAAAGCTATGAGATTTTTTTGTGTGACTTACGGCTCTTGAGATATTGCAAAAATACTCAGTACTCCTTTTTCCAATATGATAGCCCAATGAGGGAAGGTTTCCAGCTCCCAGAATCAAGATTTATACTCACACTGACCCATATTTATAGAAAAATCTTGAGCAAAATGCAAGTTTAGACCAAAATTCGTCACATTTCAATAGAGCATTAATTATCACAATTTATATGACATCCGTAAGTCCTTCCTGATAAATTATCCTTCACATACTTCCATTTATGGAATCTACCAACAGTTTACAGACATGGCAAATACATTTTACTTCAGAACTCGAAAATAGCAATTATCAATCAAAAGTCTATATTTTTTCGCAAAATCTTTCAATTTACTATGAGTTCTCTATCAATGAATGACATATTACTACTCTATGGAGATGTCTTGAGTATCAACCCATTTCAAAACTTGAATAATGTTATTCTACGCAAACCTTTGAATACATCGCATCACATGTGTCATCGATAGAACATTCTACGCAAGGGAGGTGCTCATCAAACTGTGAAAACTAAATCTGGCAACAAGGGGGACGCCACTTCAAACATGTAGTGAAAGCATATATATGGATAGGACGCCACTATAAACGCAATATGTAACGTATGTTATTGACGCCACATTGATATTATGATGAAAGGAGGTCATATTGTATAGGAAATGAAAACTCTGTTAATACTGCGTGAAATGGAATGTCTGTATGAAATCTGAAGAGCTCATAAGAGATTATGTAACATACTTCGATCAGATCTCAACTATACGCGTTTCTTTCAGTAGACGCCAAAATGAACATCTTTGTAAGGACGTCAAATTGATAGGGTGATTTATATATATATATATATATATATATATATATATATATATATATATATATATATATATATATATATATATATATATATATATATATATATATATATATATATATATATGTATATATATATATATATATATATATATATATATATATATATATATATATATATATATATATATATAATACGATGTGATTTTTGTTTGATTCTATATATCTATATATAACACAAAATCTCATCGTTCCACAGTTGATCGTTTTGGATTTATCCAAGATATCTGTCAAGTAAAATGCGCTTTCAGCCAAGTCGGTTGCTATGGAAACAGTAGGCCATTATTCTCATGCTACAACATTCCTAAATACTGATTTCCAAAGTTTCACGACTACCAACATATCTGAATTTATGCGCAAAATTAAAAAATAAATTCCTACTGAAGTGCACTTCCGGTTCAGTCTATCGTTATGAAAATAAAAGGCAATCGTTCAGATGCTACAGTAGACTGAAACACCAAAATTTTCATATTCTACACCTGATCGTTTCGATTTTATGCGAAAGATTCCAAAAGACTGTCAAGTAAAGTGCATTTCCGGCTCGGTGAATCTATATAAGAATAGGATATAAGCATCTAGATGGTATGATCATCCTAAATACTGAATTCTAACAATCTCCGTTTAATCGTCTTGGATTTATGCATAGAATTCAAAAAATGTTTCAAATAAAGTGCTCTTCCGGTTGAGTCGATAGCAATCATAATGCAAAGTGTACAACTAGATATTATAAAAGTGCTTAATACAAAATTTAAATATTCTACGACTGATTGCTTAGAATTTTTGCGGAAAATTCAAAAAGTCTGTCATAGAAAGTGAATTTCTGTCTTGGCCGATTGTTACAAAAATAGAAGATGGCCATTCAGATGCTACAGCAATTTCAAATGCTGAATTCCAGTATTCCACGGCTGATCATTCTGGATTCATGCGGAAAATTATAAAAAAGTCTTGAGTAAGGTGCACTTTCGGTTTAGCCGATCGCAATCATAATGCAAAATGTACAATAAGATGATATAAAAGTTCTTCATACAAAATTTCAATATGCTATGGCGAATCATTCTATATTAATGCAAAAAATCAAAAAAAAAAGTTCTTTATACGAAATTTCAAAAATTCAAAAATAGCTTCAAGTAAAGTGCACTTCCGGCCTGGCCGATTCTTACGGAAATAGCAGATAACCATTCTGATACAACATCAAGTTCAAATACTGAATCTCAACATTCTACATCATATCAGTCTTAAATACAAAATTTCAACATTATACGTTCAACCTGTTTTGAGATTTGCGAGTTACGCACGAACGCACGCACGCACGAACATACGTACCGACATCAAACCAGAAATAGTCAAGATGGATTCAGGGATGCTCAAAACGGATATATCCATCAAAATCTCGATAGGTGACTTTTGTCGGTTTCACAATACTTACTTGTTACTTTGTACAAGTAAGTAAAAATTGGTTCTATCAGTAGGGCTCACTCGACCGTCACTCAAGCAAATAAGTTATTACATCGAACCAAAAAATTAGCAAAAAAAAACAAGTGAAAACTCCTTGCTGATAGAAACAACGAAGCGCAGAGTTCACGAAGCTTTTGAATCGGATTTAAAAAAAATAATTATCATAGGTTTCATCCACAATTCACTAACTCATTCATTGAAAGGTGATATATGGTTAAATGACCCAACAAACAATACGGCGGAATTGAGGAATCAAGTAACTAAGCAAAACATGTGATATTACCCAGAAAAAAATACATTCAACAATACGCATAAGAAATTACATTCAAAGACTTACCCGAATGACTCAAAAAAAATATGCCCTAGAATATGAGTAGAATATATAGGAGAGTTCTGGATCAAAAAACCTTTGTGGACAGCCTGTATATAGCGGTGGCGGCGGCGTAGCGGCGGCGAAATTCTTTATGGACATACTGTATGTATCTTTAGTTCAGCGTTTCAATGGTAGATGGCGCTGTGGTGCGGATTAGAATTTGGATGATAGATGGCGCTGGTGCATGTTTGTGCATTTGGATGAAAGATGGCGCCAGTGGCAGGAGCGGGAAAATTTGAATTCTGGCGGTAAAATTTGAATTTTGGCTCGTAGAATTTGAATTTAGGACGTTGGAGTAGTGGTTTGGAGCCAGAGATGTAACGGTGTGGTGGGGGGGAAAATTTTAATTTAGTCGTTGAAATTTGAGTATTGGTTGTAAAATTTTGAATTTTGACAGATGTCGCTGGTGGTTTGACGAATTTGAATTCTTAGCGATGTGATTGGCGATGCGAAAATTTAATACTTGGCATGGTAACAGTCATTAATATTCTAGAATCTATGCTTGATAGATTCAATTCCAA
Organism: Dromius quadrimaculatus; assembly: GCA_963989225.1. NCBI lineage: Eukaryota > Metazoa > Arthropoda > Insecta > Coleoptera > Carabidae > Dromius > Dromius quadrimaculatus. The sequence continues at coordinate 27,803,809 of OZ022326.1, read as the reverse complement.
AATTCCTCAATACAAGATTTTGAATTAATTCTCCAAGTGCTCATAGTATTGAACTGATAATTCTAATTTAAGCTCTTTATCAGTAAAAGGTCATGATCTTGGTTTGTTGTCTAAAATTTATGCTGAAAATTCAATGCCAATTCTTCAATACAGGATTCAATTAATTCTTCAAAAGTCCTCATAGAATTAAACTGATAATTCCAATTTAAACTCTTTATCGGTGAAAGGTCATGATGTGGGCTATCGGTTTGTTGTTCTAAAAAGGGACGCGTGGAGCACATAAATTTCGAATGATGTACAGTAAGATTGAGAATTTCGAAACCGAGATTGATTTATATCACGTGTTAATTACGTGCTATGTCACACATAGCAAGCAAGTTTTTGATAAGAGAAATTTATGAAGTTAAAACACATAGATAAGGTTAAAATTCAATATAATACATAATATGTTTCACATGTAATTTATTTATTCAAAATAGGAACTATTTATTACATCAATCGTACAATATTTGTTAATGGTGTGTATTTGACAATTTTATCGTACAATATTAAACAGTAAGCAGTTGTATTAGCAGGAATGTTTTTACTTGTTTCAAAAGTGAGTTCCAAATCTATAGGTCCAGACTTCAAAGTCTCATTCTGATAGAATGTATTCATAACAACAATGGGGCAATATTTTAAGAATTCCTTAGGTGTGAAAATAGGTTCATTGTTTTTTTGATAGTAAGCAAATTGAAATTGGTTGTACATGTTATATAAAATAAACCATTGATTATCATCAAAATTGAGGTTCATGTTATCATAGGGATAAACCTCTGCGTTCAATTCCACCTTGAAATTATTCAAATTACAATGATCAAATTGACTCATATTTTTGTTAAATTTATTTTTACGATCAGTTTAGAATCCAAAAATAATGAATCTAGGTTTTTCTAACTGTGCAGCGGTTTTTACAATCCATGTATGATGTTGGGTTGTAGGTAAAACTGGATATTCATGTAATTCCCATGCACGGAATGGCATAGATATTTCTGAATTATTCCCCATGTATTTAATGAGTTTCAATTTCTCCTGATCTGAAACTTTGATGTGTGGTACGTGCCATTGGATTTTTGTTAAATTCACCTTCAGGATTTCTTTTTCATCTGCTCTAGTTGATAATACTGCGTTTTTATCATGACTACTACGCAATAGAATCAAATCTTGACGTAAGTTTAGAAGAATTTTTTTATAGTCCTCAGCAAATCCTAATAGCATGCGAAGAGGTATACAAAAGCTGAAATTTCCCTTTGATTCATCAAAAGAATAAGTATTAGCCGATGGTGCTGGTAACCAACCAGCATTTTGTAAAGCGGAACTTTCATTGGCTGGATATGAACAATAATGTTTCAGTGCTGTGGTAATTCCAGGATTACGTATTCGGTCTATTACGATTCCACCAATTTCATAGCGAATCTCATTAAAAAGGTACATTAGTCCATTGTTTATTAGATGCCCCGTTTTAGTTGGTTTATTTTCATGATCTAATAATTGACCCTTAATATATATATAACTATTTGATGGTAATGTGTATAGATCTTGTTGTTATATAGATATTCTGATTTCATCATTATTACTCAATAAAGTTGGTGAATAGGGTTGATAAGTATGAGTTTCTGCATATTGTATTTTCTCATCAAAATATATACGTTCCGATATATTTAAAATATTACTACTCATTTCTTATAACACGTTGAGTCCCAAATTCTTCAAGTACTCTCTATTTTCCGATGTTAATTGTTTTTTCTTTTGTTGGAAACTTGATTTTCTATTTTTTGATGCTGATTGTTGTACTTCTCGTTTTGTATTGAAGATTTTGTGATCATGTTCTTCTTTATATAATTCGATACTACCATTATAAATTATCCCCATTTTTTTTTTTTTTCACAATTTTTTCAAATGTAATCTGATTGTTATGGGCTCTCCTTGGAAATTGACTGATTCTCCGTTTTGATCAACTATTTTAAGCTCAATATTATCAATTATGTGTGTGTTGATTGGCAAATAGATAACGTTCGAGGGATTTTCACTAATCTTGAACCCGGAAGCAACGCTTGGGAAGAACTGGTGTATTTGATGTACAGGTTTGGAATTAGCGTAAGAACCAGTTACAATGTTACACTCAATACAAATTGCATTTACTTTAATTATGCTCACAGGATTTTGAGATATATGAAGCGTATTTGCCTTATAAACTCCAGCATTAAAGCCCAATAATTCTCTGATGGTATTTGGTTTTGTGAAATCAACTTCTTCTGTAACAAGCATTTCACATTTCAGAGTATTGTTATTAGCAGCAATAGAAATTTTGAAATCTTTGTTACTATTCTTCACTTTTCTTTTCAAAAAGTTATTTATATTTTCAAGCTCATATGATCCATTTGGTATAGTTATTGTTTTATCACCAAAATAGAATTTATTATTGCGCTCATCAATATTCGGGATAGAATTATATGACTCAAAATTGATGAGACCTATCGCATACTCACAATTAGGATCAAGTTCAATAGCAGGATGTATTGTAGCTGTTAGATAAGACTTTTTATCAGAGAAAGTAAATGTGTACGACATGATTGTTTATTCATTACTGAAAGTATTTTTCATACATTATTCTTTACATAAAAATTTTAAACAAAGGTGTCCACAATTAATGGTATTATACTGCTGGTATTGATTGTAATTATACTTAATATTACATTTGCTACCAAAATATTCCACTAATTCTTTTGGTGGTTTTAAGTTACCAAAACTATCAAAATATATAACATAGTCCCCATATTTTTTATATGCCACCCAGTGAGTACCTGAACTATCATAATCATCCAAATTAACTATTCCACATTCAGTGAACTTTATTTGTTTAGGTGAATTGTTTCGCATAAAAACTCCTCTGAAAGTATTGATTTTAAGGTCTGTTGCAAATTTTGACAATTCAATATTACTTAGTGCATGTTTTGGTAGCTTTTCTATTAGTTTTTTTGTTGTATTTTCGTTGGAGATAAGTAAAGACCCAACCCTTTTTTATATGGTTTTAAATATAATCCTCTACCTAACGCTACAGATTCCATAATTTTATTATGTCGCTGGTTTTCTTTCAATTGCTTATTAGCAGATTGAGCATCATTGATGGATTTAGCTACTGCTGCAGCGCCCCCAGTAAGAGCCCCTAACGCACTTAACCCTGCAAAAATAGGTATTAGCGGTAATATGCCACCTATTTTTGGTACTGGAACTATTCTTGGTTTATTTATTCTTTTCTTGTTTTTAGCGAATTCTCTTAGAGCAATTGAAATATTCTTATCGGAAGAGTTAGTCTTTAGTAACTTTGAGCGAATTCGTTTAAGTTCATTTTTAAAGTTAATTTTTAGATTTTTCTTTAGTTTTTTCTTTTTATTTTTGCGTGTTATTGTTTTCCTTTTGTTCTTCAAATTATGGCTTATACCAGCACCTAACCTAACTTTGGCCTTCATTATCCCAGAAACACCCAAAGCAGCTATTTTTTCTCCAAGAGGTGTGTCTTTAGAAAGAAATCTCTTTGTTGTTGTATCAGCCAATATTTTATCTGCTTTATGTCGTTCTTTTAAATTATTATTCTTGGAATAGGCTATATCATGAAGTTTACACGCTGCGTCTAGTTTGTTGATACCTTGATCACCGTCAGCAAGCCTTTTATCCAATTTTGTCCCCGGTCCACAGTATCTGTAACCAGGTATATGAAGTTCTATAGGTAGTTTATTTATTGTTTTATTTAAAATTCCACCACCACTGTGGGTATGCTTGCTAGCTCTTTTTTTACCGTGTTCAATCATTGAAAGTACACATTAAACTAAAAAAATATATTAATATTAAAGTTTTATATTCAATTTCAGTTATGATGAAGATATTAAAGCAAAAAGATACATTGAGTGTTCAAAATTATGATTTGAATGATAGTATAGAATCTAATTATAAACCAAGACACAGTGATTTACTTCCATCAACCATCCGTTGTCTCATAAGTGGTCCTTCTGGATGTGGAAAAACTAATATTTTGATTGCACTTTTAGAGCATCCGAACGGGTTACATTTTGAGAATGTTTATATATATTCAAATTCTCTTTTTCAACCGAAATATGTATATCTTGAGAATTTATTGAAACCAATAAAAAATATTGGTTATCATACATACAATAGCAGTGAAAAAATAATGAAGCCGAGTGAAGCTAAATATAATTCCGTTTTTATATTTGATGATATCGCTTGTGAGAAGCAGGACATTATACGAGATTACTTTTCAATGGGTAGACATAAATTGATTGATTGTTTTTATTTGTCGCAAACCTATACAAGAATGCCAAAACATCTAATACGTGATAATGCTAATATGCTTATATCATTCAAACAAGATGAGTTGAATCTACGAAATATGTACAATGATCATGTAGGTACAGATATGAGTTTTGATAACTTCAAAAAAATATGTGCTATATGTTGGAAAGATAAATATGGATTCTTGGTTATTAATAAGGAATCTGATTTAAGTTCTGGCAGGTATAGAAAAGGATTCCATAATTTTATATCTCTTTGAATGGATATAGCGGTTTTAAACAGGCTCGGTTGATAACCACCTCGGTTAAGAACCACCCTCGGTTCTAAACCACCCTGCTATTCAGTATATAAGCCCATACAAAAGCCGTGTATTGTTCATTGTTTATTTTGGTATACTCAAACATGAATGTGAATAAAAAATTAAAAAGGCGAATAATACAAGCCAGAAAAAATGTGAAACAGAAACTAGCATTACTGAAGAATAGTGAGATAGAACGTGAATCAGAGCTTGATAAAAGCTTTACACCAATTACTAGTAAATTAGCAAAAATTAATGAAACTTTACGTAACGTTACACCCGTTCAAAAGGAAATCATTTGGATGGGAATAGGTGGGGGGAAGAGAAAAATAATGATCCACGTGGTATTTTGGAAGAGCAAGCTGCTGCAGAAAGTGATACTCCAATAGATTCACTTTCACAATTATCAACACATACTGAAACAGAAATAGCACATGATAAAAAAGCCATGGGGAGTTATTTAAATCGTTTTGATCCATTATTTCGAAAATATATTAAAAAAGTTATAACACGTTCAAACGAAATAGATGGAACATATGGTGTTAGTTATAGAGAAACACCTGATCGTGATTATTTTGAAATGGGTAATGAAGCTGTTGATTTTTATGACGGGAATATAATTATTGATAAAAATATTTTCCCTGCAACAATTGGCTTACTTGAACTCATATTCAAAAAAGAGCCAAAAGAAGAATATACAGAAAATGATTTGTATTATTATAAAAAAATATTGAATATTACTAACTCAGCGCGTGAAGGTAATATAAGTACAGGGCAACTTAAAGGTAGCAAAGCAAAAAAATATACAGATATTGTAGGCCCATTATTGAATGTCAAGTCTAAGAAATATTTTGAATTGGCTACTAGTCCAGTTTCTTCAACTGAAGATCCAAAATTATTACGCAAGAATAGCGTATCTGGCTTGGGACTTCTAAAAAGTTATAATACTAAAAATGTTGAGTTTGAATTTTACGATGATCCAAACGAGTTGGTGGATAAATTGAAGGAATATATAGCTTCTAAGAACGCTGGCAACAATAATCACAATAATGAAATTATTTCAATAATTGAGGAATCAAAAGAAGCTGGAATTATCACATAATAATCAGTAGCAAAATGCCACTAGACAAGTTTGGACATTATAGTGGCGCTGTGTATCATAATAAATTTTGGTGTTGTAATTATAATGATTCTGATAGCAGCAGCAATGACGATGAAAAATTAATAAGAGTTAGCACTCCTACGTCAGATTTCCATGCGGTAAATAAAAAATTTTTGGATGACAAAATTAAATTAGTTGTGGATTTGCTTGAAAGCAAAATAAATATTGTTGATAATAAAGTTACTGAGCACATATCAAACGCTGATAAGAAGATTAAGAAAGCTGATCAAATAATAAGGAGTGTTAAAGAAGACTTGGATATTTTATTCAAAGAACTAAAAATTTATGATAAAACACAATAGAAAATATGTCAACATATATTAAACGCGAAATAGTTGGAGAACTTCATAAGCCAGCAAGGAAACATTTCAAGAGAAGGCGAGTTATAATCAAGGGATTAGATGAGACTTTTGAGGCTGATTTGGTTGAAATGAGACCATATGCTAAATTGAACCAAAATTATAATTACATACTGGTTGTGATTGACATTTTTTCAAAATATGTTTGGGCTAAGCCTATTAAACATAAATCGAGTATTGAAGTGTCTACCGCTTTGGAACAAATATTTAAAACAAGTAAGCGAGTACCAAAAAACTTACACACTGATTTGGGGAAAGAATTCAATAATGTGGAGTTCAAGAAATTAACAAAAAAATATGAAATAAATCATTATTTTGCAAAACAAGCTGTGAAAGCTTCTATTGTTGAACGCGTAAATCGAACTTTAAAAAATATTATGTATAAAAAATTCAGTCTGCAGGGGTCTTACAAATGGTTAAAGCTACTACCAATTGTTATTTCAGAATATGATAATAAGAAGCATAGTACTATTCGTATGAAACCTATTGATGTAAATCGAAAAAATGAGAAAAAACTATTGAAAACTGTTTATAGCCATATTAAGATAGTTCCAAATAAAAGGCCTAAATTTTATCTCAATGATCATGTCCAAATCAGTAAAAATCGTGCTGTATTCTCAAAAGGATACACACAAAATTGGTCAAATGAAATATTCATAATAAAAAAAATCCAATTAACAAACCCAATAACATATGTTATACAGGATAAATCCAATCAAATAATTCAGGGGGCTTTTTACAAACAAGAACTTCAAAAAGTTAAGCATCCAAATGTTTATTTAATAGAAAAAATTCTGAAAAAGAATAAAAACAGAATATATGGGAAATGGTTGGGTTTTTCTGAAGATTACAACAGCTGGGTTGATAAAAAAGAAATTGCGTAGACAATTTAACGATAAGAGATAGTATAAATATTTCTCCCATTAATACAAACACCCAGTCTGCTTGCGACATACTAATATAAGAACAAGATTGAACAATGGTTGCTGCAGTTATAATTGATATTAAGGGTTTTAACATTAATAAAAATGATAAATTCTTCATTAAAGAATTTGCGAGTATTGATCTTCAGACCAATGAAATCAAAACTGGTTGCTTCAATCAACCATTTTCATATTCTCAGCTAAGTGAAAAAAGTAAATTGCAAGTGCTGTCTCAACAAGATAATTATAGTTTGCAATGGAACTTTGGAGATATTCCATATGCAAAGCGGTGCGAAGTTTTGAAAAATGCCGTAAATAATTATGAAAAAGTGTATGTGCCCGGTGAAAAAAAGAAAGTGTGGTTAGAAAAACTTCTAAATAATGAATATAAAATAATTGATATTGAAAACTTACATTCCAATCCAATATTATATGTTAATAAAACACCAAGTAATTTAATGTTCAATAATTGTACAATAAGGAATATTCTTGGTTGGAAAAAGTGGTTTTGTGATAGATTTAATACTTCTAATGCCATAAAATGTTTCCATTAATCAAGCAACATATTGTCGCATATGGTTGAAGAGGACATTCAGCATTTGCCGATGGAGCTCGTTATGATATACGCACCAAATGAAATTGAATTGAACTGGAGTAAATTTCCATCAAGTTGGTGTAATTCCAAGATATTCCAAGGATATCTTTCTTGTCGAGCGCATTTACAGGAGAACTGGTCCGATAATTATGAGACAGAAAGATATGTTATGGTTAAAGATTGTTGGATGTGTAAAAGTTGTGATTATAATACCTGTATATAGTGTAAAATAAAAAATATATTTCATTTTAATATTTAGTTTTATTTATTGTTGCAGAATATTTTATTTGGAAGAATTTACATCGTGTTTGTATCTTAATTTGCATACTTGGCTCACAATTTGGTTCATTCCATAGCAAAATTACCTTATTTACACACTCCATAAACATATTACTTGCAGGCTTTAAAAATTTCAAATTTGAAGTCAAAAATTCACCGCGAGTTATTATTTTTCTTGTCGAGCCCATTTACAGGAGAACTGGTCGAATGATTATAAGATCTTGTATATAGTGTAATACCATTCTTCAAATAAAAATATATCCAATTTTAATATTTGTTTTATTTATTGTTACAAAATATTTTATTTAAGAAACTTACATTATGTTTGCTTATTGAATATCAATATTAAAATCAGTCACACATGCTTGACAATTCTTTGTTTTGATTGTCTCTACCAATTTACATTTACAAACTAAACATCTTTTATTAATATATTCCAACGGTGGAACAGCAAAAGCATATACATTATGCATCTCTTGTACTATTCTACAACCAACTCTTGATAAGCCACCCGGGAAAAACGACCCCATACTCTGGTGTAGGTCATAAATGCAAGATTTATGGCTATAACGCACAAGATCGCATTCTCCTGGTACTAAAAAACGTCGCTGTCCATCGTTATCGAAATACATACACTCTATTTGATATAAATCTATGGAATAACAAATCTTCGATTCACATTTTAATTGATTTAAAAGACCGACTTCTTCTATTATGTTTAAAGTTGCTCTTGGTGAAACTGGCATCGCGACTAATTTCTATCTCTCTGTTTCCATATTTTATATTCAAGCGGGGCAGTTTATGTGAGTGAATGTTCATTTTCCAGCACCGCCGTCTCCGCCTCCTCTGGTGGAGGGAGTTGTGTGTTGAAGGAACTTAATCATGATTATCTGTACTTGCTTACTTGGCTTACAATTTGGTGGTACCATCAGCAGCAGCTTCGGTGAAGGGATAAGGAGTGAAGCAAGTAGGAATTATGACAAAACGATGGTAAAAAGAATAAAGGTTAGGTGGGTATAGGGAAGAAGTATTGTGGTATAGACATTTCATTTGCTCATGCTTTGAAACTAGTGTTTCTGCCCCCAATTTTTTAATATTTCTTTATACAAACAGTAATCACATTTATGATTTGGTATATCTGTTCCACCATAGCATGAGGGGCATTTGTATTCAACTGGTGTAGGCATTTTCTATAATGAATAAATACTAAATGCAATTCTACTTTTATATTTATTTTCAATAAAAATTACAGCATCTTATTAAAAAATACAAGAAATTATCACCAGTTGAAACTGTATACTAAACTTTTTGAATATTAACATTTTAAATTAATTTGATTGTATCTTTCACCCAAATACAATTGAAACTCGGCCAATTCCAGCTTGATTCTCTCACCATATTTAGTATCAGCTTTTCGTTCAATATTTTTTACAAAATACTTCTCGCCAATTTTTAGGTTACGCAACCCAATGAACTCTTTCGGTTTGGTTAGTGTGTTGATGGCGTTGTAGTTGTTGGAAGTAGACATATTAAAGCTGTAACAGTTGCAAAAAACAAATCCAAATATTTTGTTTTTATTTTTCTAATTTTGATAGCAAATTTCTTAGCTGTTTCAAAATACTTATATTAGGGCATTGTATTTTAAATAATGATAAGTCAAAATGTGATGCTCTAACAACTTGTCGCATATGCTCACTATATTCATAGAAAATATTATTTTTAAAAAAATATATAAAACCATTTATGTATTGAAATACTCCATCAATGTTTTGTGGAATACCTGGAAATTGTGTGTTCATTAAAGCGTAAGATGATATATCAGAGTTACACTCACTAAATTTTGCAACATAATTACTATCATAAAATATATAAGTATTTCCCAAATTTGTGAAAATTATACCCTTTATATTTTTAATGTTTGGTGGTAAGGAGATTTGATGAATTGATTGTTTCATCTCAGGCCATGAAATACTATATAATTTATCATCTATTACTAGAACAATATCGTTGTTCGGTCTGTAATAGACAGCAGATAAACTTTTGAAATTTTTCGGTATGAAAGGTAGCCAGTTCAGTAAATTTATTGGTTGTGTCTGAAAATTTTCTTCAGATAATTTTCTGATCCACAACCATTTTTCATGAAATATGAGCAATTTATCGTTTATAACTAGAAATTTAGTCACATTATTCAAATCACATAGATTCATTTGATTAGATGTGGGTGTTAAGATTGTTTCTTTTTGTTTTGGTTCCACTTGAGTCTTTTTTTCATGATTTTTAGGTGAATTTATCTCCTTCTTCCCATAAATATTTTGAATGGCATTTATATCATCACCATCTAATTGAAATTCTGATATGTTATTAAAACGAATATTTCTATTATAAGCATACATGACAGAATTTTTGTTTTTGATGTGAGCAAGTCCTAGTGAATGACCGATTTCATGTACTAATACAGCAAAAAGCGAGATACTGCCCTGATCATTATCTAATTTTGTATGTGATAGCTTATAATTCCATTTTTCTGATTTATCAATATGTACATCAATAGATACGTGGGTTGGGTTCGGAAAGAAAGCATGTCCTAATACATTTCCCGGGCCATCAAAATCTAAAATACACTTTTTACCCGATGAAAAGGATTTATGTTGTACTGGTCCAAAAGAGATTAAAATATTTGGTGCATGTTTCATACTTGGTTCATTATATTCAAATGATATATTAGCATATTGTTCCCAAATTGCAAACGCTTTAGTTACAACTTCTAATAACTGTTTATTTTTATTATTCATAATATCCCATGTTATAATAGACTGCTGCCAGAATGATTTTTTATTATGTAAGCTATTCTCATAATTATCAGTTACACCACATCTGGGCTCATTCATTAATTCGAGTGTGCTACTATCCAATGTTTTTGTTACATCCAATTCGTAATATTCTTGAAATGATGCTAAAGCATTTAAATACTTCTTATCGCTCGAATTTATAGTGGACATTTCATTTTCGGGTATATCCAAGTATCCATATTTTTCCAAAAAATATAACGATTCGCTGAATCCTTCATTATCAATGTTTTCAATACTATTGACACTAGATGACAATTCGAAGCCATTGTTTGAATGAATACTTTGATTTTCTCCACTATTTATATTCTCTTCTAGAGAAGATGTGAGATAAATTGAGAAAAAATTGGAAAATATAAGTATTAATAACATTTTTCATATATTTCTACTTTACTCTTGCACACTCAAATATTAATAACCAAATAAAATAAATTTTTGCAGTTTATATAACAATATTTTCTTGGGTAAGCAAATTTTTCCACAGCTGAAATTCACCCACAATCAATACTAAGATAAAATAAGTAAAAATAAATTGATACATACCTAAATATAGATGAATGTTTACTCAAGCAGACTAACTTTTTAGTTTGAAGTGAATAATCTAAGCTGAAATTTAGCTCTTTTATACCGCATTACCGATAATCTTTTGACCTTTAATGTTCTTACTGCTTACATCAACAATAAATCACACGCAATGTAACGTAATCAACAAATTTTTCTGTGGAAACTTCGAAATGTATTGTGTGAAAAACATCTGTTCATGGTTCCAAATTTCATGAAAGAGGAAATAAAAAAAATGCTCAAAACTGGTTCACATATTTATTCAAATCATTTACAATTTTCTCATTTTTTATAATAGTATCATTTCTAAATATTAATATTTGATCATCATAATTTCTTCGTGGTCTTATATAATCCTCCATACCTATTGGTGACGTACCGTCTTCATTCTTATGATATTTTATGTAATTAGTATAACCACGTGTATGTGATGGAGCAATATGGCTGTTATAGATTTCACGATGTACAATTCGCTTGGGTATTGAATTTAGTTTCTGAACGTTAGGGCTTTCCATGACGACTAAATTAATTCTACACTTATTCATTCAATTATTCATTTAATAGATTTTTTTTTGTAATTTGTAATTTGTATTAAAAACATTACAACGAAAAGCCCCATGGTATTGTGTCTGTTTTCGATGGAATGATTATTCTTTTATTATCAAAAGGACTTAATGCTAGTTTTTTTTTGCTTAATTGTGGAAACTTCATGTTTTTTTGACTTAATTATGAATTGTTCGCGATATACAAGTGATTCATTAAATAAACAATCATAATAATCATCGAAAGTTATTGTTTTTAAAGTACCTCCAGTTATTCCCTTAATTCTTTTACTAACATAATCAGTCATTAATTTATATGTATACATCTTTGACCTGAGCCCTATGAATTCAGTCATAATTTGACCACCATTTTCATCCTTCATTAGTCCTATGACTTTATTATTTGCTAGAGGTATGCCGTGAATATTATTTATGTCATAATTTGATGTATCAAATTTGTGCTAATCTTTTTTAATCACATCATAAATATTAATATCAAAAAAATGGTACAATAAACTATCAGTATCTGTATACAATAATTTTGCATTTTCACCAAAATTTTTTTTAACATAATTATAATGGAAATCATAAATATATGTTTTGGATATATCTAGTATGCAAAATCCAACATAAATCGGTTTATTAAAGAATACTTCTTTTTTATTCATTTCAATTATTATAATATTCTCATCTAATACAATGTAACTATGAAAATTTGGTTGCATAATCAACCTTTTGGCACCACCTTTACCATCCCATTTTGTAACAAGTTTCACAATTCTATGTTTACGCACATTTTCCATAGATTTTCCAAAAACAGCATTGTTCATCAACTTATAGAAATTTTTTTCAAAATCATTTCGAGATCTTTGTCTCATATTTGTGTTCAAATCGATATATTTTCGAAGCCAAGCAGACTGTTTAAATTTCAGTACTCTGTGTATTTTACTCATTTGCAACCCCAATTCTGAATTTTGCTTTAAATTTCCATAATGAATCACATATTTTTTTTTATCATTGAGAGTTGTCATTAATTTAGTTTGTTTTGAATTTTGTGGTGCTATATGTTCTGGTGAAAGTGGGAGATCGCTATGACTCCTAAATAATGCCTGCGGATAATGTAAATCTACTTCAAATATGTAACCAACTTCAGAATCTTCTTCTAAACTCTTAATATTTGAAACATTATGGAATTCTGTTGGTGGAACCCATTCAAAATCTCTATAAGGTAAATACCTGCTCATTGCAGCCCCATACAGGTTGTTAATATCAAAATACATCAAATATGATTCCTGCTCATTGGGATTATATTGCTCATGCATGTGTTTGTTATTCGCCCTTCCGTATCGGTTTGAACATTGACTAATACCACCACGAATAGAGTGTTCTAAGAACAAAATTTTATCTACATCAGTAAGAAGTTCCAATTTAACATTAGAAATTTTCAACATTGCATCGAAAGCAAGCCCAGGAGCTGTAAAATAATGCAAAGCATCTAAGCCATACGTTTCCATACAACTTTTTCTGAAATTCTCAAAAATATCACAAAGCAATAAAACATCTGTTCTTAAATACAGATCTGAATATTCACCTAGGGTGCTTATTCTAAATGTATTCCAAACTTTTTCTGCAAACTCATATTCCAAATCAGTTACATTTTCATTTTTAATGGATGAATAAAAAAATTCTTTCTGTGGTAATTTGTCATCATCTAACTTGGCCCATGAATCCAGATATTCATAACAAAAAATTTAGTACTTTTTTAGTAAGTAATGAAAATTCTTCTTCAGAATTGCAGTGCATTCTTGTGACTAATTTGTCTGAATTATCCAAATAAGATGATAATTTATCTAAACTACACGACATAAAACGAAATGAGTCCATAAATCGGAAATTAATTCTGCTATTTTTAATATACTTCGTAAAAGAAATGTATTTTTCTTTATTAATGGGTAACAATGAAATTGATCGAGGTATATTCTTAGCAATTGCTTTAATTAAAAAATGGGAATCGTAGGATGACAAGTTGTGGAATATTACAGGAATCATTCGTGATTTAGTGTATCGTAGATTACATAATTGATGTGCAGGTCCTCTATATTCTCCTGTCAAATGATTATGATCTCTAACTTTTGGTGTAGTATTGTCAATTAACTTTTTACAAATATGACAGATATTTTCGTTTTGAAATAATTTCTCTTGACTGCTAGATAAATTCAAAGGTATGATAGATTTCATTTTATTGTCGATAGTTGAAGATATGCCTAATAATTCTTCTACAAACCATTCTATACAATATTCACCACGATGTGATCTAAAATAAGACAAAGAATCATCATAACTACATTTAAAATAGTAGCCTACACTAAATGGAATATGTTTTTGTTGAAACTGTGTATTTTGGTGCTCTTTGTTATTGTTAACTTTTTCAAGAATTGATTCAATATCAGCATATATTGAAAATGGAACTTTCTCTTGAAATTTGTAATTCGCAAAAGTTAAAAATTCGTTCTTATGTTTTTCTGGTAATGTCATTCGACAAGAATTAATTTTTAAACAATCACCAAAATGTTTTTTCAAACTATACTCAGAATTAAAGTTAATTAAACATCTATCACAAATCCACATTTTACCATTATGTTCAGATACATTTTTACTCACTAATCTAGACAAATTTTTAATCCACATGAAATGATATTCACATCCAAAATTTGAATTTTCATTTTCCTCCTCTTCCGAGTCTTCCTCACCCTCTTCTTGTTCTTCTTCCTCACTCTCATCTTGCGATTTTAACATTAACAAATGAATAGTGCGGTTATAAGTATTTTTGGTCAATTTAACTGGTACAAGTTGATCTTTCTTTTTACCAATTTTCTCCAAAGTATAAACATTTATATTCAAAGAATTCATATTTTCGAATTTTTCAATTTGTTTCAACTTTATTGGAAATTTAATGCCCTCATATTCCAATGTAGTTTCCGAAATTAGTGGGTATGACCTAACTCGAGTTACATTCATTTGAGCAGGGTAAAGAGCGGAAATAACAGCCCACAAGAAACAATATTCATCGTTGTTTTGTATATTGATTATAGCCTTTTTTCTTTTTATGCTTGTAGGTAAATCAATATGACAACCAACCGAAAAAGGTGAATAGCTGCAAATATTCACCTTTAAGAACATTATTTCATATAGTGCCCATCCCGAGTCTCGTTCTTGAAACTCCTTCATCCTGCTCAATATTTTATCAATAACATTATCTTTGTACCACACCTGTATATTTGTTGTTCTATCAATAATCGAATTGCGTGTATTGAATGATTTTGCTTCAATTTTCCCCGAAGAAGGTAGGATGAAATCTGCTGTAAATATAACATTTGCTTTTACTGCACCAGCTCGCACTTTTGATTTTATTTTACTTTGAAATATTCTCCCAGCACTCTTCAAAAATTCTTTGGGATCTTTATATGAGTTCATATTTAGAATTGCACCTGTTTTAATTCGACTTTTAAAAGCTGTTTCTACATCACACCATTGTAATGAGTTCTCTATAGTGGGTAGTTGGCCTGTTTTATAACGTGTCTGTGAATTTGAACTAATCCTTAGACGACCTCCAGTTTTCTTGATATCATTATTTTTCACTGATGTTAATTTAGATTTAAAATATTTCAAAACAAGAAGATTTGATTCTAGCTTGAATAAATGTTGAAATTCATCTGGAGATTTATGTTTCAAATATTGCACTAAGGTATTCACACACTTTTTGATATTTCTTAGCCACGTTAATACTTCAGAGCTAGTTTTTATAAGAACAAAAGCTTTTTTAATATCCTCGACCACTTTGTCACTCAAATCACACAAGTTAGCGGAAGAGCTCATTTTGCATCAGTACATACGATAACGTACATATTTCAAGTATAAATACTTTTTATCAGTAACCTTTAACCTCTTATCAACATAAAATTGAAATCAACTATTTTTCATACATTTATTCCATCTAAAATTACACATGTATTCACTAAAGTAGATATTATAAGATTAGGAAAATATAGCATGATTTCTCTTATAGCTATGTTCATCGGAGTACTAGACTTTGCAATTAAATTATAAACATTTGCATATACATCACCTTCAATGCTTGAAGCTTGTTGCAAAATATTTTTAAAGTAATTACCGAAACATAAAGAATTCAGATAAGCTATAATCTTCTCAACAATGGTGGATATTTCAAATAAATTGGATATAGAGTTATATTCCAAGTAAATTTCAGTATTTTTCCATTGAAGCATTATAATTCTACTATTTTCAATTATTTCAAAGAATATTTTAAAATCTTTGAACGAGTATGATTCCAAATTCGAGTTGTTGCGTAAATAGTTCATGATCAAATTATAACACAATATAAATTCATTCCAGCTATTAACATTGAAATTTATAATTTTACCTAGTTTTTCATTGCACAAATTTATAACAATTTCAAAATTTTGCTGTGGACTTATACCCACATGCAGTGTTGTATTATTATTCAAATAATACTGATATTCAAAAATTAATTTATTCCTATTGTTGCAAACAAATACAACATTATTGGAGTTGAAATTATTTTTAACAATCTGATCTGTATTCAATTGTTGTTGCTCTGAACTATATTGTTGTGAGTCTTGTACTTGCTCATTTCTTTCTTCAACATAGACGTCTTCGCTATTGTTCAATTGTTTCCGTGATGGCATCGTGTTTGTGGGTACCCTTCTCTTTGAACATTTTTGGTTTGGTGTAGTCTATTTTGAAAACAATGGAAATTTCCATGATAATTTAATTCAATCAAAACTTATTTCACCATCTTACCTTCATAATAACACTCAAAACTTATTTCAGAACAAATCAACGGGTGATGAAATGATACTCAATTGAAATCTGTATTTTTCCGCTATTTATTCCATTTATCTCACACATGTTTCGAAATCTCTCATCTCTGTTATGCGTCAATCAAGAATCATGTGCTCCGCGCGTGTCTTCCTAGAACAACAAACCGATAACCCCCCATAATAACCTTTTACTGATAAAGAGTTTAAATTAGAATTATCAGTTCAATACTATGAGCACTTGGAGAATTAATTCAAAATCTTGTATTGAGGAATTTTGGAATTGAATCTTTCAAGCATAGATTCTAGAATATTAATGACTGTTACCATGCCAAGTATTAAATTTTCGCATCGCCAATCACATCGCTAAGAATTCAAATTCGTCAAACCACCAGCGACATCTGTCAAAATTCAAAATTTTACAACCAATACTCAAATTTCAACGACTAAATAAAAATTTTCCCCCCCATCACACCGTAACATCTCTGGCTCCAAACCACTACTCCAACGTCCTAAATTCAAATTCTACGAGCCAAAATTCAAATTTTACCGCCAGAATTCAAATTTTCCCGCTCCTGCCACTGGCGCCATCTTTCATCCAAATGCACAAACATGCACCAGCGCCATCTATCATCCAAATTCTAATCCGCACCACAGCGCCATCTACCATTGAAACGCTGAACTAAAGATACATACAGTATGTCCATAAATAATTTCGCCGCCGCCACCGCTATATACAGTCTGTCCACAAAGGTTTTTTGATCCAGAACTCTCCTATATATTCTACTAATATGTAGTGATAAATAATATAAAGATTTGATTTAGGCATAATAACGTTATAATCAAACAAAAGTGAAGCAGTTTTCAAATTCATACTGGCTGCACTCGAAGCAAGATCTCGAGTTTATACCGATACAAACTAGGAGTGAGCCGTAGCATATGAAACAGAATGACTAAAATAGTTAGAAAATGAGCAAAGTCGAGGAGTTAGCGAATTCTGGGACCTGGAGTTTCTGAAATCAACTTAGGAGAAGGTTAAGCGAAATTAGAACGTAACTGTGCGTTTGGTACAAAAGAAAAAATCCGAGTTAGTATAGAAATTTGAATCAATTGTAAGTCGGCCAAAGAAAATAACGGTTAGGAATGAAAAATTGAATAGTTATACTGGAACGCAAAGAAAAAAAATTTTACTACGTCATCTTTTGAATTTGAGAAAAAAAAGGAGCTCCAAAGAGCCCAAAAAACTCGTGACGGTCTCTTGTCGATAAACAGTACTCTGCCAGAGCCCAAACTCAATCAGAAAAAAAAAAATTCTTTATATGAATTTAACAAAGCTATCTCAAAACTGAGCCACAAGGACTTGAAAAAATTAAGTAACAATAACAATATTCACAGCAAGAATTGACTATTCAACAAAAGCAAGCAAATATGAATTTCAATAGGAAATTGTGCTTACAAATTTTTTAACTGTAGAATCACTAAACCAACGTAAAATTTGGAACTGGTTAAGTTAGGTCCGGACAAAGCACTGACCATCGAAGGAAGAGGCCGAAACAAATTGTAGCTCCTCCAAGCGATTTGTGAGAAGTTTCGTCAGTTTAGCGAAATTTTCAAATATTTCTCAGTTATTGTTAATTACATGTGATCTCTGAATTTATGCAACTCAGTTTCTTGTATAGGTAATGATTAAATATCACTCAATGCAACACTAATTTAACAAGTATATCAATTTCTAATTAACGTCAAATATATGCTGTACACATCACATATACGATTACCTTCAATATATGAATGATTTCGTAAAATTTTGTAAGTTTAGTGTAGTTATACATATGTGTATGTTGTAAAACAGGCCTTACTGATGTAAGCGCCTCTAGCGGCGACAGTGCGAACTATAACCATCTCAGCAGACGCATTGTCGGGACAAGTTAGGTTACCTACTATGTCTTGTACCGTGATTCAGACATATCTAACATATATTTGTCACTTTCTCCAAAAAAATTCAAATAATTCATCTCGAAATTTAACAGTAAAAGCATTAAAAAAGCAAAAAAATACTACTTACAAGACTAATCCCAATAGTCAATAAAGAAAATGTGAAACCAACACATCAATACGGATTCCGAAATTGCCACGCAACAACTGGACAAATTCATCGAGTAGTCAACACAATCCAAAGTGATCTAGAAGAAAAAAGATACCGTCTGTCACTTTTCTTGACGTCACTTAAGCTTTCGACAAGGTGTGAAACGAAGGTTTGCTTTTCAAAATAAAAAAGCAGCTACCAAGTACATACTAGCAACTACTAAAATCATACCTGGGTGAAAGACTCTTTTAAGTGAAATTTCTGAGCGAACTTTGCGATTTATTCCAAATTAAATCAGGAATGCCTCAGGGCAGCGTACTTGGTCCCGTATTATACCTTTTGTACACTGCCGATCTACCCCATATACCTTTAAATATTTATACTGCTGCTCTCCTATCTTTACAAGGAAGCGTCTCCGTACGGTATCTTTTATCTCTTTTTTTCGGCAAGTCTAAGCTGCGCATGGTCATAGTATTGAATTTCATTGGCTGATGCTTGAAAGATTGTGTTCGGGATGATTTGGAGTCAAATTTATTTTCTAAATTAAGACTTATTTCAAAGTGTGACCATGCGCAGTTTAGACTTGCAGAAGAAAAGAGATAAAAGACCCCGTACGCTGTCAGGTCCAAGTCGTTGGTATATATATTTATAGGTATATGGTCTACCCACTTCACCAAACGTCACAGCTGTCACATATGCAGATGATACGACCATACTGGCGTCGCATGAAGATCCTTAAATAGCATCACAGATTCCACAACAGCATCAAACAGAAGTAGAAAAATGGTTGACTAAGTGAAAAATGAAACTAAATGCTACAAAATCAGTACACATCACATTCACAAATAGAAGAGAAACTTGCTAGCCAGTATATTTATACAATGAACCATTTCCCCAAGTCAAGAAGATGAAATATCTGGGCTCACACCTGGAAAAAGAATTAACGAGGCGAGAACACATCAAAATTGAAATAAAACAACTGAATATGGAAGTCAAACAATTGTACTGGCTGATAGGTATAAAAATCTAAATTATCGAGGGAAAATAAAATCTTACTCTATAAAACAATCTTAAAACTCATCTGGACTCACGGAATTCAGCTCTGGAGTACAGCATGCGCTTCAGTATAGACATCATCCAAAGATTCGAATCCAAAACATGGCGCATAATAGTAGATGCACATTGGTATGTGAGAAATAGCACCATTTACAATGACTTAAATATGAAGGCAGTGAAAGAAGAGATCCAAAACTATCGCACCAAGTACCTGCAACGCCTAGAGAAGCATCCCATCTTCACAGCAGTGAGCCTACTAGACAACAGTTCTGAGACAAGAAGACTAAATCGATATTCTACACTACACCTGCCTCACAGATTCACTTGAAATTGAATATTCTCCAATCTATCATAATTTGTTACTAAAAGTTGATATAATAAGGTACTATTATTGAATACTGACTTGGACTCATGTGATGTTTCACATTTTACAGCATTTACTTATTGTTATATTGCAACAGATAGTAGATAAAAATTCGACGAGAAAAAAAAATAACAAGGGCTGGACATTGATATTATATGGAATATTTGTTATCAAATCATGATCATTAGGGTTGATAATAGGGTAAAGTGTTCCATAGATTTGAGCTGATGCAATACCTTCCGGAATTATACAACTATCTTTTTCGGATTTTGGAATGAATACTTCACCATTTTTTATACTATTAATAGAGATTTCAGCTATTCTTTCCTGATGCTTGGATGTAAAATGGATTTGGCAAAATTTTGTGATAGTGAATTCCAATCTCATTTACAGGTATTACAATTTTACAGCGTGTCGAATTAATAATAGTGTCAAGTTATTTCAAGCTATCTAAAGTCAACAGAATACTGAATTGATTATGGAAATCGAATGAATGATATTTCAACAAGATATTCTGATTTTTGAATAATTTGGAACTAGGTAGTGAGACGCTCTAATTCTCAACGGATGTACCGTGAGCAGTTAAAATTTCAAATGTATCCTCTCTTGTTTTTTCTCTGGAATATTTGTATCGCGATTTAAGAATGATCTTATGCTATTTTCTGTATGAAGTTCTCCAGTTGTGTATACATCTTTAGATTTGGAAGGTAGGTATTGAATAAATGATGTATACTTTGTTGAAAAGTTTTTTATATTCCAAATTACGTGGTGCTATCGATTTCGGCTATATAGCCATCATCAGGAATTTGCTGGAAAATACATATTGCGTGAGAATTTTTTTTCTAAAAGAAGTAAATATGACAGAATTCTTGAAAATGTCAACAATTTTCGCTATTATGAAGATGTAAGAAGTAAATATAGCAATATATATATATATATATATATATATATATATATATATATATATGAGTTGAGATTAGTCGCGACTGCAATTAGTTGAGGAGGCGGTAAATTTTGTAGGCTTTGCAGTCAGGTCAAGTAATTACAGGAAGCTAGTTCAAAAATTCAGTTCGACAAATGTGAGTCTTTAAGAAAAGATGTAGCGTGCTTAGGTCACAATATTACAACGAACGGAATAAAACCAAACCCCGACAAAATTCAAGGGATAATTCCACTCCAATATAAAGTAAGCCATAAGAAAAAAACAATTTTATCGTTTTGACAGCGGATAAAAAGGAAGGTAACTTTTTGCAAGTGATAAAACGTTATTTACCTTTCTCCTAGCAACCAAATCAAAACATTCACTATATTACTGTCATTTGCATTATTTGTCAATGCTTAAACTGCAAAATAAACATAATTTGGACTATTTTTGAAGAAAATATAAAAGAAAATATCAAGAAAAGTGTGTCTATGAATACAAAAAACAATAAATCATGTATCAGTAGACAATTTATCGTATTTTGTGAAAACCAGAATTATATATTAGGAAGAGGTACGATATGTCAAATTTCAAATATTTTGCTAGATTGGACTTATAGTATGCGGAGAATTGATGGAGAAAATCTTAAAGAATACTTAGTGGAATGTGTCAAATGAAACGTGAAACGATGTATAATAATTGTACTCTCAATAATTGTAAATTTAAATAAACTCTTTCATAAATAAAATGTCGTTAAATTATCTCGCCGAATTACACTCTAGTATTTTATTTTTCTTGGAGTAAATTTCAGTTTGATAACTCAACCTTGTAACCTGACAGCAATTTGACTCGAAAACTGTTCAAAAAATAAAATCACTCCACCTACGGTGTCGTGATTCTATTAGAACAGTTTTCTTGTCAAATTGCTAGGTAACAAGGTTTCGTGAAAACAGAAATTTATCCAGCAAAATAAAAAGCTCTTGTGTAATTACTGTTGATAAAAAACTTTCCTATCCCCAAGACAACGGAAGAAATGAAATCTTTCGTAGGACTCTTAGGATATTACAGACCTTCTATCGATAGCTTTTCAAAAATAACCATACCTATAACCAATTGTTTGAAGAAAAGACAAAAAATTGACATAAAAGATCCAAAATATAGAAAATGTTTTGATAAATGTAAGACACTTCTTTCAAACGATCCAATATTACAATATCCAGACTTCTCAAAAACTTTCATTCTTACAACAGATGCGAGTAATCATGCAATTGCAGCCGTATTATCACAAACGAACAAAAGAAATGAAGATCTGTCTATCGCTTATATTCCTCGAACTCTTGATAACCATGAAATCAATTATTCTACTATCGAAAAAGAACTTCTAATCATAATTTGGGCAACGAAACAATTTCGACCATATTTATTGGGACACACATTTAAAATTATCGATCATAGACCGCTTGTGTGGCTTAACTCATTGAAGGAGCCTAACTCTATATTAATAAGATGTCATTTGAAATTAGAAGAATTTAACTATATTGTAGAATACAAAAAATGATGTCAAAGTTCAGGAGCAGATGCATTATCTCGTATCAAACCAGATTTTAAAATCGAATATGAAAATTCAAACATTTTCAAATCCGATAAAACCTAGTTCATTGTGTTTCTAAAGACATGAAAATGAGCGAGGGATTCGCACATCAAGCTGAGTAAAATTATCCTTGTGAGAATTATAATAATGTAGACAACAAAATTATGATACAGAGAAATCCAAGATTAATTTGTCATTTAGTTACAAAAAAGAATTATTTTGATAAACCTACATTTAGAAATATAAAAATTTGCTCAGAGGAATTATTGAATTATTCTATATAAAATGAAATAGTCGAACTAGATAAGCCTAATAGTCCAGTCAAGTTAGCCTTAAAAATAGGGATTCCCTTGCATAAATTCCCAAGAAGCTGAAAATCGACATGAACGTTGAAAATACAAATATAATGGAGTAGTGAAAAGTCCCTATCGATCCCATGTGTGCAAAAAATTTTATACGAGGTCAAAGTTCACAAAAATAGGCTTTCTGGATTTTTAAGTGAAACGGTTGATTCTATGATAAGAGTAGTTGAGATAAGAATTGTGGATCTTTCAATTCTTTACAAAAATAGTTTCCACATCTTTTTCCCTAAGACTTATCATTTCTGAGAAAGAAACACTCTAGAGTTATAATCAACGGTAATATACCGATAGAGAGGGGTATTATCGATATACCGGAGAATTTCACAAAAATACTTCTTGTCTTTTAGGTAATTTTTTACGAGGTATATTTGGAGATTCATAATCTGATAATACTTGAGAGTTTCAGCTCGAGGGATATTATCGTTGATTATAAATCTCCAAATTTGCCGAGTGAAAAATAGCCCAAGCCAAAAAGTATTTGAGTTAAATTCAAGGTATATGCGATAATACACCAAATCTTGAGGTGTATTTGCAAGGATTTTTTCACAAACCATAAAATTTATTAATTGTTATATTTTTTATAATTTTTCGAAAAGCTTCTGTGGTATATCGAGTTAGGAGAAAATATAATTGCGAAATACCTTGTTACCATGCAAAATCCCTTAATTGCATTGGTTGTTGCTAAGGTGTGTGATATAATCTTAATAATATGCATGACTACGCTGCCTATGTATATTATGAACGTATAATATAGATCAAACTGTTGGTCCGCTTAACTAGTACTCGTACATTGATATTGAATGATAATTCTAAGAATATGAAATGAAAAGAAATCCAGTCCCTCATTTTATGTGACCATGTGGCCTTAAGCAGCATCTGTCTGCTGTTCAACTGTCAACGTAGCAGTGTCCGTCTATTACTTACTTTAAATTACTTGCATAGATAAATCACGTTACGTATCTTTTGCAAGACATAGACGTAATAAAAAACGTTTTCAATTAGCTTGTCTTCCTGCAGCCTCGGTTTCTGTTCATCAATATTTTTATCAAGTATATCAGCAGCTTCAAGTGTGGCATGGAAATCAACTGAACCCAAAAGAATGGAGTTGGAAGCTTATAAATAATATATTGGAATTAATCCACACTCTACTTCCACCTGCACCAGAAAAGCTCCTTGATACTATTTTTTATAACTGCAGAAAGGAGAGTAATTCGAAATACGGCTGCAAAAAAGTAAGCTGACTTTGTTCACCAGCATGCACTAGCTGTCAAAGCCAGTCGTGTTTAAATACTAAATCTTCAACAGAAGATAATGCTCACATCAACGATAAAACAGCTGATAAATCGCTATTTGAACAATTTACGTCAACTTAGGAAGATGAAGATAAAGAAGAAGTTGAATAGGAAGACCTAATATAATATGAAACTTTAATAAGAAGACTGTAAAGTTGACCTTCCTGGAAAACCACATTGAAAAATACGCGCCAAGTACACTTACTCATAGGTGGCGTGGTAACGTGTACATATTATGGAGAATATAACTAGAGAATGGCTTTTCTCAGAAATGGTAGATCTTAGGAAAAAAGAAGTCGGGACCGTTTTTGTAGAGAATCAAAAGATCTACAATCTGTGTTTGAGCTATTTATATCATAAAACCGATCGTTCCAATTGAAAATTCAAAAAACCCAATATTACGAACTTTGACTTCGCATAAATTTTTTTGCACACACGGGATCGTTGAGGATTTCTCACAACTTCATTATAATGGTATCCTTGACGTTCATGTCAATTTTCAGCTTCTTGGGAATTTATGCAAGGATAAATGTCTATTTTGACTGCACTATAAAATTTATTCTGGGTTTGATATGAAAAAATGGGACAAAATTGAAAATTTGATTACAGAAGTATTTCATGACTCAAATATCAAAATAGATGTTTATGAGAAACCAAAAGACACTGATTCAAATTTAAATTCAGATACAAATTCAGTTAGCGTAGAAACCAGAAGTGACACAGACACTGCACATTCTGATGACAAAAGTCCTGTAAACGGTTTGACTTATTTAGATACACCAATAAATATTTGTAAAAATCAAATAGTTATCAAAGAAACAAATTATAAAAACGAAGTTAAAATTACTACACTTTTCGATCATAAAGTCCAACGTTTGTATTTTTATTTGAATAAAATTGATAGCAATAAATCAATCATGAAATTCATTAAGGAATATTTGCAACCAGGAGTCACCTATTATTGTTTAATACCAGAATTATTTAAAATCAATTTAAATGCCGTATTACAGACCTATTTTGATTTTAACAGTTATAAATTAATAGCTTGTAGAACAATTAATACCGATGTTGAAAGCAAGGAAGAACAACAGATTGTTATTAGAAATCATCACGAAGGGAAAACTAACCACAGGGATATAGTAGAAACATATAATGAATTGAATCAGATATATTATCGGCCGAATATGCAAAGAGGTATTCAAAATTTCATAAATAATTATAATGTTTGTTTGAGTACAAAGTATGAAAGAAATCCCATTCAAATACCCACTATTTGGACACCAACAGCTGATAAACCTTTCGAAAAAATTCATATAGATTTACTATCGTTAGAACAAATTTAAATATCGGCTATTGTAGACTCTTCTTCTAAATTTGCTGTAGCTTAAGTCATAAAACATGAAAATGCAATTACTATTTTGAATAAATTAATCAAATACTTTACACATTTCACGATCCCCAAGGAAATTGTTTCCAACAATGGTTTGGAATTTAATAATCAGACAATTCAAAATTATTTGGCCTAAAGAAAAATCAACATTCATTATATTTCTGTGGTTAACCCGAAAAGTAGCGCAATGATTGGAAGATTCCCCTCTTTCCTGATAGAACACATGCGAATTATTAATCAAAACGCTATCGTAAAAACCTTACAACTAGAAGAAAGATTAAATTACGCATTGATAGCTTACAGTAACAGCATTCATTCGGTAACAAAACGAAAACCTATAGAAATCGTATTTGGACAAATATTAGAATCAAATTTGGAACCAGAAGAGATACAAGTAGATGAATATCTACACAAACATGCACAAATATTGAATGAAATTAGTGAGCAGGTAAAATCCAATATATATCAAAATATCAAAGCAATATGATTTACGATCTAAAGTTTATGTCAAAATTATTAAACGAAATTCTGGGAAAATAGAGAAGCCGAAATTTGAAATTTTAGATGTAAAGACAGTAAAACATAAAAGAGGACAGATCGTAGACAATAAGAACAAAAAGCATGGATTTTCAAATTTTAAAAATCCTCGACTTGTTATAGATTGATTCCTTTCGGAATATCACAAATCATTCAGGATGAGATTATTACTGGACTTAACATAATTGACTTAGGGACAGCCTATATACAGGTAAATACTCAAATCATTGCTTTCCAAATCCCACTATCTAATATTCTTCAACAATTCTAAATGCTGGAATCCAATATCGGTTTGCTGGATGAAACATTAGAAAAATATAAATTTGAGAATAATATCATCAACCATAGAAATATATTGAAAAACGTGATGTCTCATTTGAAAGACAAAACGCAATTAATTATCATCAAAAGACAGAAACAAGGATTAATTAACGGACTCGGTTCTATCATCAAAAGTATAACTGGAAATTTTGATTCAACAGAAAAGAAAGGTATGATCAGACAATTGAGAATATTAATAGTAATGATAATAAATTGACAAGTAAAATAAATAAAATGGTTTTCATAAATAATAATATAACAGAGCAAGTTAATGATAAATCGGATTGATTAATGGAAATAGTTTATTCTTGAATTAAAAATCAAATAAATTGGAGAAAGTATTAGGAAAAGTTCTAGATGACATTGACATTATAAAAACACAAAATTTAATAAATGAGTTTATTCAGACAGGACAAGAGCTTTATTTTTCATTGATTTTATTAGAGGAAACGATGACCTTTTGTAAATTGAACATTTTGTATTTTGCATTTATTAATCATAATGAATTATTGAACGAAATTAATAAAATTGAAAATGGTTTTATCAGAACAATTTTACTGAATAATATGCAGAATGGCAGTATTTTCAGAACATATTGCTCAATCAAAAATGATAACCTTACAATCCTTATTGGAACTCCATCAAATATTTCTAAAGAAGAAATTTTCAAAGTTACTTCCATCCCTACGAATTCACACAATATATACGAAACAGTGAACGGCCTTTACACACAAAACAATTGTAGAATTAAAGCTATAGATAAATGTACTAGAATAGGCAATAAAGAATATTATTGCCTATCACAAAATAAAGAATATGAGAGATGTCTAGAAAACGTAATTTGTTATAGACTTTCAGTTTTGTGAATATAATAAAATATCGCCGATAAATTCAATAATAGGAGTGAAAAATTTAGATTTGAGATATTTATATTTCCCGAATGAAGAACAGGATAAATTTTATTGAAATAATGAATTGAAGATTGAAAATTTGAGAGGAATATATTACACTAATAATTGTGAAATGAATTAACAGATTGAGATTGAAAATAATTTTAGGGAGTTGATAGAAATTCATATTAACTCTACAAAAAATCATTTTGAACACGTAGAAAATAGGATCAAAAATATTTCATTGATTAAACATGAGTGAGAGAATAATATTCAGTTGAATTCACCCTATAATGTAGATGTGAATAACTATCATTATATTTCAATTCATATTATAATTATATAGATAATTTTTGTAATATTAGGTTGTAAATGCAAAGATCATCTTAAAAAAAAATCAAAAAATCCAAAGATATAGAATTAATAGAAATTAATGATAGAAGTTCCAAAATTGTAACTTCTATTCTTGAGGAGGGAGGAGTTATGTAGAGACATCGCCCTTATTGCACTATAGTGTGAATTATTGAATCATTTATTTCTCATAAATTCAGCAGAATATAGTTCACATTAGAATCACGTACAAGAAGATGATCTCTGTATAAATAGCATAGTTTCCTAAGTTGACCATTCCTATTGTCATTCAAGTTTCATGTAGTGCACAGGACAAATCTTCTAGTGTTAAAATAAAAATTTTAAAAACTATTTCTCAAGTTTGAAAAACATATTTTATATATATATAATATATATATATATATATATATATATATATATATATATATATATATATATATATATATATATATATATATATATATATATATATTTGCACAAGAAACGTTTCATTTTATTTATCTTTTAAAAATGTTTTAAAAATGTATTGAACAGTGATAATATCTTACAGAATGATAACTCAAAATATTCTAAATTTATCAGAGATGGGATTCTATTATAAATTCTAAAAATTAATTATCCTGATGAAGATTTAAACATTAGAATCGAAAGCTTGGTGAATTTCAAATGAGTAATATTTGATTCAATTTAACCAAAATTCAAGACTGCTTGAACCCGTTACATATTTGTTTTCCTATATTTATATATATATATATATATATATATATATATATATATTATATATATATATGTTATGAAGTTTATTGGGTAGTCAGTCTTTAATTATTCAAAAATTCTCATTTATATATATATATATATATATATATAAATGAGAATTTTATAATATATATATATATATATATGATATATAAAATGAAATGAAATTTTGAAATCTTTGTTACTATTCTTCACTTTTCTTTTCAAAATGTTATTTATTTTCAAGCTCATATGATCCATTTGGTATAGTTATTGTTTTATCACCAAAATAGAATTTATTATTGCGCTCATCAATATTCGGGATAGAATTATATGACTCAAAATTGATGAGACCTATCGCATACTCACAATTAGGATCAAGTTCAATAGCAGGATGTATTGTAGCTGTTAGATAAGACTTTTTATCAGAGAAAGTAAATGTGTACGACATGATTGTTTATTCATTACTAGAAGTATTTTTCATACATTATTCTTTACATAAAAATTTTAAACAAAGGTGTCCACAAATAATGGTATTATACTGCTGGTATTGATTGTAATTATACTTAATATTACATTTGCTACCAAAATATTCCACTAATTCTTTTGGTGGTTTTAAGTTACCAAAACTATCAAAATATATAACATAGTCCCCATATTTTTTATATGCCACCCAGTGAGTACCTGAACTATCATAATCATCCAAATTAACTATTCCACATTCAGTGAACTTTATTTGTTTAGGTGAATTGTTTCGCATAAAAACTCCTCTGAAAGTATTGATTTTAAGGTCTGTTGCAAATTTTGACAATTCAATATTACTTAGTGCATGTTTTGGTAGCTTTTCTATTAGTTTTTTTGTTGTATTTTCGTTGGAGATAAGTAAAGACCCAATCCTTTTTTATATGGTTTTAAATATAATCCTCTACCTAACGCTACAGATTCCATAATTTTATTATGTCGCTGGTTTTCTTTCAATTGCTTATTAGCAGATTGAGCATCATTGATGGATTTAGCTACTGCTGCAGCGCCCCCAGTAAGAGCCCCTAACGCACCTAACCCTGCAAAAATAGGTATTAGCGGTAATATGCCACCTATTTTTGGTACTGGAACTATTCTTGGTTTATTTATTTTTTTCTTGTTTTTAGCGAATTCTCTTAGAGCAATTGAAATATTCTTATCGGAAGAGTTAGTCTTTAGTAACTTTGAGCGAATTCGTTTAAGTCCATTTTTAAAGTTAATTTTTAGATTTTTCTTTAGTTTTTTCTTTTTATTTTTGCGTGTTATTGTTTTCCTTTTGTTCTTCAAATTATGGCTTATACCAGCACCCAACCTAACTTTGGCCTTCATTATCCCAGAAACACCCAAAGCAGCTATTTTTTCTCCAAGAGGTGTGTCTTTAGAAAGAAATCTCTTTGTTGTTGTATCAGCCAATATTTTATCTGCTTTATGTCGTTCTTTTAAATTATTATTCTTGGAATAGGCTATATCATGAAGTTTACACGCTGCGTCTAATTTGTTGATACCTTGATCACCGTCAGCAAGCCTTTTATCCAATTTTGTCCCCGGTCCACAGTATCTGTAACCAGGTATATGAAGTTCTATAGGTAGTTTATTTATTGTTTTATTTAAAATTCCACCACCACTGTGGGTATGCTTGCTAGCTCTTTTTTTACCGTGTTCAATCATTGAAAGTACACATTAAACTAAAAAAATATATTAATATCAAAGTTTTATATTCAATTTCAGTTATGATGAAGATATTAAAGCAAAAAGATACATTGAGTGTTCAAAATTATGATTTGAATGATAGTATAGAATCTAATTATAAACCGAGACACAGTGTTTTACTTCCATCAACCATCCGTTGTCTCATAAGTGGTCCTTCTGGATGTGGAAAAACTAATATTTTGATTGCACTTTTAGAGCATCCGAACGGGTTACATTTTGAGAATGTTTATATATATTCAAATTCTCTTTTTCAACCGAAATATGTATATCTTGAGAATTTATTGAAACCAATAAAAAACATTGGTTATCATACACACAATAGCAGTGAAAAAATAATGAAGCCGAGTGAAGCTAAATATAATTCCGTTTTTATATTTGATGATATCGCTTGTGAGAAGCAGGACATTATACGAGATTACTTTTCAATGGGTAGACATAAATTGATTGATTGTTTTTATTTGTCGCAAACCTATACAAGAATGCCAAAACATCTAATACGTGATAATGCTAATATGCTTATATCATTCAAACAAGATGAGTTGAATCTACGAAATATGTACAATGATCATGTAGGTACAGATATGAGTTTTGATAACTTCAAAAAAATATGTGCTATATGTTGGAAAGATAAATATGGATTCTTGGTTATTAATAAGGAATCTGATTTAAATTTTGGCAGGTATAGAAAAGGATTCCATAATTTTATATCTCTTTGAATGGATATAGCGGTTTTAAACAGGCTCGGTTGATAACCACCTCGGTTAAGAACCACCCTCGGTTCAAAACCACCCTGCTATTCAGTATATAAGCCCATACAAAAGCCGTGTATTGTTCATTGTTTATTTTGGTATACTCAAACATGAATGTGAATAAAAAATTAAAAAGGCGAATAATACAAGCCAGAAAAAATGTGAAACAGAAACTAGCATTACTGAAGAAAAGTGAGATAGAACGTGAATCAGAGCTTGATAAAAGCTTTACACCAATTACTAGTAAATTAGCAAAAATTAATGAAACTTTACGTAACGTTACACCCGTTCAAAAGGAAATTCATTTGGATGGGAATAGGTGGGGGGAAGAGAAAAATAATGATCCACGTGGTATTTTGGAAGAGCAAGCAGCTGCAGAAAGTGATACTCCAATAGATTCACTTTCACAATTATCAACACATACTGAAACAGAAATAGCACATGATAAAAAAGCCATGGGGAGTTATTTAAATCGTTTTGATCCATTATTTCGAAAATATATTGAAGAAGTTATAACACGTTCAAACGAAATAGATGAAACATATGGTGTTAGTTATAGAGAAACACCTGATCGTGATTATTTTGAAATGGGTAATGAAGCTGTTGATTTTTATGACGGGAATATAATTATTGATAAAAATATTTTCCCTGCAACAATTGGCTTACTTGAACTCATATTCAAAAAAGAGCCAAAAGAAGAATATACAGAAAATGATTTGTATTATTATAAAAAAATATTGAATATTACTAAATCAGCGCGTGAAGGTAATATAAGTACAGGGCAACTTAAAGGTAGCAAAGCAAAAAAATATACAGATATTGTAGGCCCATTATTGAATGTCAAGTCTAAGAAATATTTTGAATTGGCTACTAGTCCAGTTTCTTCAACTGAAGATCCAAAATTATTACGCAAGAATAGCGTATCTGGCTTGGGACTTCTAAAAAGTTATAATACTAAAAATGTTGAGTTTGAATTTTACGATGATCCAAACGAGTTGGTGGATAAATTGAAGGAATATATAGCTTCTAAGATCGCTGGCAACAATAATCACAATAATGAAATCATTTCAATAATTGAGGAATCAAAAGAAGCTGGAATTATCACATAATAATCAGTAGCAAAATGCCACTAGACAAGTTTGGACATTATAGTGGCGCTGTGTATCATAATAAATTTGGGTGTTGTAATTATAATGATTCTGATAGCAGCAGCAATGACGATGAAAAATTAATAAGAGTTAGCACTCCTACGTCAGATTTCCATGCGGTAAATAAAAAAATTTTGGATGACAAAATTAAATTAGTTGTGGATTTGCTTGAAAGCAAAATAAATATTGTTGATAATAAAGTTACTGAGCACATATCAAACGCTGATAAGAAGATTAAGAAAGCTGATCAAATAATAAGGAGTGTTAAAGAAGACTTGGATATTTTATTCAAAGAACTAAAAATTTATGATAAAACACAATAGAAAATATGTCAACATATATTAAACGCGAAATAGTTGGAGAACTTCATAAGCCAGCAAGGAAACATTTCAAGAGAAGGCGAGTTATAATCAAGGGATTAGATGAGACTTTTGAGGCTGATTTGGTTGAAATGAGACCATATGCTAAATTGAACCAAAATTATAATTACATACTGGTTGTGATTGACATTTTTTCAAAATATGTTTGGGCTAAGCCTATTAAACATAAATCGAGTATTGAAGTGTCTACCGCTTTGGAACAAATATTTAAAACAAGTAAGCGAGTACCAAAAAACTTACACACTGATTTGGGGAAAGAATTCAATAATGTGGAGTTCAAGAAATTAACAAAAAAATATGAAATAAATCATTATTTTGCAAAACAAGCTGTGAAAGCTTCTATTGTTGAACGCGTAAATCGAACTTTAAAAAATATTATGTATAAAAAATTCAGTCTGCAGGGGTCTTACAAATGATTAAAGCTACTACCAATTGTTATTTCAGAATATGATAATAAGAAGCATAGTACTATTCGTATGAAACCTATTGATGTAAATCGAAAAAATGAGAAAAAACTATTGAAAACTGTTTATAGCCATATTAAGATAGTTCCAAATAAAAGGCCTAAATTTCATCTCAATGATCATGTCCGAATCAGTAAAAATCGTGCTGTATTCTCAAAAGGATACACACAAAATTGGTCAAATGAAATATTCATAATAAAAAAAATCCAATTAACAAACCCAATAACATATGTTATACAGGATAAATCCAATCAAATAATTCAGGGGGCTTTTTACGAACAAGAACTTCAAAAAGTTAAACATCCAAATGTTTATTTAATAGAAAAAATTCTGAAAAAGAATAAAAACAGAATATATGTGAAATGGTTAGGCTCTTCTGAAGATTACAACAGCTGGGTTGATAAAAAAGAAATTGCGTAGACAATTTAACGATAAGAGATAGTATAGATATTGCTCCCATTAATACAAACACCCAGTTTGCTTGCGACATACTAATATAAGAACAAGATTGAACAATGGTTGCTGCAGTTATAATTGATATTAAGGGTTTTAACATTAATAAAAATGATAAATTCTTCATTAAAGAATTTGCGAGTATTGATCTTCAGACCAATGAAATCAAAACTGGTTGCTTCAATCAACCATTTTCATATTCTCAGCTAAGTGAAAAAAGTAAATAGCAAGTGCTGTCTCAACAAGATAATTATAGTTTGCAATGGAACTTTGGAGATATTCCATATGCAAAGCGGTGCGAAGTTTTGAAAAATGCCGTAAATAATTATGAAAAAGTGTATGTGCCTGGTGAAAAAAAGAAAGTGTGGTTAGAAAAACTTCTAAATAATAAATATAAAATAATTGATATTGAAAACTTACATTCCAATCCAATATTATATGTTAATAAGACACCAAGTAATTTAATGTTCAATAATTGTACAATAAGGAATATTCTTGGTTGGAAAAAGTGGTTTTGTGATAGATTTAATACTTCTAATGCCATAAAATGTTTCCATAAATCAAGCAACATATTGTCGCATATGGTTGAAGAGGACATTCAGCATTTGCCGATGGAGCTCGTTATGATATACGCACCAAATGAAATTGAATTGAACTGGAGTAAATTTCCATCAAGTTGGTGTAATTCCAAGATATTCCAAGGATATCTTTCTTGTCGAGCGCATTTACAGGAGAACTGGTCCGATAATTATGAGACAGAAAGATATGTTATGGTTAAAGATTGTTGGATGTGTAAAAGCTGTGATTATAATACCTGTATATAGTGTAAAATAAAAAATATATTTCATTTTAATATTTAGTTTTATTTATTGTTGCAGAATATTTTATTTAGAAGAATTTACATCGTGTTTGTATCTTAATTTGCATACTTGGCTCACAATTTGGTTCATTCCATAGCAAAATTACCTTATTTACACACTCCATAAACATATTACTTGCAGGCTTTAAAAATTTCAAATTTGAAGTCAAAAATTCACCGCGAGTTATTATTTTTCTTGTCGAGCCCATTTACAGGAGAACTGGTCGAATGATTATAAGATCTTGTATATAGTGTAATACCATTCTTCAAATAAAAATATATCCAATTTTAATATTTGTTTTATTTATTGTTACAAAATATTTTATTTAAGAAACTTACATTATGTTTGCTTATTAAATATCAATATTAAAATCAGTCACACATGCTTGACAATTCTTTGTTTTGATTGTCTCTACCAATTTACATTTACAAACTAAACATCTTTTATTAATATATTCCAACGGTGGAACAGCAAAAGCATATACATTATGCATCTCTTGTACTATTCTACAACCAACTCTTGATAAGCCACCCGGGAAAAACGACCCCATACTCTGGTGTAGGTCATAAATGCAAGATTTATGGCTATAACGCACAAGATCGCATTCTCCTGGTACTAAAAAACGTCGCTGTCCATCGTTATCGAAATACATACACTCTATTTGATATAAATCTATGGAATAACAAATCTTCGATTCACATTTTAATTGATTCAAAAGACCGACTTCTTCTATTATGTTTAAAGTTGCTCTTGGTGAAACTGGCATCGCGACTAATTTCTATCTCTCTGTTTCCATATTTTATACTCAAGCGGGGCAGTTTATGTGAGTGAATGTTCATTTTCCAGCACCGCCGTCTCCGCCTCCTCTGGTGGAGGGAGTTGTGTGTTGAAGGAACTTAATCATGATTATCTGTACTTGCTTACTTGGCTTACAATTTGGTGGTACCATCAGCAGCAGCTTCGGTAAAGGGATAAGGAGTGAAGCAAGTAGGAATTATGACAAAACGATGGTGAAAAGAATAAAGGTTAGGTGGGTATAGGGAAGAAGTATTGTGGTATAGACATTTTATTTGCTCATGCTTTGAAACTAGTGTTTCTGCCCCCAATTTTTTAATATTTCTTCATACAAACTAATCACATTTATGATTTGGTATATCTGTTCCACCATAGCATGAGGAGCATTTGTATTCAACTGGTGTAGGCATTTTCTATAATGAATAAATACTAAATGCAATTTTACTTTTATATTTATTTTCAATAAAAATTACAGCATCTTATTGAAAAATACAAGAAATTATCACCAGTTGAAACTGTATACTAAACTTTTTGAATATTAACATTTTAAATTAATTAGATTGTATCTTTCACCCAAATACAATTGAAACTCGGCCAATTCCAGCTTGATTCTCTCACCATATTTAGTATCAGCTTTTCGTTCAATATTTTTTACAAAATACTTCTCGCCAATTTTTAGGTTACGCAACCCAATGAACTCTATCGGTTTGGTTAGTGTGTTGATGGCGTTGTAGTTGTTGGAAGTAGACATATTAAAGCTGTAACAGTTGCAAAAAACAAATCCAAATATTTTGTTTTTATTTTTCTAATTTTGATAGCAAATTTCTTAGCTGTTTCAAAATACTTATATTAGGGCATTGTATTTTAAATAATGATAAGTCAAAATGTGATGCTCTCACAACTTGTCGCATATGCTCACTATATTCATAGAAAATATTATTTTTAAAAAAATATATAAAACCATTTATGTATTGAAATACTCCATCAATGTTTTGTGGAATACCTGGAAATTGTGTGTTCATTAAAGCGTAAGATGATATATCAGAGTTACACTCACTAAATCTTGCAACATAATTACTATCATAAAATATATAA
The DNA here is from genome assembly GCA_963989225.1 of Dromius quadrimaculatus. Taxonomy (NCBI): domain Eukaryota; kingdom Metazoa; phylum Arthropoda; class Insecta; order Coleoptera; family Carabidae; genus Dromius; species Dromius quadrimaculatus. The sequence goes on along the minus strand of OZ022326.1, from coordinate 27,767,466 downwards.
GTATTTCCCAAATTTGTGAAAATTATACCCTTTATATTTTTAATGTTTGGTGGTAAGGAGATTTGATGAATTGATTGTTTCATCTCAGGCCATGGAATACTATATAATTTATCATCTATTACTAGAACAATATCGTTGTTCGGTCTGTAATAGACAGCAGATAAACTTTTGAAAATTTTCGGTATGAAAGGTAGCCAGTTCAGTAAATTTATTGGTTGTGTCTGAAAATTTTCTTCAGATAATTTTTTGATCCACAACCATTTTCCATGAAATATGAGCAATTTATCGTTTATAACTAGAAATTTAGTCACATTATTCAAATCACATAGATTCATTTGATTAGATGTGGGTGTTAAGATTGTTTCTTTTTGTTTTGGTTCCACTTGAGTCTTTTTTTCATGATTTTTAGGTGAATTTATCTCCTTCTTCCCATAAATATTTTGAATGGCATTTATATCATCACCATCTAATTGAAATTCTGATATGTTATTGAAACGAATATTTCTATTATAAGCATACATGACAGAATTTTTGTTTTTGATGTGAGCAAGTCCTAGTAAATGACCGATTTCATGTACTAATACAGCAAAAAGCGAGATACTGCCCTGATCATTATCTAATTTTGTATGTGATAGCTTATAATTCCATTTTTCTGATTTATCAATATGTACATCAATAGATACGTGGGTTGGGTTCGGAAAGAAAGCATGTCCTAATACATTTACCGGGCCATCAAAATCTAAAATACACTTTTTACCCGATGAAAAGGATTTATGTTGTACTGGTCCAAAAGAGATTAAAATATTTGGTGCATGTTTCATACTTGGTTCATTATATTCAAATGATATATTAGCATATTGTTCCCAAATTGCAAACGCTTTAGTTACAACTTCTAATAACTGTTTATTTTTATTATTCATAATATCCCATGTTATAATAGACTGCTGCCAGAATGATTTTTTATTATGTAAGCTATTCTCATAATTATCAGTTACACCACATCTGGGCTCATTCATTAATTCGAGTGTGCTACTATCCAATGTTTTTGTTACATCCAATTCGTAATATCCTTGAAATAATGCTAAAGCATTTAAATACTTCTTATCGCTCGAATTTATAGTGGACATTTCATTTTCGGGCATATCCAAGTATCCATATTTTTCCAAAAAATATAACGATTCGCTGAATCCTTCATTATCAATGTTTTCAATACTATTGACACTAGATAACAATTCGAAGCCATTGTGTGAATGAATACTTTGATTTTCTCCACTATTTATATTCTCTTCTAGAGAAGATGTGAGATAAATTGAGAAAAAATTGGAAAATATAAGTATTAATAACATTTTTCATATATTTCTACTTCACTCTTGCACACTCAAATATTATTAACCAAATAAAATAAATTTTTGCAGTTTATATAACAATATTTTCTTGGGTGAGCAAATTTTTCCACAGCTGAAATTCACCCACAATCAATACTAAGATAAAATAAGTAAAAATAAATTGATACATACCTAAATATAGATGAATGTTTACTCAAGCAGACTAACTTTTTAGTTTGAAGTGAATAATCTAAGCTAAAATTTAGCTCTTTTATACCGCATTACCGATAATCTTTTGACCTTTAATGTTCTTACTGCTTACATCAACAATAAATCACACGCAATGTAACGTAATCAACAAATTTTTCTGTGGAAACTTCGAAATGTATTGTGTGAAAAACATCTGTTCATGGTTCCAAATTTCATGAAAGAGGAAATAAAAAAAATGCTCAAAACTGGTTCACATATTTATTCAAATCATTTACAATTTTCTCATTTTTTATAATAGTATCATTTCTAAATATTAATATTTGATCATCATAATTTCTTCGTGGTCTTATATAATCCTCCATACCTATTGGTGACGTACCGTCTTCATTCTTATGATATTTTATGTAATTAGTATAACCACGTGTATGTGATGGAGCAATATGGCTGTTATAGATTTCACGATGTACAATTCGCTTGGGTATTGAATTTAGTTTCTGAACGTTAGGGCTTTCCATGACGACTAAATTAATTCTACCCTTATTCATTCAATTATTCATTTAATAGATTTTTTTTTGTAATTTGTAATTTGTATTAAAAACATTACAACGAAAAGCCCCATGGTATTGTGTCTGTTTTCGATGGTATGATTATTCTTTTATTATCAAAAGGACTTAATGCTAGTTTTTTTTGCTTAATTGTGGAAACTTCATGTTTTTTTGACTTAATTATGAATTGTTCGCGATATACAAGTGATTCATTAAATAAACAATCATAATAATCATCGAAAGTTATTGTTTTTAAAGTACCTCCAGTTATTCCCTTAATTCTTTTACTAACATAATCAGTCATTAATTTATATGTATACATCTTTGACCTGAGCCCTATGAATTCAGTCATAATTTAACCACCATTTTCATCCTTCATTAGTCCTATGACTTTATTATTTGCTAGAGGTATGCCGTGAATATTATTTATGTCATAATTTGATGTATCAAATTTGTGCAAATCTTTTTTAATCACATCATAAATATTAATATCAAAAAAATGGTACAATAAACTATCAGTATCTGTATACAATAATTTTGCATTTTCATTTATTATACCATAAGTAGTTGAAGTATTATCGATTATTTTTGTGGTGCTATCACGAATGTTTATTGTGCTTGCGTTTGAATACCACGAGTGTGCAGCACGAGTGGTATTCACAAGCACAATAAACATGAGTGATTGCACAACAAAAATAGTCTATGATACTTTAACTACAAATGGTATATGGAGGACTATTCCAGGAGTCAAACCATTTTTTCAAACTAGTTTTCTATGAATCTAGTAACAACTCACGTAATTTTCATAGGAACGAGTAAACAAACTTCTGTCAAACTGAAAAATTAAAATTTCTTGCATTTTCTTTGACGAATAATAGAGAAATATATTGCGTCTTGATATGGGAACTAGTTCAGAAAGGTTTGGTGATAGATCAGAAGATAAAATTGATGAAGATATTCAGAAAAATATTCCATTAAATACGAAGAAAGCACAAATTGGAGGTATCCACGTCTTTGAGTAAAATACTCACCTGGACCACTAGTGTAATACCCGATGGTATTTCTACACGTCCAAATACCCACTGATATGCACCGTTTCTATGGCGATTTAGCATTTTTAACCTTGTTATAAATACTACGAATGGAATAGTCACCAGAATTTTTTCCAACATAATTATAATGGAAATCATAAATATATGTTTTGGATATATCTAGTATGCAAAATCCAACATAAATCGGTTTATTAAAGAGTACTTCTTTTTTATTCATTTCAATTATTATAATATTCTCATCTAATACAATGTAACTATGAAAATTTGGTTGCATAATCAACCTTTTGGCACCACTTTTACCACCCCATTTTGTAACAAGTTTCACAATTCTATGTTTACGCACATTTTCCATAGATTTTCCAAAAACAGCATTGTTCATCAACTTATAGAAATTTTTTTCAAAATCATTTCGAGATCTTTGTCTCATATTTGTATTCAAATCGATATATTTTCGAAGCCAAGCAGACTGTTTAAATTTCAGTACTCTGTGTATTTTACTTATTTGCAACCCCAATTCTAAATTTTGCTTTAAATTTCCATAATGAATCACATATTTTTTTTTATCATTGAGAGTTGTCATTAATTTAGTTTGTTTTGAATTTTGTGGTGCTATATGTTCTGGTGAAAGTGAAAGATCGCTATGACTCCTAAATAATGCCTGCGGATAATGTAAATCTACTTCAAATATGTAACCAACTTCAGAATCTTCTTCTAAACTCATAATATTTGAAACATTATGGAATTCTGTTGGTGAAACCCATTCGAAATCACTATAAGGTAAATACCTGCTCATTGCAGCCCCATACAGGTTGTTAATATCAAAATACATCAAATATGATTCCTGCTCATTGGGATTATATTGCTCATGCATGTGTTTGTTATTCGCCCTTCCGTATCGGTTAGAACATTGACTAATACCACCACGAATAGAGTGTTCTAAGAACAAAATTTTATCTACATCAGTAAGAAGTTCCAATTTAACATTAGAAATTTTCAACATTGCATCGAAAGCAAGCCCAGGAGCTGTAAAATAATGCAAAGCATCTAAGCCATACGTTTCCATACAACTTTTTCTGAAATTCTCAAAAATATCACAAAGCAATAAAACATTTGTTCTTAAATACAGATCTGAATATTCAACTAGGGTGCTTATTCTAAATGTATTCCAAACTTTTTTTGCAAACTCATATTCCAAATCAGTTACATTTTCATTTTTAATGGATGAATAAAAAAATTCTTTCTGTGGTAATTTGTCATCATCTAACTTGGCCCATGAATCCAGATATTCATAACAAAAAATTCCTTTTTTAGTAAGTAATGAAAATTCTTCTTCAGAATTGCAGTGCATTCTTGTGACTAATTTGTCTGAATTATCCAAATAAGATGATAATTTATCTAAACTACTCGACATAAAACGAAATGAGTCGATAAATCGGAAATTAATTCTGCTATTTTTAATATACTTCGTAAAAGAAATGTATTTTTCTTTATTAATGGGTAACAATGAAATTGATCGAGGTATATTCTTAGCAATTGCTTTAATTAAAAAATGGGAATCGTAGGATGACAAGTTGTGGAATATTACAGGAATCATTCGTGATTTAGTGTATCGTAGATTACATAATTGATGTGCAGGTCCTCTATATTCTCCTGTCAAATGATTATGATCTCTAACTTTTGGTGTAGTATTGTCAATTAACTTTTTACAAATATGACAGATATTTTCGTTTTGAAATAATTTCTCTTGACTGCTAGATAAATTCAAAGGTATGATAGATCTCATTTTATTGTCGATAGTTGAAGATATGCCTAATAATTCTTCTACAAACCATTCTATACAATATTCACCACGATGTGATCTAAAATAAGACAAAGAATCATCATAGCTACATTTAAATAGTAGCCTACACTGAATGGAATATGTTTTTGTTGAAACTGTGTATTTTGGTGCTTTTTGTTATTGTTAACTTTTTCAAGAATTGATTCAATATCAGCATATATTGAAAATGGAACTTTCTCTTGAAATTTGTAATTCGCAAAAGTTAAAAATTCGTTCTTATGTTTTTCTGGTAATGTCATTCGACAAGAATTAATTTTTAAACAATCACCAAAATGTTTTTTCAAACTATACTCAGAATTAAAGTTAATTAAACATCTATCACAAATCCACATTTTACCATTATGTTCAGATACATTTTTACTCACTAATATAGACAAATTTTTAATCCACATGAAATGATATTTACATCCAAAATTTGAATTTTCATTTTCTCCTCCTCCGAGTCTTCCTCACCCTCTTCTTGTTCTTCTTCCTCACTCTCATCTTGCGATTTTAACATTAACAAATGAATAGTGCGGTTATAAGTATTTTTGGTCAATTTAACTGGTACAAGTTGATCTTTCTTCTTACCAATTTTCTCCAAAGTATAAACATTTATATTCAAAGAATTCATATTTTCGAATTTTTCAATTTGTTTCAACTTTATTGGAAATTTAATGCCCTCATATTTCAATGTAGTTTCCGAAATTAGTGGGTATGACCTAACTCGAGAGACATTCATTTGAGCAGGGTAAAGAGCGGAAATAACAGCCCACAAGAAACAATATTCATCGTTGTTTTGTATATTTATTATAGCCTTCTTTCTTTTTATGCTTGTAGGTAAATCAATATGACAACAAACCGAAAAAGGTGAATAGCTGCAAATATTCACCTTTAAGAACATTATTTCATATAGTGCCCATCCCGAGTCTCGTTCTTGAAACTCCTCCATCCTGCTCAATATTTTATCAATAACATTATCTTTGTACCACACCTGTATATTTGTTGTTCTATCAATAATCGAATTGCGTGTATTGAATGATTTTGCTTCAATTTTCCCCGAAGAAGGTAGGATGAAATCTGCTGTAAATATAACATTTGCTTTTACTGCACCAGCTCGCACTTTTGATTTTATTTTACTTTGAAATATTCTCCCAGCACTCTTCAAAAATTCTTTGGGATCTTTATATGAGTTCATATTTAGAATTGCACCTGTTTTAATTCGACTTTTAAAAGCTGTTTCTACATCACACCATTGTAATGAGTTCTCTGTAGTGGGTAGTTGGCCTGTTTTATAACGTGTCTGTGAATTTGAACTAATCCTTAGACGACCTCCAGTTTTCTTGATATCATTATTTTTCACTGATGTTAATTTAGATTTAAAATATTTCAAAACAAGAAGATTTGATTCTAGCTTGAATAAATGTTGAAATTCATCTGGAGATTTATGTTTCAAATATTGCACTTAGGTATTCACACACTTTTTGATATTTCTTAGCCACGTTAATACTTCAGAGCTAGTTTTTATAAGAACAAAAGCTTTTTTAATATCCTCGACCACTTTGTCACTCAAATCACACAAGTTAGCGGAAGAGCTCATTTTGCATCAGTACATACGATAACGTACATATTTCAAGTATAAATACTTTTTATCAGTAACCTTTAACCTCTTATCAACATAAAATTGAAATCAACTATTTTTCATACATTTATTCCATCTAAAATTACACATGTATTCACTAAAGTAGAAAATATAGCATGATTTCTCTTATAGCTATGTTCATCGGAGTACTAGACTTTGCAATTAAATTATAAACATTTGCATATACATCACCTTCAATGCTTGAAGCTTGTTGCAAAATATTTTTAAAGTAATTACCGAAACATAAAGAATTCAGATAAGCTATAATCTTCTCAACAATGGTGGATATTTCAAATAAATTGGATATAGAGTTATATTCCAAGTAAATTTCAGTATTTTTCCATTGAAGCATTATAATTCTACTATTTTCAATTATTTCAAAGAATATTTTAAAATCTTTGAACGAGTATGATTCCAAATTCGAGTTGTTGCGTAAATAGTTCATGATCAAATTATAACACAATATAAATTCATTCCAGCTATTAACATTGAAATTTATAATTTTACCTAGTTTTTCATTGCACAAATTTATAACAATTTCAAAATTTTGCTGTGGACTTATACCCACATTCAGTGTTGTATTATTATTCAAATAATACTGATATTCAAAAATTAATTTATTCCTATTGTTGCAAACAAATACAACATTATTGGAGTTGAAATTATTTTTAACAATCTGATCTGTATTCAATTGTTGTTGCTCTGAACTATATTGTTGTGAGTCTTGTACTTGCTCATTTCTTTCTTCAACATAGACGTCTTCGCTATTGTTCAATTGTTTCCGTGATGGCATCGTGTTTGTGGGTACCCTTCTCTTTGAACATTTTTGGTTTAGTATAGTCTATTTTGAAAACAATGGAAATTTCCATGATAATTTGATTCAATCAAAACTTATTTCACCATCTTACCTTCATAATAACACTCAAAACTTATTTCAGAACAAATCAACGGGTGATGAAATGATACTCAATTGAAATCTGTATTTTTCCGCTATTTATTCCATTTATCTCACACATGTTTCGAAATCTCTCATCTCTGTTATGCGTCAATCAAGAATCATGTGCTCCGCGCGTGTCTTCCTAGAACAACAAACCGATAACCCCCCATAATAACCTTTTACTGATAAAGAGTTTAAATTAGAATTATCAGTTCAATACTATGAGCACTTGGAGAATTAATTCAAAATCTTGTATTGAGGAATTTTGGAATTGAATCTTTCAAGCATAGATTCTAGAAAATTAATGACTGTTACCATGCCAAGTATTAAATTTTCGCATCGCCAATCACATCGCTAAGAATTCAAATTCGTCAAACCACCAGCGACATCTGTCAAAATTCAAAATTTTACAACCAATACTCAAATTTCAACGACTAAATTAAAATTTTCCCCCCCATCACACCGTAACATCTCTGGCTCCAAACCACTACTCCAACGTCCTAAATTCAAATTCTACGAGCCAAAATTCAAATTTTACCGCCAGAATTCAAATTTTCCCGCTCCTGCCACTGGCGCCATCTTTCATCCAAATGCACAAACATGCACCAGCGCCATCTATCATCCAAATTCTAATCCGCACCACAGCGCCATCTACCATTGAAACGCTGAACTAAAGATACATACAGTATGTCCATAAAGAATTTCGCCGCCGCCACCGCTATAAACAGGCTGTCCACAAAGGTTTTTTGATCCAGAACTCTCCTATATATTCTACTAATATGTGGTGATAAATAATATAAAGATTTGATTTAGGCATAATAACGTTATAATCAAACAAAAGTGAAGCAGTTTTCAAATTCATACTGGCTGCACTCGAAGCAAGATCTCGAGTTTATACCGATACGAACTAGGTGTGAGCCGTAGCATATGAAACAGAATGACTAAAATAGTTAGAAAATGAGCAGAGTCGAGGAGTTAGCGAATTCTGGGACCTGGAGTTTCTGAAATCAACTCAGGAGAAGGTTAAGCGAAATTAGAACGTAACTGTGCGTTTGGTACAAAAGAAAAAAATCCGAGTTAGTATAGAAATTTGAATCAATTGTAAGTCGGCCAAAGAAAATAACGGTTAGGAATGAAAAATTGAATAGTTATACTGGAACGCAAAGAAAAAAAATTTTACTACGTCATCTTTTGAATTTGAGAAAAAAAAGGAGCTCCAAAGAGCCCAAAAAACTCGTGACGGTCTCTTGTCGATAAACAGTACTCTGCCAGAGCCCAAACTCAATCAGAAAAAAAAAATTCTTTATATGAATTTAACAAAGCTATCTCAAAACTGAGCCACAAGGACTGAAAAAAATTAATTAACAATAACAATATTCACAGCAAGAATTGACTATTCAACAAAAGCAAGCAAATATGAATTTCAATAGGAAATTGTGCTTACAAATTTTTTAACTGTAGAATCACTAAACCAACGTAAAATTTGGAACTGGTTAAGTTAGGTCCGGACAAAGCACTGACCATCGAAGGAAGAGGCCGAAACAAATTGTAGCTCCTCCAAGCGATTTGTGAGAAGTTTCGTCAGTTTAGCGAAATTTTCAAATATTTCTCAGTTATTGTTAATTACATGTGATCTCTGAATTCATCCAACTCAGTTTCTTGTATAGGTAATGATTAAATATCACTCAATGCAACACTAATTTAACAAGTATATCAATTTCTAATTAACGTCAAATATATGCTGTACACATCACATATACGATTACCTTCAATATATGAATGATTTCGTAAAATTTTGTAAGTTTAGTGTAGTTATACATATGTGTATGTTGTAAAACAGGCCTTACTGATGTAAGCGCCTCTAGCGGCGACAGTGCGAACTATAACCATCTCAGCAGACGCATTGTCGGGACAAGTTAGGTTACCTACTATGTCTTGTACCGTGATTCAGACATATCTAACATATATTTGTCACTTTCTCCAAAAAAATTCAAATAATTCATCTCAAAATTTAACAGTAAAAGCATTAAAAAAGCAAAAAAATACTACTTACAAGACTAATCCCAATAGTCAATAAAGAAAATGTAAAACCAACACATCAATACGGATTCCGAAATTGCCACGCAACAACTGGACAAATTCATCGAGTAGTCAACACAATCCAAAGTGATCTAGAAGAAAAAAGATACCGTCTGTCACTTTTCTTGACGTCACTTAAGCTTTCGACAAGGTGTGAAACGAAGGTTTGCTTTTCAAAATAAAAAAGCAGCTACCAAGTACATACTAGCAACTACTAAAATCATACCTGGGTGAAAGACTCTTTTAAGTGAAATTTCTGAGCGAACTTTGCGATTTATTCCAAATTAAATCAGGAATGCCTCAGGGCAGCGTACTTGGTCCCGTATTATACCTTTTGTACACTGCCGATCTACCCCATATACCTTTAAATATATATACTGCTGCTCTCCTATCTTTACAAGGAAGCGTCTCCGTACGGTATCTTTTATCTCTTTTTTTCGGCAAGTCTAAGCTGCGCATGGTCATAGTATTGAATTTCATTGGCTGATGCTTGAAAGATTGTGTTCGGGATGATTTGGAGTCAAATTTATTTTCTAAATTAAGACTTATTTCAAAGTGTGACCATGCGCAGTTTAGACTTGCAGAAGAAAAGAGATAAAAGACCCCGTACGCTGTCAGGTCCAAGTCGTTGGTATATATATTTATAGGTATATGGTCTACCCACTTCACCAAACGTCACAGCTGTCACATATGCAGATGATACGACCATACTGGCGTCGCATGAAGATCCTTAAATAGCATCACAGATTTCACAACAGCATCAAACAGAAGTAGAAAAATGGTTGACTAAGTGAAAAATGAAACTAAATGCTACAAAATCAGTACACATCACATTCACAAATAGAAGAGAAACTTGCTAGCCAGTATATTTATACAATGAACCATTTCCCCAAGTCAAGAAGATGAAATATCTGGGCTCACACCTGGAAAAAGAATTAACGAGGCGAGAACACATCAAAATTGAAATAAAACAACTGAATATGGAAGTCAAACAATTGTACTGGCTGATAGGTATAAAAATCTAAATTATCGAGGGAAAATAAAATCTTACTCTATAAAACAATCTTAAAACTCATCTGGACTCACGGAATTCAGCTCTGGAGTACAGCATGCGCTTCAGTATAGACATCATCCAAAGATTCGAATCCAAAACATGGCGCATAATAGTAGATGCACATTGGTATGTGAGAAATAGCACCATTTACAATGACTTAAATATGAAGGCAGTGAAAGAAGAGATCCAAAACTATCGCACCAAGTACCTGCAACGCCTAGAGAAGCATCCCATCTTCACAGCAGTGAGCCTACTAGACAACAGTTCTGAGACAAGAAGACTAAATCGATATTCTACACTACACCTGCCTCACAGATTCACTTGAAATTGAATATTCTCCAATCTATCATAATTTGTTACTAAAAGTTGATATAATAAGGTACTATTATTGAATACTGACTTGGACTCATGTGATGTTTCACATTTTACAGCATTTACTTATTGTTATATTGCAACAGATAGTAGATAAAAATTCGACGAGAAAAAAAAATAACAAGGGCTGGACATTGATATTATATGGAATATTTGTTATCAAATCATGATCATTAGGGTTGATAATAGGGTAAAGTGTTCCATAGATTTAAGCTGATGCAATACCTTCCGGAACTATACAACTATCTTTTTCGGATTTTGGAATGAATACTTCACCATTTTTTTATACTATTAATAGAGATTTCAGCTATTCTTTCCTGATGCTTGGATGTAAAATGGATTTGGCAAAATTTTGTGATAGTGAATTCCAATCTCATGTACAGGTATTACAATTTTACAGCGTTTCGAATTAATAATAGTGTCAAGTTATTTCAAGCTATCCAAAGTCAACAGAATACTGAATTGATTATGGAAATCGAATGAATGATATTTCAACAAGATATTCTGATTTTTGAATAATTTGGAACTAGGTAGTGAGACGCTCTAATTCTCAACGGATGTACCGTGAGCAGTTAAAATTTCAAATGTATCCTCTCTTGTTTTTTCTCTGGAATATTTGTATCGCGATTTAAGAATGATCTTATGCTATTTTCTGTATGAAGTTCTCCAGTTGTGTATACATCTTTAGATTTGGAAGGTAGGTATTGAATAAATGATGTATACTTTGTTGAAAAGTTTTTTATATTCCAAATTACGTGGTGCTATCGATTTCGGCTATATAGCCATCATCAGGAATTTGCTGGAAAATACATATTGCGTGAGAATTTTTTTTCTAAAAGAAGTTAATATGACAAAATTCTTGAAAATGTCAACAATTTTCGCTATTATGAAGATGTAAGAAGTAAATATAGCAATATATATATATATATATATATATATATATATATATATATATATATATATATATATATATATATATATATATATATATATATATATATATATATATATGAGTTGAGATTAGTCGCGACTGCAATTAGTTGAGGAGGCGGTAAATTTTATAGGCTTTGCAGTCAGGTCAAGTAATTACAGGAAGCTAGTTCAAAAATTCAGTTCGACAAATGTGAGTCTTTAAGAAAAGATGTAGCGTGCTTAGGTCAAAATATTACAACGAACGGAATAAAACCAAACCCCGACAAAATTCAAGGGATAATTCCACTCCAATATAAAGTAAGCCATAAGAAAAAACAATTTTATCGTTTTGACAGCGGATAAATAGGAAGGTAACTTTTTGCAAGTGATAAAACGTTATTTACCTTTCTCCTAGCAACCAAATCAAAACATTCACTATATTACTGTCATTTGCATTATTTGTCAATGCTTAAACTGCAAAATAAACATAATTTGGACTATTTTTGAAGAAAATATAAAAGAGAATATCAAGAAAAGAGTGTCTATAAATACAAAAAACAATAAATCATGTATCAGTAGACAATTTATCGTATTTTGTGAAAACCAGAATTATATATTAGGAAGAGGTACGATATGTCAAATTTCAAATATTTTGCTAGATTGGACTTAAAGTATGCGGAGAATTGATGGAGAAAATCTTAAAGAATACTTAGTGGAATGTGTCAAATGAAACGTGAAACGATGTATAATAATTGTACTCTCAATAATTGTAAATTTGAATAAACTTTTTCATAAATAAAATGTCGTTAAATTATCTCGCCGAATTACACTCTAGCATTTTATTTTTCTTGGAGTAAATTTCAGTTTGATAACTCAACCTTGTAACCTGACAGCAATTTGACTCGAAAACTGTTCAAAAAATAAAATCACTCCACCTACGGTGTCGTGATTCTATTAGAACAGTTTTCTTGTCAAATTGCTAGGTAACAAGGTTTCGTGAAAACAGAAATTTATCCAGCAAAATGAAAAGCTCTTGTGTAATTACTGTTGATAAAAAACTTTCCTATCCCCAAGACAACGGAAGAAATGAAATCTTTCGTAGGACTCTTAGGATATTACAGACCTTCTATCGATAGCTTTTCGAAAATAACCATACCTATAACCAATTGTTTGAAGAAAAGACAAAAAATTGACATAAAAGATCCAAAATATAGAAAATGTTTTGATAAATGTAAGACACTTCTTTCAAACGATCCAATATTACAATATCCAGACTTCTCAAAAACTTTCATTCTTACAACAGATGCGAGTAATCATGCAATTGCAGCCGTATTATCACAAACGAACAAAAGAAATGAAGATCTGTCTATCGCTTATATTCCTCGAACTCTTGATAACCATGAAATCAATTATTCTACTATCGAAAAAGAACTTCTAATCATAATTTGGGCAACGAAACAATTTCGACCATATTTATTAGGACACACATTTAAAATTATCGATCATAGACCGCTTGTGTGGCTAAACTCATTGAAGGAGCCTAACTCTATATTAATAAGATGTCATTTGAAATTAGAAGAATTTAACTATATTGTAGAATACAAAAAATGATGTCAAAGTTCAGGAGCAGATGCATTATCTCGTATCAAACCAGATTTTAAAATCGAATATGAAAATTCAAACATTTTCAAATCCGATAAAACCTTAGTTCATTGTGTTTCTAAAGACATGAAAATGAGCGAGGGATTCGCACATCAAGCTGAGTAAAATTATCCTTGTGAGAATTATAATAATGTAGACAACAAAATTATGATACAGAGAAATCCAAGATTAATTTGTCACTTAGTTACAAAAAAGAATTATTTTGATAAACCTACATTTAGAAATATAAAAATTTGCTCAGAGGAATTATTGAATTATTCTATATAAAATGAAATAGTCGAACTAGATAAGCCTAATAGTCCAGTCAAGTTAGCCTTAAAAATAGGGGTACCCTTGCATAAATTCCCAAGAAGCTGAAAATCGACATGAACGTTGAAAATACAAATATAATGGAGTAGTGAAAAGTCCCTATCGATCCCATGTGTGCAAAAAATTTTATACGAGGTCAAAGTTCACAAAAATAGGCTTTCTGGATTTTTAAGTGAAACGGTTGATTCTATGATAAGAGTAGTTGAGATAAGAATTGTGGATCTTTCAATTCTTTACAAAAATAGTTTTCACATCTTTTTCCCTAAGACTTATCATTTCTGAGAAAGAAACACTCTAGAGTTATAATCAACGGTAATATACCGACAGAGAGGGGTATTATCGATATACCGGAGAATTTCACAAAAATACTTCTTGTCTTTTAGGTAATTTTTTACGAGGTATATTTGGAGATTCATAATCTGATAATACTTGAGAGTTTTAGCTCGAGGGATATTATCGTTGATTATAAATCTCCAAATTTGCCGAGTGAAAAATAGCCCAAGCCAAAAAGTATTTGAGTTAAATTCAAGGTATATGCGATAATACACCAAATCTTGAGGTGTATTTGCAAGGATTATTTCACAAACCATAAAATTTATTAATTGTTATATTTTTTATAATTTTTCGAAAAGCTTCTGTGGTATATCGAGTTAGGAGAAAATATAATTGCGAAATACCTTGTTACCATGCAAAATCCCTTAATTGCATTGGTTGTTGCTAAGGTGTGTGATATAATCTTAATAATATGCATGACTACGCTGCCTATGCACATTATGAACGTATAATATAGATCAAACTGTTGGTCCGCTTAACTAGTACTCGTACATTGATATTGAATGATAATTGTAAGAATATGAAATGAAAAGAAATCCAGTCCCTCATTTTATGTGACCATGTGGCCTTAAGCAGCATCTGTCTGCTGTTCAACTGTCAACGTAGCAGTGTCCGTCTATTACTTACTTTAAATTACATGCATAGATAAATCACGTTACGTATCTTTTGCAAGACATAGACGTAATAAAAAACGTTTTCAATTAGCTTGTCTTCCTGCAGCCTCGGTTTCTGTTCATCAATATTTTTATCAAGTATATCAGCAGCTTCAAGTGTGGCATGGAAATCAACTGAACCCAAAAGAATGGAGTTGGAAGCTTATAAATAATATATTGGAATTAATCCACACTCTACTTCCACCTGCACCAGAAAAGCTCCTTGATACTATTTTTTATAACTGCAGAAAGGAGAGTAATTCGAAATACGGCTGCAAAAAAGTAAGCTGACTTTGTTCACCAGCATGCACTAGCTGTCAAAGCCAGTCGTGTTTAAATATTAAATCTTCAACAGAAGATAATGCTCACATCAACGATAAAACAGCTGATAAATCGCTATTTGAACAATTTACGTCAACTTAGGAAGATGAAGATAAAGAAGAAGTTGAATAGGAAGACCTAATATAATATCAAACTTTAATAAGAAGACCGTAAAGTTGACCCTCCTGGAAAACCACATTGAAAAATACGCGCCAAGTACACTTACTCATAGGTGGCGTGGTAACGTGTACATATTATGGAGAATATAACTAGAGAATGGCTTTTCTCAGAAATGGTAGATCTTAGGAAAAAAGAAGTCGAGACCGTTTTTGTAGAGAATCAGAAGATCTACAATTTGTGTTTGAGCTATTTATATCATAAAACCGATCGTTCCGATTGAAAATTCAAAAAACCCAATATTACGAACTTTGACTTCGCATAAATTTTTTTGCACACACGGGATCGTTGAGGATTTCTCACAACTTCATTATAATGGTATCCTTGACGTTCATGTCAATTTTCAGCTTCTTGGGAATTCATGCAAGGATAAATGTCTATTTTGACTGCACTATAAAATTTGTTCTGGGTTTGATATGAAAAAATGGGACAAAATTGAAAATTTGATTACAGAAGTATTTCACGACTCAAATATCAAAATAGATGTTTATGAGAAACCAAAAGACACTGATTCAAATTTAAATTCAGATACAAATTCAGTTAGCGTAGAAACCAGAAGTGACACAGACACTGCACATTCTGATGACAAAAGTCCTGTAAACGGTTTGACTTATTTAGATACACCAATAAATATTTGTTAAAATCAAATAGTTATCAAAGAAACAAATTATAAAAACGAAGTTAAAATTACTACACTTTTCGATCATAAAGTCCAACGTTTGTATTTTGAAAGTCGGGAGTTTTCCAAATCGTATATCCCTAAGAATTTCCTTCGCTGTTCGTGTTGCAATATGGTGCACAAAGTCAGATACTACTTATAATATGAGATAATGAACATTCAATAAGTATTGAAGTAATCCAAGTGAATCTCTTTTAACTCACTTGTACAAAGTATAAATAAGTAGTATTGTTGAACCGCCAGAATCACATTTCGAGATTTTGATGGAAATTCTTGTTTTGAGCATCCCTAAATGCATTTTGACTATTTTCGGCTTGACTTCGGTACGTACGTATGAATGTATGTATCTATATAGTTGAATTTTGTATTTGAGACTGGTCCAAAGTCTAGTTTTGCAGCCTCTATTATGGTTGCAATCGTCTGTACCGCAAATGCACTGTACTTTGAATTTTTTTTTAATTTTCCTGGGGCATCTTAATGGTTATTTTCTATTTTAATATTGATTGGCTGTGCTGAAATTGCACAGTCCATTCGAGTTTCTTGTATTAATTCAAAACAATCAGGCGTGGAGTATTGAAATTTCGTATAGAACACTTCTATAAAACCTAATTGTACACCTTGCATTATGACTGCAGTCGGATTAGACAGGTGTGCAGTTTACTAAGCACGTTTTCGAATTTTCATATAAATCGAGAACAATCAGCCGTGGAATCTTGAAATTTTGTATCTAAAGAAATTGTAGCATTCGAATAATAACTTAATATTTTCATAACAATCTATTAGCTGGAAGTAAGCTTTATCTGACAATCTTTCCCAAGTTTTCGCATAAATTCGAGACTTGGGCCGTAGAATGATGAAATTTGGTATTTGGGACTGCTAAAACGTTCCATGGCCAGTTGCACCGCTGTCAATTAATTCTTGGGTGCCACCTAACTCAACAATATCGTATCAAAATTTGAAAATTGAATGCGACATGAACATTGCTGTCCTTATTTCGATTCGACATTTTTTGTATAAGTGAAGTTTAAAATTTGAGTTAGAGTGGAACAACTGACCATTAATGAACTGTAGCATCTGAATGATTGAATTATCATCTCAGATTTTGGTTGGAGTCGATTTTGCCTAGAGTCAATATTAGTATCAACTGTTAATTATTGAGTCAAAAGATGTATAAGTAAGACATGTGGTGTTCACATTAGATTTTTTCATGTTTTCGAGCAAAACGGTCTTATATTTTTCATCAAAGATTCAATATGGAATGCAAAATTGTTCAAAATGCTACCAGCCTAATTTTGCCACCACATAATATTATCCTTGTCTATTCTTCTCCTTTCCCTTCCGAACGGAGCAGGGGGTAGCACCATGGTTTTTTCCTGAGGCATTTGACCTTCACTATCAATTAATACTAGTTTCAATCATAAGATCTAACAGGGAAGTTGATCCTAACAAAAATGAACAATAGTCACCTTTTTCCGACACTTGAAGCAGAATTCTAGTTTTATAAAGTCTGTCACCTCATTGACCACAATATTCTCGATTGATTCATATTATACAATTTGACCATAAGTTCGATCAGGGAACTTGAGGTGCGGCCGGCTCCCCGACTTCAAGAAATGTTTTCACACAGTTGCGACAACAAAGTCAATGTTCATCTATTCACAAACTGAATTAGAGGAGCGATGATATGATAACTCGCACAAATTGAAATATGAATAGTAAAAGCTCTCATTTGAAAAAAATTCAACTTGTACCTTGAAACAAATTGTGGCTTTCCACAGTAACTCAAATTATCTTCTAGTGTACTCTGTTACCGACAGATTCAAGAAAAATAAAGAATTACTTCTAAGCAAGAATAATTTCTGACATCAAGTAACTATACTATAATACTTCAGTCTGCAATAAAATATTTGTAGAAATATTATGTTATGACATACATAAGAAATGCAATTCCAAAATTTAAGCCATACTCCCAACAAATTCCATGTCAGAAGCGCAAGCATCTGTTTCATTATCGATCGATGTTCTGCGACAGTGTTGTCAAGTTTCTGGACGCCAGTATGATGGCGAAATATATGAAGTGGGAATATACACGTATATTTTTGACGCCACTAAAAATTGGAGCGGAATTCTTCGGGACTAAAAATATACGAAAATTTTCATTTCCCTATGATTTTGGCGTCAAAATGAAATTTTGAATTTGGCCTCTAGAGGTCGGGAACAAGCCAGGAAAAAATTTTGAAGCAATTCTAAAGTGGCGTCCGATATACGGACTCCAATTTACAATGGACGCCAGATTAAATGCAAACGAGCAATATTAGGACGCCAAAATGATATGAGGATTTATATATATATATATATATATATATATATATATATATATATATATATATATATATATATATATATATATATATATATATATATAATATATATATATATATATATATATATATATATATATATATATATATATATATATATATATATATATAATACAATGTGATTTTGTGTTTGATCATATATATCATTGTATATATATAATTAAACACAAAATCTTATCGTTCCACAGTTGATCGTTTTTGATTCACCCAAGAGATTCTAATAATTTGTCGAGTGGAATTCGCTTTCAGCCAAGTCGGTTGCTATGGAAACAGTAGGCCAACAGATCTGAATTTATGCGCAAAATTAAAAAATAAATTCCTATTGAAGTGCAATTACGGTTCAGTTTATTGTTATAAAAATAGTAGGCAATCATTCAGATGCTGCAGCAGACTGTAATACCAAATTTTGATATTCTACACCTGATCGTTTCAAATTCATGCGAAAAATTCGAAAAACTGTCAAGTAAAGTGCACTTCCGACTCGAAAGAAAGAAATAGGATATGAGCATCTACACGGTATAATCGTCCTAAATACCGATTTCTAACAATCTTCGTTCTATCGTTTTGGATTTATGCGGAGAATTCAAAAAACGTTTCGAATAAAGAGCTCTTCCGGATTAGCCGTTAGCAATCATAATGCAATGTGTACAACTAGATACTATAAAAGTGCCTGATACAAAATTTGTATATTCAACGCTTGATTGTTCAGAGTTTATGAGGAAATTTTGAAAAGTCTGTCATATAAAGTGCACTTTCGGCTCAGCCAATTGTTACAATAACAGAAGATGACCATTCAGATGCTACAGCAATTTCAAATGCTAAATTCCAGTATCTCATGGCTAACCATTCTTAATTTATGCGGAAAATTGAAAGAAAAGTTTCAAGTGTAGTGCACTTCCGGTTAAGCCGATCGCAATCATAATGCAAGATGTACAATAAGATGTCATAGAAGTTCTATATACAAAATTTCAATGTGCTATCGCGGATCATTCTATATTTATGCAAAAAGATTCAATAAAAGTTCCAGGTAAAGTGCACTTCTGGCCTGGCCGATTCTTATAAAAATATCAGATAACCATTCTGATACAACATCAAGTTGAAGTACTAAATTTCAACATCCTTCGGCTGATCATTCTGGATTTATTGGAAGAATTCGAAATAAGTTTCAAGTAAAGTGCACTTCCAGTACAGACGCTTGGGACCATAATGCGAGGAGCACAACAAGACCCTATACCAGTCTTGGGTACAAAATTTCAACATTATACTTTCAACTAGTTTCGAGATTTGCGAGTTACGCATGCACGCACGAAGATACGTACCGACATCAAGCCAAAAATAGACAAAATGGATTCAGGGATGCTCAAAACGGATATATCCATCGAAATCTCGATATGTGAATTTTGTAAGTTTCACAATACTTTCTTGTACTTGGTACAAGTGAGTAAAAATATCCTAAATCAACTCCAGTTAGTATCAATAAAAATTGTGCATTCACCCCAAGAGCCAGATCTTCCTCAAAAAAAGTCCCTTATTAGCAGTACGCGCTAAGACAACACTTTCCGCAAACACAAGCACAACGCTCACATGATTTCTTTCTCGAGGAATTACACAACATTTTGATAGATGAATATCCAAGATCAAAACTTGATATATGGTGATAGCTGTGATTATTATGAATTTATTCAGAATACCGAAAATGACGACACCCAGCCCAAGCCTTCTCTAGCGATTACCGCCTCGGAGAACAATTAGAATTATTTAATATATTTCATAATCAAAGCGATCTACCATTCATCATGTTTCCAGAATATAATTTGGAAGCTTTGATCGACACGGATAGCACAAGATCATTTATGAATCCCGATATAGCAAATAAATACTTCATAGAAGAAATTGAAGAAGACCAATTTAAAATTTCGACCGCTCATGGTACCTTGGTTGAGAACTATAGCGTTCTATTACTTTGTTCCAAATTATTCAGAAAACAAAATATCATGTTGAAATATCATTCATTTGAATTCCATGATCGATTTGACATTCAATTAGGTTTAGATAGCTTGAAAATATTTGACGCTATTATTGATTTGACACGCGATAAAATTATAACACCTGTCAATGAGATCAAAATTCATTATCACAAAATTTTGCCAATCCCTTGTTACATTCAAGTAACAGCAAAGACAGGGAGAATAACAAAAATGTTCAATAATAATATAGGAAACGGTGGGATATTTATTTCAAAATCTGATATAGACAATTGTATAATTTCTGAAGGTATTGCATTAGTCTGACACCACAAAGCATTTCATCCTATTATTAACGCAAATAATCATGATTCAATAACAAATATTCCAAATAATATGAATGTTCAACACTTTAATGAATTTTGAAGTCAATAATTCGAATCCTATGAAGAAAGTTGCAAGCATATTTTAGATATGTATAAATTCATAACAGAACATATGAACGATGATGTATAGCAAGTGATAACAAAATTAGTCGAACAATACGCTGAAAAATACCACACTGTCGATAAAAACCTGTCCTTTACAAATTAAATCAAACACCACATAAGAACATCAGATGAAATTCGTACTTACACCAAAACTTACTGCTATTCTAGAAGTGATAGTAAAGAAATACAGCCACAAATACAAAAGATGCCTTAACCAAAATTATACATCGCTCACACTCACCTTGGTAATCCCCTGGAAATGGAGATTGGTAATCGACTACAGGAAGTTAAACATGAAAACAATCGATGACAAGTATCCTATTCCTAATATAAACTCCTTGCTCGATAAATTAGGACGATGTCATTATTTTACCACTCTCGATTTGGCCTCCGGATTCCACCAAGTCATAGTGAATGAAAGCGACATCCAAAAACAGCATTTGATAAGGGATATGGGCAACATGAATTCCTTAGGATGCAATTTGGGCTGAAAACCGCTCCATCAACATTTCAAAGAGTGATGGACAACGTTTCCAGAAATCTTCCAAACGACATATGTCTTGTGTATCTCGACGATGTTTTAATATTTAGCACGAGTCTACAAGAGCATATAGAAAGTATAAAAGCAGTTTTTGAAAGATTGGAGAAAGTCAACTTGAAGATACAACTTGACATATCTGACTTTTTCGAACGTGAATGAGCATATCTTGGACACTTAGTAACATCTTAAGGTATGAAGCCTAGCCCGGAAAAAAATCGAGACATCAAAAACAACCCCTTACCAAAAACAGTAAAACGAATAAATAGTTATTTGAGTATTAAGGTCTGTAAGAACAGATTACCGATTGAGACTGATAGTTTGGAGGCCGAGCCTTGGCGAGGTTTCCAAATATTATACGAAATCGGTCTTGTGCTTATTGACCGCGATGCTTACAAATTTTTTTGCACGATTGGAGATCCAAAATACATGTCCAAATTTTCTCCTCCAAATTAAATTACTACTGATGATTGTTTATTCGCCGTCAGCTGTTAAGTTTGACATTTTATCTGAATATTCAATTACAAATGAAGATGAATGAATGAAAATTCACAATTTTCCATTTACCGCCTTTGCCCATAGGCGGTAAGTCAGCATAACCATAGAAACCACAGTTTGCCGGTAAAATCAACATACCACCTCAAATAGAGAGCCGGCAAACACATGAAAACGTCCAATCGTGCAAAAAACATTTTTAGGACTCCTCTGTTATTATCGTAAGTCTATCACAGATTTCGCTGAATTGTCAAGACCGATGAAAAATTGTTTGAAAAAAGGAGCTATGATGAATGAGAACGATGTAGAATATTCAAATTGATTCCAAACATGTATAGAACTTCTCATGAACTTAGCCATGCTACGATATCCCGACTTTCCGAAACCATTCAACCTTACAACTGATGCTTGCAACTTTGCTATCAGCGCGGTTCTTTCTCAAGAACCAGCTGGAACTTATCTACTCATAGCTTACGCGAGTAGAATTCTCAATAACTGGGAACAAAATCATTCTACAATTGAGAAGGAATTATCAGCCATAATTTAGGCCATCAAGTATTTTAGGCCATATCTTTTTGGACAAAAATTCGACATCATAATAGACCACAAGCCTTCGCAGTGACCTTTCTCACTGAAAGAACCAAACTCAAAGCTTGTTCGTTGGCAACTTGAATTAGAAGAATTTGATTTCAAAATTATCTACAAAAAAGAATCAATGAATGAAAATACGGATGCTTTGTCCAGGATACAGCTCAATATAAACTCAGTCAATTCAAGTGAATAAGAATTTTCAATTATATGGAAGCATTTAGTAAGAACTTGAAACAAAATTTAGAATCACAATCTATGGTAGCAGAACCAGATGACACACCTGACTTAGAGACAGACAATACAGTTCACTCAGATCTTGAAAGTCCCATAACTGGAATTCCGTTATCAGAGTCACCACTCAATGTTGGAAGAAATCAACTTACTCTCTTCGAAATCATGCACTCACCTGATAAACCAAAAATAATAGAAATTCATTCAGACAAGATGCAAATTTTTATCCATCTGTCCATCAAATTGAAAGTGTCATCCGTGTCATCATTAGCTGATATTTATAATCTTCCAGGTGGAATGAGTGCAAATGATTTATTTGAAAACTCAATTTTCAATAACAGTAAGTACATACACGATAAATATTGCTGAATTATTTTGCTGAAATATTAGATTCTTTCACTTTTGTGACACGGCAAAAAAAGTAAACAAATATCAATATTTCATTTACCTAATCAGATAAAATGATACTTTCACCTTGGCGACAGAGATACATAACACGTCACTTTCGTGACATTTGAAATAAAAAAAACTATTGAACAAAACGAACAAATTCTCAACTTTTTTCAGAATCGGTACAACTAGTACATATTGTAGTTGGCCAAGTCAAAAATAGGGATGAATTATCCATTCACGGTATTCCTAATCAATTCAATATTTCATTTCCAATGATTTTGAACATATTACAAGATATTAAAGATTATTTGAATTTTTATGGATTATACGTCATGCATTCTAGCATAAATAAATCACGTGATCATCTTTCAGAATTCAATAAAATTTTATAATAACTAATTTCCTGTAGAGCCGTCCCCTGAAAATATGCCAGAACTCGAAAACGTGACTTCAGTGAATCGTG
This sequence comes from Dromius quadrimaculatus, assembly GCA_963989225.1. Taxonomy (NCBI): domain Eukaryota; kingdom Metazoa; phylum Arthropoda; class Insecta; order Coleoptera; family Carabidae; genus Dromius; species Dromius quadrimaculatus. Next base: position 27,743,838 of record OZ022326.1, on the reverse strand, counting down.
AATTGGAATCGAATCAAATCATTCCTTCGTAGAAATTACTATCAACTTTGATACAGAGTTCAAATTATTTCACCTAATACTTAATCCGAATGAACACCAATCCCAATTTGTAATTATCATTCAAAGCAGAGATTATTTTCTAGAATCAAAAGATGGAAAGACTGAGTCCTTGAATGATTTGTGTACTAGAGGCACACAACAATATCAATGTCTCAACAATATAAATGGAATTCAAGAACATTCTTGCGAGGAAAATATTATCGTAGGAAACAAAAATCGCAATTTCCAATATCTGAAGATTAACATTAGAAAAAATTACATCGAAACTTTAGAAGAAGTTAATCAACTTTTAACGATACTTCCGAAGCCAGAAATCATGAAAACATTTTGTAAACAGAAAGATGAAATCAAAAAGTTGGAAGGAATATTTTTAATAGAAGAAGATAATTATAAAATAGAATTTCAAACTGGAAGATCAACATTCAGAGGAGACACTCTATTCGCAAAGTTCAAGATTCAAATCAACTTAACCCAAATACCCAAGATTAACATCGATCTGAATTCAGAGAACTTCATATTCTAATCACCAAGTACGAAGATTTAAACGAACACAAATTCGAGAACAATACGGAATACTCAATCATAATTCTTAGCGTAATACTCGCGATTATTAGTATTAGTTTGTTCACAGTTTATTCACAGAGAAAAATCAGAAATTGTAAGAAAATTTCAACCCACGACAGAACAAGATCGCCAACCCAAGTTTCGACTCCACGTCTTCCAGATGAATTTTAGGGAGGAAGGAGTTACAGCACCATTTCCCACGTTCCTACTAACGTTGACCAAGATCCAGACACTGTATATCATGAACTTTCCATGAAACTATAAAGTATATTTCCCATGCAAGCTGGACTTGCAAATAAAATGTGATATTATAAGTTAGTTAAGTATCTTCCCTTGTACTGGAAGTACCTAATAAACTTTTGATGAAATTAATTTCTCATGGATAAGCTTATATATATATATATACAATATATTTATATATATATATATATATATATATATATATATATATATATATATATATATATATATATATATATATATATATATATATATATATATATATATACTAGCAACCCGTGCCGGCTTCGCACGGGTGTACATTTGATAATATACAACATTTTTATACGAATCTTTGAAGCATAGTTTTATAGTATAAGATAATTATTAAGAATAATACCACATATCTTGCTTGAGTAGCTCAATTAAAACATAGCCTAAGCTGTCAGAATTTCTTGATAAATGCGTAGATCTATGTATAGATAGCACCATCAGTATTTAATTTGATCATTTACGGTAAATAAAAGATTGTATTGCAGCGCAGGCTATGCAAGGAATTTTACTGGTTACTTTTTCACATCTTGAGTTAGAATTGAAGTTTTTATAGGTAACCCTTTTTTTTGAGAGTAAATTATAGCCCATGTTTATAGTGATAACAGGTATGTGATTCTACAGGTGGAAGAATTCTTAAAATTGGTCCCCACGCAAGCGCCAGCAGCAACTATAGAAAGTTTCAATTTAAACGGTTGAACGATGCTCGATCAGACAAATACCGTTAGTGTAACTATGTCAGAACCTTCATTCAACAACCACTATACAAAATTATAACTCAATTGGATGAACGATGTGTGAACGGACAAATACGGCTCATGTGCCACTTGAGGTATGCTGGTGGTACAATACTGAGAACTTTCTCGAAAGATCCAACAACTACTGTATAAGTTTCAAATGAATCGGATAAACGATGCGTGAACCAACTAATACGGCTCGTGCGCCACGTTGATAATACTACAATAAGAACCCTCGCGAATGTGTTTCGATAAATCTCGTAAGGTTCAGCCTGCGTTTGCAATGCAAGAGGAAAAATGTAATTATTTACGACATCACATTAGAGACCTCAAAAATAACAGTATTTTTCCACTATTTAATGGATGTTATTATACACATAATCCTTCCTCTTTAATCACTCTATCTATTAAAAAAAACCGCATCAAAATCCGTTGCGTAGTTTTGAAGATTTAAGCATACATAGGGATATAGGGACAGAGAAAGCGACTTTGTTTTATACTATGTAGTGATATACATATATATATATATATATATATATATATATATATATATATATATATATATATATATATAAATCACCCTATCAATTTGACGTCCTTACAAAGATGTTCATTTTGGCGTCTACTGAAAGGAACGCGTATAGTTGAGATCTGATCGAAGTATATTACATTATTTCTCATGGGCTCTCCAGATCTCACACAGAAATTCCATTTCACGCAATATCCACAGAGTTCCCATTTCCTATACAATATGACCTCCTTTCATCATAACATCATTGTGGCGTCAATAATATACGTTACATATTGCGTTTATAGTGGCGTCCTATCTATATATATGCTTTCACTTCGTGTTTGAAGTGGCGTCCCCCTTGTTGCCAGATTTAGTTTTTACAGTCCGATAAGCACCTCTCTTGCGTAGAATGTTCTATCGATGACACATGTGAAGCGATATATTCAAAGGTTTGCATCATTCAAGTTTTGAAATAGGTTGATACTCAAGACATCTTCATAGAGTAGTAATATGTCATTGATTGATAGAGAACTCATAGTAAATTGAAAGATTTTGCGGAAAAATATGGATTTTTGATTGATAATTGCTATTTTCGAGTTCTGAAGTGAAATGTATTTGCCATTTCCGTGAACTGTTGGTAGATTCCATAAATGGAAGTATGTGAAGGATAATTTATCAGGAAGGACTTACGGATGTCATATAAATTGTGTTAATAGTTGCTCTATGGAAATGTGACAAAATTTTGGTCTAAACTTGCATTTTGCTCAAGATTTTTCTATAAATGTGTGATGAGGGTCAGTGTGAATGAAAATCTTAATTCTGGGAGCTGGAAACCTCCCCTCATTTGGTTATCAAATTGTAAAAAAAAGTACAGAGTATTTGTACAATATCCTAAGAGCCGTAAGGCACACAAAAAAGTCTCATAACTTCTTGGAAGAGTATTGAATTCTTCACAATCTCAGTTCAGATACTTTTCACTGTGAAATTATCATGTCTACATCCTCTCTTAATCAACATAAATGCCGGATCAAGACTCATTGAAGCTCATAGGTCGTAATTCAATGAGATCCATGAGCTGGTGACTCAAATGCTTGTGAAATCCTCAAAGTTAAGGCCTCCTTAAGCCAAGGTCCGTGAACCCGTGCCTATCGGGCTTTATGCATAATCTGGCTCTGGTAAGGAATGCTTCCTACTCACCTTATCAAATACCCTATACTACTTGGTACATGTCTTAGAGTTCTTTCCTTGGATTCAGCTCTAGCGGATAAAATATTTGTCTATAATTATTATCATATTACCGACTTTCCTCTCAACATTCAAGATATTTGAACTAGTGTTGCTACCCTAATTCAAGTATGCGTTATCAGTTCAATCAATAATCGTCAATTTAAATTATTGAAATGCTGGGAAGTCTTCCCTACTGAAACTTTTGGTTGGGAATGAAATTTGGATAGCAACAGTGATGGAGTTTCAGGCAACTAAATGAAACTTTATCTGTGTACTGAGTTATTATTTGTTGCTTTCATAAGATGCCTCATCTTAGTACTTTGATAATAAATATCAGTCTATCAAGTAGTCTTCATACATATCCCTATGAATACCTGAGAGAAAAGTCACTGCACCATTATGAATCGATCCTGTTAGGTGGAAGATACAAAAAAGGAATTAGTGTATTAAGACCATGGAGGTGATCTTTTTTTGTCGAATTTGTGGTTCACCGCCAAAACGCCAGCTGAGACCAGAAGAGAGTATCAGAATATTTCGTTTTTTCAGGCGATCATCACGAAAGAATTTAATATCACTAAATTGTATTCATTCGTTTCTGAAACATTGCAAATATTTATCTTAGTTGCCATTGAAATTGTCTCATTTTATTGTCTGAAAATGCGTATCTACTTCTCTAATCGCAAGATCTATAGAGATTGACGGCGAAAATTGTTTCTAAGACTTCATCAAACTGCCCATAGAGGTGAGTGTGAAGTGTTAATCAAGTAGTTTTCATGGATCAGTCCCAAAAAAGTAATATTGGACAGATCAGTCCCAAAATAGTCATTCAAGTATTAAGGTCAGTAAGTAAACCGATTGAGAATAATTGTTTGGAGGCCGAGCCTTGGCGAGGTTTGCAAATATTGTGCAATATCGGTCCTGTAATTATTGACAGTGATGCTTAAAAATTTTTTTGCACGATTGGAAGATCTACCCCAAATATGAATCCTAATATTCTCTTTTAAATTGAGTTACCACTCATAGCTCACTCGCTGTCAGCTATCAAGTTTGACATTTTATTGTGAATATTCAATCATAAATAACTATGAATAAATTAATACTTTCTGTGGAAGTCCACAATTTTTCACTTACCGCTTTTGCTCATGGGCGGTAAGTCAGCATAACCATAGTAATCACAGTTTGCCGGTAAAATCAACATACCACCTTGAATGGAGAGCCGGTAAACATATGAATACGCCCAATCGTGCAAATAGTGAATTTAGATAGATGTGCACAAGTAAGTAAAACTCCATGGTAACAAAAAGGGACATAAAAATACCTTTTCCGTTATAATCGCCTACAAAATTGATTCATAGCACATCGCACATAAACTTCTGGAGCGAAACTGTAACTGATGATAAATACAACAATTATGTGAGCATAAAATTAATCTACGACTAAAATTGTCCAAATATTTGACTCCTATTCTTCAAAGTTGCTGGGAGCATGACGTATATCAGTATTCATTCTTCATATCTTATATATCAATCTAAAGGCAAAAAGTTCAAGCGTTGAGAATGGATTTTGTTGAACTATGTACAACTACATTCTCTGATTAGTATTTCCATAATGCAAATTGGTAAACGTATAATTTTGAAAGTCGGGAGTCTTCCATATCGTATATCCTTAAGAATATCCTTCGCTGTTCGTGTTGCAATATGGTGCACAAAGTCAGATATTACTTATAATATGAAATAATGAACATTCAATAAGTATCGAAGTAATCCAAGTGAATCTCTTTCAACTCACTAGTACAAAGTATAAATAAGTAGTATTGTTGAACCGCCAGAATCACATTTCGAGATTTTGATGGAAATTCTTGTTTTGAGCATCCCTAAATGCATTTTGACTATTTTTGGCTTGACTTCGGTACGTACGTACGTATGAATTTTGTATTTGAGACTGGTCCAAAGTCTAGTTTTGCAGCCCCTATTATGGTTGCAATCGTCTGTACCGCAAATGCGCTGTACTTGGAACTTTTTTTTAATTTTCCTGAGGCATCTTAATGGTTATTTTCTATTTTAATACTAATTGGCTGTACTAAATTTGCACAGTCTATTCGAGTTTCTTGTAATAATTCAGAACAATTAGGCGTGGATAATTGAAATTTCGTATCAAACACTTCTATAAAACCTAATTGTACACCTTGCATTATGACTGCAGTCGGATTAAACAGGAGTGCAGTTTACTAAGCACGTTTTCGAATTTTCTTATAAATCCAGAACAATCAGCCGTAGAGTCTTGAAATTTTGTATCAAAAAAATTGTAGCATTCGAATAATAACTTAATATTTTCATAACACTCTATTAGCTGGAAGTAAGCATTATCTGACAATCTTTCTCAAGTTTTCGCATAAATTCGAGACTTAGGCCGTAGAATGATGAAATTTGGTATTTGGAACTGCTTAAGCGTTCCATAGCCAGTTGCACCGCTGTCACTTAAATTTTAGGTACCACCTAACTCAACAATATCGTAACAAAATTTGAAAATTGAATGTGACATGAACATTGCTGTCCTTATTTCGATTCGACATTTTTTGTATAAGTGAAGTTTAAAATTTGAGTTAGAGCGGTACAACTGACCAATAATGAACTGTAGTATCTGAATGTTTGAATTATCATCTCAAATTTTGGTTGGAGTCGATTTTGCCTAGAGTCAATATTAATATCAACTGTTAATTATTGAGTCAAAAGATGTACAAGTAAGACATGTGGTGTTCACATTAGATTTTTTTCATGTTCTCGAGCAAAACGGTGTTATATCTTTCATCGAAGATTAAATATGGGATGCAAAATTGTTCAAACTGCTACCAGCCTAATTTTGCCACCACATAATATTATCCTTGTCTATTCTTCTCCTTTCCCTTCCGAACGGAGCAGAGGGTAGCACCTTGGTTTTTTCCTAAGGCATTTGACCTTCACTCTCAATTGGTACTAGTTTCAATCATAAGATCTAACAGGGAAGTTGACCCTAACAAAAATGAAAAATAGTAACCATTTTCCGACACTTGAAGCAGGATTCTAGATTTATAAAGTCTGTCATCTCATTGACCACAATATTCTCGATTGATTCATATCATACAATTTGATCATAAGTTGAATCAGGGAACTTGAGGTGCGGCCGGCTCCCCGACTTCAAGAAATGTTTTCACACAGTTGCGACAACAGAGTCAATGTTCATCTATCCACAAACTGAATAAGAGAAGCGATGATATGATAACTCGCACAAATTGAAATATGAGATAGAATGGATGTATGTTCTATGGAATCAGTTTGAGCATATCATTTCCAAACTACAGTTATTGTTGAATACATTCAATATATAGCCCTTTGCAAAAACCGGGCACTTGAATAGTTGAAGCTCTCATTTGAAAAAAATTCAACTTGTACCTTGAACCAAATCGTGGCTTTTCACAGTAACTCAAATTATCTTCTGGTGTACTCTGTTACCCACCGATTCGAGAAAAATGAAGCAACCTTTTCGTTTCTTACACAAAATTGTTCCGGTTTTATGTTGCCAGTGTATTCTAAATTGAACAAAAAGAAAAACTCAAATAATGTTTTCGCCAAGTTCCAACTTATATGTATGTTGTATACCAAATCTTTACATTTTTCAGCCATGATGGATGTGATATCCTGTAATAGATTATATCATTAGGAGCAAAAATTAGTTTTCATTCCCTTGTATATCACAAGCTTATATTAATCTTATAATGTATTACAGGAGATTTGTAATGATGATAATTCATCCATCCATTCTAACTTTCTTTCGATCACACTGAGAGTGCAACTTTGTGACCATCAGGGACTTCAAAAACATGAATAATTTGAGATTCATCAATTTGGTCCTAGTAAAAGCAATGATGAACTTGCAACAAAAATGTTCCACTTGCTTTGTACAAACGATATAATTTGTTTTTCTACAACAATTATAAGACCACATCACGGATGAAATGACGAGTTCTCACATTCTATAGTGATCCTATAGTTGAGGAGCCGACCGCACCTTATGTTCCCCAATCGAACTTACGGTCAAATTTTATATGAATCAATCAGAAATATAGTGGTCAATCGGGTGACAGATTTTTTAAATCTGGAATCTTGTCCTAAGCGTTAGAAAAAGGCTACTTCCGGTCAATTTTCGTCAGGGTCAACTACTCTGATAGAACTTATAATTAAAACTGGTACTTGCTAGTAGCGAAGGCCGGATACTCCGAGAAAAAACCAAGGTATCACCCTTTGCCCAGTCGTTTAGAACTTCCCTTATGATTGTTGTGCTTTTTCCTCTGTTTTGAATAGAACAGAGGTAGTATCCTGGTTTTGTCCTGAAGTACTTAGCCTCTGCAATCGATTGATAGTAGTTTCAGATTAACCACGAACTTATTGACCGGATATGGCCTTTTTTCGATCCTTAGGACTAGATCCTGGATTTATAAAGGTGACATCCTAATGACTACTTTATCTTCGATCAATTCATACACAATTCGGCCCTAAATCTGACTAGGGACGTTGAGGTGCGGTCGGCTCTCGAACTATTAGAAAGAGGTACATGAATTTGCTCACTTACTCCTCATACTTGACTCAGTATTCAACTGTTTTTTCCTAATATTTAAAATTGACTGCTCAAATTTTAAGTTGATAAAGAATAACTCCTAAGCAAGAATAATTTCTGACATCAAGTAACTGTACTATAATACTTCAGTCTGCAATAAAATATTGGTAGAAATATTATGTTATGACATACAGAAGAAATGCAATTCCAAATTCAAGCCATACTCCCAACAAATTCCATGTCAGAAGCGCAAGCATCTGTTTCATTATCGATCGATGTTCTGCGACAGTGTTGTCAAGTTTCTGGACGCCAGTATGATGGCGAAATATATGAAGTGGGAATATACACGTATATTTTGACGCCACTAAAAATTGGAGCGGAATTTTTCGGAACTAAAAATATACGGAAATTTTCATTTCCCTATCATTTTGGCGTCAAAATGAAATTTTGAATTTAGCCTCTAGGGGTAGGGAACAAGCCAGGAAAAAATTTTGAAGCAATTTTAAAGTGGCGTCCGATATACGGACTCCAATTTACAATGGACGCCAGATTAAATGCAAACGCGCAATATTAGGACGCCAAAATGATATGAAGATTTATATATATATATATATATATATATATATATATATATATATATATATATATATATATATATATATATATATATATATATATATAAATCCTCACATCATTTTGGCGTCCTAATATTGCGCGTTTGCATTTAATCTGGCGTCCATTGTAAATTGGAGTCCGTATATCGGACGCCACTTTAGAATTGCTTCAAAATTTTTTCCTGGCTTGTTCCCGATCTCTAGAGGCTGAATTCAAAATTTCATTTTGACGCCAAAATGATAGGGAAATGAAAATTTTCGTATATTTTTAGTTCCGAAAAATTCCGCTCCAATTTTTAGGGGCGTCAAAAATATACGTGTATATTCCCACTTCATATATTTCGCCATCATACTGGCGTCCAGAAACTTGACAACACTGTCGCAGAACATCGATCGATAATGAAACAGATGCTTACGCTTCTGACATGGAATTTGCTGGGGGTATGGCTTGAATTTAGAATTGCATTTCTTATGTATGTCATAACATAATATTTCTACCAATATTTTATTGCAGACTGAAATATTATAGTACAGTTACTTGATGTCAGAGATTATTCTTCCTTGGAAGTAATTCTTTATCAACTTAAAATTTGAGCAGTCAATTTGAAATATTAGGAAAAAACAGTTGAGTACTGACTCAAGTATGAGGAGTAAGTGAGCAAATTTATGTACCTCTTTCTAATAGTTCAAGAGCCGACCGCACCTTAACGTTCCTAGTCAGATTAAGGGCCGAATTGTATATGAATTGATCGAAGATATAGTAGTCATTAGGATGTCAGCTTTATAAATCCAGGATCTAGTCCTAAGGATGAAAAAGGCCATATCCGGTCAATAAGTTCGTGGTTAATCTGAAACTAGTATCAATCGATTGCAGAGGTCAAGTACTTTAGAATAAAACCAGGATACTACCTCCGTTCTATTCAAACAGAGGAAAAAGCACAACAATCATAAGGGAAATTCTAAACGACAGGGCAAAGGGTGATACCTTAGTTTTTTCTTGGAGTATCCGACCTTCGCTACTAACAAGTACCAGTTTTAATTATAAGTTCTATCAGAGAAGTTGACTCTGACGAAAATTGACCGGAAGTAGCCTTTTTCTGACGCTTAGGACAAGATTCCAGATTTAAAAAGTCTTTCACCCAATTGACCACTATATTTTTGAATGATTCATATAAAATTTGGCCGTAAGTTCGATTAGGGAACATAAGGTGCGGTCGGCTCCTCAACTATAGGATCACTATAGAATGTGAGAACTTGCTATTTCATCCGTGATGTGGTCTTATAATTGTTGTAGAAAAACAAATTATATCGCTTGTACAAAGCAAGTGGGACATTTTGGTTGCAAGTTCATCATTGCTGTTACTAGGACCAAATTGATGAATCTCAAATTATTTATGTTTTTGAATTCCCTGATGGTCACAAAGTTGCACTCTCAGTGTGATCGAAAGAAATTTAGAATGGATGGATGAATTATTATTATTACATATATCCTGTAATACATCATGAGATTAATATAAGCTTGTGATATACAAGGGAATGAAAACTAATTTTTGCACCTAATAATATAATCTATCACAGGATATCACATCCATCATGGCTGGAAACTGTAAAGAGTTAGTATACAACATACATATAAGTTGAAACTTGGCAGAAATATTATTTGGGCTTTTCTTTTTGTTCAATTTAGAATTCACTGGCAACATAAAACCGGAACAATTTTGTGTAAGAAACCAAAATGTTGCTTCATTTTTCTTGAATCTGTCGGTAACAGAGTACACCAGAAGATAATTTGAGTACTGTGAAAAGCCACAATTTGGTTCAAGGTACAAGTTGAATTTTTTTCAAATGAGAGCTTTAACTATTCGAGCTCCCGGTTTTTGCAAAGGGCTATATATTAAATGTATTCAACAATAACTGTAGTTTGGAAATATTGACTCTGTTGTCGCAACTGTGTGAAAACATTCCTTGAAGTCGGGGAGCCGGCCGCACCTCAAGTTCCCTGATCGAACTTATGGTCAAATTGTATAATATGAATCAATCAAGAATATTGTGGTACCAATTGATAGTGAAGGTCAAATGCCTCAGGAAAAAACCATGGTGCTACCCTCTGCTCCGTTCGGAAGGGAAAGGAGAAGAATAGACCAGGATAATATTATGTGGTGGCAAAATTAGGCTGGTAGCATTTTGAACAATTTTGCATTCCATATTTAATCTTTGATGAAAGACATAACACCGTTTTGCTCCAAAACATGAAAAAAATCTAATGTGAACACCACATGTCTTACTTGTACATCTTTTGACTCAATAATTAACAGTTGATACTAATATTGACTCTAGGCAAAATCGACTCCAACCAAAATTTGAGATGATAATTCAATCATTCAGATGCTGCAGTTCATTAATGGTGAGTTGTACCGCTCTAACTCAGATTTCAAACTTCACTTATACAAAAAATATCGAATCGAAATAAGGACAGCAATGTTCATGTCACATTCAATTTTCAAATTTTGATACGATATTGTTGAGTAAGGTGGCACCTAAAATCTAAGTGACAGCGGTGCAACTGGCCATGGAACGCTTTAGCAGTCTCAAATACCAAATTTCATCATTCCACGGACTAAGTCTCGAATTTATGCGAAAACTTGAGAAAGATTGTCAGATAAAGCTTACTTCCAGCTAATAGATTGTTATGAAAATACAAAGTTATCATTCAAATGCTACAGTTTCTTTAGATACAAAATATCAAGATTCTACGGCTGATTGTTCTCGATTTATATGAAAATTCGAAAACGTGCTTAGTAAACTGCACCCCTGTTTAATCCGACTGCAGTCATAATGCAAGGTGTACAATTAGGTTTTATAGAAGTGTTTCATACGAAATTTCAATACTCCACGCCTGATTGTTTTGAATTAATACAAGAAACTCGAATAGACTGTGCAATTTCAGCACAGCCAATTAATATTCAAATAGAAAATAACCATTAAGATGCCTCAGGAAAATTAAAAAAAAATTCCAAGTACAGTGCATTTGCGGTACAGACGATTGCAACCATAATAGGGCCTGCAAAACTAGACTTTGGACCAGTCTCAAATACAGAATTCAACTATATAGATACATACATTCATACGTTCGTACCGAAGTCAAGCTTAAAATAGTCAAAATAAAATAAAAGTAGTATCTGACTTTGTGCACCATATTGCAACACGAGTAGCAAAGGAAATTCTTAGGGATATACGATATGGAAGACTCCCGACTTTCAAAATTATACGTTTACCAATTTGCATTGTTGAAAAACTAATCAGAGAATGTAGTTGTACATAGTTCAACAAAATCCATTCTCAACGCTTGAACTTTTCGCCTTTAGATTGATATATAAGATATGGAGAATGAATGCTGATATACGACATGCTCCCAGCAACTTTGAAGAATAGCAGTCAAATATTTGGACAATTTTAGTCGTAGATAATTTTATGCCCACATAATTGTTGTATTTATCATCAGTTACAGTTTTGCTTCAAAAGTTTATGTGCGATGTGCTATAAATCAATTTTGTAAGCAATTATAACGGAAAAGGTATTTCTATGGCCCTTTTTGTTACCATGGAGTTTTACTTACTTGCACACATCTATCTAAATTCACTATTTGCACGATTGGGCGTATTCATATGTTTACCGGCTCTCCATTCAAGGTGGTATGTTGATTTTACCGGCAAACTGTGATTACTATGGTTATGCTGACTTACCGCCCATGAGCAAAAGTGGTAAGTGAAAAATTGTGAACTTCCACAGAAAGTATAAATTTATTTATCGTTATTTATGATTGAATATTCACAATAAAATGTCAAACTTGACAGCCGACAGCAAGTGCGCTGTGAGTGGTTACTCAATTTGAAAGAGAATATTAGGATTCATATTTGGGGTAGGTCCTCCAATCGTGCAAAAATTTTTTTAAGCATCACTGTCAATAATTACAGGACTGATATTGCTCAATATTTGCAAACCTCGCCAAGGCTTGGCCTCCAAACAATTATTCTCAATCGGTAAACCGTACTCACCGACCTTAATACTTGAATAACTATTTTGGGACTGATCTGTCCAATATTACTTTTTTGGGACTGATCTATGAAAACTACTTGATTAATACTTCACACCCACCTCTATGGGCAGTTTGATGAAGTCTTAGAAACAATTTTCGCCGAAATATGTATCATATCCTTCCGTCAATCTCTATAGATCTTGCAATTAGAAAAGTAGATACGCATTTTCAGACAATAAAATAAGACAATTTCAATGGCAACTAAGATAAACATTTGCAATGTTTCAGAAACGAATGAATAAAATTTAGTTATTTTGAATTCTTTCGTGATGATCGCCTAAAAAAAACGGAATATTCTGATACTCTCTTCTGGTCTCAGCTGGCGTTTCGGCCGTGAACCACAAATTCAACCAGAAAAGATCACCTCCATGGTCTTGATACACTCATTCCTTTTTTGTATCTTCCATATAATTCCTATTTTGTATCTTCCATCTAACAGGATCGATTCATAATGGTGAAGTGAGTTTTCTCTAAGTTATTCATAAGGATATGTATGAAGACTACTTGATAGACTGGTATTTATTGTTGAAGTACTAAGATGAGGCATCTTATGAAAACAACAAATAATAACTCAGTACACAGATAAAGTTTCATTTAGTTGCCTGAAACTCCATTACTGCTGCTATCTAAATTTCATTCCCAACCAAAAGTTTCTGTAGGGAAGATTTCCCAGCATTTCAATAATTCAAATTGACGATTATTGATTGAACTGATAACGCATACTTGAATTAGGGTAGCAACACTAGTTTAAATATTTTGAATGTTGAGAGGAAAGTCGGTAATATGATAATAATTGTAGACAAATATTTTATCCGCTAGAGCTGAATCCAAGGGAAGAACTCTAAGACATGTACCAAGTAGTATAGGGTATTTGATAAGATGAGTAGGAAGTATTCCTTACCAGAGCCAGATTATACATAAAGCCCGATAGGCACGCGTTCACGGACCTTGGCTTAAAGAGGCCTTAACTTTGAGGATTTCACAAGCATTTGAGTCACCAGCTCATGGATCTCATTGAATTACGACCTATGAGCTTCAACGAGTCTTGATCCGGCATTTGTGTTGATTAAGAGAGGACGTAGACATGATAATTTCACAGTGAAATGTATCTGAACTAAGATTGTGAAGAATTCAATACTCTTCCAAGAAGTTATGAGATTTTTTTGTGTGCCTCACGGCTCTTAGGATATTGCAAAAATACTCTGTACTTTTTTTTACAATATAATGACCTGATGAGGGGAGGTTTCCAGCTCCCAGAATTGAGATTTATATTCACACTGACCCTCATCACACATTTATAGAAAAATCTTGAACAAAATGCAAGTTTAGACCAAAATTTTGTCACATTTCCATAGAGCAATTATTATCACAATCTATATAACATCCGTGAGTCCTTCCTGATAAATTATCCTTCACATACTTCCATTCATGGAATCTACCAACAGTTCATGGACATGGCAAATACATTTTACTTCAGAACTCGAAAATAGCAATTATCAATCAAAAATCCATATTTTTTCGCAAAATCTTTCAATTTACTATGAGTTCTCTATCAACCAATGATATATTACTACTCTATGGAGATGTCTCAAGTATCAACCCATTTCAAAACTTAAATAATGTGATTCTAGGCAAACCTTTGAATATATTGCTTCACATGTGTCATCGATAGAACATTCTACGCAAGAGAGGTGCTTATCGGACTGTGAAAACTAAATCTGGCAACAAGGGGGATGCCACTTCAAACATGAAGTGGAAGCATATATAGGATAGGACGCCACTATAAACGCAATATGTAACGTATATTATTGACGCCACATTGATGTTATGATGAAAGGAGGTCATATTGTATAGGAGATGGGAACTCTGTGAATATTGCGTGAAATGGAATTTCTGTGTGAAATCTGAAGAGCCCATGAGAAATTATGTAATATACTTTGATCAGATCTGAACTATACGCGTTCCTTTCAGTAGACGCCAAAATGAACATCTTTGTAAGGACGTCAAATTGATAGGGTGATTTATATATATATATATATATATATATATATATATATATATATATATATATATATATATATATATATATATATATATATATATATATATATATATATATATATATAAATCCTCCTATCAATTTGACGTCCTTACAAAGATGTTCATTTTGGCGTCTACTGAAAGGAACGCGTATAGTTGAGATCTGATCGAAGTATATTACATAATTTCTCATGGGCTCTTCAGATTTCACACAGACATTTCATTTCGTGCAATATTCACAGAGTTCCCATTTCCTGTACAATATGACCTCCTTTCATCATAACATCAATGTGGCGTCAATAATATACGTTACATATTGCGTTTATAGTGGCGTCCTATACGTATATATTCTTTCACTTCATATTTGAGATGGCGTCACCCTTGTTGCCAGATTTAGTTTTTACAGTTCTATGAGCACCTCTCATGCGTAAAACGTGCTATCGATGACACATGTGAAGCGATATATTCAAAGGTTTGCGTAGAATTACACTATTCAAGTATTGAAATGGGTTGATACTCAGGACATCTCCATAAAGTAGTAATATGTCATTGATTGATAGAGAACTCATAATAAATTGAAAGATTTTGCGAAAAAATATGGATTTTTGATTGATAATTGCTATTTTCGAGTTCTAAAGTGAAATGTACTTGCCATGTCCGTGAACTGTTGGTGGATATGAATGGAAGTATGTAAAAGATAATTTATCAGAAAGAACTTACGGATGTCATATAAATTGTGATAATAATTGCTCTATTGAAATGTGACAAAATTTTGGTCTAAACTTGCATCTTGCTGTAGATTTTTCTATAATTGTGTGATGAGGGTCAGTGTGAGTATAAATCTTGATTCTGGGAGCTGGAAACCTCTCCTCATTAGGACACCATATTGGAAAAAGTAGTACAGAGTATTTTTGCAATATCTTAATAGCCGTAGGTCACACAAAAAAAATCTCATAGCTTTTTGGAAGAGTATTGAATTCTTCACCATCATAGTTCAGATTCTTTTCACCGTAAAATTATTATGTCTACATCCTCCTTTAATCAACACAAATGGCGGATCAAGACTCATTGATGCTCATAGGTCGTAATTCAATGGGATCCATGAGCTGGTGAATCAAATGCTTGTGAAATCCTCAAAGTTAAGGCCTCCTTAAGCCAAGGTCCGTGAACCCGTGCCTATTGGGCTTTATGTATAATCTGGCTCTGGTAAGGGATACTTCCTACTCGCCTTATCAAATACCCTATACTACTTGGTACTTGTCTTAGAGTCTTTCCCTTGGATTCAGCTCTAGCGGATAAAAGATTTGTCTAGAATTATTATCATATTACCGACTTTCCTCTCAACATTCCAAATATTCAAACTAGTGTTGCTACTCCAATTCAAGTATGCGTTATCAGTTCAATCAATAATTGTCAAATTAAATTATTGAAATGCTGGGAAATCTTCTCCACAGAAACATTTGGTTGGGATTGAGATTCGGATAGCAACAGTAATAGAGTATAAGGCAACTAAATGAGATTTTATTTGTGTATTGAGTTATTATTTGTTGCTTTTACAAGATGCCTCATCTGTTCTTATATCTGATATCTGTTAGTAGAATTCATAGCTTCGATTCTCCATGATATTCTGGTTCGGGACAAGAGTAATATGCTGCGGTCTTGAATTTTCATATGTAGGCCATTTTATATGCACAGTGTTGGTGGAATAATTATTTCATCCTCTATTTTCGAATACAAGTATGTACGGAGAAGTTAATATAATATGGACAGATTATCTGTGCTATACCCATGAGGTGAAAAAGAACTATGGTTCAACTAATCAAAAATAGCACTTCAATAATAAATACCAATCTATCGAGTAGTTTTCATACATATCCTCATGAATACCTGAGAGATAACTTATTTCACCATTATGAATCGGTCCTGTTAGATGGAAGATACAAAATAGAAATTATATGGAAGATACGATAAAGGAATTATATGGAAGAAACAAAATAGTAATTAGTGTATCAAGGCCGTGGAGGTGATCTTTTTTAGTCGAATTTGTGGTTCACGGCCGAAGCGCCATCTGAGGCCAGAAAGGAATATCAGAATTTACGTTTTTTCAGGCGATCATCATGAAAGAATTTAAGATCATCAAATTTTATTCATTCATTTCTGAAACATTGCAAATGTCAATCCTATTTGCCACTGAAATTGTTTTATTTTATTGTCTAAAAATGCGTATCTAATTCTGCAATTGCAAGATTTATAGAGATTGACGGAAGAATATGATATATATTTCGGCAAAAATTGTTTCTTAAGACTTCATCAAGCTGCCCATAGAGGTAGGTGTGGAGTGTTAATCGAAAAGTTTTCATAGATCAGTCCCAAGAAAGTAATATTGAACAGATCAGTCCCAAAATAGTTATTGAGGTATTAAGGTCAGTAAGTACGGTTTGCCGATTGAGAATAATTGTTTGGAGGCCGAGCCTTGGCGATGTTTTCAAATATTAAGCGAAATCGGTACTGTACTTATTGACCCTGATGCTTACAAAATTTTTTGCACGATTGGAAGACCTACCCGAAATATGAATCCTAATATTCTCTTTCAAATTGAGTTACCACTCATCGCTCACTCGCTGTCAGCTGTCAAGTTTGACATTTTATTGTGAATATTCAATCATAAATAACGATAAACTAATTTATATTCCTTGTGGAAGTCCACAATTTTTCACTTACCGCTTTTGCTCATGGGCGGTAAGTCAGCATAACCATAGTAACCACAGTTTGCCAGTAAAATCAACATACCACCTTAAATAGAGATCCGGTAAACATATAGAAACGCCCAATCGTGCAAAAAGTGAATTTAGATAGATGTGTACAAGTAAGTAAAACTCCATGGTCACAAAAAGGGCCATAGAAATATCTTTTTCGTTATAATTGCCTAAAAAATTGATCTATAGCACATAGCACATAAACATCCGAAGCAGAACTGTAACTGATGATTTATACAACAATTATGTGGGCATAAAATTAATCTACGACCAAAAGTGTCCAAATATTTGATCATTCCTATTCTTTAAAGTTGCTGGGAGCATGTCGTATATTAGTATTCATTCTTCATATCTTATATATCAATTTGAAGGCAAAAAGTTCAACCAATGAGAATGGAACTTGTTGAACTATGTACAACTACATCCTCTGATTAGTTTTTCCACAATGCAAATTGGTGAACGTATAGTTTTGAAAGTCGGGAGTCTTTCGATATCGTATATTCCTGAGAATTTCCTTTGCTGTTTGTGTTGCAATATGGTGCACAAATACAGATAGTACTCATAATATGAAATAATGAAAATTCAATAAGTATCAGGGTAATCCAGGTGAATCTCTTTCAACTCACTTGTACAAAGTACAAATAAGTAGTATTGTTGAATCGCCAAAATCACATCTCGAGATTTTGATGGAAACTCTTGTTATGAGCATCCCCAAATTCATTTTGACTATTTTCGGCTTGATGTTGGTACGAACGTATGAATGTGTGTATCTATATAGCTAAATTTTGAATTTGAGACTGGTCTAAAGTCCAATTTTGCAGCCCCTATCATGGCTGCAATCGTCTGTACCGGAAATGCACTGTACTTGGAATCTTTTTTTGAATTTTCCTGTGGCATCTTAATGGTTATTTTCTATTTCAATACTAATTGGCTGTGCTGGAAGTACACAGTCTATTCGAGTTTTTTGCATTAATTCAAAACAATCAGTCGTGGAGTATTGAAATTTCGTATCAAACACTTCTATAAAACCTAATTGTACACCTTGCATTATGACTCCAGTCGGATCAACCAGGAGTGCAGTTTACTAAGAACGTTTTCTAATTTTTCATATAAATCCAGAACAATCAGCTGTAGAATCTTGAAATTTTGTATTCAAAGAAATTGTAGCATTCGAATGATAACTTAATATTTTCATAACAATCTATTGAGCCGAAAGTAAGCTTTATCTGACAATCTCTCTGAATTTTTCGCATAAATTCGAGACTTCGGTCGTAGAATGATGAAATTTGGTATTTGAGACTACTAAAGCGTTAAATGGCCATTTGCACCGCTGCCACTTGAACTTTGGGTGCCACCTAACTCAACAATATCGTATCAAAATTTGAAAATTGAATGTGACATGAACATTGCTGTCCTTATTTCGATTCCACATTTTTTGTATAAGTGAAGCTTGAAATTTGAGTTAGAGTGATACAACTGACCATTAATGAATTGTAGCATCTAAATGATTAAATTATCATCTCAAATTTTGGTTGGAGTCGATTTTGCCTAGTGTCAATATCAGTGTCAACTGTTAATTATTGAGTCAAAAGATGTACAAGTAAGACATGTGGTGTCCACATCAGATTGTTTTCAAATTTTCGAGCGAAACGGTGTTGAATTCTTTATCAAAGATACATTATCGAACGCAAAATTGTTCAAAATGCTTCCAGTCTAGTGTTGCCTCCTCATAATATTATCATTGTCTATTCTTCTCCTTTCCCTTCCGAACGAAGCAGGGGGTAGCATCTTGGTTTTTTCCCAAGGTATTTGACCTCCACTATCGATTGGTACTAGTTTCAATCATAAGATCTATCAGGGAAGTTGATCCTAACAAAAATGAACAATAGTAGCTTTTTTCCGACACTTCAAGCAGGATTATAGATTTATAAAGTCTGTCACTTCATTGACCACAATATTCTCGATTGATTCATATTATACAATTCAACCGTAAGTTCAATCAGGGAACATAAGGTGCGGCCAGCTTCTCGACTTCAAGAAATGTCCTCACACAGTTGCGAGAACAGAGTCAATGCTAATCTATTCACAAACTGAATAAGAGAAGCGATGGTATGATAATTTGCACAAATTGAAATATGAGATAGAATGGATGAATGTTATATAGAATCAGTTTGAGCGTATCATTTCCGAGATACAGTTATTGTTGGATGAATTCAATATATAGCCCTTCGCAAAAACCTGGCACTCAAATAGTTAAAGTTCTCATTTGGAAAAAAATTCAACTTGTACCTTGAACCAAATTGTAGCTTATCAGAGTAACTCAAATTATCTTCTAGTGAACTATGTTATTGACAGATTCAAGAAAAATAAAGCAACATCTTCGTTTCTTACACAAAATTGTTCTGGTTTTATGTTGCCAGTGAATTTTAAATTGAGCAAAAAAAAAAACTCAGATCCTGTTTTTTCCCAGTCCTAACTTATATGTATATTGTATACTCTTCAAATTTTTCAGCCATAATAGATGTGATATCCTGTAATAGATTATATTAATAGGAACAAATATTAGTTTTCGTTACCTTGTATATTACAAGCTTATGTCATACTTATAATGTATCACAGGAAATATGTAATAATGATAATTCATCCATCCATTCTAACTTTTTTTCGATCACACTGAGAGTGCAACTTTGGGACCATCAGGGACCTCAAAAACATGAATAATTTGAGATTCATCAATTTAGTCTTAGTAAAAGCAATGATGAGCTTGCAACAAAAATGTTCCACTTGCTCTGTATAAACGATATAATTTGTTTTCCTACTACAACTATAAGACCACATCACGGATGAAATAGCGAGTTCTCACATCCTATAGTTATCCTATAGTTGGGGAGCCGACCGCACCTTATGTTCTCCAATCGAACTTACAGTCAAATTTTATATGAATCAATCAAAAATATAGTGGTCAATTGGGTGCCAGACTCTTTAAATCTGGAATCTTGTCCTAAGCGTCAGAAAAAGGCTACTTCCGGTCAATTTTCGTCAGAGTCAACTTCTCTGATAGAACTTATGATTAAAACTGGTACTTACTAGTAGCGGAGGTCGGATACTCCGAGAAAAAGCCGAGGTACCACACTCTGTCCTGTCGTTTTGAACTTCCTTCATGATTGCTGTGTTTTTTTTCTCTGTTTTGGATAGAACGGAGGTAGTATCCTGATTTTGTCCTAAGGTTCTTGACCTCTGCAATCGATTGATACTAGTTTCAAGTTAACCACGAACTTATTGACCGGTTATGGCCTTTTTTTTTGATACTTAGGACTAGATTCTGGATTTAAAGGTGAAATCCTAATGACTACTATATCTTCGATCAATTCATATACAATTCGGCCTTAAATCTGATTAGGAACGATAAGGTGCGGTCGGCTCTTGAACTTTTAGAAGGAGGTACATGAATTTGTTCACTTACTCCTCATACTTGAGGCAGTACTTGACTGTCTTTTCTTAATATTCAAAATTGACTGCTCAAATTTGAAGTTGATATAGTATTACTTCCAAGCAAGAATAATTTCTGACATCAAGTAACTGTACTATAATACTTCAGTCTCCAATGAAATATTGGTAGAAATATTATGTTATGACATACATAAGAAATGTGATTTCAAATTCAAGCCATACTCCCAACAAATTCCATGTCAAAAGCGCCAGCATCTGTTTCATTATCGATCGATGTTCTTCGACAGTGTTGTCAAGTTTCTGGACGCCAGTATGACGGCGGAATATATGGAGTGGGAATATACACGTATATTTTTGACGCCACGTAAAATTGGAGCGGAATTTTTCGGAACTAAAAATATACGAAAATTTTCATTTTCCTATCATTCTGGCGTCAAAATGAAATTTTGAATTTAGCCTCTAGAGGTCAGGAGCAAGCCAGGGAAAAATTTTAAAGCAATTCTAAAGTGGCGTCCGATATACGGACTCCAATTTACAACGGACGCCAGATTAAATGCAAACGCGCAATGTAAGGACGCCAAAATGATATGAGGATTTATATATATATATATATATATATATATATATATATATATATATATATATATATATATATATATATATATATATATATATATATATATATATATATATATATATATATATATATATATAAGATTCACGAAGTTTCATGGAGCTATAGTTTATTCATTGCGTTTGATTATCATTCTAGAGCTAATAAATGGTTTTCTGAAAGACATGTTCAGGGTATCATAGTCATTATCAATCTGAAGCATAGATCAATAATAATTATTTCTCTTCCAGATAGTCATCAGCATCCTGTATACGACCTTTTATACATCTTTCAGTTTTTGACAACATCCTTAGCCGTTACTATTGTAATAGGAATCGATACTGTTTATACATTTCTAGTACTGAGTTTATGTGCTCAGTTCAAAATACTGCAGGTGAGAGCTTTTTATTTACAATAAATTCCATAAGCATATGAAATTATCACCACCATACTCTGTGTCTCTCAACATTGGATCCATTGAGTTGGCCTTCTGAAGTCATATATAGTTCTGCTCTGTTCCATTTATTAATTTGCCTATACCGATTAACAAAATGAAACCCGGGGGCCAGCTTAACGCATAGCCTCTCTGAATGTATTCATTGATCATTTTATTGTAGCAATCGAATATGCTCCGTATGTGCTATTAGGTACTGTACCGTACTCCGTTTGTGCTACTTCTCTTCATAAGTTCTTATAAAATTGAATCTGGGAGACTAATACAACAATTAGCCCTTTGGATGTACTTATTGATAATCTTATTTCAGCAATCGATTGTGCTCGGTTTGTGGCTATATTGTAGCATATTTTATTTCGTTTGTGCTACTGTTGTTCTTAAGTTATGACAAAATCAATATCAGGGTTCAACTTAAGGAATATTATTAATACCAGCAATCAATTGCTCTAGATTTTTCATTATGGAAATATAATAATCCATTCATCATTTCCAAGATACTTGCAGTACCATATCTGGATCTGCTATAAATTATGCTGACTCACATTCGTATAATCAGTAATGTCTGAACGTGTATACAAAATTTCAACTCAATCGGTTGGGAAAACCGGTTTAAACTCAGTTGCAAAAGACCCCTTCTAACAATGCAAGGCGAATAGAAACTTGTCTCTCATAAATTATTTATAATTGGAAATTTTGGTTTGAAATTAACACTCGGTAATGTTTCAAAAATATATTTAAGAATTATAATTGTACATTTCGGCATTTACGCCATCCTTAGAATAATTTC
This sequence comes from Dromius quadrimaculatus, assembly GCA_963989225.1. NCBI lineage: Eukaryota > Metazoa > Arthropoda > Insecta > Coleoptera > Carabidae > Dromius > Dromius quadrimaculatus. The sequence goes on along the minus strand of OZ022326.1, from coordinate 27,721,069 downwards.
GATTCTTGTTCTCACAACTATGTATACAAAAATGTTTGAATGACGCATAGAGATTGGAGAATCAAAATATGTTCAGGAGGGAAGACTTACATAATTCAAGTTGATTGTTCATCAGGTTTTTCTTGTCTCCAATAGCCTTCTGAGTTTCAATTGCTTCCAATGAGTCAAGTTTTATTCCTTTAGTCTCTCTGTGTAATATTTTGAAACTAGCTTTTACCCGCGACTTCGTCCGCATGGAATAGTTATTTTGGGCAGCATTTTCAATTTTATAGGATACTCATTTTGCAAATAATGAACATACACACTGTTTGCTGCGCGGGCGCTTGGATTTGGATACGAACTTTTATCTTCATGTAGGTCGAAATCACAAAAACGCTGAAAGAAATGTTTGTTCACTTATTATCAAGTGCCTGATGCCCGAATACAAAATTTCATGGTTCTATCTTCGGAATTGACGAACTCTCATACACACTCTCATCCCCCATTTCAACCATCTTCCAATGAAAGGTAGATTACGTCTTGTCTCAAGCTCTAGTTTATCTCTGTGCAAAATTTCATCAAAAACGGTTGAGTGGCTTAGGCATGAAAGCGTAAGAGATAGACAGACAGAGTGACTTTCGCATTTATAATATTAGTAACCGCTATAACTATTTACAACCAGCTTTTTCCCGCGACTTTGTCCGCGTGGAATAGTTATTTTGGGCAGCATTTTCAATTTTTTAGGATACTCACTATTTGCTGCGCAGGCGCTTGGATTCCAATACGAACTTTCATCTCCTATTTCATCCCCATATAGGTCGAAATCACAAAAACGCTGGAAGAAATGTTTGTTCACTTATTATGAAGTGTCTGATGCCTGAATACAAAATATCATGGTTTTATCATCACAACTGACGAACTTCCATACATACTATCATCCCCCATTTCAATAATCTCGCAATAAAAGGTAGACTATGTCTTTTCTCAAGCTCTAGTTTATCTTTGTGCCAAATTCAAAAACGGTTATGTGGCTTAGGCATGAAAGCGTAACAGATAGACAGACAGAGTGACTTTCGCATTTATAATATTAGTAAGGATTATCACTAGTACATTTATGGTTGTTTGTTAGCAAGTGTTTGGCTACATTTGAGGAATCTACTTTGTTTAACCTCCAACTACTAATGTGCTCTTCAAATCTAGTTTCGAAATTCGAATCAAGAACTGAAGGATTAAAACTTGACTCATTAGAAGCCATGGAAATTCAGAAAGCTATTAAAGACAAGAAGAACTCTATGAACGATCAACTTGGATTATATGAATCTCCCCTTGTGAACATATTCTAATTCTTTATTCTTCATGCGTTATTCACCATTTTTGTATAAATTGTTGTGGGAATAAGAATTGTAATATTATTTTTAGGGTGGCGTTAGTGCCAAAATGTACAGAAATAATTTTTGAATATATTTTTGAGACGTTACCAAGGGTTAATTTCAAACTCAAATATTTAATTACAATATGTTTCAATGAGTGCCAACACACGCTTCCAATGGATTCAAATTATTTATAGTTGTTGTCAATCCTAGAATTGTGCGAATATATAATTCGATTCCGATTAATATGGTACGAAATAAGAGTGATAAATTAGAGTGTTGCTGAAGGTTATAGTAAAATCAAAACTCACAGATAATTTCAATTTTTTCATCTCTGAGTCTAGTTTCTTTCGAAAATGGAAAATTCAATATTGAAACTTTGATTTCACTATATCTCTCTACCAATTAATTTTAGAGCAAAAGTGTCAATGGCTGCATCAGTTATTATAATATCGATGTTAAAAAAAATTATATTACTCTATTTTTCATATTATAATAATAATGTTTATAATAATAATAATAATAATAATAATAATGTATATTATTCGACAGGACAATTTCCCAATTACAGAATAATCTTACAAGAAAAAAAAATTAATATAATGACTTGTGAGAGATTATCCATGATAATATAGTATTCCAGTTGACTGAAAATGATAATATATATTTGTCCACGACTACCTTATAATATATACTTTATAAATGAGTTTTCTGAAGCAAAACGATAGTCATTTTTCACAGATTGAATAATAGCAGTGAATAATCATTATTCACTGGTGTAAAGTTCCTAAGGCACGCGGTATATATTATGAATCTGGCAAGCATTTATCAGTACGTCTAGGCAATAACCAGGCACTTTGATTAGCTAACTTTTTACAAATCACAAAAATCTTGTTAAAATATTACTTTAATCTATTTTTTAATGCACTTGAAGAAAAAATTGACATTAAATAAACTATATCAAGTAAGCCATTGATATGACATGACAAGCGAAGCATAAATTGCTGTCAATTTGAAAACGTCATAATTTTGATCCAGAATACGTGAAAAATGAAAATTGATAGTGAGAAAGAGATATTGTATACTTGTACTCCATCGGAGATAAAAGAAGCTGCAAAAGTCACCTCCCTGAATTTGTTGCCTGAGACATCCCGAAGTCTTTACATTCTTGTGTACAACACCTTTATGGACTGAAGGGCGACCAAGAAAATTAATTCATTCTCAGGGTCAGTTTTACTGGTATATTTACGGATTTAGCTGCAAAATATAAATCATTCACATTATGGACACATTGCTCTATGCATAGGAGTACGCTTAATATAAATCAAGGAGTCGATATAGAAGACTATGCAAAACTACGGTTACTTTTAAAACAGAGATCTCAGGGCTTCCATCCAAAAAAGCTAATACATTTCCTTCCGAAAAAATTTACAAATTTCTTATTCAAGCATGTGATGAAAAATATCTTGCAATGAAGGTAAGAGATTAGAAACATTTAAGAACTAGTTTGAAAAAAAAGAATTATGGAATTAAAGTCAATAGTAGTCATAGACAAAGTATAGTATTCTACTCACATATAATAAGCTATGATTCACTCAGGTTAATTATGCCACTCGCTACGCTCGTGACATAAACTTAACCTTCGTGAATAATAGCCTTCATTATATGCTCGTATAATAATATACTATTATTTTGCAGGAAAAGCTAGTTCATATACATGCTTGATGAATAAATCACTCACTTTATTACATTTTGCAACTGATTTTTATTTATTTTGTCTTGTATAATAATCGTGCTTGTCGTTTACATATGAGGTATTACTTTTCAAATGATCTAGCATTTTGTTATTCACTATCTTGAAGATAAAAATTAGGACACTAACTTCGGCAAAAGCACTTACATCAATCCATTGTAAGCTTTTCAGCATATACGAGATTCTAGTGAACCTATTACATTTGAGAATGACTCTCATTGCTCTGCTCTGAAGATTTTATAGCTCATCTATATCTGAATTTGAACACATATACAAGATGTCACTACAATATGTAAAGTAAGGCTATACAATTGAATTATATATGAAACTGATCCAAGAGGTTACATATTAAGTTAATCTTCCTAAATAATTAATTCTCTTTGCAATTTTCTTACAAAGATATTGCATATACAAATTTCAATTTTCTATCGATGATGACACCAAGATACTCTATCTGATATACCATTTCTATCAATATATCTGCAATAACTATACTAGAATTTGAATCATTTTTTAATTTCAAATTTTGATCATTGGGGCCAAAGAACATAGATTTACATTTGTTAATTTTCAATTTTAATTGATTCATATTCATCCAATGATAAAACCGTAATTGATTCTTGTAATGACATCAATATATCCATATATTTCCCCCCTTTCACGTAAATCAATGTATTATCAGCAAACATCTCAATTTTACAATATTTCATCACTTTTGGTAGGTAATTTATATATATTAAAAACGATAATCGACCTGATTCATCACCTTGAAGAACCTCAAATTTTTTGAGTTACTTGGATTGTTATATATCTGATTCTGACAGTTTGATATCGATTGTCTTGATAGTCATCTACCCATTCTAATGCCTTGTCCTCCACACCATATTGTTCTAGTTTTTCTCTTAACTTTCTCCTATCGAGTGTTTTGAAAGCCCATATAATATTCAAGAGAACTGTATATACTACTTTCTTATATAATATATTGCTAATTTTCAATATTTACTACGTGATTAACTACAGATTCACATGAGTGATTTGCCCAAAATCTCGACTGCTCTGGAGCAAGTGAACCCGACAATTATTAAAGTGTTATAGTGTAATTTTCAGACCTGAGTTCAGAACTTGAGCCTGTAAAAGGTACTCTGGTCTACGAGCATCCTTTAATAGTAATTATGACAGATTATTCAATGATTCACTTGGATTTCAATTAGATTTCGAACTCGCTGATGTATTAGACGGAGAGCTGGCTTCGATAAAGTGTACTGATGGAATCGTTTCAATTTTTCTCAAGAAGTTGCGATGGCATTATAGAAATGATAGCTCAATTTGCAGAAGTCGCATTGATTGCAAAGAGGGTTGGTTAATTGTGTAGATTTAACTCAATAAGAATGATCCAAAATAGTCCTGCAAATCGGTATAATGGCAATTATTAAATGTATAAATTGGAAAAAAAGTTTCTTAGAAGTGTAGGTGCAAGCCTCATCACTCTATGAAGCGGGGGTAAACTAAAAGTGGAAATTGAACTTTAGAACATTTTGAAAAATTTTGAGATGCCCAAATCGTGAAGAGGATGAGATAAGGAGGTAAATCACAAACAAGAAAAACTGCTCTGTGTAACGTTTTTCTTCACATTTTATTTAATTAATAGCGTCGACCGGTTTTCGATTTCGAAATATCCATCATTAGGACCTGTAAAGAAAATGAAAGAAACAGAAGCTTTAAGATGGAAAATCAAATCGACAAATTATCCAGAAACAGGAGACCCATGTGGTGGAAAAATCAAGCAACCTTCACCAAGAACAACACTGCAACATGACCAGACAGTGACAGCAATGACTGATTTTGAAAATGTAGAAATTTTTTACAAGTGTGACAATTAGGTCAAGCGTTTATTCTTAGAAGAGATCTTTGCGAAAAATAAAGCATTCTATATGTATCTGATTGTATCCTTGGAATTGCTTTTTCTTAAGTGATCTAACACTGATTTTGATTTGTCAATATGCTCTTGTGATGCAAAACTAGATACAGTAATGTCATCTAAGTAAACTAAGCCTTCCTCGTGTCGAGGTCCTCTTAGTAACTTGCCCATAACTCTTTGAAAAGTGGATGCAGCATTCTTCAAACCGAATAGCATCCTTTCGAATTCATAGAGAAACTCTTAGTTCAAAATTTGTTCGTTTGAATGTCTAAGGAACCTAACTAAATTTGCTAGAAGCAGCTTGCAAAATCAATAGTTGAAAAGTAATATGTTTGGCCTAGTTTACTCAAAATGCTGTCCATGTTTGGTGAGAAATATTATCTTATTCAAGAATCATAGATATAGTCGCACATGGTGTTGCTAGTATAATATGGACTATTCGTATATCAATAGTTTGTTGAAGAATATATACTTTTTGTGCTAATTTTCAACTTATTGGACTAATAGTACTGCCAGTGCGGATAAAAAAAATTCCATTCATTCCTGACACGCATTGAGGGGAAATTTGCGTGAAACGTTTGATAACATAACTCCTAGTTGTTCAACTCTCTGATTAGGGAGGTAGAATGGAGCTACAATCCGTGGGATTATGCCAAAGCCTCTAAGACCATATTTCGTTCAGTCACAGTTTCGGCAAAAATATTTCTTGAGGCCATCGAGAGTTGAAAGGATCAATGAAATGTTTTGGTAATTTATTGTTCGTGGATAAGGTGAAACTACTATTTGAGCTTGTTGTCCAAATATTTCGACGGCAGTAACCAATTTAGAATTATTTGATGAATCTGAAAAATTGTCTGCGTTCGATGTCGTCACTTATATCCAATTATTAGTATAAATCACTTACTTCTGTATCTCTTTTCAAATTTTTGTAAAACTGCGGTTTTGGATGACGGAGAATATATGCATGATAAAGCATGAGCAACATACTATTATGATAGTTTCCAGTCTTCGCATATCGACGTTTTTAACCAGTTCCTATCAGCCTAGCCGATACTTGTTCTTGACCCAGTACTTCAAGCTTATACGGTATTTTTCTATCGAAGATGATGCTGTTCTACACCAGATATGATTTTCTCTTCAGTCCCTCTCTTATCTTCTTTGGTTCGGATGTCGATGTTCTGCGTCAATGTATACTTGATCTCAAACATTCCAAAACCCGATCATTTCGACTGACGATTGATTGTAGATACAAGCATTGAATTGCTTAATTCTGTCTACTTTACCGACTGCAGAGTAGCGATGAAATGTGTAGGGAATCCATTGTATGAGATTAAGATCAATCACACTAGGAGCCTTTAAGCATTTTGGACAGATGAAGCTCTTGGATGAGTTGCATGAAACATTGGCAACTTGATTCACATGATAAAATATTTTATCGCGTATTTTTAACTTGATTTTTTTGACATCTGAATAAAAATCATGATATTCTCATATATAGTTTTACAACAAATACATTTTAAAATCTTCATTTGAACGTTAGAAACAAGTTAAGTATTCACGTGATCTATTTTCATCAGATAAACGTTAATAAAAAAACGACACAACAGCCTGTTAACTGACAACCTGTGAATAGTTTTCATACAACTGGCCCCTGTGTTTCAATGCTACTGCTAATACAGAATTTGTCTAAACAAATAAGGCTCGTAGAATTAGGGTGATTATTATTGAATCTATTTTACTTCGACATAGTCAACAATGAAATTGATTATTTTATACGCGATTATGTATTTTCACTCATCTTCGTATTCCAGGGTTCTTCTCTAGCGTCAGTGGACAAATTCACAAGTAATTACTTCTCTTTCACCCCTCAATTATTTCATTAATTTATGATTCAATCGATTTTCGATCACTTCGATTTTTGCGAGGATCAGGATGTTCAAGATAGTAGAAGGATGATATTGCAGAGGTACTCATAAATTAATGCAAAGCTGATATATAACATGGTTCGAAATTGAATGAATTTGGGATTCCTAAAAGCGAAGCCATAAAAACCCACATACTCCAAGATAGCTCCCCGAAGAACGTCGTGAAGATGTATATTGAAATTCTTACAACATATCGAGAACCACTGCGGCTCATCTATCTTTTCCACAAAAGTGGAATAGCCCCGAAAAGACTAGACAATTCTGTGAGCAAATTAGAGCAATACCTTCCTGAATCACCTTTGTCAGTGCTGGACCGATTCAGTTGTAGGTATTGAAGTCAATTGGAAAGTCTGTTTTGATCTGGAATGCTTGATCAATTGTATCAAAAAACTTCGGATTCTGGACTTTCGACTTAGATTTTCATTTTTACTGGGCAGATGTCATTCAAATCAGGATGATATAAAGTAAACAGAAGTCTAGGAAATGAAGTTTGTTTTGAGATTCTTACTATTCTCATGATTGTCTTCTGCCACAATATCAATTCATGAGGAAATGTGCTGTTGGTCCCTTGTATTTGTTTTGAAAACTATTCAGCTCCTCATATGTCCCTTTTTTGCATGGGAAAGATTTCGTTCCGAGAAGTAGCCAAGTGCTGCCGCCATTGGCTCTGCTATGTAACTACTCTCTTCACCTTCGCATACGTTGTTAGTATTTTTGAATTAGTTTGGATAACAACGCTCTGATTTTGCTGATAGTCGGAAGCACAACTGTTCCCAATATATTGTTAGGTGTGGCTTAGAAGCGTTATGTCTTGAAGAAACAGATTTGAATTATTTCAACTCGGCTATCTTGTGTTATTATACCTGTCAGCCTTTCATGCGGATTTTCAAATAGGTTAACCAATATGAATTGATATTTTGAGGGAATCTAATCAACATGAAGGGACGCTCATAATAATCAAAATTACGTTCTATCCCAGAAGGACGTTCTGGATTCCGTCACACTTTATTATCACACAAACACATTTTCTTGGAACATAATCACAAAGATGATGATCCGATGCCTGACACGGTCTAACACATGTATATATTACAATTCTAGTCTCCAAATACCTAGAGGTGTCGTATTCTTGTTGGTATCATTGTATTGGATCATAACTTACGTAATAATATTCTCAGTGCATGATTTCTCAAATTATCAGTAGAGAATGATGATAAATTTTCATTAGTTGGAATATAATATACGATCAAATTCTGGACATGTTGTATTTGACGAAAGAAATTGGTAATATTTTTGGTATGACTTTGTTTCAACAATTTTATTGGCATATATGTTATGTCCTATCCAAGATATCCTACGATCTCATTTCACAAGATGCGATAAATAAAAGAAATAATAAAAGGATAGAAAATGTACAAATACAGAGTATCGCAGCATAGAAATCACGGATGAAAAAGTGAATAAGGCATCTCAAGACAATGAAAATATTTCACATAAACATATATTTGGGAACTCCCTATCTACACTTCCAAAATCACAATAAAGTAGTCGCTCACAATGGGAAACAGTTATCCATAAATTTTGTAGAATATCTGATATGTCCACCTTGAAATCCAATCTAACATTTGATTCTTTGTGTCTTATGGACCGACGAATACGTTCAAAGTTCCGGCTTTCTTGCGAATTGTATTGCAATTATTCATCATTATTCAATGTGAGTCATCGATGACTCCAAGGGTGAAATCCAGTGGATCTATATCAAGTGACCTTGGAGGCCACAAATGAATATTATGCAAAAATTGCTTCACATTTCGAGTGGAACATAGCAGTGCTTCAAGTTTCATAAACCACTTTTTTTGTCTTATTGCTAGTGGAGTATTCTCCAATAATTCTGACAAGATATTTTCTACAGGATATCTATCAATATTTTCATTCAACCTTGCAGGCAAAGAATGAAGTCTAATAAGTATATCACCAATAATTTCTGCTCATTAACAAAGAGTTTGATGCCTACCATGAGGATTTTTCTCCGACCAGAGATGTGTACGGTGGAAATCTTCTATTTAATTTCTATTGAACTCGACTTCCTCGGTTAATAGCATCGATTATGCTAAGTGAGGAGCGATTGCACGGTGTTATAGGTAATATTCACAATATTCTACTCGAAGTTAAAAATCATTTGGTGATAAATTTTGAGCCCGAACATGATAGAGATGCAATTGTTCCATACTTGTGAATTAAGTACACGTAATGCAGAGAATATTGAAGTTATAGAAGGATCTTGACATACGCCATTCGAAATATCTTCTTCCATTTGAAGTATCTAAGCACTTCTATAGGTCTTATTCTGTCATCTGGATATGAAGCTCCTTAATTCTCTGAGCCGACGATCAATTGACACGATAAATCTTCCATTTGGGATCCTCTGATTTCAAAAATTCTCCTAGTAAAAAATCTTCAAAATTACTGTGAGCATGACCTCACATTGAGTTCACGTTAGCTTTTTCGGAAAAAATAAAACTATTATAGATGAAATTTTATCTGTAACAAACGATAGTGATAATTATGACTGATAAGGAAGAATAAAAGACTATCTCCAATTGTTTTCCATTGTGAACGGTCAGTAATATCCATGATATTATAAGCTGTATAGGACAGAAATAAAATATTAAAATCGCTTTAGCTCTCACACCAGGCATTTCTGGCTATATGTTCATATAAACATCTATTACTCACCTATCAATTCATGACCTCCATTTCTCGTACATCCTGTTTACATAATAGTATTTTATTGTACTAGGATAGAATATGTTTGATTAGTCACAAAAAAAAAGTTTGTCTGAACACGATGCCAAAAGGTGAGTGGCTACATTTTCTTCATGACCAAACTACATTTTACACGAGTGCAACATAATATTTTATTGAAAAGCTCTCCAAAAACGATATATCGTTTCCATATATTTGATTATTTCTTGACACTCACTAGACATCAATATTAGAAGAAAAATACAGGAATCACAAAGAAGTCATGATGCGCTTGTCATGGTAGCTTTTGTTTATCGTGATATCGTTTTCTCCGCTCACGCAGTCACTAATGTTGGATATTATCTATTTCAAACAACCATAGTAACAAGTTACCCTAGAATTGGTGTTGGTTGAGATCAACTATATCACCACTGATTCTAATGCCCAATTTACTTGGTTATGAATATATATGTAATTCTACAAAATCTTCTGGCTCAATGATATTTGACCGTGTAAAGCGACAGATATTTACAGAATGGCATTGTTCAATGTGAAAATAGTTGGAATACAGCATGTTCAAATTTTTCAAGGCCTTCTCCATCAAACTTTGATGACACCCAGGGCCTCGATTCTTGAAACCATGCGGAAGTTTTCGTGTACGCAAATATTCGAGCGGTGACTCTTGTATACGACCAGTCGCCTGCGCATGAGTGGTATTCTTGACTGGTGATAGAAACTTTGCTTCGAAGTCTCGTATGCGAATTACAGAAATAACAGAGGTAAACGAACGCAGCTTCTTTTAACCAATGAAATGGTGTTATTAATATGAATTTTGTTTTGGTTTTGAACATTCACTTTTGTTGGTTAATTCAACTATCACATTTAGTTTCAAATGTATAATGGCAAAACTAGCTGGTAATGTTATTATTGAATAAAAAAATATATTAGTTGAATTTGTGAGAGAGAATTCACAAATATACTCAGGGAAATTCTCGAAAGATTTTACATACAATGATTCGCAAATGTTGTGCTATTGAAACCTATAAATTAAATTTTTCAAACGTCACAAAAGTGTCATTTTATCTGATCAGGCAGATAAAACACTAACTTTTGTCTATTTTATGTGCCTAATCACATGAAGTAAAAAAATCTAATATTTCAACAAAATAATCTAGTAATATTTATTGTGAATGTACAGTTATTGAAAAATTAAGTTTGGAAATAAACCATTTGCACTCACTTCAGTTGGGGAATTATTATTATTAGCTAATGATGACACGGATGGAACTCTTAATTTCATTTTCAATTTAATTTTATGCTTGTTTATAGTGTAACCATGACAGAATTGTATTCAGTATTATGATTTGACTTGATCTTAGAGCTAATTACATCGCACTAAAAATCAATGTATCAACTTCTTTTGTTACAAATTTAGATACTTGTTTTAAGAGAGAAATGAGTATATATTATTCGGAGCAAAAATGGTTCAATGTACTTTGGATACTGCAAACTTTAGCACATAAAGCCTAATTTTTACTCCTTATAATATAATCTACTATTATACTTCAAATAATGATATTGAAGTTTGCAATAGTCAAACAAACAATTCACTTTAGTTCTAACACCTACAGCTGAAGTTTTGATTGGTGGAGCAAATGTAAAACAACATGTTTTGGAAATCGAAATAACTTCATGAATTTATTTTAATCCACGGAAAATGCATCTAGTTGTTTGAAAACTCTTCTTTCTACACAGTGATAATTCTCAACTTCGTCTAATATGTTAATTGAATCTCACTGTCTAAATTTAACGTATTTAAAAACTAACCTTCTCCAATCTGTTACAAGTTTCGCATACGAATTTCAACTTTCGAAGGGTGTTGACCGTGCGATGTAGTTGCGCACGAAATTTGCGTACACGATACCTACTTTCAACTTCAGGAATATCATTGTGCAGTTCGTATGAGCATCTCACATACTTTCGCATACGAAAAATTTCAAGAATCAGACTCCAGAGACTTTGGAGTTTGTGCTTGCTGGATTGTGTATATCATGTTAAGCATTCGACTCTATTTCTATTATTGTTCAAGCAGCTGTCAGTGTGTTATGTTTCAATGTTAATATCTTCCTTGTTTTTGTAAAAAATCATTATAAAAGATGTAAAATTGAGAAAATACATCAAAATTGATGATGATGTATATAGAGAAATTAATCTTTATCTAGTGTCCAATGAATTTACACAAAACAAAAATACAAATGAAGTTACTCGTTGCTCCAAGTCTGACGTATTGCCACCACAAATATATCAGCTGTCGCTTTCTTGCTATCAAATATTCTGTGAATATTTGATCGTGTTAAATGCAGCTATGAATTGCTGAATCTAACAAAAAGCATATGTGAGATTACATGAGAAATTGTATGTAAAATTATGATCGTGTAAAATGGACATAATAGGCAATGTAGCTTCAAGGAATAGTTTCGAATGAATGAAGATTACCCAAATATACAGGTGGTGACTCGAAGGGACGCATCATAGCGTTTCCAATGCTATTTTTGAAATGTTCAATCATTGGCTCCTCTAATCATTTTACATCAAAGAATTTAAATAGTTTATTGTAGAGGAAAAATTCCAACATTTTTCGACAATAATATTTTTGATTTTACCCAACCAGTAAAATCAAAATCACGGAAATGTTCATTGATAATTTTCTTAAAATCTACAGTACTATGAAATAACAAAATAAAATTGAAGAAACCTGATATTTGTCGATCACTATTTAGACCATAAAATCATTTTACCAAATCTGATTTTTCTTCTAAATTATACATCTTAATTCAAGGCACTTGATATAAAACACTGAACAGCAGATTACAGATATAAGCAATAATTTGAATGGGTACATTCGATTTTTATTTCATGGCATTGTTGATTTTGAGAAAATTATCTACGAACATTTCCGTGATTTTACTGGTATCTAGTAGAGTGGAATTAGAAATATTAGTGTCATAAGATGCACAGATCTCTTCCCTAAAAAAAAACTATGTAATTTTTCTGATGTAAAATAATAAGGGAAGCTAATAACTCAACATTCTAAAAATAGCATTGAAAACGCTACGGTGCGTCCTTCGAGTCACCACCCTGTATATTGAGATTCATGATCATATTACATAGGATGAAGGAAAAATGCAGGAAGCTTTTGCTGAATAGAGATATTATTCGTTGTTGAATCAAGGCCTAAATGACTTTATTAGATTACTTTTGGGCAAGAGAAAAGTACATGATGATCATATTGGCAGTAAAAATCAAATCGTAGCCACCTAAAATTACAAGCAAAACTGGTTTTAGATACACGTAATATCGTTCTGATCTATACTATGATAATGCGTGATATTATTGATTTCATTGTATAGAAACATCAGTATCAAATAAAACTCAGTTTGTTACTCAGCAACAGATAAAAATCTTATCGAAATTTCATTCTATGACTAACATTTGTGTGTAATTTCTGTAACTGTATAATGTGATATTTATTTTTGCTTTTAAACTCATACTTTTTGTGTCACATATATTCTCATTTTGAATACAAAATATGGATCCACATTCGATCAATTTCTTATCCAACTGGATGGAAGACATACGAATTAACTCAACTTATTGAATGATAATGCTTGCATATTATGGCAAAGTTTTTGGTTCATTCCAGGCCTAGATCAATTATCTTGATAACAATTGTTTAAACATTCATAGTCTTAGCAATTGAGCTGTGCTTAGAATCAACTCAAAGCTGTACAGTTGGTCCCAAGTAGTATAAGATGGTCATAAATAGTTAACCGCCACGTGACTTGTAAGACCTCATTATTATGATCAAAATTATCTTCCACGAAATGAGCACATTATATTTGTGCATATTCTATCCACATCTTATTCTTCAAGTTTTTTGATATGTATTGTAGTCACATCTGGTTTTTAGGAATGCAAAAGTGAGTGAAGAAAAATATCATAAGAAAGTTCGATAAATTCAACTGCCAGTTCTAGAAATTCTTGAGAGGATCCAACATCAATATCTGTTTCTGATACGTAGCCTTTAAGAATTCATCTCATTCATGAGCGTCATCCGCTATGCTCGCACTATCTCATATAGTTACTAATTCAAATGACTCCTTCATCATAGATTTTTCACATCAATGTCTCAAATGATAATTGGAAAAACTTTTATTACAGCACCGTATAGAAAACTTTGCAATATTAGAAAAAGATATAAATCGTCAAGATGTATTTCTACATCGATGTATTGTGTTCCATCAATCTCTCTGCAAGTGAGTTCCAGTGATTTAATGTTTATTCTCAAGAACTAATCTAAAGAACTGTTCAGATTCTGTGATGACTTGGAGACCTGTGTGAACAAAAGTCTTCTACTACAGATTTTCTTCTCATCGTCCTTCATGTGCGTCTGTTTCCTAGTCATATCACTGGTAAATTTGTATTCGAGACAGTAGAAATCATATTTTTATACCCAACATAGTTTTCAGGAAGTACATATAGTGTATGTCGCAATGTTGTTTTCATCCTAGCTGCTGTCATGCAACTTTTTACACATTGCTTCTCCGCTAATTTGCTTTCCACTGAGGTGAGTCTTGTTTGATATATATATATATATATATATATATATATATATATATATATATATATATATATATATATATATATATTTATATTGTGACAACAATAAGTACATTTAACATGAAATTTTTGAAATGTGCTGATTTGGCTCTCCTGTATATTTTAGAGCAAAAGTACAGGAATAAAAAGTTGTTTATAATCAATTCTTATTCACGAAATGTCTCCATTGGATGCGGTAGAATATCTGAAGCGTTAGATATTTGAGAAATGAAATTATGATATTTCCGTCAAAAATCAGATAGTCATGGAAATAAGAAAAAATTACACAAACTCCTATTCTGATAGTTCAAGTTCGTGTTATTAAAACAATTAAAAATGATGGAAAGTTGTTTGAAATCAATTTTCACCTGTGAAAAGTGTTCACTAGTTGCAGTAGAATATCTATAGTATTTAAAAAAAAATAACAATAATAACACATAGCTGATCTGTCAGAATTGAAACTTGTTCCATTCGCTTTTTATATCTATGTCTATCTGATTTGTGACAAGAATGTTATATTCCATCTTCTAAATATTCTACTGTATTGAATAAATAAAAAATAAATTTCCACAAGCACAAGCAAAATTTCATTTCGAACAACTTTGCATTCCTGTGCTTTTCCTCTAAAATATACAGGAGAATCAATATCCGTGAGATTTAAAAATCTCATGTCAAACTCCTATGTTCCTAGTTCGGCTGCACAAACTGTATAATAACATGCAAATATTTATACATTGAAGAATCTTTTGGGAAACCGTTAGAGCTGCCAATCCACTTATTCACGAAGTCACTTTCGTACAGTGAGGATATTAAAACAAAGTCTGTTATCACTTATTTTGTGCGTAAGTATTGTGAATCTTATGTTATTGACTGAGCGTTGATACTCGAAGGGAGTATTCACCTCAGAAAAATTACTCGACGTTGAGGGTATATACTAATCATTTCAATAATTCCAAAAAGTGTCGCTGCTTATCACATGAATAATAATTTTATTCATTCTTACAAAGGATAATGCGATACTTATGTCAATCGTATCCACCAGATTCGATATAATCACCTTTCTACGTCTAGTTAAATCAGATTTGATATCACAATATGTCCGTATGTGACTGCCACTGCTAATTATCATTGGCGTCTATTAAATTTTGAAAAACGGTATATTCAACTACCTGGTTCTGTTCCTTTGAGGCGCATAGGTAAGTAATGTACGAAATGAAGATCTAGATATCCTAGATAGCACTCGTTCAAGCAATAAGAATATGATCAAAAGTGTCTGAAACTTATAAAGTTTGGATTGCACCCTACAATCTTTGGAAGAGGAGCTTCTTATAGTTTGGAATCACGAACCAAATCTGTGTGTATAAGAAGCAACACTAGGACAAATCCAAATTTCCAGTTTTTAGTTGCTATAATTCATTACACCAATTCCAAGTTCAGCTGCAAGATATATAGCCCTCTTCCCTCAATGTGACATCTATTGATCAGCTTGACTCATTCTTCACTTCAGACAATGACAGTTTGTTGTGAAAAACAGATTATTCAAAAATTCTGATTCTATGCTGACCAAAATCTGGGTTCAAAAATACAGTCCCCATGAATAATAATCATAGTATAAATTGGTTCAATGGAGCCATATAGGAGCTACATTCGTAGAAGTTAATGAATAGACAAGCAAATAAATGAGTGCAAAGATGGATAGAGCTGGAGAAAATTAGGTACAATAATAATATGATAGACAGTTATTTAAATTGGATCAGAAGTGTGCATGAATAAGCGCAGCAAATTCCAAAGAGTGACAAGAAATGAGACACCAACAATGAAGTCAAATGA
Source organism: Dromius quadrimaculatus (assembly GCA_963989225.1). Lineage (NCBI taxonomy): Eukaryota > Metazoa > Arthropoda > Insecta > Coleoptera > Carabidae > Dromius > Dromius quadrimaculatus. The sequence continues at coordinate 27,704,890 of OZ022326.1, read as the reverse complement.
AGATTGGATAATCAGGACAGATAGCACGTTGAAATAAAGGTGTCAGGGGTCAGCCACTTCAAATATAACTTTATATCAAAACAGCACTGATGACATGACAATGGAGCTACTAAAAATTGGGTTTGAGAAGTTTGTGGATTCCTTATTGCTTATAGTTAATATTTCTGCAGATTAAGGCAAAGTACCTGATATTGCAGAAATAACTACGATAATATCTATGAAAAAAGTCAAGAACGCGAAAACATCAGATCAATATACACCTATTAATATGTTACCAGCCATATCCAAGATACTAGAAAGATAGTATATAATCAAATTATGCAATATATGAATTGAAACAATATTTCAACGATACATCTGTCAGGATTTAGAAATAAACATAGTCCACTTTATATTAAACGACTGGCGAATTAATTTGGATAATGATTCAATAATTGGTATTGTATGTATTGCTGGACCTTCAGAGAGCTCTTAGAACAATTGATAGAAACAAATTGATGGGAGAATTAGAAAGTTACGGTATATTGGGAATTGTTCATAAGTGGTTTTATGATTATCTTAGGAACAGAAAACAGGAAGTTAGGTGTGAATATATATTTCCAGAAGAAATAAAAATCGACATGGACAATTCTGTGACCTGAATTATTTATATTATATATAATATGAATAGAGAATGTAATGGAAAATTGTAAATACCATATATTTGCAGACGATGCAGATATCTACTATCAGGATAAAGATCAATTTAAAGTCAGTCAAATATTGAGTAAAGAAATACAGGACTTGATGTTATGGCTCCAAAGTGATAAGTCAAAGTTAGATATTAGTAAAACTAGAGGCATGATAATAGGTAAACATAAACAAGTCGGAGACAGTATAACAAATGGATTTTACATCAAAATTATGGAGCCGATAATATTATGTTCAAAGAATACTTCTCAGATCAAGTAGATCGAAAAAGTGATAGAGATGATGACAATGATATCAAAAGATTGTAAGAACAATTAGTAATATCAAATAATGAGAAGAATAGTCAAAAAGATTTGAAAAACGTGTCGGGTAAGTTTATGTTGGAGAAGCTTTCAGGTAAAACCTCCAATGTACAACAATGGCCAGAGACGTTTGAAAAAGAGTACGCAAGATCCGAAATTATTGAAGACAATATGGAGATAGGAATACTGAGATAATTTGAAGACAAATCATGTTCCGATTGGTATCGTGCTACTGCCACTAAATTATAACATAACAACAATTGGCAGGAGTGGAGAGGAAGAATCTCAGAAACCCTAGCAGACAAAGGATGGAGTTCATGGCGTTATGCTCTGGCATTTGATTATAGAGTTTAATTATAGATTATGCCATGAAAAAAAAAGGAATATTGCTAGATGTGAACAAACAGATAGACTAGACGAAACTAGTGGCAATACTAAGGAGCAGGATCACAGGACTATATAGCAGATAGAATAGATAGAAATAAAATAGAAGACTCAACCAGTCTGTTCAATGAAATCAGAAGATACGAAAGTTTGGTGAAAGAATGGAGGACTCCGTTATATATATATATATATATATATATATATATATATATATATATATATATATATATATATATATATATATATATATATATATATATATATATATATATATATATATATATATATATATATATATATAGTACCGTTATTTATTTTAATTCAGGGAGCAGCAGTTCTCAAACACTACTATTTATTTTTATGATTTATTGAAGTAATAAATTGAATAACTCAACCTTAATTATTCATGTCAATGTTTATTTATTTCAAATAAAACAATTTATTTTTATTACTAGCAATCCATGATATAAGGTCACTCTGCTAAAAAATCAACAATCTCCTTATTCAGTCAACGAATATATACCGTTGGTCTGTCCCCACTACGTCCTCCCCGCAAACGTCTAGGCGTTTCTAGAAGAACGCTAGAAGGTGCCAGCAATTTTCTGGAAAACAAATATATTCGCTTCTATTTGGCTATGACTGTCGTTCATTCGTTTTCGGAGGTTGGTAACGTGGTCTCCTCCTGCTAGATCTTTACCAGGTTCACTACCAAATATCAGGTCGCATGGCAAACGCAACTCTTGTCCAAATGAGATGTTCGCAGGTGTCTGCCCAGTAGTTTCGTGTACTGCTGAGCGGTATGCTAATAGAAACAGAGACAGGTGTTGGTCCCAGTCTCGCTGATGGTCAGAGACAACCTTTCCGTTGTTAGTTTCTGGAAATGGTCTGGCCACATCGATTGCAATGCGCTCGAAAGGACTTCCCACATTGTACTGACGCATTGGAGCTCTTCTTCTCCTCTGCGGCCCGTTACTACTGGCGCAGACCACGAATTTTCTACACCACTTTTGAACATCCTCCTTACAATTCATCCAGTTAAATCGCTGGCGTAATTTTTCCGATGTTTTACTGATTCCAAAGTGCTCTCCACCAGCTTCATCATGAACCCCTTCCAGTACTTCTGGTACTCTGTCCTCTTCACGACGCGTTTCAGAAGGCATTCTTTAACCACGATGGAATTCCACTGCGCCCAATACGATTTCACAATCCAAGAGTGTGGTGCAACATTTTCCCAAGCTGGTCCAACATTATCATTTTTCCACTTGAGTACAATTTTCGAATCCGGATAATTCTCTTGGTCTTTGCGTAACTCTTTCGGTTGCCATTTCTCATCGACTACTGTTGTTCTCTTGACGGCAACAAGTTTTTCTCCTTCTGCGTCTTTGGTTTTTATTACCGTCATAATCTTCGGTTTCTTACACAGCCTCTGCGGATGACTAATCCTCCACAGTTCCAGCAGCGAAGGTGTCTTCTCCCTGCAGTAATTTTAGACTCGATAATTCGCAACTTTTCTTCCAGGCGAGTTCCCAAATCTTCAATTTCATCATGTCTGTCGGCACTCATTTGTCTAGCTCTGGACTGTTCATGCGATGCTTGTTTTGCTGCTTCATGCTCTAACGCATACGATAATGCATCAACTATAGACTTTAGATGATATATCCGTAGTGCCTGCTGTATTTCGCTATCTCGAACCCCAAAAATGAATGCTTGAGTGGCTAAGCTCTCCAAAACGCTATTGGAGGCGGTAGGTTGTGCGAGGTGAACTAAACGAGCAATGTCAGCTTCAAATTCTTGGAGAGTTTCTTGCGATATCTGGAATCGGTTTCTCAGTTGCGTCTGATATACCTGTTCGAGGTGCGCGTTGCCATAGCGCATCTCCAGCCGCTTGATCAGTTGGTCGTAGTCACCTTGTTCGTCTTCTTTTAATGTTTGAAGAACATTCATGGCTTCTTCTCGCAACGAAACGGTCAATGCTGTGGCCTTATCTGCAGATGACCATCCATATGCCTTCGCAACAGCTTCGAATTATTTAAGGTAAATCGGCCACGACGTCTTCGCATCAAACGGTGTCCTTATGTGGATCCTTGCATTATTCTCTTCTTTTATTATCCTTACAAGGCTCGCTTCACATGTAGCAGATTCTGATATCGGTGATGAAGTCATCTTTGAGAAATTTCCTTCCAATTCCTGTATCTTCTTCCCATAATCTTCCCTTAAGTTCTTCAAAATCCTCTACTGCTTCTTCAGAACTCTCTTCCAATCTTTCATCCATTTTTGTTCCAAGGTTTTCGAATTTTCCATTAATTTATTTTCTAACGTTCTAGAGTTCTCTAGCAACTCTTCTTTCAATGTTCTATAATTTTCAGTTAATTTGTCTTCTAATGTTCTAGAATGTTCTGTGAATTTTTCACCTAATATTCTAGAATTTTCTGTAATCTCGGTCAATTTTTCTTCTAATTTTCTAGAATTCTAGATTAACTTTTTTCCTGATTCTTTTGAAGTTTCTGTCAATTTTTCTTCTAATTTTCTAGAATTTTCCAGCAACTCTTTTTCAATTTCCTCAAAATCGAATATGCCACACGGGATGAATACATTAGGATTCTCACCAGCATTTTCCAAAGCTTGTCGGAGACGTTGTTGGAGGACGGTCTTGGTTCCTGTTGTCTCCAATTCTCGTTCTTCTAGCTCATTCTTAAGATCAACCACTTTCAATTCACTCAATTTTACTGTCTTTTGACGCCATTTTATTTATTCGAATTTAAAACTTCACACCTGATCACCAATTGTACCTTTATTTATTTTAATTCAGGAAGCAGAAGTTTTCAAACACTACTATTTATTTTTATTATTTATTGAAGTGATAAATTGAATAACTAAACACTTTTTTTGATAACTTATTCTAATTCAGACTAAAGATAATTATACACTACACTATAACTCAACCTTAATCATTTATGTCAATGTTGATTTATTTTAAATAACACAGTCCCCACTACGTCCTCCCCGCTATATATTTTTATATATATACTATATATATATATATATATATATATATATATATATATATATATATATATATATATATATAATATATATATATATATATATATAAATATATGAAATGAGTAATAATTGATTCAATTTAGCCAAAATTCAAGACTGCTTAAGCCCGTTACATATTTGTTTTCTTAGCTAATCGACCAGTCGCGATTACCTTAAACTATATTCATATATATATATATATATATATATATATATATATATATATATATATATATATATATATATATATATATATATATATATAAAATATTGCTAGATTTGAATAAACAGATAGACTAGACGAAAAGATAGAAATAAGACAGAAGACGCAACCAGTCTGTTCAATATATATATATATAGATATATATATATATATATATACATACATATATATATATATATATATATATATATATATATATATATATATATATATATATATATATATATATATATATATATATATATATATATATATATATATATATATATATATATATATATATATATATATATATATATATATTGTAACGTTATTTATTCTAATTCAGGGAGCAAAAGTTTCCAAACACTACTCACTCAGTCAGCGAATGTATACCGTTGGTCTGTCCTCACTACGTCCTCCCCGCAAACATCTAGGCGTGTCTAGAAAAACGCTAGAAGGTGCCAGCAATTTTCTAGAGAACAAATATATTCGCTCCTATTTCTCAATGCAGAATAATTCCACAATCATTCTAAGCATCAATAGAACCGAAATGAATAATTTATAGACTTGAACTCGCTACACTGCGCTCTCCTTGAGACTGTTTTGTTCTTCTCGAATTCCTGAAGAGTCATGTCGGAATCTGCATTGGTCACCCTTGGTACATCGGGATGTTTTGTATAAGTAGCAGACGATGGTCCGTCCATTATTTGTCTGCTGTTTAGGGTTGTAGCTACAGACGAGGATTTTTTATACCGGTAGACCGGAAGAGGATTTCCAACATATTCCTTACTACCCTCCAATCCAAGTTAGCTAGTCCACAACCCAGCTTTGGTACTGCCAGCTTCATCACGTCGTTGTCCAATATATATATATAATATATATATATATATATATATATATATATATATATATATATATATATATATATATATAATATATATATATATATATATATATATATATATATATATATATATATATATATATGTATGTATATATATATATATATATATATATATATATATATATATATATATATATATATATATATATATTAGAAAGGCCCAGGCTCTCACAAGGGCTGTTGCGCCAGTGATGATATATATATATATATATATATATATATATATACTATATATATATATATATATATATATATATATATATATATATATATATATATCATCATCATCACTGGCGCAACAGCCCTTGTGAGGGCCTGGGCCTTTCTAATCGGTATCACCGGGCCGCGGTATAACACCGCCGTACTGCCGATCAGAATTTCGTGCCATTGCTACACATTTTAAGGTGTATAGGCTGGCAACCTGTAGCACCCGAGTGTGATGATGCAAGTAGCTGCATTTCTCATTTTTACGACAAATCACACATTGTCGGTGAGTGGATTCGAACCTGCGACCTCTTGGTCGAGTGACGTCACAGCATGTATAGGTGAACAAACACGCTCGGCCATCCGCACTCATATAATATATATATAATATATATATATATATATATATATATATATATATATATATATATATATATATATATATATATATATATATATATATATTATATATATATATATATATATATATATATATATATATATATATATATATATATATATATATATATATATATATATATACATATTTATTGAATGTAAGTTGGCGAATCCGTAATAAGCCAGACGGTTGAATGAAAGTAAATTAAATTTTGAAAAAGTCTTGTACAGTGCCGGGATTCGAACCCGAGATCGCAAGCTTTCCGGGCTTGCGTGATAACCGCTACACCACGCTGAGACAACTGAGTAAGTCTCCCAGCACTGTACAGGATTCTTTGTATTTTGTGTCGTCTTTGGAGCGTACAGCAAACTTGACAAAATTGCAAAGAATCTTGTACAGTGCTGGGAGACTTACTCAGTTGTCTCAGCTAACTAAAAATAGTTTTTTTTCATTAGAATTGAGAGTTTGAGTATTTCAACTTGTATGACCGATAAATGGCCTACAATACAATAATTCACTTTTCTCACCTTACAAGATTTAACATCTCTAATTCAATTTATCTTTGACACTAGCAATAACCCATATGATAGCAAATCTCATCTTCAGCGTGAAGGGTGTCCTATGGGTGCAATAATAAGTCCCATAATTGCTTGATATGTGATAGGCTACATCTTGGACAATTGTATATATCAACTCGATTACAAAATTCCATTCACACGAAAATATGTTGACGACATTATTTGTGCTATCCTAAATAACGAAACTATAATATCTTAGATACTCTTAATCAGTTCATCACTAATATACAATTCACTATTGAGATTAAAAATGATAAATGCATAGCTTTCTCAGATACTCTTATAACTTGGGATGATAATGGTTATTTAAAACTCAATTCATATCAAAAACCTATGGCATCTAGTCGTTACATACATTTTTCATCGAAACAACCCAAACATAACGGAATCAATTTCATACTTGGTATGAGAAATCGTATACTCAAGACATCACATCCCAGTTTCAAACAAAAATGTCTATACAAATTGCGTGATATTTTGTTGCAACATAGCTATCCAAAAAGTATGATGAATGATTTGCTCTTCAATGTTGATTCCTCAATAATAATTAATGATAATGTCTCATTCTCATATAGCTTTTATTATAAAATATGCCTCTGTTATTAATATACCTGATATAACATCAAGAATACTTAAGGTTCTACGTAGTGATGATAAAAAAATTGCTATCAAGAACTGCAAGACAGTGGGTATGATATTTTCGAAGCTGGAAGATGAGACTCCAGCATTCCAACAGTCTAATATTATTTACAGTATTCCCTGTGGTGATTGTGAACAATGATACATTGGTCAATCGATGCGTAGATTGAATGATAGAATTACTTCACATATAAGTGATTGTAGGCTTAAACCCAATGCAACAGCTCAATCCAACCACCATCGTTCCACAAAACATAAAATTGATTTTGATAATGCTAAAATTCTTGAAAAAGAAATCAACTATTATAAACGGGCTTTTCTTGGAATGGTACAAATTCATCATACAGGGTATACTACGAATAAAAAACCAGATATCGATGATTTGAGCTATATATACTGTTATTTATTATCTATTGACAAACAACTCAATAGGATATAGCTTTGCTCCATTTTTTTGTATTTTAGTTATACATGCTATCTTTGTTCCAAAATTCTTGTCGCAGGTAATTGAAATGTCTTTTTTGATGAATTCCATCTTGAAATCAGAAACATCAAGTGGTGTTGCCTGTAGCAATTATTACATGAGTTTATTTATTTATGTTTGTGCAATGTGTATCAAGGATTTTTATTCTATTTTTCACATTTGTTTTACATTTAGATATTTTGTCACATATTTTAAAACTCATTAGTAATCGCGACTGCAATTAGTTACATAAACAGATATTTGTGGGTGCGGCAGTCAACATTTGGGCTTAATAAAACACTCTTGTTAATTTGTCTAGCTTTCGGCTGTATTCTCAGCCTTCTTCAAGAACACTATGAATACAAAGTTAAAATTCAGAAAAACATGTTTCTCTTTCAGTTAACAAAGTTTTCTACTTACATTAAATGAGATTAATAATAAGGGTCGTAACATTCATAAATTTTTTTTGAATAGACAAACATTTTGATGAGCACATGTTTGGTGTTCACCAATAATAAATATATCACAATAAACGTAAATTTCGATAAATAATTCAAGTGTTTATCACAGATTAACTGGTTTTTCAAAATATAATGCACATTATTTTTAATTTAATATAAAAGTTTTTGAAATTTGATGTGAAAGAGCAAAGTTTTTTTGACAGACTGTGCGGCCATTTTTAGAAGACCAGATGTTGGCTGTAGCCACCACTTACGATTGACGCCGATACAACAACCAAAATCCCCCAGAAGGAGAAAAAGTAACTAAAATAGTTACTTAATTAATTTAAAGTAAACAAACAATGAATATTCTAAAAATAAGTTATACTTTTAGAATTTCAAGTGAAGTGAAAAGAGGTAAAAACATACAAATGCAATTGTATGGAATAAAAATTGTTACAATTAAATTGTTACTTGAATGGAAATGAAAAGTGGGTGTGGTTTTTAAGTTGAATTTAGATTCTGACCACCAATTGGTTCTGACTGCTGCTTTTTTTCAGACATTTGTAGCAGATGAACGTAGATGTTGCTCAAGCCACAGATATCAGTTCTCTTATTCATGGACTGGGGAGTATTCGCAATATGAACCATTTCCAGAAACGTTCTTTTGGACAAATTTCGTTCATTGTCCAATATTTCAATCTGGTCATAAGCCATTTTATGTTTTGTGGTGTTGCAGTGATTAGATAATGCACTGGCACCAGGTTTCAACTTAGTAGCACTTCTGTGAGATGAAATACGGCTTTTTAAGTTCCTGGAGCTTTGGCCCACATATTGAAGTTCACAGTCCGCGCAAGGGATACGATAAACGATATTGGATTGATTTAGAATCGGTTCGCGATCTTTTAATCTTGTGAAAATATTTTTGACAGTAAGGCAGCTTCTAAGCGCAATTTTAACTGTATCACTTCTTACAATTTTTTGAATTAAAGGTGTCAAATCAGAAACATATGGTACTGATGCATATTTTATGTTAGTAGGGGATTGTTGTTGGGTTACAACAGTATTACGTTGATCAAGTTGAACATTGGTACTCTTGAACAATAAAATTTTAACTTTGTATTTATAGTGTCCTTGAAGAGAGCTGAAAATACAGCCGAAAGCTAGACAAATTAACAAGAGTGTTTTATTAAGCCCAAATGTTGACTGCCGCACCCACAAATATCTGTTTATATATATATATAATATATATATATATATATATATATATATATATATATATATATATATATATATATATATATATATATATATATATATATATATATATATATATATATACATATATATATATATATATAAATAGAATAAATTTTGAACAAGTCTTCTACAGCGCCGGGATTCGAACCCGAGATCTCAAGCTTTCCGGGCTTGCGTGATAACCGCTACACCACGCTGAGACAACTGAGTAAGTCTCCCAGCACTGTACAAGATTCTTTGCAATTTTGTCAAGTTTGCTGTACGCTCCAAAGACGACACAAAATACAAAGATTCTTGTACAGTGCTGGGAGACTTACTCAGTTGTCTCAGCGTGGTGTAGCGGTTATCACGCAAGCCCGGAAAGCTTGCGATCTCGGGTTCGAATCCCGGCACTGTACAAGACTTTTTCAAAATTTAATTTACTTTTATTCAACCGTCTGGCTTATTACGGATTCGCCAACTTACATTCAGTAATATGTATATATATATATATATATATATATATATATATATATATATATATATATATATATATATATATATATATATATATATATATACAGAAATTGAAGATTTATTGGGTATTTCGGTTAAGTTTTTTCGGGCAATGTAATAATTAGACTCTTTGAAGTTGTCTAGCTTTCGGTATATTTTATACCTTCATCAGGACACTACAATATTAATGATAATGTAAGATACAAAAAGATTTCTAACATTATTTACTTACATTTCGTGAGGCTTCAAAAATCAGCCAGATTAATAAATATAACTATCAACAACATGAATACAATCAATTAATTCAAAAGAAGAAGAACCAGATTAAAAATCATAAAAATTAAAGTAAAAACTGTGAAAAAAATAGTATAAATATGAACAGTCAAAAAATGATATAAATAAAAATGAAAACAATTTTTTGAAAGAAAATTTTACACATAAAACTTGATTTCCAAAATTTTAAAAATAAAAAATTTAAATTTAAAAATATTTTTCTGAAACAAATTTAAAATCCTAAGAAATGACACAAATAGAGAGAAACTCAAAAAATGAATGTAAAAAGAAAAATTATTAATTAAACTTCTTAGATATTTCAAATAAATTGGCATATATTGAACTCAAGCCATCTATGTCACTTTTTTTATTCATTGTATTATCTGTTGTTTTAATGTAAAGCATTTCCAAAAAGGATCGTTTTTTCAAATTCTTTTCAACATCTAAAACTGTAGCATTACTGTAATCTATTTCATGTTTTTTTGAATTTTTATGCATCGCCAATGCAGTAGCATTAGGTTTTAAGCGTGTGTCACTTTTATGAGATGTTATTCTACTAATTAATTGTTGACAAGTTTGCCCAATATAGCATTCATCGCAATTTTTACAAGGAATTTTATAAATTAAATTTGACATGAGCGGGGCTGGTACTTTATCTTTTAATCTGGTGAAAATTGACCTAATAGTTTTAAAATTTCTTGTGATAATTTTAGTTTTATCATTTCTCAAAATTTTCATGAGCTTAGGTGTAAGATTAGATATATATGGAATTGAAGCAAACAAAACTCCCTGACGAGTTTCATCAGCCTGTACAACTTGACACTGGGGAGGTTCCTTTGGTATATGAACATTAAAAAGTAGACTATTAACAAGTTTTTTTGGATGAGAATTTTGGATAAGTACGTCTCTTAACTTGATGAGATTCGTTTGGTGGAAATCAGGATGCGATAATCTTAAAATTCTCATCTTCAACCCTAAAATAACATTTACTTTCAGACGACGAGGCTGTTCTGAAAAATAATGAATATAGCGTTGTGATGATATGGATTTGACATACCAATCAAGTTTCAGAGAACCATCTGGTTGTCGTATAATCAATGTATCTAGAAAAGGAATTCTCATATTTTCTTCAATTTCAATAGTAAATTGTAAATTAGGATCAAATTTATTGAAAACATCAAGCATCACATTCGTTTTGTCAGCTGGTACACTACATACAATATCATCAACAAATTTTTTAATGAATGGCATTTCAAAATCTAATTCTGGAATACATTTATCAAGTAGTGTGTCCATAATGTATTGAGCTATAATTGGAGAGATGATAGCACCCATTGGACTCCCAAAAAGCTGTTTATAATATTTACCATCATATGCACAGTAACTACTGTCAAAAACAAATTTTAGGAGGGACAGAAAATCATTCAAGTCAAGAGACGTATTCATTTCAATAGAATTCCACTTCTCAGTAACACATCGCAAAGTTAGATCAAGTGAAATATTACTAAACAATGAAACAACATCCAAACTTATTAGAATGTAGTCATTTGGTAACTGATAATTATTAATTGAGGCTGCAAAATCAAAAGAATCTTTGATATAATAACTATTATCTCTGTCATAAGAAGTAGTTAAAATATTAGTTAGAAACTGGGCAATTTTACTATTTGGTGAGTCAATGGATGCAATTATAGGTCGCAAACTTAAATTCGGCTTATGAATTTTTGGCAGACCATAATATTTTGGTGCTCTTGAATTATATATAGTCAATGTTCTTGCTGTTTCAGGACTTATTTTATTCTCATTTTTTAATTTGTAAACGATTTTATTTGCTTTCTGTTGTAAAGTACACGTTGGATCATTGTTAAGCAAACGATAGTTCACAGGATTTGATAAGATTTTTAAAGATTCAGCATGATACAGCTCTCTATCCATAATACAACTGACATTTCCTTTATCTGATCTTAATACCAACAAGTCAGGATTGTCACGTAGGAACTTCTTGGTATAATTAAATAGATAATTGATGTAAGTTTTTTGAGTATCATTTTTATGTGTTAATAAGTAATTAGTAATAACATTGGTGGCTTGAGCTCTACAAACATCTTTAGTGGATGTATCCAAATGGGAAATTGCGTACTCAATGTCACTCAACAACCTGAATAACCCTCTTTGTTCTAGCGGCAATCTTAAACAGAATTTAGGGCCCAAACTAATAGTAGTTATGACTTCAGATGGAATTACTTTACTACTGATATTTTTGAACCACTTTTTTTGTGTACACAATTTATTACGCTCCACGGATACTAGATCATTTAATTTAATTTGGTTAGCTGTTTTAATTTTATTGAAATATCTATTGAAACTTTGTTTCTGTCTATACTTGAAACTTTCCCATTTAAACCGAGGGGTGAGTTGTAAAATTTTATTTTCCAATTCTGATTGTTCTAAATTCAATTCATTGAGACTTCTTACCGTTGTGTCAATTTCAAGATTCAGAATTTGTTTTTTTAATCTGGTATAAAGTAAATCTAAAACAAATTCTGAATCTTGAAATTGACACAACGGTAAGAAGTCTCAATGAATTGAATTTAGAACAATCAGAATTGGAAAATAAAATTTTACAACTCACCCCTCGGTTTAAATGGGAAAGTTTCAAGTATAGACAGAAACAAAGTTTCAATAGATATTTCAATAAAATTAAAACAGCTAACCAAATTAAATTAAATGATCTAGTATCCGTGGAGCGTAATAAATTGTGTACACAAAAAAAGTGGTTCAAAAATATCAGTAGTAAAGTAATTCCATCTGAAGTCATAACTACTATTAGTTTGGGCCCTAAATTCTGTTTAAGATTGCCGCTAGAACAAAGAGGGTTATTCAGGTTGTTGAGTGACATTGAGTACGCAATTTCCCATTTGGATACATCCACTAAAGATGTTTGTAGAGCTCAAGCCACCAATGTTATTACTAATTACTTATTAACACATAAAAATGATACTCAAAAAACTTACATCAATTATCTATTTAATTATACCAAGAAGTTCCTACGTGACAATCCTGACTTGTTGGTATTAAGATCAGATAAAGGAAATGTCAGTTGTATTATGGATAGAGAGCTGTATCATGCTGAATCTTTAAAAATCTTATCAAATCCTGTGAACTATCGTTTGCTTAACAATGATCCAACGTGTACTTTACAACAGAAAGCAAATAAAATCGTTTACAAATTAAAAAATGAGAATAAAATAAGTCCTGAAACAGCAAGAACATTGACTATATATAATTCAAGAGCACCAAAATATTATGGTCTGCCAAAAATTCATAAGCCGAATTTAAGTTTGCGACCTATAATTGCATCCATTGACTCACCAAATAGTAAAATTGCCCAGTTTCTAACTAATATTTTAACTACTTCTTATGACAGAGATAATAGTTATTATATCAAAGATTCTTTTGATTTTGCAGCCTCAATTAATAATTATCAGTTACCAAATGACTACATTCTAATAAGTTTGGATGTTGTTTCATTGTTTAGTAATATTTCACTTGATCTAACTTTGCGATGTGTTACTGAGAAGTGGAATTCTATTGAAATGAATACGTCTCTTGACTTGAATGATTTTCTGTCCCTCCTAAAATTTGTTTTTGACAGTAGTTACTGTGCATATGATGGTAAATATTATAAACAGCTTTTTGGGAGTCCAATGGGTGCTATCATCTCTCCAATTATAGCTCAATACATTATGGACACACTACTTGATAAATGTATTCCAGAATTAGATTTTGAAATGCCATTCATTAAAAAATTTGTTGATGATATTGTATGTAGTGTACCAGCTGACAAAACGAATGTGATGCTTGATGTTTTCAATAAATTTGATCCTAATTTACAATTTACTATTGAAATTGAAGAAAATATGAGAATTCCTTTTCTAGATACATTGATTATACGACAACCAGATGGTTCTCTGAAACTTGATTGGTATGTCAAATCCATATCATCACAACGCTATATTCATTATTTTTCAGAACAGCCTCGTCGTCTGAAAGTAAATGTTATTTTAGGGTTGAAGATGAGAATTTTAAGATTATCGCATCCTGATTTCCACCAAACGAATCTCATCAAGTTAAGAGACGTACTTATCCAAAATTCTCATCCAAAAAAACTTGTTAATAGTCTACTTTTTAATGTTCATATACCAAAGGAACCTCCCCAGTGTCAAGTTGTACAGGCTGATGAAACTCGTCAGGGAGTTTTGTTTGCTTCAATTCCATATATATCTAATCTTACACCTAAGCTCATGAAAATTTTGAGAAATGATAAAACTAAAATTATCACAAGAAATTTTAAAACTATTAGGTCAATTTTCACCAGATTAAAAGATAAAGTACCAGCCCCGCTCATGTCAAATTTAATTTATAAAATTCCTTGTAAAAATTGCGATGAATGCTATATTGGGCAAACTTGTCAACAATTAATTAGTAGAATAACATCTCATAAAAGTGACACACGCTTAAAACCTAATGCTACTGCATTGGCGATGCATAAAAATTCAAAAAAACATGAAATAGATTACAGTAATGCTACAGTTTTAGATGTTGAAAAGAATTTGAAAAAACGATCCTTTTTGGAAATGCTTTACATTAAAACAACAGATAATACAATGAATAAAAAAAGTGACATAGATGGCTTGAGTTCAATATATGCCAATTTATTTGAAATATCTAAGAAGTTTAATTAATAATTTTTCTTTTTACATTCATTTTTTGAGTTTCTCTCTATTTGTGTCATTTCTTAGGATTTTAAATTTGTTTCAGAAAAATATTTTTAAATTTAAATTTTTTATTTTTAAAATTTTGGAAATCAAGTTTTATGTGTAAAATTTTCTTTCAAAAAATTGTTTTCATTTTTATTTATATCATTTTTTGACTGTTCATATTTATACTATTTTTTTCACAGTTTTTACTTTAATTTTTATGATTTTTAATCTGGTTCTTCTTCTTTTGAATTAATTGATTGTATTCATGTTGTTGATAGTTATATTTATTAATCTGGCTGATTTTTGAAGCCTCACGAAATGTAAGTAAATAATGTTAGAAATCTTTTTGTATCTTACATTATCATTAATATTGTAGTGTCCTGATGAAGGTATAAAATATACCGAAAGCTAGACAACTTCAAAGAGTCTAATTATTACATTGCCCGAAAAAACTTAACCGAAATACCCAATAAATCTTCAATTTCTACTTAATTGCGGTTACGATTACTTCTTCTATATATATATACATATATATATATATATATATATATAAATATATATATATATATATATATATATATATATATATATATATATATATATATATATATATATATATAAATTATGATATTAGACTTTTTGAAATAGTTTTTAAAAAGTTTTATTGTTGCTAAAAACTGTGCAATACAAGATACAAGCTTGGTTATGATAAGAGAACTCGTCGTTCTCTGGGATTACATGTGTTTTTATAATATTCTATGATACATGATCTTGTGGAAAGTTTATATCTTAAGTCAGCATTTCTACGGGTAGTTGAACTTCATAATTTCTCCCGAGCAAGTTTAAACTTTATACATGATTTACAAATTTTCGGTTACTCTTTCTAAATTATTCAATTCAATATTTGTTGTTTGTTGCTCAACTCTATAATTCTTATAATACTTAATCAATAATTTCATGATTACAACAAATATTATTACAATAATTATAATATAAATAATATAATAATGTTGAATGTTACTATCATAATTTTCAATTTCTTTAATTTTTTGCAACTGAGGGAATGAAATATTCAATTGTTGTAAAGGCTTTAAATTAGTCTTATTTATTTTTGTATCAAGTTTTTGCAATTGGTCATTATTCATTTAAAATTCTTCTTTATGTTTTTATGCTAACAATTAATTACTAATTCTTGATTGATTGGGGAAATAATAATTATATTATTATTGTTTGGGATTTATATTACGTTATTTTTACTCTGTTGCTCAATAATTTCACAGTCATCATTATTTTCATCAATCACTATATTTTTAATACGATTATTTATTTCTATACCTATAGTTCAACAATAATTCATATTACTGGATTCTCTGCTGAATTTCTCTATTAGGATATTTTTATTGTGTTTTTTATGTAATATGTAGGTTGTTCTGTCAATTTATATAACTTGTTATGACGGATAAAAGGAATTGGGTATAACTGGTATAAAGGGTAAGAACTAGTTGAGCGGCGGTAAAAGTCCTGAAATCAAGTTTTAATTTTATCTAATTTGAATTTACGAATATACCTTTTATCTTTTATTTCTTCAGTTCCTAAAATAGGATTATAATTTCCTACTGAAACTCTTTTAAATATAGGTTTTTTATATTTGTGCATCAATCTATTATTTTGTTTAACATAAACTTTTTCTGGTAGTATGAGAGGTAATTCATTCTCCTTCGTTCTCTTTGCTTTTTCTTTATCCATAATCTTATTTATTGCTTTATTTGTTGTTGATTTCTTTCTAAAGTAATCGTTTATAATCTCTTATTCAGAACATTGTTTTTGGAAATATTTATTCTGCTCGTTTTGTCCGAAAAGTATTTCGCAAGGAGTTAACTTCGTAGTTGAATGTTTTGTATTATTATATGCTGTTATTGCTTCATTTATAATATATTGTAGATCTTTATTTTTACTTATAGAATGTAATATGCGAAGATGCTCTATTAATACAGAATGAAATCTTTCAACCGCGTTCAATTTTGGATTTGCTATACTGATTAAATGTAGTTTGATGTCATGATTATTGCAATAATTTTTCACTAGGGCATTATCAAACTCTAGTCCATGGTCGGCAATTATCATGATTGGTTTTTAATAAGTTTTTATGAATTCTTCAATGATTAACATGGTTTCTTTTCCTGTTTTATTAAAAGTAGGATGAATAAATCCAAATTTAGAAAATTGATCGAATATAGTTATAAAATATTGTTTATTCAAAGTTAAAAGTTCTATATTTATGATTTCGAAAGGAGTTTTTGGTGTAGGGGTCAAATTATCGCTCAATTGTATAGGATGTCGATCATATTTATTTTCTTCGCATATTTTGCACTGATTTATAATTTCTGTAATATCTTTAATCATATTCGGCCAGAAATATTTTTCTTTTAGCTCGTTATAAGTTGCCATCATTACTCTATGATTTAAATATCAATTATGATTATCAAAAATTATTTGGGTCTGTTTGTCTTCATTTTGAACATCTTCTACTAATTTATAACATTTTACTAAATTTATTGTATTAATTTCAAATTTATCCTGTAATATCTGATTCAATGTTTGTTCATGTTGTTTGGGGATTAATATCAAATACTTAACTTTCGGTACTATGTAGTTTTTTAATACTTCCAACAATTGTTGTTCTTTTTCATCTATATTAATATTGATAACAAATCTTTGTTTTTGATAGTCAAATAATTTTATTATTTTTATATCGAATGGTTCATTAGAAAAATGGAAGATAATTTGATTTTTTGCTACGTTTAATCTATTATCTACAGATTTTAATCCGTTAATTGGGTCCTCGTTAGAACTATGGATTGTGTCTCCTGATTCTGATTCATTCACAATTATACTTTGTTGTTCATTGCTGTCGTCATAAATTTTATCCAATGTTTCATTTACTATCTGATCTATTTCATCTGTTTCTGAACTAAAATTTTGTAACTGTTCATATTCATACAAATTTATTTGTATTTGTGTACTATCAAAAATGTGCTCCAAAATTTTTATTAACTCTGATCTTTCTAATTTATCCAATCCACATGATAAATATGGAATGTTGATTTTGTATACATCATTCTTTATTAAATAATCTCGTAATTCAATGAGTGTTTTCTTGAAATATTTCCGATTAACATTTTCTAAATATATATCCTTAGTGATCAAATGAATGATAATTTTATTATCTGTATTTTGAATTATTATATTTTTATTATTCATATTTCTTTCACAATAATTTTTACTATTAAATTTTAAATCAATTTTCCTTGTCAAACCTTTTGAAAATTTCAAATCTTTTGATATACAATGAGTGAAAATATCGGTATTCATTACATCTCCTGATTTTTTCATAATTTTGAATTCATCTCTTTGTCTCGATAGAAAATCTGCTATTTTGTTTGTTTTTCCTGGTAAATACTCAATGTCAAAATTGTATTCTCCCAATTCTATCTTCCATCGCATATGCTTCTGGTTTGCATTTTTCATAGAAAATAGCCAAGTAAGAGGTTTATGATCAGTACGAATTGTAAATTTTCTGCCGAATAGATAGGGTTTGAAGTTATTTATCGACCAAATAATAGATTTTAATTCTTTCTCAATAGTGCTGTAATTTTGCTCTGCAGAATTGAATGTTTTTGATGCATACGCAATTGGTTTCTCTTGTCCATTTATAACTTGTGAAATTACTGATCCCATGGCATAATCTGACGCATCTGTTGTCAGAATGAATTTTTTTGAAAAATCAGGAAATTCTAAAATTGGTGGATTACTTATCAAATCTTTGGCTGTTTTGAATGCGTCTTGATACACTTGATTAGTTATATCTATTTGTTTATTATTTTTTGAACATTCAGTAAAAGGTTTGGTAAGTTTAGCGAAATTTGGAATAAAACGTCTATACCACGAGAGTTTGCCTAAAAAGGATTTTATTTCTTTGACTGTCTTAGGAATCATAATTTTTTCGATTGCTTCAATTTTATTTTTATTAGGTTTAAGACCTTCTTGTGATATAATAAATCCTAAATATTCTGTTTCAGTTCTAAGGAATTCTGATTTATCGATTTGAATTTTTACGTTTGCATCTTGTGATTTGGAAAAAATAATTTCTATATTTTGTAAATGTTCTTCTAATGTATTGCCAAATATTATAATATCATCCATATAAACTAAACAAATTTTGTTAATATATTCTGAAAGTATTTCATTCATCATTCTTTGGAATGAAGCTGGGGCATTTACTAAACCAAAAGGCATACGAAGGAATTCATAATGTCCTGAGGATGTAGAAAAGGCTGTTTTTTCTCTATCTTTTTCATCTATTGGTATCTGATGAAATCCAGAATGCAAATCTAATGTTGTAAAAAATTTAGGTTTACCTATATGATCTAATAATGTATCGATATTGGGTAAAGGGAATTTATCTTCAATGGTTTTCTGATTTAATTTTCGGAAATCTATTACTAATCTCGTTTTGCGTTTGCCTGACGCATCCATTCTCTTAGGAAATAACCAAATAGGCGAATTATATGGACTTTTTGACTTTTGAATTACTTTTGTATTCAGTAAATTTTGGATATGTTCCTCGATGTGATTTTCATAGATTTGTGGTAGTCTATAATTCTTTTGGAAAACGGGTGTGTCGTCTGTTGTGCGAATTTTATGAGTAGTGACATTTGTCGCAGATAATTCTTCGTCTGGTCTCGGAAATAAGTGTGAATATTTCTCTAATAAATTTTTTATCTTGACTTTTTGATCGTAATTCAGATGTTCGTGTCTAAATTGTATAAATGAACTATTCAATGTCTGTGAGGATAATAATTTAAATTTTTTATTTCCGAATGTTATAGTTTTATTCTTAAAATCCATTAAAGCATTGCAATGTTCTAATATTTTTACGCCAAATAACATATTACTTTCCTTATGGAATTCATGGATGAAAAATTCAAAATTTTTATTCTGAACTTTAATTTCTACACAATTTTTGCAATGAACTTTTCCTTGAGCTGTCTTAAAAGTGACTGGTTTATTGATAATTTTTAAATTTTTTTGTTTGACAATATTTGGGGAAATTAAATTTATATCGGAGCCTGAATCAATTAATATAAGGTAATCATTATATTTTATCAAAGGGATAGATTTCAATTTTGAAGTCATTACGTATTTTGTTCTACTATATCTGGATTTTCCTCTAAAAAAGCATCGCTGTCATTAGCTTCTATTTCGCATTCTTCAAGATCTTGTTCTTCAACATCAGTGTTCTCATTTCGCATTATTTCATTGTTATAATTTTGTTTAATTGTTGATGTTGACATAGGTTGGGTATTACGTGTCTGTAGTGACATTGGTTGGGGTTGAGATCTACGTGTTTCGTAGCTGTTTACTAAATTTTGTCTTGCGAACCTATTATATCCAGGAGTTGGTGGTTTGTGAAGACTGACTGGTTTGGAGGGAAAGTTTTGTCCTGGAAATTGTTTAGGTGGAAGGTTAAAGGTGAAATTTGGGTTTCTGGTAGTGCTTGGGCTTTGTTTATTATCGTTTCGTGTCATTGGACTGTTGTGTAAAGAATTGGCATAATTGAATTCATTTTTTAATAATAAATCGCATTGTTCTAATGTAGAAGGTTGTTTCACAATAAATGATCCTTTTATAATAGGTGGTTACAATGATATAAATTTATTTACTACAGCTTTTTGATTTTCCTGAAGAATAGCATTTTTTTGCTGCAAATTATAATTTTTTGAAAATATTTTTGCTTTATAAAGCTCAAATTTATCTAACATTGTTTTCAATGTAATCTCTGTATCCTGTTTATATTTAGTTTCAAATAATTCTCCTAATAATGTTTCAGCTGACGTTCTATCTGAGAAGTTGGTGCTTAAATATGATTTTAATTCATCCCAGTTAGTGAATTTATTTTGTGAAACAATCTTTTTTGCATTATTTGTTAATCTATTTTTTATTAAATTGAATGCAAATACTTTTTGTGGAGCTGTTGTTTGCAGAGTATTTAAAATAATATATGTTTCATCCACAGTTTGAATGAAGTTATTAAGGGTCGTTATGTCCCCTTCATACGTTGGGATCATTTCGACAAAGATTTTAATATCTTGTAAAGAAGTCATGTTGTTTTCTGTTGATATTATTAATATTATCTTGAACAGAATTTACGAATCCTTCGTTATCAGAATCTGACATGAATATATATATATATATATATATATATATATATATATATATATATATATATATATATATATATATATATATATATATATATATATATATATATATATATATATATATATATATATATATATATATATATATAAATATATATTTATATATATACTTGGAAAGGTTCGTGGGCTATACAGTTTATTCTGGCCAGATTGGAGATGACTCTTTTTAATACATCGAGCTTTCGGAAAACTTTATTCCTTCTTCTGGATGCTACAAATGTATGAAATCAGTGAATACAATATTTCCTGAAAAAACTACCTCACATTATATCAGGTTGAACAATGAACATTGGGAACAATATCACATAGAAAATGAGTTTTAAAATATGTGACACAATATCTAAATGTAAAACAAATGTGAAAAATAGAATAAAAATCCTTGATACACATTGCACAAACATAAATAAATAAACTCATGTAATAATTGCTACGGGCAATACCACTTGATGTTTCTGATTTCAAGATGGAATTCGTCAAAACAGACATTTCAATTACCTGTGACAAGAATTTTGGAACAAAGATAGCATGTATAACTAAAATACAAAAAAATGGAGCAAAGCTATATCCTATTGAGTTGTTTGTCAATAGATAATAAATAACAGTATATATAGCTCAAATCATCGATATCTGGTTTTTTATTCGTAGTATACCCTGTATGATGGATTTGTACCATTCCAAGAAAAGCCCGTTTATAATAGTTGATTTCTTTTTCAAGAATTTTAGCATTATCAAAATCAATTTTATGTTTTGTGGAACGATGGTGGTTGGATTGAGCTGCATTGGGTTTAAGCCTACAATCACTTATATGTGAAGTAATTCTGTCATTCAATCTACGCATCGATTGACCAATGTATCATTGTTCACAATCACCACAGGGAATACTATAAATAATATTAGACTGTTGGAATGCTGGAGTCTCATCTTCCAGCTTCGAAAATATCATACTCATCGTCTTGCAGTTCTTGATAGCAATTTTTTTATCATCACTACGTAGAACCTTAAGTATTCTTGATGTTATATCAGGTATATTAATAACAGAGGCATATTTTATAATAAAAGCTATATGAGAATGAGACATTATCATTGATTGTTATTGAGGAATCAACATTGAAGAGCAAATCATTCATCGTACTTTTTGGATAGCTATGTTGCAACAAAATATCACGCAATTTGTATAGACATTTTTGTTTGAAACTGGGATGTGATGTCTTGAGTATACGATTTCTCATACCAAGTATGAAATTGATTCCGTTATGTTTGGGTTGTTTCGATTAAAAATGTATGTAACGACTAGATGCCATAGGTTTTTGATATGAATTAAGTTTTAAATAACCATTATCATCCCAAGTTATAAGAGTATCTGAGAAAGCTATGCATTTATCATTTTTAATCTCAATAGTGAATTGTATATCAGTGATGAACTGATTAAGAGTATCTAAGATATTATAGTTTCGTTATTTAGGATAGCACAAATAATGTCGTCAACATATTTTCGTGTGAATGGAATTTTGTAATCGAGTTGAATTATACAATTGTCCAAGATGTAGCCTATTGCATATCAAGCAATTATGGGACTTATTATTGCACCTATAGGACACCCTTCACGCTGAAGATGAGATTTGCTATCATATGGGTTATTGCTAGTGTCAAAGATAAATTGAATTAGAGATGTTAAATCTTGTAGGGTGAGAAAAGTGAATTATTGTATTGTAGGCCATTTATCGGTCATACAAGTTGAAATACTCAAACTCTCAATTCTAATAAAAAAAAACTATTTTTATTCAATTGATTATTACAGAGCTTACTTTATTATCAAATGCGACTAATCTCTACGAAACGACTACAAAATCTGTCTGTTCTCACGAAAAAGACAGTATTTATGTTACAGAAATATGATGATCTAGCTTATGGAAAAGTACTAAGAAATACTGTAATGTCAGTGAATTTAGGGGCGCTGTCCTTATATAATTTCTCCCGCACTAGAGTTTCCTTTACCTTCTAAAGAAGATGAAGAAAACGATAATGGTTTTTCTTTGTTCAGTTTAAATTTTTTGTCAGCATCATATTTCCGTTTACAATCAATTATTTTCTTATTGCTAACAAAACCTATCACTATAGTAACTATTATAATTATAATAATATTAGAGTAGGAATGAGAGAATTCATAATTTCTTAAAATCACTGGTTTCTGTGTATTTTCTTGAATTGCTTCTAAATTTTTAATATTAATTGTTTTATTCAATAATTTCTGCTCTTCTTAATTATTGATTTTAAAATCTATCAATTTTCCAGAATTCTTTGTGATGGACTTCAATTCATTATTGATGATGCATCCTTGAGTAAAATATAAACCTTCTATAATAATATTTTTTATCTCTCGTTCACACTCAATTTTTACATTTTCTTTATGAGGGTAAAACAAATAAATTATATCAGTATTTGGAATATCGAAATGTTCATTTTTAGAATTTACATCAACATAATTGCAATTTTCAATTTCATGTTTGCGATACATATCAGTTAAACATTGATCTTCTATAATAGAACCCTTTTTACAAAAATGAAGATTTTCATTTATTCGAGTACATTTTGGAACATGCTTGATTTTACAATTATCTTCACTGTAATAACCAGGCAAAATATCTAAAGTGGTATATTCATTTTCTTTCACTTTATTAGGTATAGGCGTAAATTGTATGAGGTTAGTTTCTTGACTTGAAACAGGAATGGAGACAAGAATACTAAGAATATTATTCCCATATCTACAGTATGTTCTAATAAGGTGATTATCATTTCAATTATTGACCAATAATTTATTAATCGGATCTTTAATTTCATCAACTATCAAATTCTGAATTTCTTCACAAGATATTAAACCGGAATGTAGAGTATTTATACTACAAAATGTGAATGTTTCTTCGATTTGAATCAATGTCATATATAAGTTACTGGCAATGAATTGTAATTCATTAAAAATATCTTTTATTCGTAAAATATCAATATCTTATACTAAATACCCTATTAAATTCTGAAACTCACTCAATTTATCAGAAATGATTCTATTATTCTCATTCATATTCTTTATCTGTTTATTAAAATACCTTGTGAAATTTTGACTATACCAAATTTGTAAATTCATATCATTTTTCAAACTTTCTTGATTATTTTGAATGGATTTTATTAAATTATCATATTTCTGAGCGTCTTCCTGATCTAAATTTCCCGATATTAATTTTACTATTGATCCTAGTCCGTTAATCAATCCTCGATCAAATCTATTTTGATGTAATACGTGGATTTTACTTCCTACTGTATCAAGAATATTTTCAAAAATATTATAATTATTTTGAATCTGAATTATTCTATTTTCTGTAAAAGTTTTTATTTTTGAATCAAGAAAATCTCTTGGGATGAGAAAATTATTATATTGTTCAATAACTGCATCGAATGTTATATTTATAAATATGAATTTTTCATTTGTCTGGATATAAGCTTTACCTAACTCTATAATATTGACTCCAAGGTTAGTTGTTTGTTCTTGAATTTGGGATCCATGTACTATGGCAGTCCATCTGAAACACGAGGTTTCTTTATTCGGTCAAGTTTAACTTTTCGATTCTTGTTATCTATTATCTGTGCTCTTTCGGGTCTAATTTCTTTCACATCAATAATTTTGAATTTAGGTTTGCTGATTTTACCGGTATGTCGTTTATGAATATTTTCGTAAACTTGGGCTGGTATTGATGGCGTTGATCTTCCTTCTTCGGCATATTCATCCTTATTTTTATCGATATTTTCTTTGATCTTATTATAAAGGTGTTCATCATCTCTTTATGATTCTGGACATAGGTATCAGTTATTTGTTCTTCATTATTCTCTAATAAGTTAGTATTTAAATGTCCCAATAAAATGTTGAAAGGCGTGTCTTTTGCGACAGAATGAATTGACGAATTGTATGCTATTATGCTATGCTTTACTTTATTTTTTAGATTAAGCTGAATAAACTCTTTATTTTGGTTCAAAATTCTCATATGTTCAATCAAAGTACTATGAAAACGTTCAATATTGCCATTCGATTTAGAATTATTCATAATAACAAAATTCATTTCTATTCCTTTCATGGCTAAGAAACTAGTCAATAATTTATTATTGAATTCTCCTCCATTATCTAAGGTGATTTCTTCAGGAAAACCAAATTGACCGAAATATTTCAATAATTGTGACAGCATTTTGATTTTTTAATTCGTAAGCCTGGGCATATTCTGAAAAACTATCGATAATTGTTAAAAATTTTGTTTTCTCCAATGAGAGCAAATCTATGTGAATTTTTTCTAAAGGTTTACTAGCTGTAGGTGTTTTCACAATAGGGATTTCAATTGGATTTGTTTCATATTTATTTTATAAACAAACTGCACATTTATTAATATAGTTTTGAATATATTTGATCATGTTTGGCCAGTAATAATTTCTTCGCAATTTTTCATAGGTTTCCGTTATACCTCGGTGGTTCGTCTTACCTTCGTGATAATTTATTACGTGTTGAATTTGATCTTCAGAAGTTTAAACATCAATTAATAAATTTTCACAAGAAATCAATCGGTAACTATTTGCTCTAAGCATAATTTGTAATACTGAATTTACATGTAACTTGAATTTTTCTGAGATAAAACAATGGTAATTAATGCCGGGCTGTGAATATTCTTTTATAAATTTAGCTATGGTTCCATTACTGTTCACAGGGTTTGAATGAAAATAATATCTTATTACTTTGTTGTCAAATAACTTCTCAATTTCCACTTGGCTTCTGTCATTAGTTTCTTTGATGATAATCTGATTTTTCCCTATGTTAACCGGTGATTCTATATATGTTACAACATTTATAGGGTTCTCGTCATCTGAGTGACAAGTTTCTGTTGTTTCTCCCTCCGAGGTTTCAACAATTAAAGAACTAGCATAATTTTGAATGTTTTGTTGTGGGCTGTACTCATAAACGTTGATTTGAATATTGGAATATTTCAATTCTTCTTTAATTAACTTTTCTATTTCATTCCTATCTTTTAAATCTAATCCTGAACATATTTCAGGCATATCAATTTCATAAATATTATTTTGAATAAGATACTCTACTAATAATTTCAAACTTTGGGATATATCTTCAAATGTTGGTTTATCTTTATAACAATTTTCTGTAATTGAATAGAATATCAATTTTCCATGGCAATTTTGGATAGCTAATTTATTTTTCACTGTTTTAATTTTATTCAAACTATTTTTAGAGTTATATTTTTCATTAATTTGCTTCGCAAATCCTTGTGACATATGAAAATCTTTTGAAATGCAATGAACGATCGGCTTATTACTCTCAAAAATATTTGTAAACTTGTATTGTATTTCGAATTCTGGTTTAATTCGTGATAGCGCATCTGCTACATAATTTTGATTTCCTTTTCTATATTCTATATAATAATTATATTCTTCTAATTTAAGGCGCCAACGAATAAGTTTTCGATTGGGCTCTTTCAATGAATTCAACCAGACTAAAGGTCTATGATCGGTGATAATTTCAAAACGTCTTCCATTTAATATGGTCTAAAATTTTTTGTAGCCCATACAATTGTTATTCATGCCTTTTCTATTGTACTGTAATTTTGTTCATGTTCATTTAATGTTCGTGATGCATGAGCTATTGGTAAATCCTTCCCATGTTCATTTTTCTGAGATAAAACGGCTCCTAATGCAAAATTACTCGCATCTGTAGTTAATATAAATACTTTCTCGAAATCCGGATATTGTAATATTGGATTATTACTAAGGAGAGTTTTACAAAAATTAAAATTTTTTATATAGTCCGAATCATTGAAATTAACTTTGGCATTTTTCTTCAAACATCGTGTAAAAGGCTTAGTTGATTTCGAAAAGTCTTTAATAAATCGTCTATAATATCCTAATAAGCCTAAAAATTGTTTTATTTCTTCGGAAGTTTTAGTTAATCGAAAATTTTGAATGGTCTTAATTTTGTCGGGATTTGGCTTAAGTCCTTCAGTCGTTATAATGTGCCCTTAATATGCAGTTTCTTTACGAGGGAATTCGCATTTATCTGGTTGAATTTTAAGATTAGCTTCGCGTAATTTTTGAAATACTTTTTGAATATTATCAATATGTTCTTGTAAGGATGTGCCTAAAATTATTATATAGTCCAAATGAATGAAACTAATTTTGTTAATTGAATCTTGCAAAACATAATTCATCAGGCGTTGGAAGGTCGAAGATGCATTCTATAGACCAAAAGACATGCGTTTAAATTCGTAATGTCCTTTGTCTGTTGAAAATGCCGTTTTTTCGATATCTTTAGGATCTATCTCCATTTGATGAAACCCGCTAGTCAAGTCAAGTGTTGTAGAATAGTTAGATTTGCCAAGTTTGTCTAATATTTCGGAAATGTCTGGTATTGGAAATTTGTCGTCTATAGTTTTGTCGTTCAATTTCCGATAGTCAATAACCATTCTAAATTTTTTCTCTCCACTAGCGTCCATTTTCTCAGGTACGATCCAAATGGGAGAACTCCAAGGTGAATAGGAGTGTTGTATTATTTCGTCATCTAATAATTTTGAAATTTGATTCTCAACCTCTACTTTATAAATTTCAGGATATTTATAAGAACGCGTATAAATGGGTATCTCGTCTGTAGTTTTTATTTTATGTTGTATGTGATTCGTGAATGTTAATTTTTCATTTGAATGTAATGTCAAATCTCTATATTTATTCAATAATACAATTAATGATTCTAATTCTAGTCTATTCAAATGTTCTGTTCCCACAGAAGATTTTTCTAATGTTTCTGTAGTAAAAACAGAATGTTTCTTATTCTGTTCAAAATATTGAAATTTATGTTTGCAATTAAATAACTTTATTTCTTCTTTGCTAAAATTTATTTGTGCTTGTAAAATTTGGAGCGCCATATATCCTGATAAAATATGGAAACTTGAATGAAAATTGAGAAGATAAAGTTTTATAGTTTTATTTTCATATTTCACAAAAGTATAATCGCTGCCTTTCGATTCACCATTTATTGTCTGAATTTTAAAGTTTTTTTTATTATGAACATAATTTTCGCTAATAAAATTTTGTGAAGAGCCTGTATCAATTAACACAAATAAATTTTGAAGTTTAATGTATGGTAATTTAGAAATCATATTGATTGTTAAGGATTCAAGTTCAGTTGGGGTTGCTCTAGAAAACTTTCTTCCTTATATTCTAATTCTGGTTTAATTTCAACATTTTCGCAATATTCTAACTCTTTTAGTGTTGATTCAGGATCCTCGTTTTCTATCTCCGTGTTATTTAATTCTTCTGTTACGAATGTGGGCATTGGTCTCTGAGCAAAATTGGTAGGTCTAGGTCGAAAGGTACGTGTACTTATTGAAATAGGTGTGGGTTCAGGCTGTTGTGAGCCTGGTCTGAATGCTTGCTCTGGGAATTTAAATAGATACATGGCGTTAGGTTTCAAATTTTGTTGAGGATTTCTTGGTGGATATTTTAACATTGGGGATAAATGTTGAGGTGTGGGCTTGGATATTATTTGTTGAATATTGTTATTAAATCTTTCATCTAAATATTGGAAATCATTAATCAACAAATTTTCAACTTCCGATAAAGTGCCTGGATTTCTAGTTGCCAGATTATTTCTATAGGGATCTTTACATGCTTTTATTAATGTATTTACTGCTACAGATTGAATAAATAAGTGCGTTTACTGCAGTTTCTGCTTCAACTGTTATATCAGATGAATTGACTTTTGCTTGAAATTTATTATATTTTTTCTGTATGTCTTTTAAGAATTCAAAAGTTGTCATCTTATTTTGTTGGGACTGGCAAATATTTATAACAATGGTTTGAATATTTTGTTTATCGTCATAATTATTCAGAAGGAATTGTTTTAAATCAGTCCATTCAGGGAAATTTTGTTCTGCTATCAATTCACTAGCAGATCCAATTAGTTTGTTCTTTATTTCAAACAGAATAACTTTTTTATTTATTTCTGATGGATTTAATGGTGTGATTAAAATTAAAATTTCATCGACTTGTCGTATGAATCGAGAAAGCGTTTTTGGATTTCCATTATATTCTGGGATCACACTTAACAAATCATCAATATCTCTATCAGTATTTGGGGTTGTCACATTTTTCTTATTATAAAATTATTCTTCGAATTTACAAATGGAACTAAATAAATTATGAATTCACAACTTACAGTACGATTATGTGAGATATCTTCATAAGGAGAGTGCCGAAGACCGTATGCAGTGTGGGTGGAACGCTCGTCCGGATCTCTGGATGCTGGATCTCTGGATACTGAGTCTCTGGATACTGGATCTCTGGATACTGAATCTCTGGATACTGGATCTCTGGATACTGAATCACTGTATACTGGATGTCTGGATACTGTAGCGTTGATGTGTTGTTTTTCTATCGATTTGATTCTGACTAGTGCTGTTAAAAACCGGAATGAAATGGAACCGGTTCCACGGTTCCAAAACTAACCGGGTTCTCGGGTACCCGGTTATCGAGTCCAAATTCGATTCCGGTTCGAATCTCGATTCCGGTCCGAATCTCGATTCCGGTTCGAATCTCGATTTCGGTTCGAATCTCGATTCTGATCCTATTCTCGATTCCAATCCGAATCTCGATTCCGATTCGAATCTCGATTCCGGTTCGAATCTTAATACCGAAAACCTTTCTTGGCAAATATCATTTCTCTACTGCATTCAAGTTACAAATACCTTCTATGCTTTCAGTTGAGCGTTTTATTTTATTATAGTGGCTCGTCCCAGAACAAACAGCATTTAGAATTTTCAAGAAATATATTCACAGTTGCCACACATAACTACGTTTACTTATTTTTACTTTTATTCTATCGGTGACACTGCAGACTTTGAAACATGAATGAACGTAAAGTTCTGAACATCAAAGAGGATTGCAAATTATCCCGAATATCAAATATTCCCATTTTTCAAGAGGTCCTATATTTCTATTAGTTTATTGAGCAAAACAATGACATTCAAATGAACTGAAAGAGGCTGAAAATAGTAGTATGCCATCTGCTCTTGATCCGGCCATAAAATTAATCTTACCCAAAACTAGAAATATCGAGCGGCATCATGGGTAATCTTTGATACTAAACTACCTGATATTGTAAATACACTCAATTATTACTGTTATAATATCTCTTAATTTTCATTACACTTTTTCATCGATTATAAAATTTATTCTATGAATAGTAAATAACTACAGTATACACTATATATTTTTGTCTAAGATGTTGAAATATTTCACACATACTGAATATAAGCGATAGTTCATATGTTCAGTGAATGATTCGAATTTCTCTTCTCGGTTCTGGAATCGAGTCGAAGTGAACTGGGAATCGAAATCAGAATCGAAAACCGATTCTGAAATTGGAACCGGAAACCGATTCTGGAATCGGAAACGAAAACCGATTCTGGAATCGGAATCGAAGACCAATTCTGGAATCGGAATCGAAGACCGATTCTGGAATCGGAACCGGACTCGGAACCGAGAACCGGTTAGTTGCATATTCAAATAACCGGGTACCCGGTTCTTACAAAAACCGGTATCGAATAGTACCGATACCGGTTCCCACCACTAATTCTGACTTTTGCGACGATCGTATCGATAGGAGATTTTTCAGCTTCTTTAGTTTTAAACGAATTGGATTTCTTCTTGAAACCTTCGATCTTGGAGATTAGCTCGAGTGAAGAATGTTCGATTGCTTGACTTTAATGGTTAACACCAACGATGTGCAAATTTTAACGAATTGAATATGAACGATATTTTCAATTTGCACAACTTTGAGCAATCCTACCGACTGCGCCAGTTAAAATACTCAAACTCTCAATTCTAATGGAAAAACTATTTTTATTCAATTGATTATTACAGAGTTTACTTCATATCCAAATGCGACTAATCTCTACGAAGCGACTACAAAATCTGTCTGTTCTCACGAAAAAGACAGTATTTATGTTGCAGAAATATGATGATCTACCTTCTGGAAAAGTACTAAGAAATACTGTAATGTCAGTGAATTTAGGGGCGATGTCCTTATATAATTTACATTCTCATCCCAGTTCAACGAGAATTTTACTGTATAAAGAGACACCATCAAGGCTAACAAGGAGATAATTCTTATAATTGGTAGCAAACGCAGCAAATTCAGAAGAATCTTTTGTATAATAAATATTATCTCACCAACCTATTGTTAGTTGATCAGTAATAAATTGAGATAATTTACAATTTGGAGAGTCAATGGATGCAACTATGGAACGCTCACTTCAATTTGGTTCATATATTTTAGGTTGTCCATAAAACTTAGGAGCTACAAAATTATAAATGGTTAGAGTTCTTGCAATTTCAGATCTTATTTCATTATTACTTTTGAGAATGCAAACAATTTTGTCAGCTTCTTGTTGTATCGTATTAGTGGGGTATTGATATTGTTAATGTCTTCACTCATTCGGATTGTTCAATGTACGCCGATGATTGAAAGATATGCTATGTGATTCCAGGCATCAGCAATTGTAATGAACTTCAAAGTATATACAACTGGTCTCTTGAGAACAGATTATATCTCAATATTGATAAATGTCATGCCATGAGCCATACCAGAAAGTCAACTGTAATTGAGTTGAACTATTTAATAGGTGATGTTGTATTAGAAGGAGTCTATTTGAGAAAAGATTATGGCCTTCTGTTCCACTTTAAACTTGATTTCAGTACACATATTTCGCAAACAGTTTCAAA
This sequence comes from Dromius quadrimaculatus, assembly GCA_963989225.1. Classification (NCBI taxonomy): domain Eukaryota; kingdom Metazoa; phylum Arthropoda; class Insecta; order Coleoptera; family Carabidae; genus Dromius; species Dromius quadrimaculatus. Next base: position 27,672,749 of record OZ022326.1, on the reverse strand, counting down.
TGCGTCAAAGTTATTTGGTTGTGTATCACGTTCAACTCTGGATTTCCAAGACATCAGTTGCACTATTAATCTATTCAATGCTTCAGTTCGTAATGAATTGGAATATTGCTGTGTGGTTTAGTCACCTAGATATACGTATCTCAATTTTGCTATCGGACAAGTACTAAAAAAGTTTTGCAAATATTGCTTCTTCCGCGCTTATAATAACTGGCTAAACCATGATTTAGATTATGAATATTCATTATCCAATTTTAATTTGGAGACTTAACCAATGCGTCGTGAAAACCAACAGATTTCATCAATTTACAAAGTTGTGAATAATTTAATTGATGACCCGAAAATATTGGTTCAATTGAAATTCTATGTCAAACTACGCGTAACTCGTAACAACAGCAATTTCACTTTCATGTGTGATATCTGCAGAAAAAATTATCATGCGAAATTTTTTATGAATGCAATATGCAGAACTTTTGATAACGTGTCACACATAACTGATTTATCTAAAAGTTCATCATTTCTGAAACCAAAATTATCTCGGATCACTTTTCACCTACTACTATATCTTTCTTTAGTTTTACACATTAATATATCTGTTTCATATTTGCCTCTCCTGATAATTTGGTTGCTGATATTTTAATGCATGTTATATATAATAAAACAATCAAACTTTTTCTCAACTTTTTATGAAAATTACTTATGTACATTCCAGTAGCAAAGCTACCATCCTCAGAGTGATTATTGTAATCTTCACGTTGCTCACCTCAGTATTCATCATGTTATATATAATATATTTCTCTTTTGTATATTTACTTTTGTAATATCATTCTTCCATTGAGTGTATACCTGTTGAATAATGAATAAATAGGAGCGGTAAGTACCAGCCAAGTTAAAATTAAATTCAATACAATCGACACATATACAAAAGTCGTTTACGCAATGAGACAAAAAAATTTAGAATAACACGTATCAACTCAAACAAGAGTGAATATACAAAGCATTAATTAAGAACGTTTATATTCTCAACAGGATACAAACAGGGAACAAACAACAAAGAAATATCATTATCATAAACATTTTTGATCTCGTAATGCCCTTTCAGGTGTCGAGATTGTTCTTGGTTCAATTATTTCCATTGTTCTCTATTATATCTTATTAATTATCTCTTTCAATTTTTTCCTGTCTCTTGCTAACTTCTGTGCTGCCTGGTCTCTGATGTTATTTCTTGTCAATATCTCTCCTATAATATCTTTCGAAGTCTGTTTTGGTCTTTCTCTTTTTTTCTTGTTTTGTATTATTGCACTCCACACTACTTTTGTTTGTTAATCTTAGGGCATTCCTAATAGTCAACCATACCACGCTCATTGTTTTTCTCCTATGTCATTATGAATGCTCTCCATTTTCACTCTGTTTCTTATTTATTCGTTCCTGATTTTATCCCTTATAGTAGCTCCTTCCACTCTTCTTGAATATTTCTTTTCCGCCGCCTGTATTCTGCTTCTTATTGTCTTATTCATCAACCTTGATTCACTACTATATATTAATATAGGCCTATGCACTGTTTTTACCTCCGCCAATAAGATAAAACTAGAGAATCCAAATGCTTTTTTCATAGTGATAAATTTATTTTTCCATCAAATGGAACATCTGAAGATAAGTGTTTCAAAGGCGTTGACATCAATAAATTGGCTGGTGCCAGTATCTCAGGCTGTCTGTTTTTTGAATATATGACACACAATGGTCTACTATTCAAAATTCCTTCAATCCGAACTAAAACTGTCAAAAATCCCTCACATGTTTATAATTGATTACATATCACTCGGTACAATTGCGTTTTACTACTCTTCAAATCAGATTCTCATATTCCGCTCAGGTGCGGGGAAGCTGGTGCTATGATTTTCCAATTTATTCCATAATTTGTTAATTAATTTGAAAAACAAGTTTTGAAATTATCTGAGGTAACAAGTGCCCACAGTTCATCAAGGTGAGCTTTGGCTCCGACAAAATTTGCCGCATCATCAGAATACATAACTGACTTTGACTCACGTCGTGATATAGATCTTTTTAATGCAGATATAAATCCTACTGTTAACAAATCTGGTACAACATCCGTAAACCGTTTGAGCATGTTTCACCTTTCGTCTGACAAGTGTAACTTTCAAAGGTACAAAATAATCTACCCCGCAATAAACAAACGCTCTCGTTTGACAAACTCTATAGAAAGGTAAATCAGTTATTTTTGGCGTTTAATTTCTAGGACAAACTTGAAAACAATGATTACATTTGTGCAAACATTTTTAATAACATTTCGGGCTGACATTATCCAAAATTTTTTGGCTCAAAAAAGATGCTAGAAGTGTACAATCCGCATAAAAATATATTTTATGATAATGATGCACAATCAAATTTACAATATGGTCGTTCTTTAAATGCAAAATTTGCTGTTTAGTTTCAGAAAAAAAATCTGAATTCGAGAGCCACCCTCCAATCCTTAATAAATTTTCATTTATAGACAAGGGAAGCTCACAAAACGGCTTCTTTAGCTGTTAATTCTTTCTCACAGTATTAAATTCGTTTGTAAAATGAAATTTTTGCACCTCAAATATTATCATCTTCTCCGCTCTATTCACATCTTCCGTTAAAATTTATTCAGAGCAAGGGAGCATTTTGATAAATATTAAAATATTTACAACGATTCTCAATAATTTTGACCGTGTAGAAACTCGATTTGCTATCTCATGAACAACAGATTCATATTTTGTTGTCGTCATAAGAGTTTTGATTTTGAATTCAGGAGTTTCCTACTCTTTATTAGGGACAAATGCCTGGAGAGGCCATGAACTTGGTGATAAGCTTAGCCACGAGGGCCGCTCCCACCTAAGATCATGATATTATAATTTCGAGGGTAACATTACCCTTGATAAACAATCAGATAGATTTTCTTCACCCGTTACATGATGAAAACTTTCAGGAGCAAGATTTTCCTGAATCTGCGCTACCCTTTTTCCAATAAATACTGACCATTGATGAACTGAAGAATGAATCCATGTTAAAGCAATAGTTGAGTCAGAAAATGCAAAAATTCCAGAAATTTGATATCGAACATTGTAAATATTGGAAATTACTCCTATCAATTTTGCCAACAAAACCGCCGCACACAACTCAAGACGTGCCAAAGTAATTATTTTTGCAAGAGCTACTTCTGATTTGGAACATAACAAAGCTACAGATGTCTCTCTCTCTCCACTAATTACATGCATGTAAATAGCGCAATCGTATGCCTTCATGCATGCATCACAAAACCGAGCCAAACGCACAGTGCAATCGGTTAAAACGTTTACATGTCGTGGTATGATTAATTCTGAGAGAAGCTGTAGCTTTTCAACAAATTCAGAATACGATTTTACAATGTTTCTAGATGGCATTTCATCCCAATATACTTCATAATTCCACAGTTCTTCAATAAGTGATTTGTCATAAAGAATAACAGATGGAACTAAATCGAGAATGTCGAATAATCTAGCAGCTGTTGAGAGAATTTTTTTTTTTTTGTACAATTTTGATTTAGTTCACAAATTTTAAACTAAAATATATTTCTAAATGGACACCAAGCCAATTCTGAAATTTCTGAATATAATTCATTAGCAAATTCCAAAGAAGCTCTATGAGACATTGGCAATTCGTTTAATACCTCTAAACAATCACTAGACCATTTCACCAATTCAAATATTCCTGCTTCAAGGAACTCAATTAGTTGTTGTTACAAACCAATTGCTTCTTCTACATTTATTTCAGAAATTACCAAATCGTCCATATATAGATTCGATTCAGCCACCATTGCTGCTTCAGGAAAATTATGTAATTCAACTGAAGCCAATGGAGACATCTCACACTTAAAAAAAAAAATTGTTTTCGTGGAATATACTCCAAGATATTCATACTCGTACAAATTATTGAGTCTGAAAAGTTTGTAGTTCCCGAGAAATAATTTTTTCGAAATTACTTTAGATTTTTGAATTTATTTGTGACGTCAGAAACTAAAACTTGTATTGTGTGAATGCACACTTTCACTCTAGCGGACAACAGTGTAAGCTTGTTACAAAATTGAGTGAACAGAAGCACGTGTTCATTGTTTATGATTGTTTGAATTTGGTTAAGTACGCAGATTGTTATTATTGAAGATGGAAGCTGGTTTTGAGCAAGGAAATTCAAATAATTTGCCTAAAATTGATTTTATTATGGTGAATAACTTTTTTATCAAGAATGTGGATTATCGAAACGCTGGAGTGCAAAATGTAAAAATGAAAAGGTATGATTTTATATTTATTTCTCTAACCCTTATCACTACTTATTATTGTTATTATATAGAGCAGCAAGAAAAGATTATGGAGACAATGCCATAGGATATGTGCAGTTGAAGCAAGAAAACGATATGTGTATTATCAAGGGAAAAACTACTCCAGAGCACTGTGTAACTAGTAAGGGTTATGCAGTCACTGTTACAGTGAAAGAAAATGAGGGAGTCATTAGCTGCGAATGTCATGACTGTTTAGCATCTGGTGGTAAGACATTTATTAAATATTTCAATCTATTATTCAGTAACTTTTTAAATGAAAATTTCAGGAGGTTGTAAGCATGCAGTTGCCTTTTTAATGTGGCTTCACAGGAGGAGTGAAAAGCCGTCAGTTACATCAGTAACTTGCTATTGGCGTACTTCAAAGCTTTCTAAAGGTGGAAAAAGTGAAAAAGTTTGAAAGGAAGTACCATATCAGAAATATATGGTCAGAAAATGCAATGCACTTCAGAATTAAAAAAAGGTGATTGTCGTACAAAATTTTTGGAACAAGGTCGTTTATATGACAGCCAGAGCTTGTTATTTCAGCTGTTTGAAGAAGATGCAGTTGAGAAAGTTTCTTTACACTGTTTAAGTATAAAATACGAAGAATATCTGAAGAAAAACAGCCTTCAGGCAGATGCAGATCATTTTGTCGAATACTGCAAAGAGACAATGAAAGCTGATGACTGTGTGGCAATGCAGAATATAACAATAAATCAGCACAAAACATCAAAGTGGTATGCAGCACGTTTCGCTAGAATTACCGCATCGGAAGTTTTTGAAGCATCAAGGTGCAAAACATTTGATGGGAGTTTAACAGAAGCAGTATTTGGATCTTCAAAAATAACCAGTGACAGTATGGAACAAGGACTCCGATTGGAAGAAGCGGTACTCTATTATGTTGCAAAGAAATTGAAAATAAATATAAAAGAATGTGGGCTTGTGATCAAGCCTGAGTATCCTATATTTGGTGCATCTCCTGATGGCATCACAGAGAAACTCTGAATTGAAGTAAAGTGTCCTTCCAAAGCAAAATCAGTGGGGAATTATGTGGGTCCAAACAATAAACTTTGTCCGAAGCCGTTTGCGCAGCTTCAAATGGAAATGTTTCTCACTGAAAAGTAGCACGGACTTTTGTGTGTAGCATCACCTAAATTTGGAGTTGATGAACAAGTAAATATTGTAGAAATTGGATTAGATAAAGAATTCTGTGAAATTATGATGAAGGATGCTTATAGTTTTTGGAAAAATGCAATATTCAATAAAATTGTGCAGTAGAATGAATTTTTATTATATGTAAATATTTTTTCATAATACCTGCATTGAAACAACGCGTTTCAACGCCTGTTTTGTCAGTCGAAACAACACAATTGCAGACAAATGCGAGTGTAGCCGGGCAGGAACAAGCTTGTTTCTGCCCGCTGAATAAATTTTTTACATCGTTCTATCCCTGGCAGAGTCGCATTTGTTCATTGTCAATCTCTAAATGAAAATCATATAACCTTAGTTAATTTGACAGTTGTTGTATTCGGAACTGTAAATTGAATTAAAAAGACGAGTAGTTCCAAGATAAAAAGTATTAATACGACAATTTTAAGTACACTACAACATCTTATTGATGAAGCACAAGCAGCTACTCTCGACTTGTTACCTGCAAAATCAAAAGAAAAATATTTACTTTGTTATGACAAATTTGTATTGTGGAAAGTTTCAATGCAGGTATTATGAAAAATACAGTGTGTGGCACGGGACAAAACACGATTTCAGCCGAGGGTGATGCCGGCCCTCGCTTCGCTCGGGCAAGCAATGCTCACCCTCAGCTGAAATCGTCTTGTTTCGTCCCTAGTCACACAATATACTATTTTTATTTGATTAGTAACCCTTGTACATTAACAATACCACAGGCAATTATAATTATAAAATCTAGCCAAGGTATCAATTTGGAGTGAACACAAGCATGGGGCGTAAGTATTTTAAATTCTCTCAACCTTCTTATGACTCTTTCGATGTGGATTCGCAGAGCCGCTTTTCGTTTACTGTGTACCACTTCTTCTCTACTTAGTTTTTCACCAGGAACTGTTGACGGTGGTCTCACCAATACACAATTTTTAGTGATTAATTGTTGAGATATATTTTTAAAACCTCTGTCAGCCATAACAGCACAATTTGACGGCAATATATTTAGATATCCGCATTTCTCGACTATATCAGTATCGGTAGTTCGTCCACCATAACCTTTCGATATGAAGTTAATTAATCCGTGTGGAATTGATGAGATCAAATATTTGATCGTATTGCATTTTTTATAGTTGCTCCATGTCTGCGCTTGAATGTATGCGTTTGATGGAGTTTGAATTTCAATTTCCAGACAGTCAATAATGGACTGTACATTTCTATATCTGACAGAAAAATGAATTGGCTGCTTTAATTTTATTAATCGAGCATCAGGCCAGAAAATGAAATCTTCAAAAAATTCGCCTAATTTAGGAAGAGTGGAAATCAAACTTCTTGAAATATTTGATTTACTCACGCCAAATTCAATAGAAAGGCGACTATGTTCATTATAGAATTGTCTTCATTAGTTTCTTTTCTACCTATTCTAATATTTTTGAGTGGAGAAGAGTCAGTAGATGATGATGGTATGTATAAGGACTCATTCTCTGAAGGCGAATTAGAACTGGAGCTTTCTGATTTTTCAGATATTTTAACTAATTTACCATCAGTTTTAAAAGTTGTTTGTATCGCAGCGTCCTTGAATAATTTAATTTCTGTCTGAGTCAATTGATCTTTCGTCGAGGAATGGCTAATTGATTGGAACTGATCCATTTTAGCTTCGGATGTTTAAAGTGTATCTTCTCCCATAATTTCTGATGTACTAGGATCATCAAATCTTAGTTTTTTCCTAATAGCCAAAGTTTGCCTAATATCTTCTTTTCGTTTTTCTGCCGATTTTGATATTTGAGACTGCATGAAGTCTATATCATTGGATGACAGATTCATGTGTGGTACAACATCATTCTTCATTCTTAATCTAGTACCGACTATTTTGAACTCTAACCAATTTTCGGCATCATTTTCAAGCTGCAACACGAAAATAATCAGCTTTAGTATTTAACAATCCCCGCATAATCATATAATCCTGTAAAATAAACGAAAATGAGCTGAGAAACGATGGCCAAACATTATTATAAATTGAATAATAATTTCTGAAATAATTTACATTATCAGCTGAAGAAACGTCGCAAAACGGAGGTACCACGCCCATAATAATATTTGTTTCCAAGTTTCGTCTATCTTATGTTTCATCAAACACAAATTGGACTTACGTCAAAGTGATCTTCGCATACAAATCCATAGGAGCCTTTTAAAATTTTTCTTGCACCTATGGCTTCATGCCATTTTTCCCTGATCTGAGGTATCTGTGGAATCCGGATGAAAGTTTTTCTAGGTGTATTTATTGTATTGTTCTGACAAGAAGGCACCAAACAGTATTTTACTACCATTGTCGCTCTAAAATGTTCTCAATTAGTAATAAAAAATGAATCTAGAATATATTTAGCTCACATACCTTACAAGAGTAGTTTTGTCAACAAATCTCATTATTCAAAAAATATTTTGCTATAATTCTAGCACTTGTACGCAACACGTTCACTCGTCTACATTCAACGTAAAATAAATTCCAAGTCTTAGCGCCTGCCGATCAGTTTTGTGATGCGCATGTCTGGGATAACTTTTTGAGTGCGTACATATAACATTGAGCAATAATTTATCACGTCATAAAAAAATACCGCGAAACTTTATGTCGGAATTTATAAATGGAAAATAAATAATATTATAACTTTTTTACGGCAGTATCAAGTGTATGATATAAATTTTTCATATCAGCAAGAAAAAAAACCATAAAATTCTTAGTCACACTGTTCTCTAATTTTGATTTAGTCACCGTTTTCTCACATTTTTTTCATTAACATGGCACTAGCGGGCTACTTTACGCAGTTTTCTTTTGTGAAGCTCCTGTAATTTTATTGTGTAAGCTACCATTTTGTATTTTCTATTTTGTCAAAATTTCTACCTGCTTGTATGTTTGTTTGTTTTACGTTCTATCTCCTCACATTGTAGTCTCTCCGGTAGTCTGAGGATGATCACCCAGTGATCAAACCGGTAACTTGATCAAAATTAGAGAACAGTGTGATTAAGAATTTTTTGGTTTTTCATTAAAAAAGCCCTTACCAATTCCTAATATCAGTCACACTTGGGTTTTCCCTGTTTCCTTATTATTCATTAATTATTTCATCATAATTTTCTTTTGACATTGGGAACTGTCTGTACTTTTTTTCTAGAAAAATATTTTTTCTTGTGCCATTTTTAATGAATTACCTAATTCTCCTGAGTCTCGACAACTGGCAACACAACTGAATATTTACCGTCTCTCTCACGAACTACTGATTGCGAATACAGATTTTCGCACTCCACTTTATTCTCACTGAAAATTCTCTCAACAGAAACTTCATCTAAATCCCAAAACTTATGTGAAGTTATTTTCAAATATTCCAAAGAAAAAGCACAAATTGATGAAATTGTACCCACTTCATCCGCACTCATGTCACCTATAACGACATATCCAAACACAGTTTTAACTGCTGATGGCATATACGAATGTGGTGAAACAATCGTATGTCCTTCAAATGTATATGAAAATAGCTGAGCCCCAATAATTGAATCTATATTACCAGGAACATTCCAGGAATTATCTGCTGAAGTAATGTCTGCATAATTGTTTCTGATACAATCAGAATCTATAAATATAGTAGGAATTTTATCAGTAATACAATCTAATACTAAAGCTTGAATTTTTAATTGATTTCTAGAAATTCTAGGAGCAATTTCTCAATTTACGTAGCCCCTTGTAGGATACGACGCTGGATGGATCTAAATAGATGTTAAAAAGGATTGACTCACCCCTAGAGCTCAGAATGATGATGACAATATCATCAATCGATCAGAAACAAACCACTGATGCACAGGATATCAGAAAACTGAGGAAAAATATTGAAGAAACCAACCAAATAGTCTGACAATTACAGTGCAAAATCATGTACAGCATCCATGTGCTGTATTCTAAACGATATATATATATATATATATATATAAGCAATGTTGTGCTAGGAATATAATTATATTAGGTGAGAGTTACAAGCACTGAATAGTTGATTTTGACAGCTCCGGAAACAACTTTAATGAATAAAGCCAGTGTTTCGAATTACTCACGTGTGATTATAACCCTGATCTAGGAGGAACGAACTTACCTATGAAGAAAAGTTTAGAAAGTATAGTAGGAGAATCATTTGACGTTATCAATACTGATAACAGCATGACTGAAGTACCTATGATAATTCAAAACTTGAAATTCAAACGATCAAATACAGAATCGCAAAATTCTCATAGTGGTGTGAAACATAGATTCATCTTCTTGGATTCTAAACAAACCAACTCAGATTTGAATGATTCAAATACTATTACAAAAAAAAATGAAACAAATGAATCAAATGAAGGTATTTGTGATGAAACACAACAGAACTCTTCAATAACTGCTTCACATCTATCATCCAACTCAAGCTAAAACAACAACCTGTCCGAAACACTGAAAAATCTGACGTGAACATCACGTGATTTACTTTGTCGATCAGTTTATTGATCACATCATCATCATTCAATTGTTTGCTTATGGCATCAGCAACAATAGTTGCAATTCCACGTGTATTCGACATTTTTAGTACACACTATTTAACTTTCAACACTTTATACGGCAGTAAGAAAAAACTCTTGAACGGAGCAGCGGAGATTGCGTCTACTCGGGTCGATGCATCAAGTGAGTATATATATATATATATATATATATATATATATATATATATATATATATATATATATATATATATATATATATATATATATATATACATATTTCCTTCATAGGTATATATATATATATATATATATATATATATATATATATATATATATATATATATATATATATATATATATATATATATATATATATATATATATATATATATATATATATATATATATATATATATATATATATATATATATATATATATATATATATATATATATATATATACTCACTTGATGCATCGACTCGAGTAGACGCAATCTCCGCTGCTCCGTTCAAAAGTTTTTTCTTACTGCCGTATAAAGTGTTGAAAGTTAAATAGTGTGTACTAAAAATGTCGAATACACGTGGAATTGCAACTATTGTTGCTGATGCCATAAGCAAACAATTGAATGATGATGATGTGATCAATAAACTGATCGACAATGTAAATCACGTGATGTTCACGTCAGATTTTTCAGTGTTTCGGACAGGTTGTTGTTTTAGCTTGAGTTGGATGATAGATGTGGAGCAGTTATTGAAGAGTTCTGTTGTGTTTCATCACGAATACATTCATTTGATCCACTTGTTTCATTTCTTTTTGTAATAGTATTTAAATCATTCAAATCTGAGTTGGTTTGTTTAGAATCCAAGAAGATGAATCTATGTTTCACACCACTATGAGAATTTTGCGATTCTGTATTTGATCGTTTGAATTTCAAGTTTTGAATTATAATAGGTACTTCAGTCATGCTGTTATCATTATTGATAACGTCAAATGATTCTCCTACTATACTTTCCAAACTTTCCTTCATAGGTATATACAGGGTGTAACAGAAATAAGTACATTAATTTTAACCTGTGATGCAATTTGTCAAGCATAACAATTTTTCCTAATAACTTTTTTCCGTGAATCCTCTGGATACAGAGTAAAAATTCATCAAAGTTTTGTCAAAAATTTCATAGTGCGCCTATGGTTCAAACTGAATGTTCTTCATTTGTCGGAAGAATGACAGCTGTCGATTGTAAGGAGAATTTTGCAACTTTGAGCCATCGTAGTCTTGTCAATCATTCATTTGAAACTGGAAAAATATTAGTATTCTAGCAATACATTGTTATTCGCTCACCTCGATTATTCTATTTTTGTATATGTTGGAAGAAAGACTGAATTTGTCTCTGCAATCAACAATTTGGTCTTCTAGTCGTATTTTTATGTCATTTTTAAGAAGTTTGATTTTTATTTAGGGATTTCACGTATATTTTCGTATAGTACATTTCTTAAACATAAGATTGTCTGCACAAGTTCATTGCATTTGAATCAGCTGATTTGAATTGTCTGAAACTGTGTCACTGTGTCAGGAGAGTCAGACTGTGCTGCCATCTACAAGCAGTTCGAGAATTAGTTGCTGTTCCTTACCTACTTCATCAGAAACATAAAGAGTAAATCATTCAACGATTTATCTAAAGAAAACGGTAGAATATTGAATGGAATGTAATTCTAAATTAATTATTTCACGGAATAATTCGATAGAAATATTGCTACATGAAATTTTGGAGATTGTTTTTTCGAAGAACAGAAAATATAACCTATAAATGTATAAAACTGAATTTGGTAATTGATTTTAAATATTTTCTGAAATATATGATATAATATTTTGCTTATTCAGCAGATCAATTCACGGGGCATACTTTATTGAAACGACTTGAGTGTGAAGTGTGAAGTTTGTAATAATATGAGAAAAACTAATACACAGGTGCTTCATTCATAAATTGATGTATTTCATTCATCTCATCTGCCGTTTTACGTTCCAGATAAACGTTAGGTTCTGAATATTCCATGGTATTCTCATCGTAATGTATAAGTGCATAATATTTTGACATTAAATACATTACCATAACCACAATAATTCAATTTTTAGTGAAAAATGACAATTCGAGATCGTTCCAAATAAATTAGCTAAGCTAATCCTAAACTGCCCATGAAATCGTACACAGAGTTAATAAATTATAATCTGTTTTATTCCAGAATTTATTTGAAGGAATTGATAACTCACACATGTCAAAATCAATTATTGTTCTATTGCAACTGCTACTAGATCCGATAACTATGCACCCAAACGACTCGTTAAATCATAGGGGATAAAAAATGCTAAAAAAAGATGAGAATTCGGGAAAAAGTTACTAAGAAAAATTGTTAGGCTTGACGAGAACTATCACTGGTTAAAATTAATGTACTTATTTCTGTTACACCCTGTATATATACATATATATATATATATATATATATATATATATATATGTATATATATATATATATATATATATATATATATATATATATATATATATATATATATATATATATATATATATATATATATATATATATACTCACTTGATGCATCGACTCGAGTAGACGCAATCTCCGCTGCTCCGTTCAAGAGTTTTTTCTTACTGCCGTATAAAGTGTTGAAAGTTGAATAGTGTGTACTAAAAATGTCGAATACACGTGGAATTGCAACTATTGTTGCTGATGCCATAAGCAAACAATTGAATGATGATGATGTGATCAATAAACTGATCGACAAAATTTTCGAACGGGTTCAAGAACAACTTGCTGAGCAAAAATTGCATTATGAAGCAATCATCCAAAAAATATCGAATGATAACTTGGATCTCAAAGAGAAGCTCGATAGACAGGAACAATATTCCCGGAGGAACTGCCTAAGAATCTTCGGTATACCAGAAGAAAAGGAAGAAAATGCTGAGAAGAAGGTCAGTGATTTAGTGAACAATAATCTGTCACTCAACATCCCTTCCCATAATATTGAAAGATGTCATCGTGTTGGTAAAATTCGTCAGCCCTTGTCCCAAATAAATAAGTGTGTTAATGAAGATAGTGCTGTTATCCCAAAATTTCGCCCACGGCCTATTATTGTCAAGTTTTTTTCATATAAAACGCGTGATCTTGTTTTAAAATCCAGATCAAAATTAAAAGGTTTGAAAATAACGATCAAAGAAGATTTAACAAAGAAAAGGTTGGAAGTTTTGCAATCATTCTCAAGCAAATTTGGCTTCAAAAATGTTTGGTCCATTGATGGCAATATATATTATAAGACCGATGGAGTGATTAAAAAGGCCAACTTGTTCGATACATTTGAATCGTGAATGTATAGTTTCCTATTTCAAACTGAAACACCTATTTTTCATTTTGTATTTTTATATGGAGTAGCAAAATCTTCATACTGTATATTTTTTTTGCACATATCATATTTTTGCCTAATTTGATGCATTATATTGGTTTTTGTTAAGTTCATTGCCCTATCATCGATTTGGCGAGTAGCAACAAACTAGCGTTTCGACCCGCTTCGCGGGTCTAAGCGCTAGGCTTCGCAGCTCCATATGTAAACCGCCTCCGGCAAAAAATAATTTCTTGATAAGATAAGTTCCAATTATAATTTCAGCCTACAGAATTCTCCTGCTCCATATTATATTTCTGAATTTTTGTGATTTTGTGAGAGAGATATATGTGATTTCACTCTTTTTTATAGACAATTTCCAATGTTATTTCATGTGTTTATCTGGAGAAAAATTATTGATCTCAACTCCTTCACGATTTACAGAGACTCTAGGCATCGCAGCTCCAAATATGTACCGCCTCTCTGACAAGAATTCTTCTTTGACAAGACCAATCCCGGATGTGAATTGAGCTCACGTAATTCCCCTGCTTCATATTATATTACTACACTTTTCTCTGCCCGTGATTATATTGATTGACAGTTTCCAATCATATTTGGGTATGAATCCTTAAGAAAATCATCCATTTCATTCCCTTCAAGGATTAGCGACGAGATGGCAAGATTGTTTCTCTAGTAGAACGATCTCTTCAAAAGAACCACTCTTGCCGCACAATTTCCAATATTATACACAGGTCTTGATATTTACCAGTCAGGGTATTCATCATTAAAGCAGCTCATTAGTTATTTGAGCTACTACAGACGGCCTTACGATCGACAGAATAGGTGTGCGCGAGAAAAAGAAAATGTGCATCAGAAAGACAAGAAACAGCGATTCGAATCATTCAAGTCTGGATTGAATATTTAATTTTATATCCCAAAATTTATTGATACATAGCACTCAATATCAATAATATTCAAAATATTGCCATCAAATAGCAATAGAATATCTAATATTTCATAATAATAATCTCCCTTGAACTATTATCATAAGTAGATTTATAATCATCAACTACAATATATTACAGCTTCTCACATCTTGAGGAACTGATAATAACTAAATACTTGAATAAGAGTCAACCCCTTACCAACAGTAGTGGGATGCTAGTGTTAAGACCTGTATATAAGACCGTGATGCGTGGATTAACATGCTCTATTTTTGCATCGAAAACTGCTAAAGTACGATATCCATGAAATAGTCAGTCCATCGATTGCAACAATCAACCATAGATCACAATTGGAATTAAGTAAATGACAACAATAATTTTCAGTAAGTTTTTATCGTTTATCTCATGAATTAACAATAACTTCAAGATTAAAGTCAAAATTGAGTTGATCACAACAAATGATTGTTGCCCGTGATAATCTACAATCGATGATTGCTACTCAGGAATTATTGTTGATTATAAGATCATGATAACCACTACAATAACAAACTAGTTTGAAAGAGTCATGTGATTATAATGAAAATATTATTGAATACAACAATCAAACCATTTTTTCCAACAATAAAATTGTGGATTTGAGTATACAATTTGGTCGTAGCCTTAAAACAACAGTATAAGGTAACCAAAATGTCCAAACTATCAATTATAACAATACCAATGTTGATGAAAATAATGACTTGTTGATTATAACAAAGAAATTGCTGTTGCAGTCTTGTTGATGAGAACAGTAAAATTATTCATTAAATCAATATTAGTTGTTCAAAGTGCCTATTTAATAAAATACAATATTAAGGAATTGATCAAAATAATGAAATTGATGAATGTAGCAATGTAAATGTTGACAGCTGTTGTATCGTCTGACTACTCGTCATCCGATTCCTTAATATCTAACAAAAAACTATTGTTCTTCACAATTACAATATATTTCAATAACAGATATTATGAACAAACACTAAAAGAAAAATAATATCTGACTCTCACAGAATATCTCTATTCACTCTTTCTTACGCACGCGCCTGCGCACGCGCACCCGAGCGTCAACGTCACACCTAACAATGTTACCAACTGTAAGAATAGATGTCTGTGTTGATTGTTTCAATGACATTCATTAAAATCAGCTGATTACAACAGTAAATTTCTACTTGCAGCAACCCGTATCATCTATCAACATTTTCCGCGAAGACCCTTTCTTGAATAACTACGTCTAATCTGAGAATAAAGTATTGAATCTATCCACATCATGTGTCTCCTACACTTCTTGAGAAATCAATTTTTTTAAATCCCATATATGATTTCTCTCAACTACTACAATATATTTCAATAACAGATATTATGAACAAACACTAAAAGAAAAATAATATCTGACTCTCACAAAATATCTCTATCCACTCTTTCTTACGCACGCGCCTGCGCACGCGCACCCGAGAGTCCACGTCACACCCAACAATGTTACCAACTGTTGGAATTAGATGTCTGTGTTCATTGTTTCAATGACATTCATTAAAATCAGCTGATTACAACAGTAAAATTTCACTTGCAGCAACCTGTATCATCTATCAACATTTTTCGCAAAAACCCTTTCTTGAATACGTATAATCTGAGAATGAAGCACTGAATCTATCCATATCATGTGTCTCCTACATTTCTTGAGAAATTAATTTTTTCCAATCCCATATATGATTTTTCTCATCGATATTACCGATTATTATTAAATTGGAAGTTCCAACCAATAATTCTTATTTCGTTTTATCTTCGTTCACGTCATCTACCATTTTATCGTATTTGTAGTTTTTAAATACAAAGATATATTTTGTTGACGTTTAATAAAATTGTACAATTTGAGGCAAAGAATATCCAAAAAGCCATGAATCTCGTTAATATTCGACAATTTGACAGGCCTGTATGTAAGTAGATGAGTTAATTTGGTTCTAAAATCTTGTTCGTATATGTCTATTCTTACAAGGGTCTTATCTATGGGTTATTGAAATTTAGTCCTAAAATGTACCACTAATAGCAGTGATGCACGTTTCAACTTTCAGTTTAAAATCTCATGGTCCTTGCAATATATATATATATATATATATATATATATATATATATATATATATATATATATATATATATATATATATATATATATATCTATGTCTGATTTATTCATTTGAAACGTAAATAGAGCAAAAATGTTTGAATTGAATAATTCGTACAACGCTATTATTGAAGACTTCTTCAAGAAGAGAATCATTTGAAAAAAGCATTATTCAGGTTCTTATCTTCTGTAGTCCATTTAGGCTATGTTTGTTGTGTACAACCTGTGTACAATAATGAGCTCATGATTCCAACAATCACACTCTAGTCTCTAGTACATACATCAGAATTGCCTATACTACGTATTAAAACATTAGCTCATAAAATGAATCAACATTAGAGCCTAGACTATTAGATGTCAAAAATTACAGATCAAAGTTTTAGAACCACTGAGATTTGCTACTCTCCCCAATGCACTTAATATGTCAGAGTCATCAAGAAAATATTTCATATCCAATTTTGTATACCAATTGAATAGGAACATCCACACTAGATAAAAAATTAGTGTTCTTTGATATTGTAATAGAATGATATGTATTATATAGAACATTTACGTACAGTTTATTCCAGTTATATGTTATAATTTACATTTTTCAAAAAATAAATGATGACAATCATCGTTCTCACCCAAGCTTAGTGTGTTTCATCAGCTCTAGTAAAACTACTCTCTACATAACCTTAAATACGAGGTTATCGAAAATATTCATACTCTAATAGATATTCATTGAGTGATGTATGATTTATATCTTTCCACAAGTACAAAATATTGATTGATAGCTCCATTATCGTAATATTATAATCAGTTGATTATTGCTTGTTTCATTGTTGACTCAAGCTGAATGTTCGATTGGCTGGGTTTATCAAGTCTTCAACTCAAATTTATTCAACTGAAAGAGATGTGAGAATAGCATAAACTAAACTATTACTAAACAATATCGAAAATCTAAATGAATACTCGTGTATTGTTGAATATTTACCACATGTACCAGCTAAACTATACTTGACATGTTTCAAACTTCATTCAATCTTCAGTACTTATTTCATCCACAACAGAGAAACATCATTAATCAAAATATCCCTTGATTATAAGAATCGATTTCTTTATAACAATTATATGTTGAAATCATTCTATAACTTAGCCAACAACTAATCCATGTTGCGATCAGGCATATTCTGCGTTAAAAATGCATGAATATCGTGACATATTACTTGATTTCAAAAAATGTTTGAGCATAGCCTAAAAAATATTACATAAAATTGTCATTATATTAATATTATTCAATTAAACTACTTACTTTCTATTCATTAGATGTGTACATTGTTGAAACTGGAATTGGAATTTTGCGTAAAAGCGAGTACGCATGTACATTCTGGGAAATAAGTTGGCAATACTGAATTTATTGAAATGTCAAAAAAATAGTAATTTTAATATTTAAGCATAATATTAGCTTAAAATGTATCACAAGTGATTTGCTCATGTTTGTTATGAATGTATTAATACATAAATTTGTGAAAATTTTTCTCATCCTGCAATATTCAATGAAATAATATTGAAACCTAAACGTCAAAGCTTACAGATATCATCGATGTTCAACAATTATTTGTACATGCCTACTATGTCCAGGAGGAATTTTTGACGGTTTTTGATTTTTTACACGAAACCTATAAGACTGAAAAAATTGAGACCCCCAAAAGGCACTGCTCGTCAAGAATATCAAATTTATAAAAAAAAATCATGTAAATCAGAGTTCTCGTTTAGGCTGTAGCCGTGGTTAACTGAAAGTGTATCTTATGCCTTTTAGTATATAAGACTAGCGCTTGGCCTGCTACGCAGGCCTAAGCCCTAGGCTTCGCAGCTCGATATGTGAACCGCCTCCGGCAAAAATTCTGTCTCTATAAGATGAATTCCAAGTATATTTTTAGCTCACAAAATCCTTCTGTTCCATATCATATTTGTGCATTTCTCTCTACTCGTGATTTCACTGTTTTTTATTGACAATTCTCAATATCATTTCATGTTTTCATCAATCGGATAAATTGATTCCAACTTTTTCCGAATTACAAAGTCTAAATTCAAAACTTCACAGCGAGATAACATGTCTGTGTCATGTTTCGCATATTCTCAGTCATTGCTTTACTGTTTTCGAATACAAATTAGAGTATTAGTTATTACAACTCATGTAATCCTTCTGTTTCATCTTGATGACATACTTACATCCCTACAATTCGCTTCGCTCGTCAATTTGTATGTCATCACAATCTTACTGTCTCCTGTGCAAATCTCAATATTATTTTGAATAGATATGGTTGATAATGCTGACTGAAATGATGCATGTACATCGAATATACAAAAAGATGGTTACTCTAGGAGAAACCGAGAATATCGAGTGGAAAAGTGGAAAATAATTTCAGTTGAAATTTTGTGTTTTCATCACTTACTATCATTATCCTAAATATTTCTCCTAGGAGAATCATTCAGTTGATTTCTTCCATGAATAAGCGTATCTGATTTCTGAGCTCAATTGCGGGATTGATAGAGTGTCTATTAAGCAGGACTATTTTCTCCGTAGTAACATTTATTCCTAATAGATTTTCTTCTAAATCACTGCTCTGAGTCAGCTCCAATTGTGCATTCAAAGAATCATGCATGTTCCATGTTCCTCCAGTAATAATTCTGGAGCTCACGCACTTTGATATACTTTTGCCTCCCAAAGACATGTTTTTTATCCATTCAGTCATTACTCCGGCATTCAAAAGCCCACGCTACATGTTTTGACTGCTTATATATAGCTACAATATCCAATTTCCTTTGGAATTGTAATAATACTTGTAATCAAATCAATTCAACATGTGTCTCAAACTCTTCTGCGATAAAAATAACATTTTTCCTCCAAAATAGCTAATAAAAAAAAAATAACATCAAAGGCCATCAAAAAATCCACTTGGATATATTTTGACTATTTTCTATTCCAATTGAGGGCACTTTAAAGTCATTATGGGACAACAATTCAAGGATTTTAATTGGCCGATATACGGCTTTGGCTATCCGTCAGTTGCATTAACTCATAGCCGTTCATTAATTATGATAAATGAATTTGTGCAGTATGAAAATGAAGCTTACATATGGCAATATAATTCTATTTTATTTATTTTATTCATTGAATTTTTCCAAAAGAGCATTTAATGTAAATAAATTGTGTTTATATCTTTGCCAATCAGTAGGCTTAAATTGTGGTCCCATAGACGTCTTAGCACCGTTCTTGGCTAGAATGAGCTATGAAATATTCCATATTACTTTGCAATGTACGTTCACCTCAAAAAAAGGCCTAAAACTATTTCTGTTGAACGATTTTTTTTTTTTTTTTGAAATGTCAGAAAATTAAAACTGTTATACGCTAATAAAATGCAATCACCAGAGTATTTATCTCTTCCTCAACTGCGCATTGGAACATCAGTAAAATATGAAGATCCAGAGATTGATAAATATTGGGGCCTAGATAATGAGATGCTAAGAACTCGAGATCCAAATTTTAGAACTTCTCACATGATTCTTGCGAATGTTTGAAGCACATAGTGATGACAACAATATGTCCAAACAAAATTGAACATTGTTGTGTGAGAGACATGGAATATATAGTTTTGTCTCAGTGTCAATATGCTGGCTTTGTGATTTGGAAGTCGTGGGATCGAACTCTACCGAAGTAGAAGAAGTTGGTAGAATTTATACTGAATTATAATGTACTCTGTGGCGTACTCTCCAAGAGTGAGAACTGAGAGTAACCGTATTGCGACGAATGGTAACAGTATTCTCAGAGAATATCAGTCAATTTCACAGATTGCCTGGTGCACTCTTAGCAGGTGAAAGGCGTGACTGATATTCATTTACCTATGATATTTGGAATATACTGTTTTCTAAGAGAAACTATGCTCCAATAATTTTTTTCAAATTCATCAAAAGTTGATGAAATTTCTGGAATTGACTCCATTTTTGGAAGAAATGATGGAAAATTCACAAGAAAAATTAAACTATGCCAACAATGAAACAGGTTTTCCGAGATATTACGTGGCTTTCTTAAGAACTTCTAAGCATGCGGAATAAGTATTATTCTATTGTGACTGTAGAAAAATATTTTTTTGGTTCTTTCACCTGCTTAACCAAAGTAGTATTTTATATTTCTCCCAAAGTTATACAATCTGGAAAAATATTCCCTAATAATATTGACTTCCCAATTTATCATTTTCCAATTTATGATATCACAAATGAATGTAAGATATGTTTACGGAATGACTCATAGTGA
Organism: Dromius quadrimaculatus; assembly: GCA_963989225.1. Taxonomy (NCBI): domain Eukaryota; kingdom Metazoa; phylum Arthropoda; class Insecta; order Coleoptera; family Carabidae; genus Dromius; species Dromius quadrimaculatus. The sequence goes on along the minus strand of OZ022326.1, from coordinate 27,651,945 downwards.
GTGTGAGCACACCATTTCTTTCAAGACAACGCTGCTAGGGCGTTTACTTCATCAAATACAAAAACTTTTAGTATTTATTCTCAACCAATGTCTTCTTGATTGGAACTAAAAATTATTATAGATTACTAATACACTAATTGTTCGATATGTCAGTTAGAAACAGTCCAAGAGCTCTTATGGGACTACGATTCATTCTACCATGCTGGCAAAAATACAGACACGATTCACTCCCAGTAAATATACATAATTTGGACCACACTCTCTAAAAATTGGATCAAGTCATAAGAGCAATAATTATATACATATACCTTTCGAACAAATCCATTTTTAATCTTCTGTCTGCATACATTTGATAAAAATATTCGATGCACGACTAACAGTTGATGTTAGCCAAGTACGATTCTGTGCTGATATGAAATTTGTTCGCATTTCTGCCTATCAGAGATCTCTAATCGAAGTCCTATAAGAGCCTTGAGCAGGTCTCAACTGTAATAGACTGTATTTTGATGAGAACAACACTATTCTAATCGTCATTTTGATTAAGAACTGTCCAAAGATTGTTATGGGACTACGATTCAAGCGTTCTAATTGACTTATATTTGAACTAATTTCACAATAGCACAATAATAGCACTTAGTTTGTCAGTTGCTCATTAATTATCATGAATAGATTGGTTCAAAGATTGAAATTTGTATCCATTCAGTTAATATATGAGTATACTCCTTGCTTTTATTTCTTGGATTCAATCACATCAAAGTTGTTGTGAACTCTGAATTCATTGTGAGTGAATCATGTTCGCGGCTCAGTCATTTAGAAGACTTGAATCTTAATGCCGTGGGAGCTCTTGGACTGTTCTTGAAACACATGAACTATAGGCGGAAGTGCTATTGATAACTTTAAACAATTATTCATTGGACTTGATACATTTCCTGCAACGTACTATTTCATACATTGTTACCTATTATACAGAATGATACAATCTTTAAGAATCTATTATTGTCTCATTTTCAATTTGAAACAGTTTTTCTACCATGGCATTCTGGTATCTGTGAATATATAAAATTTTCTTAACCTAAAGACGATGTTTTTGCAATTTTCGGCCTTTTTATCTAAGCTGTAATGAAAGATTTCTTGAAGAATGTCAATCCAATGTTTGTAAATTCAATTCATCAAAAAGTGACAACAAATACTTTCCTTGACAACGTTGATGATTATGGAATCCTGCAGCATCTGCATCTCTTACCGCAAGTTCATAATTTCTGCTTCAGGATCTCTAACGCGGGTTAACAATTCCTCAAGAACCACGTAAATAAAACATCAGTCATCCTTAACACAATAATTAATGTATAAGCTATAAAATCTTCTGTAGAAAAAAATGCAAATGGGAAATGACTTTAGCTCTTATACATCAACAAAACTTTTATTCACATGGAAAAGTTCATTAAAATTAGCTTCCGATAATCACACTTCTAGACTACGTATACCTCTGCAGCAGTCGATTTGCAATGGACGACTGACGCATCCACACAAACAGTCCAGAAACATAGGCCTTTAAAATGACTGAATCTCTGAGTCTTATAATCAGTACCCTGATTTAAAATTCCGATTCACAATGATTGTATTTCAATATTTTGATGTATATTTAGTCTACATCTATTGGAATGGAGATGAACTATTATTCTGGCTTCATTCAGTCAATCAACAATAGATTATTGTTCAGTCAAAAAACGTATTTTAAATCCAATATCTTATCATATTTGTAGTGTGTAGATACAAAGATATATGTTTATGTACAAATTGAGGCGAATAATATTTGAAAAGCCATAATAGTCCAGTCAAAATAGACATTCACCCTTGCATAAATTCCCAAGAAGCTGAAAATTGGCATGAGCGTTAGGGATACCATTATGATAAAGTTGTGGTAAGTCTCTATTGATCCTATGTGTGCAAAAAATTTCATGCGAGATCAAAGTTCGTAGTAATGGGTTTTTCGGATTTTGCAACGAAATTGTCAGTTCTATGATAGAAATAGCTTTGACAAAAATTATAGATCTTCTAATTCTCTACAAAAAGGTTGCTCACACTTTTCTCTCAAGGTTCACCATTTCTGAGAAAATGCCATTCTAAAGCCATATTCTCCATGACATGCACACGTTTTCACGCCACCTATGAGGTATTGTACTTGGCGCGTATTTTTCGTCGTGGCTTTTCCGGTAGTCCTTTTCCTCGGTCTTCATATTGAAGTTCAATATAATATTAAGTCTTGTTATTCAACTGCTTCTTGTTATTCTTCATCTTCCTGAGTTGACGTAAATTGTTCCAACGGCGATACATCAGTTGTTTCGTCGTTGATGTAAGGATCATCTTCTGTTAAAGACTCAGTAATTGAACACGACTGGTCTTCACAACTGGTGCATGCTGGTGAACAAAGTAATCCTATTTTTTGGAAGTTGCATTTCGAATTACATCCCATTTTGCAGTTGCAAAAAATAGTATTAGAGAGCTTTTCTGGTGCAGGTGGAAGTAGAGTGTGGATTGGTTGCAATACATCATCGATTAGCTTCCATCCCCATTTTTCTGGGCTTAGCTGATTACCAAGCCATCCATGAACTCGATAAAAATGTTGATGAGCAGAAGCCAAGGTTAGAGGAAGACAACCCAATTGAACACCGTTTTCATTGCGTGTATGTTTTGCAAAAGATACGTAGCGTAATTTATCTTTGCAAATAATTTAAAGTAAGTAACAGACGGGCACATGTACATAGGCAGCGTGATCATGCATATTATTGAAAATATAACTCTAGAATGGCTTTTTCCAAGAAATGGCAAGTCTAGGTAAAAAAAGTGTGAGAACTTTTTTTGTAGAGAATTGGAAGATCTATAATTTTTTCCTGACCGTTTTCTATCATGAAACTGACAATTTCGTTAAAAATTTGAAAAACCTATTTCTATGAGCTTTGACCTCAAATAAAATTTTTTGCACAAATGGGATCGATGGGAACTTCTCACAACTTCATCATAATGATATCTCTAACGTTCATGTCAATTTTCAGCTTCTTGGAAATTTATGCAATCGTATCCGTATTTTTAGGGCAAACTTGACCGGACTATAAATAGTCGGATAGAATTAGCATATCTTAGAGAAAAGTAATTTCTATTATCCATTTGTTAGTTCATAACATGACAGATAACATATCCCATTTGTCATTTTTTGCCATTTTTTCGAAAATTCATAACTTGTATTGTATTTATTAATTAGACTTCAAATTCTGACAGAATGTGGGTGAAGAATGATTCTAACACATGCATCAAATTTTCAGAAGATCAACTGTGAACTTTTGAAGATATGTTGAAAAAACTGAAAGAAGGCTCTTCCGGAAAACAGCCATTGAGAAGTTGTTAGATAACGTACTCTAATTTCACAAAAAGCTATTATTTTTTCAAGAAATACTCTACAATGTACCCGAATGGCGTTCTTTTTTAGCAAGTGAGAGTATGACGCCATCAAGTTACTTTGTAGAGTAACTCTTGACAAAGGAAATGCAATCTGTGAAATTGATCTTTGCTGGCTAACCATTTTTTATGGCCGTTTATCGGCAGGGCCTTTTTTTTGTTTTTTCAACATTTCTTGAAAAGTTCAAGTCGATATTCTGAAAAATTTGATGCGTATGTTGAAAGCTACTCTACCCACATTCTGTCAAAATTTTGAGTCCCAATAACAGATCAATGCAAGTTATGAATTTCCAAAAGAATGGCAAAATAATTACGATTTTTGCAATCAACCCAAAAACAGCTGGACTTATAAAGATTCGAAAGAACTTATTCGATCCGTCTTTCTATTGCGTACGTTTTTCAGTGGAACACTATTTTCCGTCAGATGCGTGGTTTTTCAGTAAAACGCAAAAAACCGTTTCTAGCAGTTTTTGACCTTTTGTTCGACAGCCTTTCTGACATTGTAGCCGCGTTCAGATGAAATATGTTATTTGTCACGTTATGAACTAACAAATACAAAAAAATTGAATTCAAATTATCAATTTTCTTGATTTTAGCATGTATTTGCGCTATTTTTGTCCGACTCAAATCTCATTATCATTAACCAGAATGACAGACTTATATATGAATTGATGAGCTAGATCTGATTCTGAGATCTAGTACGTATATGTCTATTACTGCAAGAGTCGTATCTAAAAGTTATAAAAATTTGATTCTAAAATCTGCCACTACGGGCAGTGATGCGCGCTCTAGCTTCTAATTTCTGATTTTATGGTCTTTGCAGTATATTTGTCTATGTCTGTATCAAAAACTAATTCATCCATTTGACACGTAGAGAGAGCACTCTTTAAATGTTCAAATGGAATAAAACGTACAATATTATTATTGAAGATACCTACAAGAAGAGTATCATTTGGAGAAAATATTTGTCCATGTACATATTTCTCTGTTTGTTTTGTACAAAAATTGACTCTTGATTCCAACAATCACACTCTAGTACCTAGTTTTTACCTCGAAATTGTATACTACGCCCTACTGAAAAATTAGCTCATGAAGCTGCAGTTTATGTATATTGATCAAACCAGGATCGAAAGCAGAATTATCGGAATACTATCTTATATCCAGTTTCATACACCAAGTGAAACAATACATTCATACTGAATTATCTATTATAAATACGAAGTTGATGGAAATACTTATACTCGAATAGAAATTAGTCACTTGCCATATATTGGATGTTATATATTTGAATACTTGTGGATTATTATACAGAAAAATGTAGGTACAGTTCATTGAGTGATGTATGATTTATGATTTATAACAAATCAAATATGATGATTGATGACTCAATTGTCATAATCAGATTTACTTACTTAATTTGACTGAGTTGTATGATACAGACTGATGATTCTCACAAATTTTGATTGATATAATCTCTTATTTGTTCATTCGTTGGAACTTTCAAAGTGCTAGCTTCATTGATAGCGAAAGGATATTAAAGTCAGCTCTTGATTGCTTGTACTGTTGTTGTATTAGCACAGAATGTTCGATTGGCTGGGTTTATCAAGATCCAAATTCAAATTTATCCAACTGAAAGAAGTGTGAGTTTAGTATAAACCAAACCAGCAATGAACAATATTAAAAATCAGAGTAGATACTCGTGTATTGTTGAATTTGTACCACATGTATCTTCCAAACTGTACTTGAAATGTTTCAATTCAATCTTCAATACTTATTCCATCCACAACAGAGAAACATCGTGAATTGAAATATCGTATCCAGAAAATAGTACAATTGAATGATGGATTTTTGAATAACAGATAATCAGTGTCAGTAATTGAAATTCACATCACTTGAGCAAGCGTTTTGAGTCACATTGTCCCAACAATATCACTACAAATCAATTATTGATTGTACGACTTCTTCAATCTCTTGAATTTATTGTATGCACGTTTCCTGAGATATTTGTGAATGTGATATAAATTGTCCAGTGTATTAATAACAACATGCCCATATTCCACTATTCTTCAAGATTTTTTCCAAGAATTCATCCAATTCTACGGTACGGAATACAAATTTAGTTGAATGATTATGTATACATACCCTTAAATAACCTTTTCTTTGTTCCATCTTTAATTATCCACTATATTCATCAAGTAAGAATAATATTTATCCGAAATGATTCTCAAAATTCATGTAAACGCTTTCGACAATATCTTAAAATGTCAAAAAGTTGAAATGTCATTTCAACAATTGAATATTAACATCAAGTCGCAATGATCAGAGCAGGACCAGCCACATTGGAACGATATTAAATGCTACGGACCCCGCAGCTTGCGATATCCACACACTAACGCCTGATAGAATGTAAAAAAAAAATGTCTCAGTGGAGTTGGGACCATAAAAGTATTTTTCCGAATGAAGGTAGGGCCTCTAGATAGAATTTGCTACAGAACGCAGGCTGACTTAATCCGGCGCTGTCGCAGAAGCCACGTTTACATTAGAGCGAAACAACTAATAAATGTTGGAGATATAAATTATTTAAAACAACTTTTCAGTAAATAAAATGCATCAGATGACATTTGCTCATGACTATCATGTACTCAACTATCATTTAAATTCATGTAGACTTAGTAGATTTTATGAAATCTACAGAAATATTTTACAGTTTGACATGTCAAAGTGACGTTTTCGAGATATATTAAAAAGCATGGATCACAGAAGAGCGACAAAATTTATAAAAGTTAAACTTATAAATTATTTAAAATACCTTTTTAACAATTGAATTGTATCACAGGACATTTGCTCATGCATATTAAACATTAAACTAATGTTAAAATTGACGTAAAAATAACAGAAATAATAAAATTTATAGAAATGTTTTCGAAATTGAAATGTCAGAATGACGTGTGATTTTGTATACCCCTGTTGAACAGATGACAAAAAGATATTGGCTCGTTGATCAACGAAAATTTTGGCCGTTTTTAATTTTTCCTGAAAATACTATAAGTACCAAAAATATGAGACCCCCGGAAGGCACTCGTCCTTATGAATATCTATCGAATGTAAAAAATTTCATAAAAATTCATCAATAAATACGACCTGTAGAAGAGCGCAAAAAAGTGATTACCCTATAGTCAGAGAATTAAGCCTTTTAGTATATAGTAACTAGCGTTTCGACCTGCTTCGCAGGTCTAAGCGCTAGGCTTCGCAGCTCCATATGTGAACCGCCTCCGGCAAAAATAATTTCTCAATAAGATTAGTCCCAATCATAATTTCAGCGTACAGAATTCTCCTGCTCCATATTATATTTCTGCATTTTTCCCTATTCGTGATTTCACTCTTTTTTATAGACAATACTCAATGTTATTCCATGTATTTATCTAGAGAAAAATTATTGATTTCAACTTCTTCACGAATTACAGAGACTCTAAGCGTCGCAGCTCCAAATATGTACTGCCTCTCTAGAATTCTGTTTTGACAAGATCAATCTCGGATGTGAATGGAGCTCACGTAATTTCCCTGCTTTATATCATATTACTACACTTTTCTCCGCCCGTGATTACATTGATTGACAGTTGTCAATCATATTTAAGTATAAATCCTCAAGAAAATCATCGATTTAATTCCCTGTAAGGATTAGGGACAAGATGGCGAGATTGTTTCTCTAGTAGAACTTTATTTTCAAAAGAATCACTCTTGCCGCACAATCTCCAATATTATACATAGGTCTTGATACTCACCAGTAAAAGTATTCATCATTGAAGCAGCTTATTAGTTAATCAAACTAACACAGACGGCGTTACGATCGACAAAATGCCCATATTCCACTATTCTTCAAGATTTTTTCCAAGAATTCATCCAATTCTACGGTACGGAATACAAATTTAGTTGAATGATTATGTATACATACCCTTAAATAACCTTTTCTTTGTTCCATCTTTAATTATCCACTATATTCATCAAGTAAGAATAATATTTATCCGAAATGATTCTCAAAATTCATGTAAACGCTTTCGACAATATCTTAAAATGTCAAAAAGCAATAGAATTCCTAATATTTCATAATAAACACATTTATTTCCACAAAAATGGATATTTGAACTTGTGACAAATGAATGTTCCCCTCAATCTCCCTTCAACTATTATCATAAGTAGATTTATAATCATCAACTACAATATATTACAGCTTCTCACATCTTGAGGAACTAATAATAACTAAATATCTCAATAAGAGTCAATCCTTTGCCAATGGTAGTGAGATGCTAGTGTCAAGTCCTATATATAAGACCGTGGTGCGTGAATTAACATGCTCTCTTCTTGCATCGAGAACTGCAAAAGTTTTTCAAATTGCTAATACCCCTGTAAAAATACTTTACTTCATGTATTAAATTTGCAACAATGTAAGAGTGGGCGAACATCATTTATTTCTTGTACATTCATGTTGTTCCTTCTAATTTGCGACATGTTCTGTCGAACTCATCGTCAACGCTACCATCGTCAAACCTTGGCTTGCGACGTCCAAATATGAGTATAAATAACTCTTATTTTACATTGATAATAATTATCTCCCTACTTTAAAAGAATTTATCGAATTTTATAATAAATGAAATAAAAACGCAAATTATTTTGGGAAATGTTCCAGGTGAATGTTGTGCCAATTCATGAAGGAATCAATCCTAGTTATTTTCTATCACTCATGCAGAATGCGTACTACTTTGCGCACGTAAATAGCTCTTTGGCTTTTGAGTGCGCCAGGTATAATTTATGTGCGACAAGTAAACTTGTCGCACGCAAACCATTTATCGCTCGGAAAAATAAGTGCAAAATAGTACCAATCCTGCATTCGTAATAAAAAATAGTATCCCCAATTTCTGCAGTATTGTCAATTGCCCACTTCGCTCTCGTGGGCAATCAAAAACCTCTCGCACTTGTTGCACAATATACTATTATATCCTTGGATAAGTACTACCGTTTATGAAATAAACGCGAAGAACTCTAAAGTTCCATCAAAGAAGTTTTGGTACCACCGATTGAATATATCTCATTCATGAATATGAACCTATTTTTTTGATAAAAAATTTGAATGTGAAATTTTAGTCGAAAATTTCTAGCAGTTCTCAAGTTTCGTACTTTTAGAAATAAACAAACACAACGACTGACTCTCTTTTGAATTATGTTTTTTTGAGTTCAGTAGGGTCTAAAACGTAGGGATTCATTGGAAGCGTCAACTGTCCTCATACTTTTTTGTGAATGCATCTCAGTGGTTGATTAAGATCTTAATTTTGAATGAAGTTGCATACCAATAGCGGAAAAAAATTGAGAGTTATTACAATAATACACATTTCTTCTCCATTGTCTTCTACACCTGATTTATAAGCCATTCAATGAGTTTATTTTGCTATCAATTTCGACCCTTGTAATAAAATCAGGATATACGATGTGACACAATGATCGAGTTCAATAAGAAACTTTTCTTCCAGGTCTGAACAAAGAATAAGGGTGTGTTAATGACAACAATAATTTTGACGAAGTTTTCATCGTTTATTTAATGAATCAGCAATTACTTTACAATTAAAATCAAATTTGAATTGATCACAACAAATGATTGTTGCCCGTAATAATCTACAATCGATGATTTCTACTCAGGAATTATTGTTGATAATATGATCATAATACTCACAACAATAACCGTACTAGTTTGAAAGAAATTGCTGTTGCAGTCTTGTTGATGAGAACAGCAAAATTGTCCATTAAATCAATATTAGTTGTTCGAAGTGCCTATTCAATCGGATACAATATTTAAGGATTGATCAAAATAATGAAATCGATGAATGAAGCAATGAAAATGCTGACAGCTGTTCTATCATCTGACTACTCATCATCCGATTCCTTTATATTCAACAAAACATTCTTGTCCTTCACAATTACAATATATTTCAATAACAGATATTATATACAAACAATAAAAGAACAATAATATCTGACTCTTGTAAAACATCTCTATCCACTCTATATTACGCATGTGCACCCAAGCGCCTACGTCACACCTGACAATGTTACCAACTGTTGGAACAGATGTCTGTGTTGACTGTTTGAAATCAGCTGATTACAACAGTGAATAAACTCTTTCTAGAATAACTACTTTTAATCTTTTTATACCATGTGTCTCCTACACTTTTTGAGAAATTTTCAATATTGTTAAATGATTGTAGTGGATATACAGAATAGGTATATACGTACAGTTTATCTGAGTATTATTTTATTATTTGAATCGTTCACACCCAAACTTACCGTGTTTCATCAGCGCTATTCAGGTTTTAGGAGGATTATCTTCTGCATAATCTCAAATACAAAGTTAATCGGAATACTTATTTTTTCATTGCAGAATATTCACCACATGTACCAAACTATAGTTACTTGACATATTCCAAGTGGCATTTATTCTTCAGTACTCATTTTACAGGGGAACAATATTATAAATTAGAGTATAAATCGTATCTTGAAAATAGTATAATCAAATGATGGATCGTCGGAGGATAGATGAATAGGTATCAGTGAATTAAATTCATATCACTTGAGCAAACATTTCAAACTTTATGAATTCTTCTTCAGTGCCCACAAATAATTGAATTTTCTGCAACAATATCACTTTGGAATCGTATTTATCAAGCATTCTGCTATACCAGCTTTCAATAAGTCCTTGAGCATAACCTTAAAAATATTACATGAAGTTACACTCAAATTACAGAAATAAATCTCTTCATGATAAGAATCGATTTCCTTATAACAATTACATGTTGAAATCATCTTGAAACTTATGCGATCGCTTGTTTGGAAGGATTTATATTGCAAAAAATATGCCTGTTTTCTATTTTGTGCTGAAAATGCATGGGCATTGTGACATTATACTTTATTGCAGAAAATGTTTGAGCATAGCCTAAAATATAACATAAAATTGTCATTTCGTTAATATTATTCAATCAAGCTACTCACTTATTATTTATAAGATGTGTACATTGTTGTAAACTGGAATTGAAATTTTGCGTGGAAGCGAGTACACATGTACAGTCTCTGTGTGGGAAATAAGTTGGCCACACTGACATTTCATTGTAAATGTCAAAAAAATGATTTTAATTGAAATAAGCTTTATGAAAGCTCAAATTACATTACAAATTATCCAATTTAATGTTTTATTCATATAATCATACATAATATCTTCAATCAATAGTGAATTCTGTAATATTTTAGATATTATTCCAAATCATTGATCACAATTGAAATTGAGTGAAATTGCTGTTGCAGTTTTGTTGATGAGAACAGCAAAATTATTCATGAAATCAATATTAGTTGTTCGAAGTGCCTATTTGATGGCATACAATATTTAGGAATTGATCAAAATAATGGAATTGATGAATGTAGCTAAGAAAATGTTGATAGCTGTTGTATCATCTGACTACTCGTTATCCGATTCCTCTATATTTAATAAAACACTCATGTTCTTCACAATTACAATATATCACAATAACAGATATTATAAACAAATACTAAAACAAGAATAATATCTGACTCTTACAAAAGATCTCTATCCACTCTATCTTAGGCATGCGCACCCGAGTGTCTACTTCACACTGAGCAATGTTACCAACTGTTGGAACCACTTCACCTACTCGCTTTATCAGCGCAAGCACAGAACAAGCTCCAGATTCTTTTGTATAAAAAATTAATAATAAGATCTAGTAAAATAAATTGATGTTATGCGTACATAATTCCATCGAGTACTCAATATGATCACTATAGGATAAACATACAACATTCAAATAATTTCCGTATTATCTGCAGTAGTTGAAATTTGGAGTGGGGATAAGTGATCCGTAAACGAATGAACATGAACAAAGTGAACCAGATCAGTTAGATCAGTTCTCCGTGAACGAAAGAATACAGCTTTAATATGAAACTACTTACCTTTTATTTGTGAGATGTGTTCATTGTTGTAAACTGGAACTGGAATTTTGCGTGAAAGCGAGTACGCATGTATATTCTCTTCTTAGAAAATAAGTTGGTAATACTGAATTTATTTAAACGTCATAAAAATAGTAATCTCATTATTTAAACATAATAGAAGCATAAAATGTATCAAGAATTATTCGCTCATGTTTGTAATTAATATGATAATACATAATGTTCGTGGATAATATAGAAATTCTACAATATTTAATGTGATAGTATTGAGATTCAAATGTCAAAACTGTCAGATGACATTGATGTTCAACAATTAAAAATTCCTGGCAACTGGATCTGATTTTTTTTGTCCAATTTTCGTCGGTTTCTGATTTTTTGCACAAAATCTATGAGACGGAAAAAATTGAGACCCTCAAAAGGCACTCCTCCTCAAGAATACCAAATTTGTAAAAAAAAAATTATAATAATCCGAATTTTGGTTTAGGCTGTGGCTCAGGGCAAAGTTTTTCTGTAATCCATACATTTTGCGTTTTAGTATATAAGACTAGCGCTTGGCCTGCTACGCAGGCCTAAGCCCTAGGCTTCGCAGCTCGATATGTGAACCGCCTCCGGCAAGAATTTTGTCTCTATAAGATAATTTCCAAATATATTTTTAGCCCACAAAATCCTCCTGCTCCATATTATATTTGTGCATTTCTCCCTACCCGTGATTTCACTGTTTTTCATTGACAATCCTCCATATTATTCCATGTATTCATCAATCGGATAAATTGATTCCAATTCTTCTACGAATTACAGAGTCTAAATTCAAAACTTCACAGCGAGATAACATGTCTGTGCCATGTTTCGCATATTCTCAGTCATTGCTTCATTGTTTTCGAATACAAATTAGAGTATTAGTTATTACAACTCATGTAATCCTTCTGTTTTATCTTGACGACATACTTACATCCTTACAATTCGCTTCGTTCGTCAATTTGTATGTAATTTCTGTCTCCTTTGCAACTCTCAATATTATTTTGAATAGATATGGTTGATAATGCTGACTGAAATGATGCATGCACATCGAATATACAAAAAGATGGTTACTCCAGGTGAAACCGAGAATATCGAGTGGAAAAGTCAAATATAACTTCAGTTGAAACTTTGTGTTTTCATCACTTACTCCCATTATCCTGAATATTTCTCTCAGGAGAATCATTCAGTTGATTCCTGCCATGAATTAGCGTATCTGATTTCTGAGCTCAATTGCGAGATTGATAGACCGCCTATCAAGCAGGACAATTTTTTCCGTAGTAGCATTTTTTCCTTATAGATTTTCTTCTAAATCACTGCTTTAAGTCTGAATTACTCAGCTCCAATTGTGCATTTAAAAAAACATGCATGTTCCATGTACCTTCAGTAATAATTTTGGAGCTCACGCACTTTAATATACTTTTGCCTTCCAAAGACATATTTTTTATCCATTCAGTCACTACTCTGGCACTCAAAAGCTTACACCACATGTTTTGACTCCTTATATATAGCCACAATATCCAATTTTCTCTGGAATTGTGATATTACTTGTATTAAAATCAATTCAACATGTTTCTCAAACTCTTCTTAAATAAAAATAACATTTTCCCTCCAAAAAAGCTAATAAAAAAAAAATAACATCAAAGACCATCATAAAATCCACTCGGATATATTTGAACTATTTTCTATTCCAATTGAGGGCACTTTAAAGTTATTATGGGACAACGATTCAAGTATTCTAATTGGCCGATATACGAATCAATCTTACATAGGCTATCCGTCAGTTGCATTACCTCATAGCCGTTCATTAATCATGATAAATGAATTTGTGCAGTATGAAAATTAAGTTTACATATAGAAAAATAATTCTATTTTATTTATTTCATTCATTGAATTCATTTAAGAGAGCATTTAATGTAGATAAATTGTATTTAAATCTCCGCCAATCAGTAGGCTCAAATTGTGATTCCATAAAAGTCTTTGCACCGTTCTCAGCTAGAATAAGCTATGAAATATTCCACATTACGTCGCAATGTACGTCCACATCAAAAAAGAGCCTAAAACTATTTCTGTTATGCGATTTTATTTTTTTTTAAATGTCAGAAAATTAAAACTGTTATACGCTAATAAAATGCAATCACCAGAGTATTTATCTCTTCCTTAACCATGCATTGGAACATTAGTAGAATATTAGGATCCAGAGATTGATAGATATTGGGGCCTAGATAATGAGATGCCAAGTACTCGAGATTCAAATTTTAGAACTTCTCACATCATTCTTGGGAATGTTGGAAGCACATAGTTATGACAACTCCAAAATGTCCACACAAAATTGAACATTGTTGTGTGAGAGAAATGGAATATATAGTTTTGTCTCAGTGTAAGTATGCTGGCTTTGTGATTTGGGAGTCATAGGGTCGAATCTTACCGACGTAAAAGGAGTTGGTAAAATATCTACAGAATTATAATGTACTCTGTGGCGTACTCTCCAAGAGTAAGAACTGAGGGTACCTGTATTTTGACGAATGGTAACAGTACTCTCAGAGAATATCAGTCAATTTCACAGATTGCCTGGTGCACTCTTACCAGGTGAAAGGCGTGACTGATATTCATTTACCTATTATATTCAAAGTATACCGTTTCCTGAGAGAAACTATGCTTCAATAATCTTTTTCAAATTCAACAAACGTTGATAAAATTACTCGAATTGATTCCATTTTTGGAAGAAATGATGGAAAATTTACAAGAAAAATTGAACTATGCCAAAAATGAAACAGTTTTTCCGAGATATTACGTGGCTTTCTTAAGAACATCTAAGCTTGCGGAATAAGTATTATTCTATTGTGACTGTAGAAGAAAATTTTTTTGGTTCTTCCACCTGATTCACCAAAGTAGTATTCTCTATTTCTCCCAAAGTTATACAATCTGGAAGAATATTCTCTAATAATATTGACTTCTCAATTCATTATTTTCCAAATGATGATATATCAGATTGAATACTTCATATTGGATGTGAGCACACCAATTCTTTCAAGACAACGCTGCTAGGGCTCTTACTTCATCAAATACAAAAACTTTTAGTATTTATTCTCAACCAATGTCTTCTTGATAAGAACTAAAAACTATTATAGATTTGAATTGACATCAATTCTTTCATAATACACTAATTGTCCGATATGTCAGTTAAAAACAGTAGAAGAGCTCTTATGGGACTACGATTCAATCCATCATGCTGGCAAAAATACAGACACGATTCACTTCCAGTAAATATACATAATTTGAACCACACTCTTTAAAACTTGGATCAAGTCATAAGAGCAATAGTTATATACATATACCATTCGAACAAATCCAATTTGAATCTTCAGTCTGCATACATTTGATAAAAATATTTGATGCACGACTAACAGTTGATGTTAGCCAAGTACGATTCTGTGCTGATGTGAAATTTGTTCGCATTTCTGCCTATCAGAGATCTCTAATCGGAGTCCTATAAGAGCCTTGAGCAGGTATCAACTGGAATAGACTGTATCTTGATTAGAACAACATTATTTTAATGGTCATTTTGATTAAGAACTGTCCAAAGATTGATATAGGACTACGATTCAAGCGTTCTGATTGACTTATATTTGAACTAATCTCACAATAGCACAATAATAGCACTTAGTTTGTCAGTTGCTCATTAATTATCATGAACAGATGGGTTCAAAGATTGAAATTTGTATCCATTCAGGTAATATGTGAGAATACTCCTTGCTTTTATTTCTTGGATTCAATCACAGCAAAGTTGTTGTGAACTCTGAATTCATTGTGAGTGAATCATGTTTGCGGCTCAGTCATTCAGAAGACTTGAATCTTAATGCCGTGGGAGCTCTTGGACTGTTCTTGAAACACATGAACTATAGGTGAAAGTGCTATTGATAACTTCTAACAATTATTCATTGGACTTGATACATTTTCTGCAACGTACTATTTCATACATTATTACCTATTATACAGAATGATACAATCTCTTAGAATCTATTATTGTCTCATTTTCAATTTGAAACAGTTTTTCTGCCATGGCATTCTGGTATCTGTGAATATATAAAATCTTCTTCTCCTAAAGACGATGTTCTTGCAATTTTCGGCCTTTTTATCCAAGCTGAAATGAAATATCTCTTTAAGAATGTCAATCCAATGTTTGTTAATTCAATTCATCAGAAAGTGACAGCAAATACTTTTCTTGACAATGTTAATGATCATGGAATCTTGCAGCATCTGCTTCTCTTACCGCAAGTTCATAATTTCTGCTTCAGGATCTCTACCGTGGGTGAACAATTCTTCAAGAACAACGTTAACAAAACATAAGTCATCCTTTACACAATAATCATTGTATGAGCTATAAAATCTTCCATAGAAAGAAATGCAAATGGGAAATAACTTACGCTCTAATACATCAACAAAACTTTAATTCACATGGAAAAGTTCAATAAAATTAGCTTCCGATAATCTCACTTCTAGACTACGTATACCTCTGCAGCAGTCGATTTGCAATGGACGACTGACGCATCCGCACAAACAGTCCAGAAGCATAGGCCTTCACAATGACTGGATCTCTGAGTTTTATAATCAGTACCCTGATCTTAAATTTTGATTCACAATTATTGTATTTCAATATTTTGATGTATATCTAGTCTACATCTATTGGAGTGGAGATGAACTATTATTCTGGCTTCATACAGTCAATCAACAATAGATTATTGTTCAGTCAGAAAGCGTATTTTAAATCCAATATCTTATCATATTTGTAGTGTGTGGATACAAAGATATATGTTTATGTACAAATTGAGGCGAATAATATTTGAAAAGCCATAATAGTCCAGTCAAAATAGACATTCACCCTTGCATAAATTCCCAAGTAGTTGAAAATTGGCATGAACGTTAGGGATACCATTATGATAAAGTTGTGGTAAGTCTCCATTGATTCTATATGTGCAAAAAAATTTATGCGAGGCCAAAGTTCGTAGTAATGGGTTTTTCGAATTTTGCAACGAATTGTCAGTTTTATGATAGGAATAGCTCAGACAAAAATTATGGATCTTCCAATTCTCTACGAAAAGGGTGCTTACTCTTTTTTCTTGGTAGAAAAAGTGTGAGAACTTTTTTTGTAGAGAATTGGAAGATCTATAATTTTTTCCTGACCGTTTTCTATCATGAAACTGACAATTTCGTTAAAAATTTGAAAAACCTATTTCTATGAGCTTTGACCTCAAATAAAATGTTTTGCACAAATGGGATCGATTGGAACTTCTCACAACTTCATCATAATGATATCTCTAACGTTCATGCCAATTTTCAGCTTCTTGGAAATTTATGCAAGCGTATCCGTATTTTTAGGGCAAACTTGACCGGACTATAAATAGTCGGATAGAATTAGCATATCTTAGAGAAAAGTAATTTCTATTATCCATTTGTTAGTACATAACATGACAGATAACATATCCCATTTGTCATTTTTTGCCAATTTTTTCGGAAATTCATAACTTGTATTGTATTTATTAATTAGACTTCAAAATCTGACAGAATGTGGGTGAAGAATGATTCTAACACATGCATCAAATTTTCAGAAGATCAACTGTGAACTTTTGAAGATATGTTGAAAAAACTAAAAGAAGGCTCTTCCGGAAAACGGCCATTGAGAAGTTGTTAGATAACGTACTCTAATTTCACAAAAAGCTATTATTTTTTCAAGAAATACTCTACAATGTACCCGAATAGCGTTCTTTTTTAGCAAGTGAGAGTATGACGCCATCTAGTTACTTTGTAGAGTAACTCTTGACAAAGGAAATGCAATCTGTGAAATATATATTTGCTGGCTAACCATTTTTTATGGCCGTTTATCGGCAGGGCCTTTTTTTTGTTTTTTCAACATTCCTTGAAAAGTTCAAGTCGATATTCTGAAAAATTTGATGCGTATGTTGAAAGCTACTCTACCCACATTCTGTCAAAATTTTGAGTCCCAATAACAGATCAATGCAAGTTATGAATTTCCAAAAGAATGGCAAAATAATTACGATTTTTGCAATCAACTCAAAAACAGCTGGACTTATCAAGATTCAAAAGAAATTATTCGATCCGTCTTTCTATTGCGTACGTTTTTCAGTGGAACACTATTTTCCGTCAGATGCGTGGTTTTTCAGTAAAACGCAATAAACCGTTTTTAGCAGTTTTTGACTTTTTGTTCGACAGCCTTTCTGACATTGTAGCCGCGATCAAATAAAATATGTTATTTGTCACGTTATGAACTAACAAATACAAAAAAAGTGATTTCAAATTATCAATTTTCTTGATTTTAGCATGTATTTGCGCTATTTTTGTCCGACTCAAATCTCATTATCATTAACCAGAATGACAGACCTATATATAAATTGATGAGCTAAATCTGATTCTGAGATCTAGTACGTATATGTCTATTACTGCAAGAGTCGTATCTAAAAGTTATAAAAATTTGATTCTAAAATCTGCCACTACGGGCAGTGATGCGCGCCCTAACTTCTAATTTCTGATTTTATGGTCTTTGCAGTATACTTGTCTATGTCTGTATCAAAAACCAATTCATCCATTTGACACACAGAGAGAGCACTCTTCAAATGTTCAAATGGAATAAAACGTATAATATTATTATTGAAGATTCCTACAAGAAGAGTATCATTTGGAGAAAATATTTGTCCATGTACATATTTCTCTGTTTGTTTTGTACAAAAATTGACTCTTGATTCCAACAATCACACTCTAGTACCTAGTTTTTAGCTCGAAATTGTATACTACGCCCTACTAAAACATTAGCTCATGAAGCTGCAGTTCATGTATATTGATCAAACCAGGATCGAAAGCAGAATTATCGGAATACTATCTTATATCCAGTTTCATACACCAAGTGAAAGAATACATTCATACTGAATTATCTATTATAAATACGAAGTTGATGGAAATACTTATACTCGAATAGAAATTAGTCACTTGCCATATATTGGATGTTATATATTTGAATACTTGTGGATTATTATACAGAAAAATGTAGGTACAGTTCATTGAGTGATGTATGATTTATGATTTATAACAAATCAAATATGATGATTGATGACTCAATTGTCATAATCAGATTTTATTACTTAATTTGACTAAGTTGTATGATACAGACTGATGATTCTCACAAATTTTGATTGATGTAATCTCCTATTTGTTCATTCGTTGGAACTTTCAAAGTGCTAGCTTCATTGATAGCGAAAGGATATTAAAGTCAGCTCTTGATTGCTTGTACTGTTGTTGTATTAGCACAGAATGTTCGATTGGCTGGGTTTATCAAGATCCAAATTCAAATTTATCCAACTGAAAGAAGTGTGAGTTTAGTATAAACCAAACCAGCAATGAACAATATTAAAAATCAGAGTAGATACTCGTGTATTGTTGAATTTGTACCACATGTATCTACCAAACTGTACTTGAAATGTTTCAATTCAATCTTCAATACTTATTCCATCCACAACAGAGAAACATCGTGAATTGAAATATCGTATCCAGAAAATAGTACAATTGAATGATGGATTTTTGAATAACAGATAATCAGTGTCAGTAATTAAAATTCACATCACTTGAGCAAGCGTTTTGAGTCACATTGTCCCAACAATATCACTACAAATCAATTATTGATTGTACGACTTCTTCAATCTCTTGAATTTATTGTATGCACGTTTCCTGAGATATTTGTGAATGTGATATAAATTGTCCAGTGTATTAATAACAACATGCCCATATTCCACTATTCTTCAAGATTTTTTCCAAGAATTCATCCAATTCTACGGTACGGAATACAAATTTAGTTGAATGATTATGTATACATACCCTTGAATAACCTTTTCTTTGTTCCATCTTTAATTATCCACTATATTCATCAAGTAAGAATGATATTTATCCGAAATGATTCTCAAAATTCATGTAAACGCTTTCAACAATATCTTAAAATGTCAAAAAGTTGAAATGTCATTTCAACAATTGAATATTAACATCAAGTCGCAATGATCAGAGCAGGACCAGCAACATTGGAACGATATTAAATGCTACGGACCCCGCAGCTTGCGATATCCACACACAAACGCCTGATAGAATGTAAAAAAAAATGTCTCAATCGAGTTGGGACCATAAAAGTATTTTTCCGAATGAAGGTAGGGCCTCTAGATAGAATTTGCTACAGAACGCAGGCTGACCTAATCCGGCGCTGTCGCAGAAGCCACGTTTTCATTAGAGCGAAACAACTAATAAATGTTGGAGATATAAATTATTTAAAACAACTTTTCAGTAAATAAAATGCATCAGATGACATTTGCTCATGACTATTATGTACTCAACTATCATTTAAATTCATGTAGACTTAGTAGATTTTATGAAATCTACAGAAATATTTTACAGTTTGACATGTCAAAGTGACGTTTTCGAGATACAGTAAAAAGCATGGATCACAGTAGAGCGACAAAATTTATAAAAGTTAAACTTATAAATTATTTAAAATACCTTTTTAACAATTGAATTGTATCACAGGACATTTGCTCATGCATATTAAACATTAAACTAATGTTAAAATTGACGTGAAAATAACAGAAATAATAAAATTTATAATAATGTTTTCGAAATTGAAATGTCAAAATGACGTGTGATTTTGTATACCCCTGTTGAACAGATGACAAAAAGATATTGGCTCGTTGATCAACGAAAATTTTGGCCGTTTTTGATTTTTCCTGAAAATACTATAAGTACCAAAAATATGAGACCCCCGGAAGGCACTCGTCCTTATGAATATCTATCGAATGTAAGAAATTTCATAAAAATTCATCAATAAATACGACCTGTAGAAGAGCGCAAAAAAGTGATTACCCTATAGTCAGAGAATTAAGCCTTTTAGTATATAGTAACTAGCGCTTGGCCTGCTACGCAGGCCTAAGCCCTAGGCTTCGCAGCTCGATATGTGAACCGCCTCCGGCAAAAATTCTGTCTTTATAAGATAAATTCAAAATATATTTTTAGCCCACAAAATCCTCCTGCTCCCTATTATATTTGTGCATCTCTCCCTACTCGTGATTTCACTATTTTTTATTGACAATTCTCAATATTATTTCATGTATTCATCAATCGGATAAATTGACTCCAATTCTTTTACGAATTACAGAGTCTGAATTTGGAACGTCACAGGAAGATAACAGGATTTCCAATCAAGCCTTTCCTAGGTCATTGTCAAAGTTTTGTAGTGAAATAACGGAATTTTCTATCAAGCAAGGCTACCTCCTTGAAAGAATTCCTTTTTTTGTGGAATGTTCTCTTTACTCCCAGTAATAATTTCACAGCTCACGCACTTTACTTGACTTATGTGTTCGCGAAACATAAGTCTTATCTATTTAATCATCACTCTGAAACTCACAAACATCATATTTCTCTACTCTTCAGCTAAAACTACTATATTCATAAGAATCATAATGTTTCTTGACTGTAGGAAAAAGTGACGAATGCAAAAAAAGCTCTGGTTTCAGCCATAAAATTTTTTTATTGATCAATCCACATCTATCAGATTCGGTTCCACTCAAGCCACCTTCGGGAGTTGGATGAAAACAATTCAGACAGAAAAATACATCGCTTACGGATTGTTGAATTATTCATAAGAAAAAATTATCAATAAAATAGTGAGAAATGACGTACAGCAATTAAAATATGTCCAAAAAGCATATAATTACGGTAATTGAGTTGAATCTTGGAATGAGTTACATGAAACTTCGTGTTTTCCTATCAATAGTTACAAGAATAATAGTTCTTCTACTTTTTATCATCAATGAGAAAACACGTCCACATTTGTAACTTAATTCTTACTCATGAGTTTCGAATTAGCTGCAATAATTATATGCTATTTTCGCATATTTCAATTGCTGTATGTCATTTCTTTGTATTCCATTCACCTATTCTTTTTTTCTCATATATTATTCAACAATATATCGGTGATGTATTTTTCTGCCTAAATTGTATTCATATAACTTCTGAAGAGGGCTCAAGTGCAGCCAAAGAAATTTGTCTTCATTTATTATAATATCCATGTTCCTGTGAAATTGAGATATTACTTGTATCAAAGCAATGCAGCATGTATCTGGAGTTTTTCTGTGATTACTATGAATTCGGCAGGTTGAATTTCCAATCATTTTCATACAGAATTTATTTTCAATAAAACATATGAAAAGATTTTTTTAAATTTTCTAATTCAAGTCAATTTTTTCCGGAAGCATAGATACTGTCAACTGATTGGGAGGTTTGTATTCGATAGATAGAAGATAATGCTCCATTCAGTCATAGGTGTATCTGATTACACATATGTTCAGCAAGAACCACGTGAAGGTAGAAGCATATTTCTTGCCGGGAGAGGATGGGAGTCAAAGGATTTTCAGGTGGAGGAGACATAGAGACAAATTCAGTAATCTTACTATGTGATTAATCTTTCTCATATATATTTTAACTGTTCTTCTATATTCATCGTTCTTTTATACAATGAATTCTAGAGACATGAGGTTCAGTTTTCGAGGGCGAGACCTCGCACCGTTCCAAAATGTCCTAGGATATGACGATATTCCTCGTAGTATTTTCAAAATAGTGACTCTAATTAGACGTAATCTTCCCAAAATATTTTGATGTTCCAAACTTTGAGACCGTAAATATATTTGCTGCATACTATGAAAGATCCATTCGATCATGCTAACGTGATAACTAATAAGAACATAAAAAGAGATAAGAAGCACATTTTTTACTTAGTCTGAATTCAAAAGTTGTTATTTTCCTTGTTATAATAAAAAGAGAAATTGAAATTCATGGCACGTTTTAATATTTTTGATTCGTATTATTCACGTTATAATTTAGTATGTAAGCTATGATATACTCAAAATTATTTGAAAGAGAATCGCCTATTGAAACAATTCTGAGAAATGTCAAATTTATCCTCTATATGAGCTATGTGGATTATTATTATCATCTTATCAAGATGTATAAGCTATATCATATTGATCTATGCATTACTGTGAAGTAGGCAAGAACAGTTTCAAAAGTAAAGACGTACATATTCAACTTTGCTTTAGTCATGATGGACATTTGCATTTTGTTTTGTTTTGCACGATAAACTCTATCCCCTGTTCTATTTTATTTCACAATTTATAAGGAAACAACAATTAATAATTTTAATCGTGATCCACATTGCCCAATTGAGTTTTTTGAGCTAATTTGACTTCTTTTATTAAAGATGAAGAAATGGAATGGAAATATTTGTGCATTATAATTTTTATTTTTTCTGTGATGAAAAGATATGATCTAAATGGAATTTTCGAAAGAAAATATACGTCATCAAACTATTTGTCTCAATACTTATATGAAGAGTTGATAGAATAATATTTGTGTGTGATGAGAATTAAAACGATTCTTCATTAATTTTTATTATTTTTATCATACAATATGATTAAAATGAACTCATTCAGTGGATATATCGATTCGTTATGAATAATAGAAAATCTATTAAAAAAATAGTAACGTAAATGAAAACTGATCAATGGTATAAGTGAAGATATTCAACTTGGTCTGAAAATGTGAGATTTTTCTTTGTGTTATACCTGTATGATGAATTCTGTTCTATTTTATTCATATTATAAGAAGAACTTTTTTTTTGCAACTCAATAACACGTCTTAACATATCCTGGTAAAATATTTCAATTTTAGTTTGTTCGATGTAGATTATGACAGCATGAAGGCTCGAGAATATTTAGAATTATTGAATAGAAATGGTTGATCGGAGAAATTTTGAAAAATATCGGAGTTATTCTCAATATGAGGTACGTGGATTATCTTTTCTTTTGTCTATCAGAATGCATTAGCTATATCATGTTGATTATTTAGATGTACAGTAGGCAAGAACAGATTCGAAAGTGAAGACGTACATATGGAACTTTGCTTTGGTCATGGTGGACATTTGCATTTTGTTTGTTCTGTACGATAAACTCTATCCTCTGTTCTGTTTTACTCCACAGTTTATAGAAGAAAACAGGTGATAATTCAAATCGTAATCCATGTACCTCAATTGAATTTTTAAGCTATATATTATATATATATATATATATATATTTATATATATCTGTTAAATTTATATAATGTATTTTGATTGGTTTCTTTCCTTCCGTTCTATATTTTGTAACATGTGAAATATAATTGGAGTACTGTATGTGTATAGAACTGCTGTTAGCCTGTGAATATCATCATGTTGGCTTTCATTTAGCATTGCTGTTTATTTTCATACGTTTCTTCTCCAATAAATACTACACAATGGGTAATGGAATGGAATAGGAAAGTGTAAAAACCATTTGTCCTTGGAAAAATACATTCCAAAATTCAAATTATCAATAACATTTACAATAGATTCAGCAGTAAACTGATAGTTATGTCCTAGATTCAGATCGGAATTTTCTATTGAATAGATATTATTTCAAGTAAATTATTGAAATATTTCTTTGAAAACTATATTTTTTGTTATACTTTGGTTACTTTCATTGTCTTTATCGTTCTCTGGTATCTTAATCTTCAAACTATCAAAAGATCGAACTCGAGACATAGCAACATATAATTGTCCATGTGAAAACACAGGTTTCTCCAAGTTTATTCCAACGAAATCGAAAGTTTGTCCCTGTGATTTATTTATTGTCATTGAAAAAGCCAGTCTTATTGGGAATTGTCTCCGTTTGATTATGAATGGAAGATTTGAGTCTGTTTGTATCAAATCTATTCTTGGTAAAAAGATTCTGGAATGTGCACTTTGACCTGTTAACACTTCTAGGTCTAAATAGTTATTCTTCATTTGTTTCACGATCAATCGTGTTCCATTGCAAAGACCTTTTCTTGGATTCATGTTACGTAGAAGCATAACAATTGCCCCAATTTTCAATGAGAGTTTATGGGGTGGATATCCAGATGGTGTTTGCTTATGTAAGAATTCAATTGGAAAGTTCATATCGTTCTCTCCCTCATATATCGCTGTATCTGCACTATAATATATTTTTGTTTCACCTACAATTTTTGATAATACAAGTTCATTTTGGATCATCGTATCATCATTCTTTGGTGATAAAATAGCTCTGTTCATAAACTTATATATATTCTGAGGCAGAATCATCTCATTTCCAAATATTTCGTCGGCTAATGAGCTTTTGATAAGACAGTGGGATGGTATTGTAGCAATTTCCTCAGTACCATTCCCAATGTGGAGTAAATATCCAGCAAATTCTTGTTCATTCTTATTTACCCGCATGTTTTGTGTTAAGGATAGTTTTTTGAATAGGGGCCACAATGAACTACGTAACATTGAAATTTCGATTATCGCTGTTCTATGATTCGAATGTTGAACTATTGGAAGACATTGTCGGAAATCGCCCCCTAGAACAATCACTTTTCCTCCAAAGAGTGATGAATTATCCATTAAATCTTGTAAAACTGAATTGATAGCTTCAAGTGCATATGATGGTGCCATAGTTATTTCATCCCAGATAATAATGCTTGCTTTTCGAATCAATTTACCTGCATTACTATTTGCTGAGATTTTAAATACGCTATCTTCATTTATTGGTACTGGAAGTTTGAATACAGAATGAACTGTTTGACCACCTTTTAATAGAGTTGCCGCAATTCCGGTCCAAGCTACAGCGAGAACTGTATGTCCTTGTCCTCTTAAAATGCTGATGATGGTATTATAAAGAAATGTTTTGCCGGTACCGCCTGGACCATCAATATAAAAGTAACGCTCTTTACAATTATTATCATTTACTGCATTCAAAATATAATTGGAGATTTCTAATTGTTCAGAGTTAAATTTTTCTGCATTTTGTGCACCTTCGCGTCTTTCCAAATCTCTATCAATTGTACTGTCAAAATCATCTTCGGTGATCTTGACTGGTTCAGGAAGACCAAAATCATTCAATTGCAATCTATGTACAATTAGAATTTCTCGAATTTTTTGTAAGCATTTGTTTTCCGCGACTTGCTTAGAATATTTTCGTGAATAGTCTTCCATCAAATATTCTTTAAAATTTTCCCACAAACGAAGTGCATTTGTTGAAGTATGGAAACTGATCAAATATGCAAATAATTCACGTAATTGCTTGGGGAATTTGTCGAGCACAGCTTCTTGTAAGCAATTTTCGCATTCTTCATCATTTTCTAGTAATCCTTTCGCGCGTGCTGCTTCCTGATAAGTGTTGTATAGTTTACCATCGACAGTTCGTAAATCGTCAAAGCTTTTCGCTCCCATAACATTAACTAAGAGTAATCGGAGATGGAATCTCTCTATATCTTTTGGACTTACAGAAACTATTCTACCAATTACGGGCTTAGTTTCTCTCTGTCTTATTTTCCATACGTTTTGATTGGTGAATACGTAGTATTTTGGAATATCCATATAATTGTATTGTCGTGCTGCAACATCGGTTTGATTCAACAAGAACCAAGCTGTCAATGTTGTATGACGTGTTTTTGCTCGTTCTATTGCTTTCTGTATTTGTGCTGGATGAAATACAACTGTTTGTTGATATTGTAGATGAACTGCTAAATCAAAAACTGCATGTGATTTATCATAAAGTTGGTATTCATATAGTCGCCAAATACACTCGACTGGACAAATGTATCTTGTACTTTCATAGCCTTTAATTTCGTCCCAAACGAAATTTTTCTCGTTTTCCACTGGTCCCAATTTGATGGTAGCACAATCATGTCCTTTGCATAAATAATCACATATATATTTTATACTCTTAACTGATGAACAAATTTCTACATTAATATGAGTTCTATACTTCTTGCTTAAATATGGATTATACGGAACAATCCACCTGTTGTCTATTTCATATTTGATAGAACCGTTTTTGTAAAAAATGTACATAAGAACATTGTTATTACGTCGTCTGTAAATAGGATATCCATTCACATTTTCAATAGTTTCGTTTCGAAAATCCTTCGGATATTTTTTGGAACATTTATTATCATTCATACATGGCGAATTTTTATTCAAAACACCACAAGGTCCATGAATCATGTGCGATCTGATCACTTGATATAATTCCTGTTCCTTATCTTCATCAGGTATTTCTGCACTTACAACTGCATCAATATCATCTTTGTTTCGTATTTTGTCATTTTCGTCCAATGTAATTAACAGATGCATATGCGGTAGGCCGCGTTTCTGAAATTCTATTACATATTTATAAGCAATAACTTTGCCAAAAATACTTTCTTTAATAATCTCATTCAAAATCGATTTGTTTTTACCATGGAAAACACGTGCGACAAGATCTGGTCGGTCCGAAGCAGTTTGTCCTTCATGTAAGTTTTCTGTAATCTCTTTCCACTTTGGATTGCAAGTAACAGTTATGAAAAGATCAGGTTTACCGAATTCACGAACAATTGCCATGGCGTTTTGATACATTTTTTGCATAAATCGCGGACCGCCTTGAAAAGTTGAGGGTAATATTACCATTGTACCTGGTTTTGCACCTTCGCTGGCTGATTTATTATTGATATGATCCATCAACCCACTATATAGCTCTACTCTCAGCTTTGGTTGATTTTGTCGAATAAAATTCAAACGTTCAGCTTCTACTTTTACGTAAGCATCCACAATGTACTGTTGCGTAAGTTTACCAGCTGATAAACACGGATTGAAAACACCACGATCCGCTAATCGATTTGTATAGAATTGAAGCATGGTCTGTTTCTTAACACCGTCCACTTGTTTCATGTTCATTTGCCAACCTTTTTCGCCACGGGGAAACAATAGAGGATAAGTCATTGGATCACAATTTTCACTAAACTGATGAATCCTGACACTACCTTTCCCTCTTGGATGTATACAAATATCTCGATCAATTGGTGGTTTGCCATCAGTTGAAGTGAAAACAACAGCAACCTCATTACTCGTTGGTAGATTATATCTCCGTTTGTCTTGTGTGCGATCGCTAATAATCCAAAGATTGATTTCTGGTAATGTTTCATTATTCTGTCTAGCCTTCTCAACCTCAATTTGTTCAACTTCTTTTAACATCATATATGCAGATGCATATGGATTAACTTCCCGTATGAGTTCATCTAGCTTTCGCATTATTTCTGGTTTGCATAATTTGTTAGAATCTTGATCCATCCTTTTTGCCAACGCATCCATTGTATCAATGATGTACAATTGTGCATATTTTTCTGTCTTTCCATTCGATGGGTAAATTGATCCATATGTATTATGATATATTTGACCATGGATTCTGAAAGTATATGGTCCTTTTCCTGGAGGTAGTGCAATCTGTGCTCCCATGGACGCAAAAGCTAAAGCACTGTTATAATTTCTAATATGTTGTCTAAAATTTCTGCTATCCGCATCATTTTCCGTCATCAGTTTGTTTAAATATTCTGGAAATTCTGGTAGTATATCAACTGCTAATTTTCCTTTACGGCAACAAGTTGTAATCTTCCCGTCTGATGGTTTTTCACATGCGAAATTTCTTGACTGACAATTTGAACATAGAACATCCATTAATCCTAAATAATGTGGTTCAACAATTTCTTCAGAATCTTTTGTTGCCATTTTATATGTATCTACTGGTTTTTTCAAAATTTTGCTTCGCTTGATCATCATTTTTTCTTTTTTATGAATTAATTTTTCTTGTTTTTGCTTTTCTGTTTCTGATACTGCGATTTTACGTCTTTCCTCTTTATTTCTTTCTAATCGTTTACGTTTCTCATCCTCCGTCTCTTTCTTAACATAATTTTTGGAGTTATCTCTCATTTTCCGTAGCCTTTCATCACGTTTATCTGGTGTTTCTTTTTCTATATATTCTTCCTTATTATCTTTCAATACCTGAAGCCTCTTTTTACGTTCTGCTATCGATTCATTACTTAAACGAATATTTTTATAGGTGGCCTGCGTCATGGAACGCCTATTTCTCTCATCTCCACTTTCTGATTGCTTCCTTTTCTTATAATTTTCATGTTTTTTTTGCTGTCTTACATTGTTGGGAAAGTTTGATATTCGTCGAGCTCTGAACATACCAACTGCATGAGTCCTGAGTTGTGCAATATCGTAAATTTCATTCTCTGGATCTCTATTCAGTAGAATACTTGAGCAAAATGCCATTGCAAATAAACCACAATCAAAGCCATTTGTTTGTTTCTGTACTTTTGCGATCCTAATTTGAGGATGATATGGAAATAAATGATCCAAATAATTTCTTGCATCTTGATGAAGAGTTGTTGAGTTCAAACTATCATAAATCGTGATGAATATGCCATTATAATGAGCTGTTATCCAATGTCCAATTCCAGGGCCAAAATTGCGCAAATTTAAAACTTGTAGATGCTTAGTACCCTCTGGTATTGCTTGAATCCTATTCAAAGCCTCCAAATAGTAAGTTGGTTGAGGCCTGTAGTCCGAAAAAGCATGGATCATGGTGAAAAATACGTCGAAATGAGTATCTTCAAGGTAACCTGAGGGATTTTGTAAGATGTTGTAATCGTGCTCTGTAAGTTCTTGTATCATTCTGAAATCATCATTAACGTCTAAATTGATATCTTCTGTATTGATATTAGTTTGCGTTCCGCTTTCTCCATGTATATCAGAATCTTTGGACTCCTGATATCTTACCTGCCGCTTGGAACGTTTTGACCTATTTTTCGTTGGCATTATAACGTATTTGCGAGTACAACTAAGAAATGAATATAATCGATTTATTATTTGAAAATTATCAAATGAATTACTGATGTTGATACTCTAGTTATCTGTTGAAATTCTCTTTATCAAGTAAAAGTAAACTTTTTTCTCACCTTTTAATCTAATATATGATTTTCTCAGTCGATAATAACTCTAGAGATACTAATTATTCAAGGACTTACTCAGCTCTTCTTGATTAATGTCTCACTTATGAATAAGTTACGAGAGTGAGTGGAAAAATATCTATTTTCCACACCAAAAACCTATAAATAAGAATTGTAGTAGCCAGTACCTGGAGAAAAATATATTTAAATAAATTATATTATAATTAAAAAATTATATCATGAAAAGTGTTCGATGGTAATAATTATTTTGAGAAATGTTAAACTAATGTTTCGCAGGCAACTCTTTTTTTCCTGTTGAAATTAATATTTCATGAGGAGAAGAAAAAAATATACTCATACTATTCGAGTTCCAACCGTAATCATTTGCCACATCTTATGATTTGTTTATCAATTTGTATAAATATGCAGTACATTGCAAAATTTCATATTATGGTTGAACAGTACATCTATTTAACAAAGATTCAAAATTGAATCAATTGTCAACAAATGAATTGTTCTACTTTTTGAATTGCAAGTAGGAAAGTTTTGGATAGTTCTTTTGCTGTTTATTGACTTACAACTGAAGTAATATAATAAAATCTTCATTTGATTTTGAAAGCTTCCTACGCAAACTCTTGATACATTTTTTAAATTTGTAAACGTGATTTTCTGACAGTTCCTGATTTTGATGAATCTTCACGTTTTAGACCCTACTGAGCCCGGAAAACATTATTCTAAAAAAGTCGGTCTATCGGTCTGTCAGTCCGTCGGTCTGTGTGAAAGCACGATAACCTGAGAATGCATGCGAATTTTTAACTAAATCTCATATCTAAGTTCTACATCAAAAAGCTAGGTTCAAGTTCGTAGATGAGCTTTTTTCAACAAGTGGTACCGAATTTTTATTGATGAAACTTTCTAGTTTTTTGCGATTATTTCATAAACGGTGGTATTTATCATGAAATATGAAATAACTGAAACTAATCTTTGAATGATTTGGCACAACATTCACAGTGAACATTTCTCAAGATTATCAACGGTTTAGTTGTAATTATATAATTTGTTACATTTTTCTGAAGCAAAGAAATAATTAGAATCATAATCGTCATTCAAACTTGGACATCACATGCGAACGTACGTGAATTGTTTATTTTTTTCAAGTAATTTGGCTCTATCATGTTTGGTATCAAATTGAAGTTCTTGTGGAGATAATTCTGTCAAAGAGCGTATTTGAACGATTCAAACAATGTTTAGTTTATCATCAACTTTGAGCCCTCGGGGAGATAAGCTTAGTAGGTATCAGAAATAAAAATTTGTAGAATCCACGTTACTATCTTCAAATTACACTTCCGCCGATCGAATCTTGAAACTGTGTGTTTCAATGGATTAAAAACCCCAAAAATCTAGGAAAGGACTCTCCATTTTCTTATATATAAAATACTCATTTGTATAAGGACAAAAAAATAACCGCCATCTGTCACTTTAACAATTACAGCTGTCACTTTGACAACGACAGTTTTCACTTTGACAATACGCAATTAATTGTTTCGACATTTCAAATTCCTGGAACTGCGATGGAACTGGCCATAAAATTTATGGTCGGGAAAGTATTGTGTGGCTACAGCTGATTTTCAATCAATTTACAATTTTGCATATTTTCAATGTATCAAAGAGTCATACATAAACATTCAAACTTCAGTACAGCAAAGATCGCTTGAGCATTGTCT
Source organism: Dromius quadrimaculatus (assembly GCA_963989225.1). Taxonomy (NCBI): domain Eukaryota; kingdom Metazoa; phylum Arthropoda; class Insecta; order Coleoptera; family Carabidae; genus Dromius; species Dromius quadrimaculatus. The sequence goes on along the minus strand of OZ022326.1, from coordinate 27,620,866 downwards.
AAATACGCTTAGCCACCGAGGCGGCTATCATACAACTAAAAAATGCCTATTATTATTGATGGTAACTCATATCCTGAAAATAGTAGAATTTTGTGTCACATTTCCAAGCTGGGCATAAAAAGAAATATATTTTAAGTGACTGTATAGTCCTAGAAAAAGAATGCGTAGATCACGACATATTAAAAAAACATAAAATCTCAGATTTTTTTAAAATATATTTTTTTATTTCAGAAATTGTGATAGAGAAGTTTGAAGAAATACTTTCAGCTATTAAAGCTCTTCTTAGGCTGAATTGCAATTGAAAGACAAATAAAATCAGTTTATCCAAGCCCTAGTCGATTTAGTTGCTTTGGATAAATTGTGAGCAACTGTTGTTTACTTACTTGTACTGAGTACAGGGGAGTATTGTAAGACTGACAAAATTCACCTATCAGGATTTTGGTGGAAATATCCGTTCTGAGCATCCCTGAATCCATTTTGACTATTTTTGGCTTGATGTCGGTACGTATGTACAGATGTACGTGACTCGCAAATCTCAAAAATTATTGAATGTATTATGCTGAAATTTCGTATTCAAGACTGGTATGGGGTGTTGATTTGCACCTCGCATTATGGTTGCAATCGCCTGTACCAGAAGTTTCACTTGAAACTTTTTTTGAATTTTCCGCATAAATCGAGAATGATTAGCCGTAGGATACTGAAATGCAGTATTTGAGATTGCTGTAATATTTGAATGATCATGTCTCATTTTTGCTTCAATCGGCTGAACCGAAAAAGCACTTTATATGACAGACTTTTCGAATTTTCCGCGTAAATTCAAAACAATCAGTCGTAGAATTTTGTATCAAGCACATTTGTAACATCTAGTTGTGGGCCTCGCATCATGATTGCAATCGTCTATACCGGAAGTGCAATTTATTTCGAAAATTTTCTGAATTCTTCATATATGTCTATATATATATATATATATATATATATATATATATATATATATATATATATATATATATATATATATATATATATATATATATATATATATATATATATATATATATATATATATATATATATATATATATATATATATATATATATATATATATATATATATATATATATATATATATATATCTAATGATGTACAAGTAAGTCACGTCAGATTTTCTTGACCATTTTCTCGAAAATTCACAATTTGCATTATATTTAATATAAATATTTGAAATTTTGATGGGATATGGGTTTTGCAGCTTTTAACATATGCACCACATTTCAGGAAGATTGACTGTAGAATTTTCAAAAAATTTCAAAGAAAAAATCTGACGTGGATATCACGTGACTCTCTTGTACATCATTGGATATATAGTCAAACACAAAATCTCATTCCAGGGCTAATCGTTTTGGATGAATCTTAAGGACTCTAAGAATCTGTCAAGTAAAATGCGCTTTTAGCCTAGCGTGTTGCTATGGGAACAGTAGATCATCATTATTATGCTTCAACATTCCTGAATACTGATTTGAGAGATTCTACGGCTATCAGTTCTGAATTCATGTGCATCATTGGAAAATGTATTCCAACTGAAGTGCACTTTCGGTTCAGTCTATTGTTATGAAAATAGCAGGCAATTATTCATATGCTACAGCAGACTATAATACCAAATTTCAGTACTTTATAGCCGACCGTTCCGAATATATGCAAATAATTTTCAAAGATTGTCAAGTGAAGTACCTTTTCGGCTCCATCGATCTCAATGAAAAAAGAATATGAATATTAAGATAGTATTCATCGTCTTGAATACTGAATTCTGAAAAGCTACGATCAATCATTTTGTATTTATGCTGAAAACTCGAAAAATGTTTCGGGTAAAGTGCACTTCCGGTTTAGCACATCGCAATCATACAGCTAGATGTTATAGAAATGCTCAATACGCAATTTCAATATTCTACAACTCATTGTTTTGAATTTATGCGAAAAATTTGAGAAGACTGTTCTATAAAGTGCACTTCCAGCTTGAACGACTGGTACAAAAGAAGAAGAAAACCATAAATATGCTACAGCTATTACAAATATCAAATTTCAGTATCCTACGGCTGATCAATCTGGATTTATGCGGAAAATTCAAAAAAGTTTCAAGTAAAGTGTACTTCCGGTACAGACGACTGCAACCATAATGCAAGGTGCTAGTTAAACACCCTATATTAGTGTTAAATACGAAATTTCAGCACAATACTTTCAAAGGATTTTGAGATTTTCGAGTTACGCACATACGTACCGACATCAAGCCGAAAATAGTCAAAATGGACTCAGGAATGCTTAAAACGGATATTTCCATCCAAATATCGATAGGCGAATTTTTTCGGCTTATAATACTCCCTTGTACTCATAGTACAAATGAATAAAAAATACCCTTGACGATAAAAGCTTTAATACGAATTTCACCGAGCAACTAACTTTGATCTCTATGATATTATGTGCCATTTTCGAACGTATCGACCGATTTTTGTTAGCATTCTAACGAATCTACAATTTTGATCTAGAAATTTGGTAAATCGAGCTTCATTTTAGAGATTTTGGAGCGAATTCTCTAAGAAAATGCTTTGAATGTGCATTTTAACTTTTATTTTCAATCAAATAGAAGTGAATCACTTTCTCACCTTCAAATCAGATAGACAACTTCCACAATTAGATATGATTAGGTTATGGTAATAATTATTTACTGCTTCTTTCACTCAACTCACTTAATTACTCCGTTTATAGAATTATTACAGCATCAAACTCCGAAATTCCTATTCCTGTAGTAGAACCTACGAGAAAAATTGTTTTAGTGATGATTTCATAGATAAGTATGTCTAAAAAATTCACATTTTTAGGTTAAGTTGGTAAAATGATTATTTCGTTATATTCCTACCTTATTTTGATTGAAATCTGAATCTCTAATACAATCAACTTCCGCAAAATATAAAATTCAATGCGAAACTATTGTAATTTTTTCCGTCAATTAAGAAATCGAAGGGAGATATATTGTCGTATATTCTACACACAATGCAGGACAAAACTGAGTGTTATTAAACGCGGCAATAGGCGTGTTTCTTCGGGCAATCTATGTGATCTAAGTGACAATGATTAAGTGAATCATGTTTCTTTGGTCGTTATTTGTTATCCCCACTTCTTCACTTTGTGATCACAAAATGACAATCCCCTTACCCTTTTGAATCGGACTTTTTGCATGTTCACGATGATTGCGATAGCAGAATCTGTGTAAATTTGAAAAATGGCGGATAGAACAGAACAAGAAAATCGTTGGTAAAACAATAAGTGCACATTCCGCATCTTATATGATGGAATAAATATACGAATAATCATACAATAATAGATAGTGCATGAAAAACAAACTATTTGAAGAATTATAATAAAAATCAATACGGAAAAATTCTGATATTTTAACCAATCAAAAGAAAAAAAATCGCAAAAAATCATAGCTATAAAATATATTTCTTAAAACGAATATATAAATATTTTCAAATCAAAATATTTAATTTAGTACTCCCACTATAGGATCGCTGCAATAAATGATCCATGATTCGTAATTCGTTGTTTTCTTGTTTCAAAAAATAATCATGATTCATATACAGCGAATATGATTCTGAGATGCACAATATGATTGTCGAAGAAACACGCCTAATATTACATCTGTTGTTTATAAGTGCGCAAGCGCAAGAACTCAATCTGGAGTGCGTTCGGATGCTAGATGTATCGCTCAAAGCAAAGCGATGTCAAATATGACATGATTGATGTTTAGCTAATTTAGTCGAACGACTTGAACCAACTTTCTTTCATTTTAACTAATCTTAAATTCAAAATAATGGCAGAGTTGCCTGTTTGCATGTTGAGGACCTCTGAATTTTTACTTCATAATGTTATTTTTTGGCTCAATCATGGATTGTTTAAATCAGCCACATAAACGTGCGACTTTCAAATACTTCCATTATGGTCAATCAATTCTGTTATGGAGCTAAAAGCTACAACATTGATTGATGACTTCATTGTCGTAATTAGATGTCATTACTTAATATGATTCAGTTTTCTGATACAGACTGATGATTCTCACAAAATTTGATTAATGTAAAATCTTATTTGTTCATTCGTTGGAATTTTCAAAGTGTTAGTTTCATTGATAGCGAAAGGATATTATAGTCAGCTCTTGATTGCTTGTTCTATTGTTGTATTTGGACAGAATGTTCGATTGGCTGGGTTTAATCAAGATCCAAATTCAAATTTATTCAACTGAAAAAAGTGTGAGATTAGTATAAACCAAACTATCAATGAACAATATTGAAAATCAGAATAGATACTCGTGTATTGTTGAATTTGTACCACATGTATCTACCAAACTGTACTTGTAATGTTTCAAATTCCATTCAATCTTCAATACTTATTCCATCCACAACATCGTGAATTGAAATATCGTATCCAGAAAATAGTATAATTAAATGATGGATTTTTGGAAAACAGATAATCAGTATCAGTAATTAAAATTAACATCACTTGAGTAAGCGTTTTGAATTTCATTGATTATTCTCCAGTGCCTACAAACAGTTAGGTTTCTTCCAACAATATTATTACAAATCAATTACTATTTGTACCACTTCTTCAATCTCTTGAATTTATTGTATGCACGTTTCCTAAGATATTTGTGAATGTGATATATATTGTCCAGTGTATTAATAACAACATGCCCATATTCCACTATTCTTCAAGATTTTTTCCAATAATTCATCCAATTCTACGGTACGGAATACAAATTTAGTTGAATAATTATGTATACATACCCTTGAATAACCTTTTTTTGTTCCATCTCCAATTATCCACTAGATTCATCAAGTAAGAATGATATTTATCCGAAATGATCCTCAAAATTCATGTATTTGTTTTCAAAGATATTTTAAAATGTCAAAAAGTTGAAATGTCATTTCAACAATTGAATATGAACATCAAGTCGCAATGATCAGAGCAGGACCAGCCACATTAGAACAATAATTAATGCTACGGACATCGCAGCTTGTGATATCCACGCACAAACGCTTGATAGAATGTAGAAAAAAAATGTCTCAATCGGGTTGGGACCATAAAAGTATCTTTCCTAATCAAGGTAGGGCCTGTAGATAGAATTTGCTACAGAACGCAGGCTGACTTAATCCGGCGCTGTCGCAAAAGCCACGTTTACATTAGCGCGAAACAACTAATAAATGTTGGAGATATAAATTATTTAAAACAACTTTTCAGTAAATAAAATGCATCAGATAACATTTGCTCATGACTATTATGTACTAAACTATCATTAGAATTCATGTAAACTCAGTAGATTTTATGAAATTTACCAAAATATTTTTCAACCTGACATGTCAAAGTGACGTTTTCGAGATTCAGTAAAAAGCATGAATCACAGTAGAACGACAAAATTTATAAAAGTTGTACTTATAAATTATTCAAAATACCTTTTTAACAATTGAATTGTATCACAGGATATCTGCTCATGCATATTTAACATTAAACTACTGTTAAAATTGACGTAAAAATAACAGAAATAATAAAATGTATGAAAATGTTTTCGAAATTGAAATGTCAAAATGACATATAATTTTGTATACCCCTGTTGAATAGATGAATAAAAGATAGGGGCACGCTGATCAACGCAAATTTTCGTCGTTTTTAATTTTTCCTGCAAATACTATAAGTACCAAAAATATGAGACCCCCGGAAGGCACTCGTCCTAATGAATATCTATCAAATAAAAAAAATTTCATGAAAATCCATCAATAAATACGACCTGTAGAAATGCGCAAAAAAGTGACGAATCTATACCGAGAGTGGAACATAAGGCTTTTAGTATATAGTAAACTAGCGCTTGGCCTGCTACGCAGGCCTAAGCCCTAGGCTTCGCAGCTCGATATGTGAACCGCCTCCGGCAAAAATTCTGTCTTTATAAGATAAATTCAAAATATATTTTTAGCCCACAAAATCCTCCTGCTCCCTATTATATTTGTGCATCTCTCCCTACTCGTGATTTCACTATTTTTTATTGACAATTCTCAATATTATTTCATGTATTCATCAATCGGATAAATTGACTCCAATTCTTTTACGAATTACAGAGTCTGAATTTGGAACGTCACAGGAAGATAACAGGATTTCCAATCAAGCCTTTCCTAGGTCATTGTCAAAGTTTTGTAGTGAAATAACGGAATTTTCTATCAAGCAAGGCTACCTCCTTGAAAGAATTTCTTTTTTTGTGGAATGTTCTCTTTACTCCCAGTAATAATTTCACAGCTCACGCACTTTACTTGACTTATGTGTTCGCGAAACATAAGTCTTATCCATTTAATCATCACTCTGAAACTCACAAACATCATATTTCTCTACTCTTCAGCTAAAACTACTATATTCATAAGAATCATAATGTTTCTTGACTGTAGGAAAAAGTGACGAATGCAAAAAAAGCTCTGGTTTCAGCCATAAAATTTTTTTATTGATCAATCCACATCTATCAGATTCGGTTCCACTCAAGCCACCTTCGGGAGTTGGATGAAAACAATTCAGACAGAAAAATACATCGCTTACGGATTGTTGAATTATTCATAAGAAAAAATTATCAATAAAATAGTGAGAAATGACGTACAGCAATTAAAATATGTCCAAAAAGCATATAATTACGGTAATTGAGTTGAATCTTGGAATGAGTTACATGAAACTTCGTGTTTTCCTATCAATAGTTACAAGAATAATAGTTCTTCTACTTTTTATCATCAATGAGAAAACACGTCCACATTTGTAACTTAATTCTTACTCATGAGTTTCGAATTAGCTGCAATAATTATATGCTATTTTCGCATATTTCAATTGCTGTATGTCATTTCTTTGTATTCCATTCACCTATTCTTTTTTTCTCATATATTATTCAACAATATATCGGTGATGTATTCTTCTGCCTAAATTGTATTCATATAACTTCTGAAGAGGGCTCAAGTGCAGCCAAAGAAATTTGTCTTCATTTATTATAATATCCATGTTCCTGTGAAATTGAGATATTACTTGTATCAAAGCAATGCAGCATGTATCTGGAGTTTTTCTGTGATTACTATGAATTCGGCAGGTTGAATTTCCAATCATTTTCATACAGAATTTATTTTCAATAAAACATATGAAAAGATTTTTTTAAATTTTCTAATTCTAGTCAATTTTTTCCGGAAGCATAGATACTGTCAACTGATTGGGAGGTTTGTATTCGATAGATAGAAGATAATGCTCCATTCAGTCATAGGTGTATCTGATTACACATATGTTCAGCAAGAACCACGTGAAGGTAGAAGCATATTTCTTGCCGGGAGAGGATGGGAGTCAAAGGATTTTCAGGTGGAGGAGACATAGAGACAAATTCAGTAATCTTACTATGTGATTAATCTTTCTCATATATATTTTAACTGTTCTTCTATATTCATCGTTCTTTTATACAATGAATTCTAGAGACATAAGGTTCAGTTTTCGAGGGCGAGACCTCGCACCGTTCCAAAATGTCCTAGGATATGACGATATTCCTCGTAGTATTTTCAAAATAGTGACTCTAATTAGACGTAATCTTCCCAAAATATTTTGATGTTCCAAACTTTGAGACCGTAAATATATTTGCTGCATACTATGAAAGATCCATTCGATCATGCTAACGTGATAACTAATAAGAACATAAAAAGAGATAAGAAGCACATTTTTTACTTAGTCTGAATTCAAAAGTTGTTATTTTCCTTGTTATAATAAAAAGAGAAATTGAAATTCATGGCACGTTTTAATATTTTTGATTCGTATTATTCACGTTATAATTTAGTATGTAAGCTATGATATACTCAAAATTATTTGAATGAGAATCGCCTATTGAAACAATTCTGAGAAATGTCAAATTTATCCTCTATATGAGCTATGTGGATTATTATTATCATCTTATCAAGATGTATAAGCTATATCATATTGATCTATGCATTACTGTGAAGTAGGCAAGAACAGTTTCAAAAGTAAAGACGTACATATTCAACTTTGCTTTAGTCATGATGGACATTTGCATTTTGTTTTGTTTTGCACGATAAACTCTATCCCCTGTTCTATTTTATTTCACAATTTATAAGGAAACAACAATTAATAATTTTAATCGTGATCCACATTGCCCAATTGAGTTTTTTGAGCTAATTTGACTTCTTTTATTAAAGATGAAGAAATGGAATGGAAATATTTGTGCATTATAATTTTTATTTTTTCTGTGATGAAAAGATATGATCTAAATGGAATTTTCGAAAGAAAATATACGTCATCAAACTATTTGTCTCAATACTTATATGAAGAGTTGATAGAATAATATTTGTGTGTGATGAGAATTAAAACGATTCTTCATTAATTTTTATTATTTTTATCATACAATATGATTAAAATGAACTCATTCAGTGGATATATCGATTCGTTATGAATAATAGAAAATCTATTAAAAAAATAGTAACGTAAATGAAAACTGATCAATGGTATAAGTGAAGATATTCAACTTGGTCTGAAAATGTGAGATTTTTCTTTGTGTTATACCTGTATGATGAATTCTGTTCTATTTTATTCATATTGTAAGAAGAACTTTTTTTTTGCAACTCAATAACACGTCTTAACATATCCTGGTAAAATATTTCAATTTTAGTTTGTTCGATGTAGATTATGACTGAGCATGAAGGCTCGAGAATATTTAGAATTATTGAATAGAAATGGTTGATCGGAGAAATTTTGAAAAATATCGGAGTTATTCTCAATATGAGGTACGTGGATTATCTTTTCTTTTGTCTATCAGAATGCATTAGCTATATCATGTTGATTATTTAGATGTACAGTAGGCAAGAACAGATTCGAAAGTGAAGACGTACATATGGAACTTTGCTTTGGTCATGGTGGACATTTGCATTTTGTTTGTTCTGTACGATAAACTCTATCCTCTGTTCTGTTTTACTCCACAGTTTATAGAAGAAAACAGGTAATAATTCAAATCGTAATCCATGTACCTCAATTGAATTTTTAAGCTATATTATATATATATATATATATATATATTTATATATATCTGTTAAATTTATATAATGTATTTTGATTGGTTTCTTTCCTTCCGTTCTATATTTTGTAACATGTGAAATATAATTGGAGTACTGTATGTGTATAGAACTGCTGTTAGCCTGTGAATATCATCATGTTGGCTTTCATTTAGCATTGCTGTTTATTTTCATACGTTTCTTCTCCAATAAATACTACACAATGGGTAATGGAATGGAATAGGAAAGTGTAAAAACCATTTGTCCTTGGAAAAATACATTCCAAAATTCAAATTATCAATAACATTTACAATAGATTCAGCAGTAAACTGATAGTTATGTCCTAGATTCAGATCGGAATTTTCTATTGAATAGATATTATTTCAAGTAAATTATTGAAATATTTCTTTGAAAACTATATTTTTTGTTATACCTTGGTTACTTTCATTGTCTTTATCGTTCTCTGGTATCGTAATCTTCAAACTATCAAAAGATCGAACTCGAGACATAGCAACATATAATTGTCCATGTGAAAACACAGGTTTCTCCAAGTTTATTCCAACGAAATCGAAAGTTTGTCCCTGTGATTTATTTATTGTCATTGAAAAAGCCAGTCTTATTGGGAATTGTCTCCGTTTGATTATGAATGGAAGATTTGAGTCTGTTTGTATCAAATCTATTCTTGGTAAAAAGATTCTGGAATGTGCACTTTGACCTGTTAACACTTCTAGGTCTAAATAGTTATTCTTCATTTGTTTCACGATCAATCGTGTTCCATTGCAAAGACCTTTTCTTGGATTCATGTTACGTAGAAGCATAACAATTGCCCCAATTTTCAATGAGAGTTTATGGGGTGGATATCCAGATGGTGTTTGCTTATGTAAGAATTCAATTGGAAAGTTCATATCGTTCTCTCCCTCATATATCGCTGTATCTGCACTATAATATATTTTTGTTTCACCTACAATTTTTGATAATACAAGTTCATTTTGGATCATCGTATCATCATTCTTTGGTGATAAAATAGCTCTGTTCATAAACTTATATATATTCTGAGGCAGAATCATCTCATTTCCAAATATTTCGTCGGCTAATGAGCTTTTGATAAGACAGTGGGATGGTATTGTAGCAATTTCCTCAGTACCATTCCCAATGTGGAGTAAATATCCAGCAAATTCTTGTTCATTCTTATTTACCCGCATGTTTTGTGTTAAGGATAGTTTTTTGAATAGGGGCCACAATGAACTACGTAACATTGAAATTTCGATTATCGCTGTTCTATGATTCGAATGTTGAACTATTGGAAGACATTGTCGGAAATCGCCCCCTAGAACAATCACTTTTCCTCCAAAGAGTGATGAATTATCCATTAAATCTTGTAAAACTAAATTGATAGCTTTAAGTGCATATGATGGTGCCATAGTTATTTCATCCCAGATAATAATGCTTGCTTTTCGAATCAATTTACCTGCATTACTATTTGCTGAGATTTTACATACGCTATCTTCATTTATTGGTACTGGAAGTTTGAATACAGAATGAACTGTTTGACCACCTTTTAATAGAGTTGCCGCAATTCCGGTCCAAGCTACAGCGAGAACTGTATGTCCTTGTCCTCTTAAAATGCTGATGATGGTATTATAAAGAAATGTTTTGCCGGTACCGCCTGGACCATCAATATAAAAGTAACGCTCTTTACAATTATTATCATTTACTGCATTCAAAATATAATTGGAGATTTCTAATTGTTCAGAGTTGAATTTTTCTGCATTTTGTGCACCTTCGCGTCTTTCCAAATCTCTATCAATTGTACCGTCAAAATCATCTTCGGTGATCTTGACTGGTTCAGGAAGACCAAAATCATTCAATTGCAATCTATGTACAATTAGAATTTCTCGAATTTTTTGTAAGCATTTGTTTTCCGCGACTTGCTTAGAATATTTTCGTGAATAGTCTTCCATCAAATATTCTTTAAAATTTTCCCACAAACGAAGTGCATCTGTTGAAGTATGGAAACTGATCAAATATGCAAATAATTCACGTAATTGCTTGGGGAATTTGTCGAGCACAGCTTCTTGTAAGCAATTTTCGCATTCTTCATCATTTTCTAGTAATCCTTTCGCGCGTGCTGCTTCCTGATAAGTGTTGTATAGTTTACCATCGACAGTTCGTAAATCGTCAAAGCTTTTCGCTCCCATAACATTAACTAAGAGTAATCGGAGATGGAATCTCTCTATATCTTTTGGACTTACAGAAACTATTCTACCAATTACGGGCTTAGTTTCTCTCTGTCTTATTTTCCATACGTTTTGATTGGTGAATACGTAGTATTTTGGAATATCCATATAATTGTATTGTCGTGCTGCAACATCGGTTTGATTCAACAAGAACCAAGCTGTCAATGTTGTATGACGTGTTTTTGCTCGTTCTATTGCTTTCTGTATTTGTGCTGGATGAAATACAACTGTTTGTTGATATTGTAGATGAACTGCTAAATCAAAAACTGCATGTGATTTATCATAAAGTTGGTATTCATATAGTCGCCAAATACACTCGACTGGACAAATGTATCTTGTACTTTCATAGCCTTTAATTTCGTCCCAAACGAAATTTTTCTCGTTTTCCACTGGTCCCAATTTGATGGTAGCACAATCATGTCCTTTGCATAAATAATCACATATATATTTTATACTCTTAACTGATGAACAAATTTCTACATTAATATGAGTTCTATACTTCTTGCTTAAATATGGATTATACGGAACAATCCACCTGTTGTCTATTTCATATTTGATAGAACCGTTTTTGTAAAAAATGTACATAAGAACATTGTTATTACGTCGTCTGTAAATAGGATATCCATTCACATTTTCAATAGTTTCGTTTCGAAAATCCTTCGGATATTTTTTGGAACATTTATTATCATTCATACATGGCGAGTTTTTATTCAAAACACCACAAGGTCCATGAATCATGTGCGATCTGATCACTTGATATAATTCCTGTTCCTTATCTTCATCAGGTATTTCTGCACTTACAACTGCATCAATATCATCTTTGTTTCGTATTTTGTCATTTACGTCCAATGTAATTAACAGATGCATATGCGGTAGGCCGCGTTTCTGGAATTCTATTACATATTTATAAGCAATAACTTTGCCAAAAATACTTTCTTTAATAATCTCATTCAAAATCGATTTGTTTTTACCATGGAAAACACGTGCGACAAGATCTGGTCGGTCCGAAGCAGTTTGTCCTTCATGTAAGTTTTCTGTAATCTCTTTCCACTTTGGATTGCAAGTAACAGTTATGAAAAGATCAGGTTTACCGAATTCACGAACAATTGCCATGGCGTTTTGATACATTTTTTGCATAAATCGCGGACCGCCTTGAAAAGTTGAGGGTAATATTACCATTGTACCTGGTTTTGCACCTTCGCTGGCTGATTTATTATTGATATGATCCATCAACCCACTATATAGCTCTACTCTCAGCTTTGGTTGATTTTGTCGAATAAAATTCAAACGTTCAGCTTCTACTTTTACGTAAGCATCCACAATGTACTGTTGCGTAAGTTTACCAGCTGATAAACACGGATTGAAAACACCACGATCCGCTAATCGATTTGTATAGAATTGAAGCATGGTCTGTTTCTTAACACCGTCCACTTGTTTCATGTTCATTTGCCAACCTTTTTCTCCACGGGGAAACAATAGAGGATAAGTCATTGGATCACAATTTTCACTAAACTGATGAATCCTGACACTACCTTTCCCTCTTGGATGTATACAAATATCTCGATCAATTGGTGGTTTGCCATCAGTTGAAGTGAAAACAACAGCAACCTCATTACTCGTTGGTAGATTATATCTCCGTTTGTCTTGTGTGCGATCGCTGATAATCCAAAGATTGATTTCTGGTAATGTTTCATTATTCTGTCTAGCCTTCTCAACCTCAATTTGTTCAACTTCTTTTAACATCATATATGCAGATGCATATGGATTAACTTCCCGTATGAGTTCATCTAGCTTTCGCATTATTTCTGGTTTGCATAATTTGTTAGAATCTTGATCCATCCTTTTTGCCAACGCATCCATTGTATCAATGATGTACAATTGTGCATATTTTTCTGTCTTTCCATTCGATGGGTAAATTGATCCATATGTATTATGATATATTTGACCATGGATTCTGAAAGTATATGGTCCTTTTCCTGGAGGTAGTGCAATCTGTGCTCCCATGGACGCAAAAGCTAAAGCACTGTTATAATTTCTAATATGTTGTCTAAAATTTCTGCTATCCGCATCATTTTCCGTCATCAGTTTGTTTAAATATTCTGGAAATTCTGGTAGTATATCAACTGCTAATTTTCCTTTACGGCAACAAGTTGTAATCTTCCCGTCTGATGGTTTTTCACATGCGAAATTTCTTGACTGACAATTTGAACATAGAACATCCATTAATCCTAAATAATGTGGTTCAACAATTTCTTCAGAATCTTTTGTTGCCATTTTATATGTATCTACTGGTTTTTTCAAAATTTTGCTTCGCTTGATCATCATTTTTTCTTTTTTATGAATTAATTTTTCTTGTTTTTGCTTTTCTGTTTCTGATACTGCGATTTTACGTCTTTCCTCTTTATTTCTTTCTAATCGTTTACGTTTCTCATCCTCCGTCTCTTTCTTAACATAATTTTTGGAGTTATCTCTCATTTTCCGTAGCCTTTCATCACGTTTATCTGGTGTTTCTTTTTCTATATATTCTTCCTTATTATCTTTCAATACCTGAAGCCTCTTTTTACGTTCTGCTATCGATTCATTACTTAAACGAATATTTTTATAGGTGGCCTGCGTCATGGAACGCCTATTTCTCTCATCTCCACTTTCTGATTGCTTCCTTTTCTTATAATTTTCATGTTTTTTTTGCTGTCTTACATTGTTGGGAGAGTTTGATATTCGTCGAGCTCTGAACATACCAACTGCATGAGTCCTGAGTTGTGCAATATCGTAAATTTCATTCTCTGGATCTCTATTCAGTAGAATACTTGAGCAAAATGCCATTGCAAATAAACCACAACCAAAGCCATTTGTTTGTTTCTGTACTTTTGCGATCCTAATTTGAGGATGATATGGAAATAAATGATCCAAATAATTTCTTGCATCTTGATGAAGAGTTGTTGAGTTCAAACTATCATAAATCGTGATGAATATGCCATTATAATGAGCTGTTATCCAATGTCCAATTCCAGGGCCAAAATTGCGCAAATTTAAAACTTGTAGATGCTTAGTACCCTCTGGTATTGCTTGAATCCTATTCAAAGCCTCCAAATAGTAAGTTGGTTGAGGCCTGTAGTCCGAAAAAGCATGGATCATGGTGAAAAATACGTCGAAATGAGTATCTTCAAGGTAACCTGAGGGATTTTGTAAGATGTTGTAATCGTGCTCTGTAAGTTCTTGTATCATTCTGAAATCATCATTAACGTCTAAATTGATATCTTCTGTATTGATATTAGTTTGCGTTCCGCTTTCTCCATGTATATCAGAATCTTTGGACTCCTGATATCTTACCTGCCGCTTGGAACGTTTTGACCTATTTTTCGTTGGCATTATAACGTATTTGCGAGTACAACTAAGAAATGAATATAATCGATTTATTATTTGAAAATTATCAAATGAATTACTGATGTTGATACTCTAGTTATCTGTTGAAATTCTCTTTATCAAGTAAAAGTAAACTTTTTTCTCACCTTTTAATCTAATATATGATTTTCTCAGTCGATAATAACTCTAGAGATACTAATTATTCAAGGACTTACTCAGCTCTTCTTGATTAATGTCTCACTTATGAATAAGTTACGAGAGTGAGTGGAAAAATATCTATTTTCCACACCAAAAACCTATAAATAAGAATTGTAGTAGCCAGTACCTGGAGAAAAATATATTTAAATAAATTATATTATAATTAAAAAATTATATCATGAAAAGTGTTCGATGGTAATAATTATTTTGAGAAATGTTAAACTAATGTTTCGCAGGCAACTCTTTTTTTCCTGTTGAAATTAATATTTCATGAGGAGAAGAAAAAAATATACTCATACTATTCGAGTTCCAACCGTAATCATTTGCCACATCTTATGATTTGTTTATTAATTTGTATAAATATGCAGTACATTGCAAAATTTCATATTATGGTTGAACAGTACATCTATTTAACAAAGATTCAAAATTGAATCAATTGTCAACAAATGAATTGTTCTACTTTTTGAATTGCAAGTAGGAAAGTTTTGGATAGTTCTTTTGCTGTTTATTGACTTACAACTGAAGTAATATAATAAAATCTTCATTTGATTTTGAAAGCTTCCTACGCAAACTCTTGATACATTTTTTAAATTTGTAAACGTGATTTTCTGACAGTTCCTGATTTTGATGAATCTTCACGTTTTAGACCCTACTGAGCCCGGAAAACATTATTCTAAAAAAGTCGGTCTATCGGTCTGTCAGTCCGTCGGTCTGTGTGGAAGCACGATAACCTGAGAATGCATGCGAATTTTTAACTAAATCTCATATCTAAGTTCTCTATCAAAAAGCTAGGTTCAAGTTCGTAGATGAGCTTTTTTCAACAAGTGGTACCGAATTTTTATTGATGAAACTTTCTAGTTTTTTGCGATTATTTCATAAACGGTGGTATTTATCATGAAATATGAAATAACTGAAACTAATCTTTGAATGATTTGGCACAACATTCACAGTGAACATTTCTCAAGATTATCAACGGTTTAGTTGTAATTATATAATTTGTTACATTTTTCTGAAGCGAAGAAATAATTAGAATCATAATCGTCATTCAAACTTGGACATCACATGCGAACGTACGTGAATTGTTTATTTTTTTCAAGTAATTTGGCTCTATCATGTTTGGTATCAAATTGAAGTTCTTGTGGAGATAATTCTGTCAAAGAGCGTATTTGAACGATTCAAACAATGTTTAGTTTATCATCAACTTTGAGCCCTCGGGGAGATAAGCTTAGTAGGTATCAGAAATAAAAATTTGTAGAATCCACGTTACTATCTTCAAATTACACTTCCGCCGATCGAATCTTGAAACTGTGTGTTTCAATGGATTAAAAACCCCAAAAATCTAGGAAAGGACTCTCCATTTTCTTATATATAAAATACTCATTTGTATAAGGACAAAAAAATAACCGCCATCTGTCACTTTAACAATTACAGCTGTCACTTTGACAACGACAGTTTTCACTTTGACAATACGCAATTAATTGTTTCGACATTTCAAATTCCTGGAACTGCGATGGAACTGGCCATAAAATTTATGGTCGGGAAAGTATTGTGTGGCTACAGCTGATTTTCAATCAATTTACAATTTTGCATATTTTCAATGTATCAAAGAGTCATACATAAACATTCAAACTTCAGTACAGCAAAGATCGCTTGAGCATTGTCTAAATACGCTTAGCCACCGAGGCGGCTATCATACAACTAAAAAATGCCTATTATTATTGATGGTAACTCATATCCTGAAAATAGTAGAATTTTGTGTCACATTTCCAAGCTGGGCATAAAAAGAAATATATTTTAAGTGACTGTATAGTCCTAGAAAAAGAATGCGTAGATCACGACATATTAAAAAAACATAAAATCTCAGATTTTTTTAAAATATATTTTTTTATTTCAGAAATTGTGATAGAGAAGTTTGAAGAAATACTTTCAGCTATTAAAGCTCTTCTTAGGCTGAATTGCAATTGAAAGACAAATAAAATCAGTTTATCCAAGCCCTAGTCGATTTAGTTGCTTTGGATAAATTGTGAGAAACTGTTGTTTACTTACTTGTACTGAGTACAGGGAAGTATTGTAAGACTGACAAAATTCACCTATCAGGATTTTGGTGGAAATATCCGTTCTGAGCATCCCTGAATCCATTTTGACTATTTTTGGCTTGATGTCGGTACGTATGTACAGATGTACGTGACTCGCAAATCTCAAAAATTATTGAATGTATTATGCTGAAATTTCGTATTCAAGACTGGTATGGGGTGTTGATTTGCACCTCGCATTATGGTTGCAATCGCCTGTACCAGAAGTTTCACTTGAAACTTTTTTTGAATTTTCCGCATAAATCGAGAATGATTAGCCGTAGGATACTGAAATGCAGTATTTGAGATTGCTGTAATATTTGAATGATCATGTCTCATTTTTGCTTCAATCGGCTGAACCGAAAAAGCACTTTATATGACAGACTTTTCGAATTTTCCGCGTAAATTCAAAACAATCAGTCGTAGAATTTTGTATCAAGCACATTTGTAACATCTAGTTGTGGGCCTCGCATCATGATTGCAATCGTCTATACCGGAAGTGCAATTTATTTCGAAAATTTTCTGAATTCTTCATATATGTCTATATATATATATATATATATATATATATATATATATATATATATATATATATATATATATATATATATATATATATATATATATATATATCTAATGATGTACAAGTAAGTCACGTCAGATTTTCTTGACCATTTTCTCGAAAATTCACAATTTGCATTATATTTAATATAAATATTTGAAATTTTGATGGGATATGGGTTTTGCAGCTTTTAACATATGCACCACATTTCAGGAAGATTGACTGTAGAATTTTCAAAAAATTTCAAAGAAAAAATCTGACGTGGATATCACGTGACTCTCTTGTACATCATTGGATATATAGTCAAACACAAAATCTCATTCCAGGGCTAATCGTTTTGGATGAATCTTAAGGACTCTAAGAATCTGTCAAGTAAAATGCGCTTTTAGCCTAGCGTGTTGCTATGGGAACAGTAGATCATCATTATTATGCTTCAACATTCCTGAATACTGATTTGAGAGATTCTACGGCTATCAGTTCTGAATTCATGTGCATCATTGGAAAATGTATTCCAACTGAAGTGCACTTTCGGTTCAGTCTATTGTTATGAAAATAGCAGGCAATTATTCATATGCTACAGCAGACTATAATACCAAATTTCAGTACTTTATAGCCGACCGTTCCGAATATATGCAAATAATTTTCAAAGATTGTCAAGTGAAGTACCTTTTCGGCTCCATCGATCTCAATGAAAAAAGAATATGAATATTAAGATAGTATTCATCGTCTTGAATACTGAATTCTGAAAAGCTACGATCAATCATTTTGTATTTATGCTGAAAACTCGAAAAATGTTTCGGGTAAAGTGCACTTCCGGTTTAGCACATCGCAATCATACAGCTAGATGTTATAGAAATGCTCAATACGCAATTTCAATATTCTACAACTCATTGTTTTGAATTTATGCGAAAAATTTGAGAAGACTGTTCTATAAAGTGCACTTCCAGCTTGAACGACTGGTACAAAAGAAGAAGAAAACCATAAATATGCTACAGCTATTACAAATATCAAATTTCAGTATCCTACGGCTGATCAATCTGGATTTATGCGGAAAATTCAAAAAAGTTTCAAGTAAAGTGTACTTCCGGTACAGACGACTGCAACCATAATGCAAGGTGCTAGTTAAACACCCTATATTAGTGTTAAATACGAAATTTCAGCACAATACTTTCAAAGGATTTTGAGATTTTCGAGTTACGCACATACGTACCGACATCAAGCCGAAAATAGTCAAAATGGACTCAGGAATGCTTAAAACGGATATTTCCATCCAAATATCGATAGGCGAATTTTTTCGGCTTATAATACTCCCTTGTACTCATAGTACAAATGAATAAAAAATACCCTTGACGATAAAAGCTTTAATACGAATTTCACCGAGCAACTAACTTTGATCTCTATGATATTATGTGCCATTTTCGAACGTATCGACCGATTTTTGTTAGCATTCTAACGAATCTACAATTTTGATCTAGAAATTTGGTAAATCGAGCTTCATTTTAGAGATTTTGGAGCGAATTCTCTAAGAAAATGCTTTGAATGTGCGTTTTAACTTTTATTTTCAATCAAATAGAAGTGAATCACTTTCTCACCTTCAAATCAGATAGACAACTTCCACAATTAGATATGATTAGGTTATGGTAATAATTATTTACTGCTTCTTTCACTCAACTCACTTAATTACTCCGTTTATAGAATTATTACAGCATCAAACTCCGAAATTCCTATTCCTGTAGTAGAACCTACGAGAAAAATTGTTTTAGTGATGATTTCATAGATAAGTATGTCTAAAAAATTCACATTTTTAGGTTAAGTTGGTAAAATGATTATTTCGTTATATTCCTACCTTATTTTGATTGAAATCTGAATCTCTAATACAATCAACTTCCGCAAAATATAAAATTCAATGCGAAACTATTGTAATTTTTTCCGTCAATTAAGAAATCGAAGGGAGATATATTGTCGTATATTCTACACACAATGCAGGACAAAACTGAGTGTTATTAAACGCGGCAATAGGCGTGTTTCTTCGGGCAATCTATGTGATCTAAGTGACAATGATTAAGTGAATCATGTTTCTTTGGTCGTTATTTGTTATCCCCACTTCTTCACTTTGTGATCACAAAATGACAATCCCCTTACCCTTTTGAATCGGACTTTTTGCATGTTCACGATGATTGCGATAGCAGAATCTGTGTAAATTTGAAAAATGGCGGATAGAACTGAACAAGAAAATCGTTGGTAAAACAATAAGTGCACATTCCGCATCTTATATGATGGAATAAATATACGAATAATCATACAATAATAGATAGTGCATGAAAAACAAACTATTTGAAGAATTATAATAAAAATCAATACGGAAAAATTCTGATATTTTAACCAATCAAAAGAAAAAAAATCGCAAAAAATCATAGCTATAAAATATATTTCTTAAAACGAATATATAAATATTTTCAAATCAAAATATTTAATTTAGTACTCTCACTATAGGATCGCTGCAATAAATGATCCATGATTCGTAATTCGTTGTTTTCTTGTTTCAAAAAATAATCATGATTCATATACAGCGAATATGATTCTGAGATGCACAATATGATTGTCGAAGAAACACGCCTAATATTACATCTGTTGTTTATAAGTGCGCAAGCGCAAGAACTCAATCTGGAGTGCGTTCGGATGCTAGATGTATCGCTCAAAGCAAAGCGATGTCAAATATGACATGATTGATGTTTAGCTAATTTAGTCGAACGACTTGAACCAACTTTCTTTCATTTTAACTAATCTTAAATTCAAAATAATGGCAGAGTTGCCTGTTTGCATGTTGAGGACCTCTGAATTTTTACTTCATAATGTTATTTTTTGGCTCAATCATGGATTGTTTAAATCAGCCACATAAACGTGCGACTTTCAAATACTTCCAATATGGTCAATCAATTCTGTTATGGAGCTAAAAGCTACAACATTGATTGATGACTTCATTGTCGTAATTAGATGTCATTACTTAATATGATTCAGTTTTCTGATACAGACTGATGATTCTCACAAAATTTGATTAATGTAAAATCTTATTTGTTCATTCGTTGGAATTTTCAAAGTGTTAGTTTCATTGATAGCGAAAGGATATTATAGTCAGCTCTTGATTGCTTGTTCTATTGTTGTATTTGGACAGAATGTTCGATTGGCTGGGTTTAATCAAGATCCAAATTCAAATTTATTCAACTGAAAAAAGTGTGAGATTAGTATAAACCAAACTATCAATGAACAATATTGAAAATCAGAATAGATACTCGTGTATTGTTGAATTTGTACCACATGTATCTACCAAACTGTACTTGTAATGTTTCAAATTCCATTCAATCTTCAATACTTATTCCATCCACAACATCGTGAATTGAAATATCGTATCCAGAAAATAGTATAATTTAATGATGAATTTTTGAAAAACAGATAATCAGTATCAGTAATTAAAATTAACATCACTTGAGTAAGCGTTTTGAATTTCATTGATTATTCTCCAGTGCCTACAAACAGTTAGGTTTCTTCCAACAGTGTTATTACAAATCAATTACTATTTGTACCACTTCTTCAATCTCTTGAATTTATTGTATGCACGTTTCCTAAGATATTTGTGAATGTGATATATATTGTCCAGTGTATTAATAACAACATGCCCATATTCCACTATTCTTCAAGATTTTTTCCAATAATTCATCCAATTCTACGGTACGGAATACAAATTTAGTTGAATAATTATGTATACATACCCTTGAATAACCTTTTTTTGTTCCATCTCCAATTATCCACTAGATTCATCAAGTAAGAATGATATTTATCCGAAATGATCCTCAAAATTCATGTATTTGTTTTCAAAGATATTTTAAAATGTCAAAAAGTTGAAATGTCATTTCAACAATTGAATATGAACATCAAGTCGCAATGATCAGAGCAGGACCAGCCACATTAGAACAATAATCAATGCTACGGACATCGCAGCTTGTGATATCCACGCACAAACGCTTGATAGAATGTAGAAAAAAAATGTCTCAATCGGGTTGGGACCATAAAAGTATCTTTCCTAATCAAGGTAGGGCCTGTAGATAGAATTTGCTACAGAACGCAGGCTGACTTAATCCGGCGCTGTCGCAAAAGCCACGTTTACATTAGCGCGAAACAACTAATAAATGTTGGAGATATAAATTATTTAAAACAACTTTTCAGTAAATAAAATGCATCAGATAACATTTGCTCATGACTATTATGTACTAAACTATCATTAGAATTCATGTAAACTCAGTAGATTTTATGAAATTTACCAAAATATTTTTCAACCTGACATGTCAAAGTGACGTTTTCGAGATTCAGTAAAAAGCATGAATCACAGTAGAACGACAAAATTTATAAAAGTTGTACTTATAAATTATTCAAAATACCTTTTTAACAATTGAATTGTATCACAGGATATCTGCTCATGCATATTTAACATTAAACTACTGTTAAAATTGACGTAAAAATAACAGAAATAATAAAATGTATGAAAATGTTTTCGAAATTGAAATGTCAAAATGACATATAATTTTGTATACCCCTGTTGAATAGATGAATAAAAGATAGGGGCACGCTGATCAACGCAAATTTTCGTCGTTTTTAATTTTTCCTGCAAATACTATAAGTACCAAAAATATGAGACCCCCGGAAGGCACTCGTCCTAATGAATATCTATCAAATAAAAAAAATTTCATGAAAATCCATCAATAAATACGACCTGTAGAAATGCGCAAAAAAGTGACGAATCTATACCGAGAGTGGAACATAAGGCTTTTAGTATATAGTAAACTAGCGCTTGGCCTGCTACGCAGGCCTAAGCCCTAGGCTTCGCAGCTCGATATATGAACCGCCTCCGGCAAAAATTCTGTCTCTATAAGATAAATTCCAAATATATTTTTAGCCCACAAAACCCTCCTGCTCCATATTATATCTGTGCATTTTTCCCTACTCATGATTTCATTGTTTTTTATTAACAATTCTCAATATTATTTCATGTATTCATCAATCGGATAAATTGATTTCAACTCTTCTACGAATTACAAAGTCTAAATTCAAAACTTCACAGCGAGATAACATGTTTGTGCCATGTTTCGCATATTCTCAGTCATTGCTTTACTGTTTTCGAATATAAATTAGAGTATTAGTTATTACAACTCATGTAATCCTTCTGTTTCATCTTGACGACATACTTACATCCTTACAATTCGCTTCGTTCGTCAATTTGTATGTAATCACAATCTTTCTGTCTCCTTTGCAACTCTCAATATTTTTTTGAATAGATATGGTTGATAATGCTGACTGAAATAATGCATGTACATCGAATATACAAAAAGATGGTTACTCCAGGTGAAACCAAGAATATCGAGTGGAAAAGTGAAATATAATTTTAGTTGAAATTTTGTGTTTTCATCACTCACTCCCATTATCCTAAATATTTCTCTCAGGAGAATCATTCAGTTGATTTCTTCCATGAATTAGCGTATCTGATTTCTGAGCTCAATTGCGAGTTTGATAGACCGCCTATTAAGCAGGACTATTTTCTCCGTAGTAACATTCTTTCCTCATAGATTTTCTCCTAAATCACTGCTCTGAGTCTGAATTACTCAGCTCCAATTGTGCATTCAAAGAAACATGCATGTTCCACGTTCCTCTAGTGACAATTTTGGAGCTCACGCACTTTGATATACTTTTGCCTTCTAAAGAAATGTCTTTCATCCACTCAGTCACTACTCTGGCACTCAGAAGCCCACGCTACATGTTTTGACTCCTTATATATAACTACAATATTCAATTTTCTCTGAAATTGTGATATTACTTGTATTGAAATCAATTCAACATGTGATCCAAATTTTTCTTTGATAGAAATAACATTTTCCCTCCAAAATAGCTAATAAAAAAAAAAATAACATCAAAGATCATCATGAAATCCACTTGGATATATTTTAACTATTTTCTATTCCAATTGAGGGCTCTTCAAAGTTATTATGAGACAACGACTAAATTATTTTGATTGGCCGATATATGAATCAATCAAACATAGGCGAAAACATAGGCTTTGGCTGTCTGTCAGTTGCATTAACTCATAGCCGTTCATCAATCATGATTAATGAATTTGTGCAGTATGAAAATTTAGTTTACATATAGAAATATAATTCTATTTTATTCATTGCATTCATTGAATTTATTCAAAAAAGCATTTGATGTTAAAAAATTGTGTTTATATCTCCACAAATCAGTAGGCTCAAATTGTGGTCCCATAGAAGTCTTCGCACCGTTCTCAGCTAGAATAAGCTATGAAATATTCCATATTACTTCGCAATGTACGTCCACCTCAAAAAAGAGCCTAAAACTATTTCTGTTATGCGAATTTGTTTTTAAGATGTCAGAGAATTAAAACTGTTATACGCTAATAAAATGCAATCACCAGAGTATTTTAGAACTTCTCACATGATTCTTGGGAATGTTGGAAGCACATAATTATGACAACTCCAAAATTTCCAAACATAATTATTTATCATAAACAGATTGAAATTTGTATCCATTCAGGTAATATGTGAGTATACTCCTTGCTTTTATTTCTTGGATTCAATCACATCAAAGTTGTTGTGAACTCTGAATTCATTGTGAGTGAATCATGTTCGCGGCTCAGTCATCTAGAAGACTTGAATCTTGATGCCGTAGGAGCTCTTGGACTGTTCTTGAAACACATGAACTATAGGTGAAAGTGCTATTGATAACTTCTAACAATTATTCATTGGACTTAATACATTATCTGCGACGTACTATTTCATACATTGTTACCTATTATACAGAATGATACAATCTTTTAGAATCTATTATTGTCTCATTTTTCATTTGAAACAGTTTTTCTGCCATAGCATTCCGGTATCTGTGAATATATAAAATTTTACTCTCCTAAAGACGATGTTTTTGCGATTTTTGGCCTTTTTATCCAAGCCAAAATGAAATATTTCTCGAAGAATGTCAATCCAATGTTTGTAAATTCAATTCATCAAAAAGTGAC
Organism: Dromius quadrimaculatus; assembly: GCA_963989225.1. Lineage (NCBI taxonomy): Eukaryota > Metazoa > Arthropoda > Insecta > Coleoptera > Carabidae > Dromius > Dromius quadrimaculatus. Next base: position 27,596,260 of record OZ022326.1, on the reverse strand, counting down.
AACAAATACTTTTCTTGACAACGGTAATGATCATGGAATCCTGCAGCTACTGCTTCTCTTACCGCAAGTTCATAATTTTTGCTCCAAGATCTCTACCGCGGGTGAACAATTCCTCAAGAACCGCGTTAACAAAACATAAGTCATCCTTAACACAATAATCATTGTAAAAGCTATAAAATCTTCCATAGAAAAAAATGCAAATGGGAAATAACTTACGCTCTAATACATCAACAAAACTTTTATTCACATGGAAAACTTCAATAAAATTAGCTTCCGATAATCTCACTTCTAGACTACGTATACCTCTGCAGCAGTCGATTTGCAATGGACGATTGACACATCCGCACAAACAGTCCAGAAGCATAGGCCTTCATAATGACTGAATCTCTGAGTCTTATAATCAGTACCCTGATCTTAAATTCCGATTCACAATGATTGTATTTCAATATTTTGATGTATATCTAGTCTACATCTATTGGAATTGAGATAAACTATTATTCTGGCTTCATTCGGTCAATCAACAATAGATTATTGCCTAGTCAAAAAACGTATTTTAAATCCAATATCCTATCATATTTGTAGTCTGTGGATACAAAGATATATGTTTATGTACAAATTGGGGCAAATAATATTTGAAAAGCCATAATAGTCCAGTCAAAATAGACATTCACCCTTGCATAAATTCCCAAGAAGCTGAAAATTGGCATGAACGTTAGGGATACCATTATGATAAAGTTGTAATGAGTCTCCATTGATCCTATGTGTGCAAAAAATTTTATGCGAGGTCAAAGTTCGTAGTAATGGGTTTTTCGGATTTTGCAACGAAATTATCAGTTTTATGATAGGAATAGCTTCGACAAAAATTATAGATCTTCCAATTCTCTACAAAAAGGGTGCTCACACTTTTTTCTCAAGGCTCACCATTTCTGAGAAAATGCCATTCTAAAGCAATATTCTTCATGACATGCACACGTCTCCACGCCACCTATGAGGTAGTGTACTTCGCGCGTATTTCTCGTTGTGGCTTTTCCGGTAGTCCTATTCCTCAGTTTTCATATTGAAGTTCAATATAATATCAAGTCTTGTTATTCAACTGCTTCTTGTTATTCTTCGTCTTCCTGAGTTGACATAAATTGTTCCAACGGCGATACATCAGTTGTTTCGTCGTTGATGTAAGGATCATCTTCTGTTAGAGACTCAGTAATTGAACACGACTGGTCTTCACAACTGGTGCATGCTGGTGAACAAAGTAAGCCTATTTTTTTGAAGTTGCATTTCGAATCACATCCCATTTTGCAGTTGAAAAAAATAGTATTAGAGAGCTCTTCTGGTGCAGGTAGAAGTAGAATGTGAAATGGTTGCAATACATCATCAATAAGCTCCCATCCCCATTCTTCTGGGTTTAGCTGATTACCAAGCCATCCATGAACTCGATGAAAATGTTGATGAGCAGAAGCCAAGGTTAGAGGAAGACAGCCCAATTGAACACCGTTTTTATTGCGTGTATGTTTTGCAAAAAATACGTAGCGTAATTCATCTTTGCAAATAATTTAAAGTAAGTAACAGACGGGCACATGTACATAGGCAGCGTAATCATGCATATTATTGAAAATATAACTTCAGAATGGCTTTTTCTCAGAAATGGCCAATCTTGGTGAAAAAAGTGTAAGTACTATTTTTGTAGAGAATTGGAAGATCTATAATTTTTGTCGAAGCTATTTCTATCACAAAACTGACAATTTCGTTAAAAATTTGAAAAACCCATTTCTAAGAGCTTTGACCTCGAATAGAATTTTTTGCACACATGGGATCGATGGGGACTTCTCACAACTTCATCATAATGGTATTCCTAACGTTCATGCCAATTTTCAGCTTCTTGGGAGTTTATGCAAGCGTATGCGTATTTTTAGGGCTAACTTGACCGGACTATAAATAGTCGAATAGAATTAGCATATCTTAGAGTTGAGTGATATCTCTTATTCATTTGTTAGTTCATAACATGACAGATAACATATCCCATTTGTCATTTTTTGCCATTTTTCCGGAAACTCATAGCTTGTATTGTATTTGTTGTTTAGACTTCAAATTCTGACAGAATGTGGGTAGAGAATGATTCTAACACATGCATCAAATTTTCAGAAGATCAACTGTGAACTTTTGAAGATATGTTGAAAAAACTTAAAGAAGGCTCTTCCGGAAAACGGCCATTGAGAAGATGTTAGATAACATACTCTAATTTCACAAAAAGCTTTTATTTTTTCAAGAAATACTCGACAATGTGCCCTAATGGCGTTCTTTCTGAGCAAGTGAGAGTATGACGCCATCTAGTTACTTTGTAGAGTAACTCTTGACAAAGGAAATGCAATCTGTGGAATTGATTTTTGTTGGCCAACCATTTTTTATGGCCGTTTATCGGCAGGGCCTTTTTTTTGTTCTTTCAACATTTCTTGAAAAGTTCAAATCGATATTCTGAAATATTTGATGCGTATGTTAAAAGCTACTCTACCCACATTCTGTCAAAATTTTGAGTCCCAATAACAGATCAATGCAAGTTATGAATTTCCGAAAGAATGGCAAAATAATTACGATTTTTGCAATCAACCCAAAAACAGCTGGACTTATCAAGATTCAAAAGAACTTATTCGATCCGTCTTTCTATTGCGTACGTTTTTCAGTGGAACACTATTTTCCGTCAGATGCGTGGTTTTTCAGTAAAACGCAATAAACCGTTTATAGCAGTTTTTGACCTTTTGTTCGACAGCCTTTACGACATTGTAGCCGCGTTCAAATGAAATATGTTATTTGTCACGTTATGAACTAACAAATACAAAAAAATTGATTTCAAATTATCAATTTTCTTGATTTTAGCATGTATTTGCGCTATTTTTGTCCGACTCAAATCTCATTATCATTAACCTGTTTTTAGTTTTTTCAACATTTCTTGGAAAGTTCCAGTCGATCTACTGAAAAGTTTGATGCGTATGTTAGAAGCTACTCTACCCACATTCTGTCAAAATTTTAAGTCCCAATAACAGATACAGTGCAAGTTATGAATTTCCGAAAAAATGGCAATATAATTACGATTTTTGCAATCAACTCAAAGCAGCTGGACTAATCAAGATTCAAGAGAACTCATTTCCGTCTTTCTATTGCGTACGTTTTTCAGTGGAACACTATTTTCCGTCAGATGCGTGGTTTTTTAGTAAAACGCAAAAAACCGTTTTTGCAATTTTTTACCTTCTTTTGACAGCCTTTCTGACATTGCAGCCGCGTACAAATGGAATATGTTATTTGTCACGTTATGAACTAACAAATACAAAAAAATATTGTAAATTATCAATCTTCTTGATTCAAGCATATATTTGCGCTAATTCTGCCAAGCTAAAATCTCATTTTCATTTAACAGAATGACAGACCTATATATAAATTGATGAGATAAATCTGTTTCTGAGATCTAGTTTGTATATGTCTGTCACTGCGGGGGTCGTATCTAAAAGTTATAGAAATTTGATTCTGAAATCTGCCACTACGGGCAGTGATGCGCGTCCTAACTTCTAGTTTCTGATTTTATAGTCCTTGCAGTATATTCATCAATGTCCGTATCAAAAACTAATCCATTCATTTGACACGTAGAGAGAGCACTCTTCGAATGTTCAAATGGAATAAAACGTACAATATTATTATTGAAGATTCCTACAAGAAGAGTATCATTTGGAGAAAATATTTGTCCATGTACATATTTCTCTGTTTGTATTGTACAAAAATTGACTCTTGATTCCAACAATCACACTCTAGTATCTTTTGGTACATATCTTCTGTAATCCATATAGGCTACATTTGTTGTGTATAACCTGTGTACAACAATGAACTCTTGAATTCAACAATGCCATTCAAGTCTCTAGTGCATACATCAGATTTGTCTACTACGCATTGAATCATAAGCTCATGAATAAACATCAGAGCCTAGACTATTAGATGTCAGAAACTATAGATCAAAATTTCAGAACTACTGGGATTTGCTACTCTTTCCAATGAACTTGATATAGCCAAAGCAGTATGATATAATTGTCTTTATATCAAACTTTGAATGAATATTTGCAGTATATGTACATCGATCGAATTTTTGGGATCGAGAGCAGAATCATCAAGTAATTATCTCTTATCATTTTCCATTTCATTTATCCAGTGAATAGGAACATCCATAATGAATATCATATGGGTCACCTTTTTATAGTATACAGAATATATACGTTTAATCTATTCGAGTATTATTTAATTATTTGAATCGTTCACTCCCAAGCTTATCGTGTTCCATCAGCTCAATGCAGTTTTCAGGAGAATTATTTTCTTCATTACCTCAAATAAAAAGTTAATGAGAATATTAATTTTTTTATTGCAGAATATTTATCACATGTACCAAACTATAGTTATTTGAGATATTTCAAGTGGCATTTAATCTTCAGTACTCATTTTACAGGAAATCAATATTGTAAATTAGAATATAAATCGTATCTAGAAAATAGTATATTCAAATGATGGATCGTCGGAAAATGGATGAATCAGTATTAGTGAATTAAATTCATATCACTCAAGCAGACGTTTCAAATCTTATTAATTCTTCTCCAGTACCTACAAATAATTAAATTTTCTTCAATAATATCACCACAAAACTATAATTCTGTGATTAGATAGGTGCCAAGTAGACTGACTGAACTTCTCTTCAACCTGCAGCGCTAAATATGAATTTATTGTATGCATGTTTCTGAAATATTCTCAAATATAAGATGTATTGTATTATTATATTAATGAATACATGCTTATGGTCCATTCATCTCAAATACTTTTCTTGATGATTCATTCGACTCTACGGTATAAAATACGAAGTTAGTTGGATAATTATGAATACATACCAATGAATAACCTTATTCCGTTGATGATCCTAAATGTTATATATTCGATTTGAGAAATATCTACAAAGTTTTGTCGCAAAAGCCAGAATACTTTTTATGAATAAGGCTGGGCAACAACGATCATTACCACTATTACCAGTTCAATAAAATGAAAGAGTAATTCATGGTGTGTTCATACAATAACGACGATGATTGAAATGTTATGCTCGTCCTCGTAATGAAGCAGAACTTTTTGATACGCTAGGATGACAATTATTTTCATATTATGTTCAAATTATTCAATACAATATTATTTCTGAATACAGAGGGTAATAATCAAAAAATTCAGTAATAGATCACATTAAACACATTCTGGACATAATTCCAGATACTTTTGCTTCGTTGATTTGATAAGTTTTCGACGAAATTCAAGACAAGGCTTTGGGAAGCTAATTAAATAATATTTATTGTCCAAAAATCCCTTACTACGCATATCGCTGTGACATATTCCATAACAACAGCGCTATTTTACCTCTTTGTGAACTAATAACAATATATATTTTCATCAAAAGCTTGTATCATGATTTTACTGTAAATATATATCAAAATTGTAATAAATATGAATTTCCTAAAATCTCACATTGAAAACATTGGCGTTGTATCAAGATGTGTTTTAACGCAATTAAAATTTTCCAAAATACTTTCGAAAATGATTTTTAGTTACAAATTACGGTAAACACATATGTCTACAAAATTTATTTGCATATTTTCCATTAAAATAGCCTGAAAAATTTATATTGCTTTAAAACTCTTCTTAAAATAACACTGCTAGTACAGCCAAAAACAGAGCTTGTGGTACCAGCCATAGTATTAACGGTTTATCTACGTATTAAGTGCCCAAGAAACATGGCGGATGTCCAGGCATGCGCACAAAAAAATTCCAAATATGAAAAGAGCTATTGTTGGCATCTTATATAAAAGTAAGTTTCTTGATTGAAGAATTGACTCCCTGATAACAATTGAAATCACAATCATCGAGCATTCTGCTATAGCAGCTTCCAATAAATCCTTGAGCATAACCTAGAAAATATTACATAAAGTTACACTTAAATTACAAAAATAAGTTTCTTGATTATTACAATCGATTTCCTTATAACAATAACATGTTGAAATCATCTTGGAACTTATGCGATCGCTTGTTTGAAAGGATTTATATTGTACGAGATATGCCTGTTTTCTATTTTGTGTTTCGAAAATGCATAGTATTGTGACATTATACTTTATTCCAAAAGAAGTTTGAGTATAGCCTAAAAATATTACATAAGATTGTCATTTTGTTAATATTATTCAATCAAACTACTTACTTTCTATTTATGAGATGTGTACATTGATGTGAACTGTCATTGACTGCAAATGCGAGTACGCATGTGCAGTTTCTGCTCATGAAATAAGTTGGCAATACTGACGTTTTATTGAATGTCAAAAAATTTATTTCTTTTAAAATAAGCTTGATGGGAGCTTCAAATACATCACAAATTATCCATTTGAATATTTTATTTATATAACAATACATAATATCTATATTAAATAGTGATGCTGTAATATTTTGAGAAATATTTAAAATACCTGTATGTCAAACTTGACAGAAGCGACCTGATGTTCAATAATTTTTTGTCAGAGATAACTTGAGAATATTTCGACGGCCGGTGAACTGTCATTTTTGACAATTGTAATCGATGGTTTTGGCCTTCTCCTGTGATTACTATACATGTCATGGTATTCAAATATATAAAAGGCACTAGTCCTCATTGAGATGCATTAAATAGAGAAAAAATGAACAAAATTGTATATACCGTTTAAGCTGTAGCGATGGATAAAAATTTTTTTGGGAACATACAACTGATAGTTGTAATTGCAAAAATTTAAGCAAATTAGTATATAGGATACTTTTCAGATTACTTTGTTTACATTTGTATTTTTTTATTTATATCTTTTATATTAGTACGTTTATATTATACTTTTCGAATGAATATTTTTTATCAAAATGTTAGGGGTTTGAATACTAAGCTGGTGGATATCTATACAAGCTCATATACTACCGAGTATGACATTATCGCTCTTTCTGAAACCTGGTTATCAGAGTCAATATATAATAGTGAAATCTTAGACCCAAATAAATATGTAATTTATAGACAAGACCGTGATAATAAGAAAGTTAATAAATCTCGTGGTGGAGGTGTACTGTGTGCTGTAAATACGAAATATAAAGCGTCCCGTATTGATTTGGCTGTTAATTCAGCCTCAGGAGGTGATGTTATTGGGGTGAATATACAGTTAAATCCAGGTGAGAGTCTCACTGTTATTGTGTTCTATTTACCATCACCAATTTCTTTTGATGAACTTGATATGTTATGTGAAGTACTCGAGTCTTATCAGTCCTTATTTATGTCTGATTTTTTAATTGTTGGTGACATCAATTTGGATAGGCTTACTGAGTATTATAATAATGGCTATAGAAATAATTATATCACCAGATTTGATAATTTTTGTAACTTCTTAAACGCCAACCAATTCAACAGAACTTTAAACTGTGATGCTCGTATTCTGGATGTAGTGTTGTCTAACAAAAATTGTGAAGTCACACAAGAATTGTGTCCCTTAGTTTTTGAAGATAAATATCACCCAGCTCTTAGAGTCTCCTTGCAAACTAAATATGAACTAAACAAATGCACTATAAACGTTGATCCTGTCTATAGTTTTCAACAATCAAACTTTGAACTAATGTATAATTTACTGAAAAACACTGATTGGGAAGCTCTATCTGAATTTGATAACGTCAATGCAGCGTTCGATGAATTTTATAGAATAATAAATAGCATATTTTCACAATGTGTTCCGCTAAAACGTCGCAGACAGTCTAAGTATCCTGCTTGGTTCACGAAACAGATAATAGGCGACTTAAAATTAAAAGAAAAATATAGAAAAGCTTTCAGACGGACAAATGATGATAGTTATTATAAATTATTCAAAACTCTTCGTTCTAAAATTAAACAGGATACAAAAAAAGAATATAATAGGTATATGAAATCAGTGGAGAATAATATTATCAAAGAGCCTAGCAATTTTTGGTCATTCATAAATGCAAAAAAAAATACTACCCGCATTCCCGGTCAGATGTTTTGTGACGACAAACACTATAATGACACATCTAGTATAGTTCAAGGTTTTGCTGATTATTTCTCGAGTGTTTATCGAAATACCGGCAACACTGATTATTCACGTATTTCAAGCGAACTATTAACATCGAACTTTTTCTCTATTTTGAATATTACTGAAGATAAGCGATTGATAGCTTAAAAGCTTGTTGTTCACCTGGACCGGACAATCTTCCAGCTTATATTTTGAGAGGCTGCCGTGATATATTTGTGAGACCTTTTCATATACTATTCAATATGAGTATCAGAACAAACACTTTTCCTTCTGTGCTGAAACGTTCTCGTATTTGTCCAATTCTCAAATCAGGTGATCCACATGATATTAGAAACTATAGGCCTATCTCCATACTATCCAGTGTTGCAAAATGTCTAGAAAAATTTTTATACCAATATATATATCATCATGTATGTAATCTAATTACTCCCATTCAACATGGATTTATGCAAGGTAGGTCTACTTCCACGAATCTAACTAACTTCACTCAATTTATAGCCACTAATTCTAATGATAACAAACAAATTGATGTCATCTACACAGATTTCGCTAAGGCTTTTGACTCGGTCAATCACAATTTGATGCTTTTCAAGTTACAATACCAGTTTAATTTCTCACCAAATATGATTAGTTTTCTAGAATCTTATATGTCGGATCGTCAGCAGTCAGTACACTATAACAATTATCAGTCAATTAATTTTTCTCTTTGCTCTGGTGTGCCTCAGGGCTCTAATTTAGGCCCCTTATTATTTATTTTGTTTATTAACGACATCACACATTGTCTGAAGTCCTGTCAAGCACTTTTATATGCTGACGACTTGAAAATATTCAAAGTCATTAATAGTGATACTGATATCCTGAATCTACAACTTGATATAGATAATCTACTAGATTGGTCTTCATCTTCTCAATTACCCTTCAATATCACAAAATGTAAAGTAATGACATATTCAATGAAGCAATATTCAAATAACTATAACTATCGGATGGGTGACAAAATTCTAATGAGAGTTTCAACCATCAAAGACTTGGGTGTTATTTTTGATCCAAAATTACATTTTAATCCACATGTCAATTATATTGTTAGCGAATCTTATAAAAGTCTTGGTTATATTATATTCGCAAATATTCAACAACTTATTAACTCTCAAGTCTTTGTACTATGCATTCGTTCGTTCAAAACTAGAATATTGCGTCGTTGTATGGAATCCTATCTATGGAAAATACGCTATGGAAATTTAATGGGTACAAAGAAAATTCATTCGATATTGTTCCCGCAAGTTTTCAAGTGATTTTAATATATATACTTATAGTTATACTAACACTCTTGATGAATTTAATATCACTACACTTGTAAACAGGCGTACTATACAGTCATGTATATATTTGTTCAAAATTATTCATCACCTAATTGATGATTGTTCTAGCTTAAGTTGTATATCTATAAGTGTACCACGACATACTAGTAGGAGTAAATTTGTTACTTTCCAATCAACGATGGTGAAAACAAATTATGAAACCAAGGCACCTATTAGAAGATTATGTTCAATTTACAATGAAATTGCCTCTCGTTTTGAAATAGACATATTTAACCATAACTTTGTTAGTTTTAAGAATGTATTATCACGATTGTCTTAAGCAACAAATTATATATTTTTTTTTTGGTGATATTTATACCTAATTACTCTACTTGTGTCCTTAATTGTAGATATTTGTATTTTTGTTCTCCAACCCTCAGTAATTGGGATCATTTGATCCTGTTGAGTGGTTTATCAATAGATAGATAGATAAATATATATATATATATATATATATATATATATATATATATATATATATATATATATATATATATATATATATATATATATATATATATATATATATATATATATATATATATATATATATACATAATCAAACACAACATCTCATCATTTCTCGGCTAGTCGGTTGCTTTGGAATTAGTATGTCATCATTCTTATGCTACAACATTCCTAAATACTGATTTCCAGGATTCTACGGCTGAAAGTTCTGAATTTATACGCAAAACTCTAAGATCGTCAAGTATGGTGCACTTTCAACTTAGTCGATCTCAATGAAAATAGGATATGAGCATCCAGACAGTACTATCATCTAGAATACTGTATTCTAATATTCTACGTTTAATCGTTTTGGATTTATGAGGAAAATTAAAAAATTAACTGCACTCCCGGCTTAGCCGATCACAATCATAATGCAAGGTGTACAACTAGATGCTACAAAAGTGCTCAATACGGAGTACTAACATTCTGCGACTGATTATTTTAAATTTATTAGAAAAACTCGAAAAGTCTGTAATATGAAGTGCACTTCCGGCTTAGTCGATTTAGACGAAAATAGGAGATGATCGTTCGGATGCTACAGCAGTCCCAAATATTGAACTCCAGTATCCTACGGCTAGTCATTCTGCATTTATGCGGAGAATATAAGAAAAGTATCAGGGGATGAGCACTTCCAGTACAGACGATTGCAACCATAATGCGAGGTGCACGTCGGGATCCTAGATCCTATACCAGTCTTTTATACAAAACATCACCTTTATACGTTTGACGAATTCTGAGATTTGCGAGTTACGCACATATCCATACGTACCGACATCAAGCCAAAAACAGTCACAATGGATTCCGGAATGCTCAAAACGGATATATCCATCAAAGTCTCGATATGTGAATTGGGTCGGTTTCACAATATTTCCTTGTACTATTAGACCGTCAGATAGTCGTAGATTTCAGTGCCTCATATTGTTTTTCATGCCTTCAAGAGGTTTGATAAGTATGTATATCTTGAGTTCAATAATGCTGAAATTAAAGATGGACCGTGTGACCAACATAATAAAAATTTATTTTAAATTTGTGAGAAAAAGCAGCTTCTGATCCAATTTTGTCGCTTTTGTCATGCTTACGGAATGAAATTTAGTAAAAAATATTTTGACATGTAGAATATCAAACAAAATTGAAAAATTGACAACAGATTATCATTGCCTCTTTTATCATTCCAATTGAACTGATTGTTTTATACGGCAAATTCTGAACGTCTGTTATACTCATGAACTGCACTTCCGGCTTGGCCGATTGATACAAAAATAGTAGATGATTATTTCGATGCTACAACAAGTTCAAACACTAAATTTCAATATTCTATGGCTGATCATTCTAGATTTATGAAAAGAAATTTCAAGTAAAGTGAACTTTTGGCATAGCCGATCCATACAAAAATAGCAGATAACCATTTTGATACAACATCAAGTTTAAATACTGAGTTCAACATCCTACGGTTGATCATTCTGGATTTATTAGAAAAATTCGAAAAAAGCTCGAAGTGAAGTGCACTTTCGGTACAGACGCTTGAAACCATAATACAAGGTGCACAACTAGACCCTGTACCAGTCTTGAATACAAAATTTGAACATTATACGTTCAACCAGTTTTGAGATTTGCGAGTTATGCACGCACGCACATATGTACCAACATCAAGCCAGAAATGGTCTAAATGGATTCAGGGATGCTCAAAACGGATATTTTCATCAAAATTTTGATAAGTGAAATTTGTCGGCTCCACAATACTTACTTGTTACTTTGTACAAGTAAGTAAAAACAGATATTCAACAAAAGATGCAGGACCATATTTTATTTATGCAGAATCAATAGAAAACAATCTTGGTTATTTACATCCAATGTCCTTAGGTGAAAAATTATTCCAATCATATACTGGTAATAAATCAGACATCATTAACATAGCCAGAATAACAAAACATACAATAAGAATACAGTTTAGAAGTGCAATATTGGCGAATAAACTCATTGAAACAAATCCATTCAGAAATTATAAAGTTGTGTTGTTCATTCCTTCACATAGAGTAATTCGACAAGGAGTCATTAGATACTTTGATACAAACATCTGAAAATCAGAATTATCACAGGATATTGAATCTGACATACCAATAGCACAAATTGAAAGAATTTCACGCAGAACTAGTCACCAAGATATGTTTATGTCAACAGATACCGCTGTGAAGTCTCGCCATATGTATACAGGGTTACACAATGTTTCAATTGTCTGAAATATGAACATTTGGTCAAAAACTGCAAATGCTCTGCAAGATGTAATAAATGCAAAGACGATCATAATTCCCGTACGTGTACGGTACAATGTTCTCCTCAATGTAAAAACTGTGAAAGTGACCACTTAGCAACTGATCATGAGAAATGCACTATTCATGCAGAGCAGAAAAAGCTGAGAGAAATCATGGCTCACTATAATTTATCATTCCTGAAGCCAAAACATTTCACAAAATACCATATGCATATGCTGGCATACATTACAATAATACCTCAAGTGATCCGCAGCTTGAAATTAATAATTCAAATCCAATTACAGGCGAATTGCGTACTTCTATGAACAACCATTAAATATGAATTCTCATTACAATCTATCACCTACCTTACACAATACAATAAACAGAAATTCTCAATCATCTCATCTACTCCCAAAAAACAATCCCTTATCTAATACAAGTAAATTGTTATATAACACTCCTTTAACGAGTCTCAATCCCATTGAATGCTATCCTCATCCCCCAAAATATCATCCGACCAAATCAAATAACTTGAACATAGATTTACTCACAAATATAATAATGAATATACTACAATCAATGACGATAAAATCAAATAGCACCAGTGGACCAATAGACAACTTATATTCTTCAGTATGCTATCGGAGGGATTTCAACAAACAACCACCTATGGATAGTTCAAATATATTACAATAGAATATAAGATCCCTCAAAGCAAATCGTTATGCTCTTGACATATTACTACAACACTTCAAAATTCACGTATCAATATTAGTCGAAACTTTTTCAAACTCTTCAAGCAGCACGTCTTCCAACATATCAGGATATGATATCACTCATACAAATAGAAGTGATGGAAATCATCAAGTAACTCAATACTAAATACCAACCAGCCATCACAAAATAATGCACAAATAGCTGCAGTAAAATTTATTCAAAAAATGAATCAATGATAATCTTATCAGTATACTGCTCACCTAAACATAAATTAAATCAACTATTTTGGAATAATATCTTTGAGCAAATACAGGGCCAAGCAATCATTGCTGGAGATTTTAATTGTCATCATAGCATGTAGGGCTGCTATATCAACGATAACGGAGGAATATCTCTACTTGACAGCATTGATAACCAGAATTATATATTTTTGAACGACGGAACCGGAACAATTTAAACATTAATACATCAACGTAAAAGTGCAGTGAATTCAACCATTTTTTCAGCAAATATCGCTGTGAAATCTTCATGGCAAGTAATTAATGACATCAATGGATCAAATCATTATCCAATTATCGTATCTGTGGCACTAAACACAAATCCACAACATATATCGAATCTAAATGCAGAAAAAAAGTGGAATATTCATAATGCTGATTGGGAAAAATATAACAACTCATTACTGCGTCTTTCAAAAGATTCTATCATGCTAAATGAACCAATTGTATATTACGATAATTTTATGAAAATGATAAATGAAGCTGCGAAATTAGCTCTCCCTACACATAAGGAAATATTCAATAACGCATTCAAATCAAAACCATGGTGGGTTGCGGAATGTAAAACTGCACAAGAAAATCGCAAAAAAGCCCACAAAGATAACAAAAATAAAAGGACGGAAAAAAACTACATCAAATGCCAAAGAATCTCGACATACGCCAGAAAACTTCACAAGAAAAAACGCGATCAAAATTAGTCAAATTTTTGTGAATCCTTGAACAGAAATATACTAATAACCGATGTATTAAAGAAAGTGAATTTTTTCAAAGTCAAATGTGACATTGATGTCATTATTCCGATTCGATATTTTTTGTTCAAGTAAAACTTGAAATTTAAGCTAGAGCGGTACAACTGGCCATAAGTGAGTTGTAAAATGCACTTGAACTAACCAGTAACACATCATCCAGTATCGACAGTATACACTATATTATGCTGTCTAAAATGCCTGAGATCGCAAAAAAATTATTGCCTCATATATTTAATAACATACTTTATAGTGGATCACAAATTCCATCCTGGCATGCACATATGATAGTTCCTCTAGTAAAACCAAGAAAAAAGATTCAAATACGTTGGATGCATATAGAAAAAATTTCACTAAAATCCTGTGTATTAAGAACGTATGAAAAAATATTGAAGAGCCAAATAGAATGGTGGATAGAATCAAAAAAATTATATCCCTCCCCTATGAATGAATTTTGCAAAGGGCGAAGCTGAACCGATAATATCTGCGCTATAACAGATAATATGCAACATTCATTCTCAGAAAATGAATACCTTATGGCAGCATTCATCGACATAAGAGGCGCAAATGACAATGTAAACCTACATGTATTCAAAAATAAGCTTAGTTTCATAAATATTTCACAAGTGATGATTAGCAGTATATTATTATTAATTAACAATAGAATAGTATTTGTAAGACACAATAATGAATCAATAGGACCAAGGTACACATCGCAAGGCCTACCGCAAGGAGATGTATTGAGTCCAATTTTGATTATTATATGTTGTATGGATTTGTTCCTATTAATTCTTCCGTCGACAAAAATTTTGAGCTAAGCCGATGATTTCTGTCTATATTCGAAACAATTCAACGAATGTACGACCCAATTAAATACAATCTTCTTTACTTTGCGAAAATGGTTGATTGATAATGGATTAGAATTGGTTCAACATAAAACAAAAATATGCACTTCCACTCGACGTCGATTGACATATTTACCAGATAGACTTACACTAAGTAACTACAATATTCAGATAACTGCTACTGTCAAATTTTTAGATATAAGTTTGACTCAAAACTAAAAACTATGGTGAGCTGGAATTGGATACATTAAAACAAAGTGTGAAAAAGCAATAAACGTAATAAGAATCATAAACGGTCTGAAATGGGGTGCAGATCCGGCAATATCTATATTATTCTATAAATCATACATAAGATCAATAATTGATTACGGTAGTATTGTGTACGGATCCGCATCAAACGCAGATCTAAGTAAGCTGAATGAAACTCAGAATAGAGCTTTAAGAATATGTATTGAGGCCATGAAATCGATACCAACACATAGCTTACAAGTGGAGTGTTTCGTACAATCACCGCATGTTAGGCGTATGCAACTAGCGGAAAAATATTTCATAACAAGAAAATCTATTAATTATCCTCCAATACACAAAAAAATAGCAACAATTGCAGCCGAATGTCTTACAAATGAATTTTGACTCAATAAAAACACTCCACCTATCATAAATGCTCTTATAAATTTCTGTCAGTCAAATTTTCCGATGTCAGAACTACATTCTCTAATATGCTATCGATATCAATATAACTACTCATTACCGAATTGCAATATATCATAACCTCAATCTAACAGTAGATTATATATCGAATAAAAGAGCAGTGAATAATGAATTTAAAAATCACCATGAAATCTACACAGACGCATCAAAAACAGCTGCCGGAGTGGAAGCAGCCTGGTTTGACGCACACAAAGAAGAATCACACATGTACCAACTACCATGGTACACTTCCGTATACTATGCTGAACTATTTGCAATTGAACGAGCAGCACATGCAATAGAAAATTGCTTATGCAACACTGAAGTGATGAATTATTCAATTATATCAGACAGTCAAAGCGCGGTGAAGAAAGTAAAGTATTCAGGATTCAAACTGAATAACCCCATCATATATCAAATATTAGACAGGATAGAAAACTTTGAATCCAATTTTAATATTGATTTAAAATTATATGGATTGGAGGTCACAACAATATTAACGGCAACGAAGAAGCAGACCGACTTGTAAAATTAGCCATCACAGAAGGAACACCAGTACGTTTAGAAAGTCAATATACATAGAAAACTGACAACAAAATTGTGCAGATTACGCTTCTACCATCATCGCCTCACTAACCATCTATATAAGATACACATCGTGCGCATGGCAACATGCCGGACAGAAATCGTTCTTTACACAGTGAAATTGAAATATGTAAATATTGTAAAGCAGCAGTGGTTGAAGCTTATGTGCAGTGCTCCAAATGTGATTTATACTACCAAAATAGTTGTTCTAAAAGAATAAATGGCTTATTAACAGCAGAAGATAACACCGTTATATGCTGCATAAATAGTGAGATTAGTTCACGGGAAACATCCACAACTAAGGAGTCTGTGAGTAAAGTAGAATTTTTAGTAATGGAAAGTGAACTCCTTAAGCGCCTTCTACATGAGCTTGAAGATAAAAATGTCCTTTTAATAGAAAAAAATGGATACTTGTCATCACAGCTGACAGCGGTGACAACTAAAACGAACGGTAGTGCTAGACAACAACAACCGATGGCTACTACTATTTTAGATCAAGCGTCAACTTCGAGTACTCCGAGTATTGTCAGCATCAAGAACAAAGAATCTTATGCTCAGAAAGCCATGAAAAACTCAAATTGTATTGCAATAAATACTACACGCGCAAAAAAGGAACAAACTACTCTATCTGAGAAAAATAAATCCAATAATTTTGTCATAGGTTCTGGAAATAAAGTGAATGATAATGGTTTTGTTGGTAATGACAAAAAGGCATGGGTAGCAATCGGCAGAATCAAACCAAGTGTATCTGTTGCTTGCATAAAAGAGTATATACAGGGTGTATGCAAAAGCAGTGATTTAATTGTGGAAGTAGATGCTATTTACAACTCGAAATACGGCAATACTTTTAGAATTGGTGTTGATTACAGTTTCAAAGATTTGTCAATGGAGCCGAATACGTGGCCTCAAGGTCTGAAAGTAAGACGATACTATTTTAATCGCAAGAATGAAATACCTTTTTTAGAGGAAGAAAACAAGATAGCTCTACACAGCTAGTTTTTTCCTCTAGCAACGCTACTGCCGGGGGAAAAAGTTCATCAAAAAATAAGACTGAGATATCAATTTATCACCAGAATGTGCTAGGCTTACGCACTAAACTAAAGGTTCTTTAATGCGCTGTAGCAACATCATCTTATGATATCATTGTGTTCACCGAAACTTTTTTAAATGATGAAGTCTCAAATAACGAATTGGGCTTGGATAACTATGTTATACATCGGAAGGACCGTTCTAGTCAAACCAGCAATCTCAACGGGGCTGGAGGTGGTGTACTGATAGCAGTACGTTCAAATATTCCTAGTCACCAAGTTGAAGGACTGAAAACAATTGAACATTCATAAGTTAGCGTGGGTAGTGGAGCGTCAAAACATATTATTGCAAGTATCTATATATCACCAAGATCACCAGTAGCTGTATATGTCGAATTCTGCAACACTGTTGAAAGGTTAAGGGAAAGCAATATGGATCACAAGCTTCTTTTGTTTTGAGATTGTAATTTACCACATGCAGTCTGGGAGAATGACGAGTTAGGTATTTCCTCAATATTAAATATCGGTGCCACTATCTTAGAATCACAGAGTGCGGAAGCCATAACAGAACTGTTCTCTTTTTTGGATATGTTTCAAATGAATAATGCTCCAAATGGAAGAGGTGTGTTTCTAGGCTTGGTCTTTTCTACATATTCTTCGACAGTAGTTAGAGGGGCAAGTGATGTGTTGTTGGGTATTGATGCGCATCATCCACCGTTAACTGTTATAATATGTGATAAAATAGACTGT
This sequence comes from Dromius quadrimaculatus, assembly GCA_963989225.1. Classification (NCBI taxonomy): domain Eukaryota; kingdom Metazoa; phylum Arthropoda; class Insecta; order Coleoptera; family Carabidae; genus Dromius; species Dromius quadrimaculatus. The sequence continues at coordinate 27,578,405 of OZ022326.1, read as the reverse complement.
GATATTTCAAAAAATGTGGGATATATTCATGATTTCAAACAAACTAATTTTTTTCTAGTTATTAACTATCTAGCAGAATATAACTGAGATCTGTTATTCGCTGATAAGAACTTAGACGAGGCTGTAGACATAATGTATACAGTTCTGTATGAAGCAATAGAACTATTTATTCCGAAACGCAAGGCCACTCCAGATTCTTAGTTTCCACTGTGGTTTAGTAGTGAATTGAAAAGCCTGATAATCGATAAAAAGGTAGCACATAAAAATTACATAAGACATCATTCTCGACAGAACTATGTAAAATTTTCTGACTTACGCTCGAGATGTGAAATTATGTCGCTAGATTGCTACAAAAATTATATACATAACTCAGAGAATGCTCTTCCAAATGACATCAAAAATTTCTGGAATTATGTTAATTCTAAACGTAAAGATCATGGTTTTCCTGTAAATATGAAGTTGAATGATGTCATGTGTAACAACGGTAGTAATATTGCCAATATGTTTGCTAGTCATTTTTCATCTGTATATAGTACAAAATATTGTGATATACCTATCTTTAATTATACAATCACGATAAACATTACCAACTTGATATAAGTATAAGTCAAATTTATACAAAGCTATCTAGTTTGGATGCAGATAAAGGTCCTGGATCAGATGGCATCCCAATTAGGCTGTTAAAATATTGTAGTCTCATTTTGGCCAGGCTATTGCACTATATTTCCAATTTGTCACTTAGAACAGGTTCATTTCCCACTTTACACACTTACAAACTTATTATTATATGTACAGTACATCTCGGATGCATTGGAGAGACGTTGTCAAGTAGACTCTATTCACACGGATTTCTCTAAAGCTTTCGATAAAGTTAATCATGAACTAATGCTGGCAAAATTGGAAGCTTAGGGTATAGGTGGTAATTTATTGTCATGGCTGGGAAGCTATCTGTCTGACAGAGGTCAATTGGTCAAAGTAAAAAATTACATATGAAGAAGGGTGGCAGTGACATCTGGTGCTCCTTAAGGTTCTCACCTTGGGCCGCTTCTTTTCCTTCTATTCATTAATGACCTTTAAAATGTATTAGTTGGAACGAAATTCTTATTGTATGCGGATGATTTGAAAATCTTTAATATAATTGAATCGCCAGAAGATGTACTTGATATTCAAAATGAACTTGACCAGTTGTTCTTGTGGTGTCAGAATAATGGCATGGACCTGAATATATCAAAATATAAAAGCATGCACTTCTACCGTATTAGAAGTCCACTTATGAATAGATACAGTATCGATAATAAGTTTCTTGAAAACTCGTCCACGATCAAGCACTTAGGAATCATTATTGATACATCACTTTGTTTTGTACCACACGTAACAAATATCACCAATAGGGCTTCAAAATTACTTGGTTTCATCAAACGTACTACTAAGGATTTTAAAGACGTCAAATATTTGGAATTTTCATATTGTTCTTTAGTTATGTCGCTTCTTGAGTACTGCTTGCCAGTGTGGAATCCACATTACAATATACATATAAATACTATTGAAAAAGTACAAAAAAATATTCTGAGATATGTCGCCTTTGAATTGGTTTAGAATTAAATGGATATACGTACGAAGAGGTGGAAGCAATTATTGGTATAAAATCACTTCAGAAACGTAGAGCACAGAATGATTTAATATTTTTATTCAAATTATTGAACAATTTAATAAACTGCCCTGAGCTATTATGTCAAATTTACTTTTGCATACCAGCAGGTAAAACAAGATCTTGTACCGTATTTGCTATTCCATCCCTAAGTACAAATGCTGCGATTTATTCTCTGAATCTAAGAACTACACGGAATGCTAATTGTATCACCGATTCTATATGTATTTTTGATGTCTCGTGATCTGCATTTTTGAATAGATTAAGAAATCATTTTTAGTTATGTCAATGCTCTTGTATACTATCAATTATAGTATGAATGTTTTGGGCCATGTACTCGTTGATAGACATAAATAAATAAATCGTAAATTCAAATTTATATGTAGACATAGCGGACATAAGTCACTACATCTTCAAATGTAGCAAATATAACCGAAATAGAAAAATCTTCATGAATATACTAACCATAGAACGTATTGCTCTCCCTATCTGTATAGCGACATTACTTGCGACAAAAATCATGAAAATACATACATATTAACTCAGCTAAACACATAAGTGGAATAGGGCTCACAATATGAAAGATATTAGTGTTAAATAACTCAACGCTGTTAATCAAGAATAAGGCCTACATTGATAAAAAAAAAATATATAGAGTTATTAATGTGAATATTAAAAATGATAAGAATGAATCAGTATTTGATAAAACTTTGAGCATAAGAACTTCAGAAATAATTGGAGTACCAGACTAACTAATTATACATTTGGATAAAATTCATCAAATTGAATCACATTCTATATATTATGATATCTTATTGTATTCGGTAATTGTGATTGTCGCAATGCTTTTGTTGGAGAAAGTTCATTCAGGAATTATTAGAAGAAGATTAATTTTTGAACAAAAAAATCTGATGTGAACATCACGTGACTTACTTGTACATCATTAGACACACACACATATATATATATATATATATATATATATATATATATATATATATATATATATATATATATATATATATATATATATATATATATATATATATATTGTAACAAATATGGGTGTGAAACATAAGATATTTCAAAAACAACCTACCTGCTACACACATGGGCCTGGCTAGCTAAAAATCAGACGGCGGCTGGGTCGGAGTAAGCAGAAGCTTTCAGAACTACTGTGCTTAACTGAGAAACAAATTTAACGCCTCATCAAGCAAGTGATAATTTTTAGCAAGTATTGTTCTGAGAACTTGCTTAGGCGCCACCCCTAAGAAAGGGAATTGCTAGGAATTAGGGGATTCCTAGGCTACAAATGATAAGTGACAAATGAAGTTCAAAAACAATTATTTAATGAAAAATATTAGAAAAATTTAATACACCCAAAACTTTGTAAACTAATTTTGAAATATAACTTACAACAATATCGAAGGGACTTGGTAGGCGTTCCACTCTCTCGTAAGTAACCCCTGGAGTCCGCTGACCCTCCGTTTGTGTCAAGGAGAACCAGAGCTCACGGTCGGCGAGTGTCCAAGACGTTACTCCTGATTAGCGATGGTGGTAGTAGGCGAAGGTACTCCAAATAGCTCTCAGCTAGGCTGGATGTAAGCTGAGCTTAGTTCGATGGTGATTTATCCCAACTTTTAGAGGGACTCAAGACCGGAGCCTCGATCGCTGTCGAAGAGGTGATAAAAGCAGTTTGTTTGTCGGAGCAGCAGTTGTTAGCGCCTTCTGGTCAGGTTTAGTGCTCGATCCTGCGACCGGTACCTCAATGGTTCTCCTCAACACAACCAGAAAGACGGCCTGACTCCAACCCTAAAAAAAACCCAGAACAGCAATAGTGTCCTTTACAAACAAGCCAGAAGGGCTGAATACTACAAAGTTGTGACAATAACGTTGAAGCGAGATGGACGCAATTGTACAAGAAATTGAGAATTAATATAACTTAAATATGAATGAGGCGTAGTGATACAATGACAGTGGTTGATGACAAGAAAAAATGATAATGATGATGAAAAGACTTGAATACAACCCGCAATGGTGAAAACGCACAATAAGCGACTCGACTGATACTAATCAAAGTTTCTGTGAACCGTAATAAAATTGTAGCAACACACCTGCTCGCGCAAACAATCCAAAAGACGCGCGAAATGCAGAAAAATTGAGAAAACTCTCGGCTAACAATTTAATGACTTCAAAAAGCGGCAAAAACGTCCAAAGTCAGGGCTCACAGTTAGTCAAAGTCCACTCAACACACTCTCACACCATCCAGGAGTAAATAGGACAAAGGAGGGATTAAATCGCCCTGGAGTACAGTCTGCAACACCCCGATCGGGGGAGCAACCTGTCAAACCCGGGTTACGGTTTAAACGGAATCTAAATAATAGCAAAAAAGTTTGATGGTGACGCCGTGTCACAATTGAAGTTACAACTGGCAATAACTAGGTTGAGGTTATGCCTCTTCCGCGGCTTAATCGATGAATCAACAGATTCTCATAATTAATAAGAATAAGCGAAACAATAATTGACTTAGACTGCAAGGCAGCCAAGCTGTCAAAAAGGGTCCCCGGGGCGCCGGAGCTCAAAACTTTGTGACAAAAGTTACTCACAAAGATGGAGAATCAGGTCGACCCAGCCTGTGAACAGGACAGGACAGGTAGGAGGGAAGAAATGGATTCTAAATTCAGATCCTACTTGACACAAAAATCTAGCTCAATATAATCTTTGCTTAGACTCTAAAATCTCCAAAATGTCCCTCAAAATACACCCGCAACCCTCGTTAGGGAAGTTAACAACAACTTAAAGCCCAAAAAATAACAAAGATGCTACCGAAAAATACCGATGACTACGAATGCCGCCGGGCCGACATCTTTAAACACACGTGGACACAACGACGTAGTTCTGGAGATTTTACAGGAGAGAAACAAAATCGTCAGAAGACTTACCCTTGCCACATAGCACTACACTAGTACTTTAAGTACTCAAATATTCAAAAAAACAAGGCTCAGAAAACAAACAGCAAAGATTAGACTGAGCGCGGATTTAGTGTGTCTATCACCGCAGAGCTCTAAACCAAGAATGTCAAATTTTATCTCGTATCCGCTGCTCGTCAACATCACATCACTTCCGGCAGGTCCAACAACCAAATTTTTAATTCGTCTCGCGGCCAGCGAGGGCTTCACAGAACACAAAAAATGTGAATACATGGGCGTAGGTGAAAATAATTCTAAACGTAACAATTAATTTGTTACACCACCCCCCTTCCCAGAAGAAAATTACCCAGGGTTAATTTTCTATGTCATCCTCTGAAAGCATGTCGTCGCTAGAATCGCTATCAGGAGACGGTTTCAGATCTTTAATGTGCCAGACGCCTAAATCATTTTCCAGTGTGTCTTTCAAACGATAAGAGGTGGGAGAACGTTTCTGAGAGACTATGCATTTTATGAAACGCGGTGCAAGCTTGGAGGAAAAATATTTAGAACCGGCTGACAAAACGTAATTTCGTTTCCAAACCGAATCACCGACAGAGAATTGCAGAGGTCGCCGACGCAAATTATAATAATGGGCATTTCGGTTATAAGCCGATTGAATGCGAGCTTGAGCTACCGAGAAATATTCAGAAAAAGAATTTAATTTGTGAGCGTAATCAGGGCGAGAATCGGAGCAGATGTTATCTGGGAGAGGATGATAATAGTTTCCGGACAACGGTACCTGCCTACCAAAGTTAAGAAAAGCAGGGCTATACCCCGTAACTTCATGAACAGCCGTTCGAATCGCTTGAGTAATAGCGGGCAAATTAGTGTCCCATTTACGGTGATTATCCTTGACATAAGAACGAATCGCGGTTTTAACAGTGCGATTAGTACGCTCTACAAAATTCACTTGGGGATGAAACTTAGCATTGTACCAAATTTTGGGTACAGAGTACTTTGTCATCAGTTGTTTAAAACAATCACTAGTGAACTGCGTTCCGTTGTCAACAAAGACGATTTGAGGCACGCCGAACAGCAGAAAAACATGGTCTTCTATCAGCTGACAAATTTTTGGGGCCACAGCCTGACGAAGAGGAAATAAGACCGGGTATTTGGAAAACCAATCGGAAATAGCGAGAATATACTGATTTCCGTGAGTAGACTTGGGTAAAGGGCCCATTAAATCGATGGAGATGGCTTGCCATGGGAAACTAATTTTCTTGGCTTGTCCCATAAGACCAGGGGGAGGTAATTGTGGTACTTTTTGAGCCAAACAAACTGAACATTTTTTGACATACCGGTAAATACTAGCACGCATTTTCGGCCAATGATACAAGTCGGAAACGCGATGAAAAGTCTTAAAAACGCCTAAATGAGACGCAGTAGGAGGGTCATGACAATCGTGAATAACATGCCGACGAAAATCTCTGGGCACATAGATTTTCCAGGGTGATAAGTTAGCTGGTAAATTAAATGGGTTTGAAACTAATTTGTACAAGATATTACCGTCCAAACGAAAATCAGGGTATTGAGCTGGATTAGCACGAACCGAGTTACATAATTCCTGGAAATGTAAATCTTTAGAATCCCGAAAAGAAAGTGGATCTATAGCTGCAACTTCTAAAGGAGCACGAGATAACGCATCGGGCAAATCCTGAAGTTTCCCGGGGCGATGTTCTAAGTTAAAATCAAATTGCTGCAACTTTACAGCCCAACGAGCAAGTTTGCCCGTAGGATCGGTCATGCGCATCAGCCACAAAAGAGAATAATGGTCAGTAATGACTGTAAAAGTTAAACCTTCCACATATTGTCGGAATTTATCGATCGCAAAAATGACAGCAAGGCATTCGCGTTCCGTTACGGAGTAATTTCGTTCAGCTTTATTAAGGGTGCGACTAATGTAAGCGATAGGGTGCTCAGCACCGTCAGAATCGGGTTGAGTTAACACAGCGCCAACTCCATAATTAGAGGCGTCTGTGTAGATTCGAAAAGGCTTTAAGGGAAGACTATAGTCAGGACTAGCTAACACTGGGGCAGAAGTGAGGGCAGTTTTAAGTTTACAAAAAGCAACCTCCGCTTCCGGAGTCCATGAAATAGAATTTTTTTTACGTTTACCCTTAGTGAGATCATTAATAGGGGCTGATAAAGTGGCAAAATGGGGTACAAAACGACGGTACCAGCCTAAAACTCCCATAAATCTTTTAACTTCAGTAACAGTCGTAGGACGAGGATATTCTTCAATCGCTCTAATTTTATCAGGATCGGTGCGAAGACCCTGAGCATCGACTACATAACCCAAATATTTAAGGAAAGGGCGGCAAAATTCACACTTGTCAACATTCACTGACAGACCAGCAGCACGGAGACGCTCAAAGACTTCAAGTAGAACACAAATATGTTGCTCAAAAGAGGAAGTAACAATGATACAATCATCCAAATAGACAAAAGCATTAGGCTCCAATTCGGGACCTATAATGCTGTCCATCAGACGCTGAAGGGCCTGGGGCGCATTACATAAACCGAATGGCATACGAGTGAATTCAAAGTGTCCACGACCAGCAACGGAAAAAGCCGTTTTTTCGCAGGAAGATTTTTCCAAGGGAATTTGCCAAAAAGCGCTCTTTAAATCGATCGATGATATAAACTTCGCATCTCGTAGTTTAGACAGGATGCTATCTACGCGAGGAAGAGGGTACGCATCTTTTTTAGTGACGTCATTAAGTTTACGTCCGTCAAAACACAATCGGAAGGCTCCAGAAGATTTTTTGACAAGTAAGAGTGGAGACGACCATGGACTATTAGATTTTTGAACGACGCCTAACTTCAACATCTCGTCTAACTCTTCGTTGAGATGCGACGTCATAGGGGGCGAAAGAGGGTACTGACGTTGTTTAATGGGACGAGCATCGCCCGTATCAATGAAATGTTCTGTTAAAGGAGTACGACCTAAACCGTTAGAGCCGAGAATTTTAAATTTCGCAACCACGGTATCAATAGCAGCGCGCTGAGAAGACGAGAGATCAGTTCGAGGGACAAAATCAGTAACAGTGGCGACTTCGTGCGAAGAAAACCACGAATTAGTGTCAAAATTAAGTGAAATTCTGAAAAGTCGGCAAAAATCAACCCCTAAAATAAGAGGGTGTTTGACTGCAGGGACAACAACAACCGGCAGTGTATGACGTAGACCGTTCAATTTAATTGGGAGGAAAACGCGACCTAGTGAACGGTGAACCGCTCCATCAGCAGTAGAAATGGGGCTAATGGACTCAGATGCGGGTAAAAGATTCAAAAATTTTAACAGAAACAAACCGCGATTTTCAAGTACAGAAACACTAGCTCCAGAATCCAACAAACAGGAAATAGACTTCCCGGCAATAGTAACATTTATAAAAGGGCGATCATCCGCACCGTGAGTATTAAAGATAGGGGCGACTTCAGAATTTTTCATAAAACGAGCAACCGCATTCAACCAAGCTGTCCAGCGAGATAAATCAGAGGAAGGGCGCGTTATTTTCCGGCGGCGGTTGTACCAGACGCGCGGCGGCCGTTTTTTGAACAGACGGGACAATTTCTGATAGTGAAAGACATTTTTCCACAACCAAAGCAAAAACGTTTTCTCGGTTGAGAACAATTAGGAAACGAATGACCTTTTTGTAAACAGTTCCAACAATCTAAGGGAGGCTGAGAACTAGTTTCGACAGCGGCAAGCTGTGGTTTCGAACCATGAGCTTTAGAGGGTCGCGTGTAAGCTAGTTCCGGCTCTAATAAAGTGTTAGAAGCGCTTGGAGGAGATTGATAAGAAGCAACATTCGCTTCGGTATCTTCGATTAGTTTACAAACTGCAATTAAGTCGCTCAAGGAATTGATGGTGTGGGCCATGGCGAAACGTTGATAATGAGGCAATAAATTTCTAATAATAGTAGAAACACGAGTTTTCTCATCAGGGGGATTTGACAGGCGAGAAAATAAATTTTCCATTTTCGCGACAAAAATTTCAGCCTTTTCCAGGGCTCCTTGCGTGCGATTGCGAATTTCCGCTTGCAACGAGAGCTCATAATTACTTGGCAAAAAGGAGGACCGCAAACGAGAAACAAGATCTGTCCACGAATGCACCGAAGGGCTAACCATTCTAAACCAATAAAGGGCGTTACCGCTAAACAAATCAGTGGCTTGTCGAAATAATGTGTCATCAGAAACTCCGCGAGCATACGCGCATTCTTGAAGTCGTTGAATAAAGTCATTCACACCGGTGGTACCATCATACTGGATGTTCCATTTATTAATTTGGACGTGAGATTCGGGGGCGCGAGAATACGGCATAAAAGTACTATGAGGTAACATAGGAGTTGCAGGAGAGGAACTAACAGTTTGCGAGGCCATAGGGGCTCCCAAAGTATTGACATTGCTAAACTGAACTCTATTTATACGCTCTTGAAAGGAGGGCCAAGGGTCAGTAATTGACTGTGCAAAAACGGGAGGATTAGCAATCGTGCGGGAGGATGAAGCTATAATATCGCGCAAACGTTCAGAGTCTACGTCGATTAGACTCTCAACGCGGCTAGCCTCAACCGACTTCAACTTTCCAGTCAGCGAGCTTTTGGCAAAAGCCATCATTGTGAGTAGAGGGCTTTGCATGGACTGTGGAAGACGTAAAACACGCTGATGCAAGTGCATCAAGCGAGCATTGCACCTCGACTCAAAATTCAGGTCTCGCTGAGGGCTAAATAAATGGATCTTACTCAGTAAATCCTGTAGTTTACGCTGGCAGGTCTGGTTCTCACTTAAGGGCTCAGGGAAACAAGTAGGAGTCACATTACTCGCATTCATTCGTTCCATTTGCAGGAATCCGTCCAGTAGAAGTGTCATGTCATTTCTATTTCCAGTGTCCGTACAATTCCGTATCTGCAGCTCATACGATAACTCGTCATCCGTCAGGTATTGTAGATCCATCGTGGAGAATGTGTACCGAAAAATTTAAACCGGTTAAATACAAAATTAGGAAAAAAGGAAATGAAAATGAGAGGACAATGAAATGAAAATGATGAGGGGAGAGGTAACAAAGAAAAGAATATTTGATGAGGGAAAAGGTTCCTCAGATTTTTAGCAAGCTAAAAAATTTTTGAATAATTGAAAACTTAAGCACAAGCTTAACAAAAACGTCCCAAAGGCTCCACGTCTTGGGCACCAAATATGTGTAACAAATATGGGTGTGAAACATAAGATATTTCAAAAACAACCTACCTGCTACACACATGGGCCTGGCTAGCTAAAAATCAGACGGCGGCTGGGTCGGAGTAAGCAGAAGCTTTCAGAACTACTGTGCTTAACTGAGAAACAAATTTAACGCCTCATCAAGCAAGTGATAATTTTTAGCAAGTATTGTTCTGAGAACTTGCTTAGGCGCCACCCCTAAGAAAGGGAATTGCTAGGAATTAGGGGATTCCTAGGCTACAAATGATAAGTGACAAATGAAGTTCAAAAACAATTATTTAATGAAAAATATTAGAAAAATTTAATACACCCAAAACTTTGTAAACTAATTTTGAAATATAACTTACAACAATATCGAAGGGACTTGGTAGGCGTTCCACTCTCTCGTAAGTAACCCCTGGAGTCCGCTGACCCTCCGTTTGTGTCAAGGAGAACCAGAGCTCACGGTCGGCGAGTGTCCAAGACGTTACTCCTGATTAGCGATGGTGGTAGTAGGCGAAGGTACTCCAAATAGCTCTCAGCTAGGCTGGATGTAAGCTGAGCTTAGTTCGATGGTGATTTATCCCAACTTTTAGAGGGACTCAAGACCGGAGCCTCGATCGCTGTCGAAGAGGTGATAAAAGCAGTTTGTTTGTCGGAGCAGCAGTTGTTAGCGCCTTCTGGTCAGGTTTAGTGCTCGATCCTGCGACCGGTACCTCAATGGTTCTCCTCAACACAACCAGAAAGACGGCCTGACTCCAACCCTAAAAAAAACCCAGAACAGCAATAGTGTCCTTTACAAACAAGCCAGAAGGGCTGAATACTACAAAGTTGTGACAATAACGTTGAAGCGAGATGGACGCAATTGTACAAGAAATTGAGAATTAATATAACTTAAATATGAATGAGGCGTAGTGATACAATGACAGTGGTTGATGACAAGAAAAAATGATAATGATGATGAAAAGACTTGAATACAACCCGCAATGGTGAAAACGCACAATAAGCGACTCGACTGATACTAATCAAAGTTTCTGTGAACCGTAATAAAATTGTAGCAACACACCTGCTCGCGCAAACAATCCAAAAGACGCGCGAAATGCAGAAAAATTGAGAAAACTCTCGGCTAACAATTTAATGACTTCAAAAAGCGGCAAAAACGTCCAAAGTCAGGGCTCACAGTTAGTCAAAGTCCACTCAACACACTCTCACACCATCCAGGAGTAAATAGGACAAAGGAGGGATTAAATCGCCCTGGAGTACAGTCTGCAACACCCCGATCGGGGGAGCAACCTGTCAAACCCGGGTTACGGTTTAAACGGAATCTAAATAATAGCAAAAAAGTTTGATGGTGACGCCGTGTCACAATTGAAGTTACAACTGGCAATAACTAGGTTGAGGTTATGCCTCTTCCGCGGCTTAATCGATGAATCAACAGATTCTCATAATTAATAAGAATAAGCGAAACAATAATTGACTTAGACTGCAAGGCAGCCAAGCTGTCAAAAAGGGTCCCCGGGGCGCCGGAGCTCAAAACTTTGTGACAAAAGTTACTCACAAAGATGGAGAATCAGGTCGACCCAGCCTGTGAACAGGACAGGACAGGTAGGAGGGAAGAAATGGATTCTAAATTCAGATCCTACTTGACACAAAAATCTAGCTCAATATAATCTTTGCTTAGACTCTAAAATCTCCAAAATGTCCCTCAAAATACACCCGCAACCCTCGTTAGGGAAGTTAACAACAACTTAAAGCCCAAAAAATAACAAAGATGCTACCGAAAAATACCGATGACTACGAATGCCGCCGGGCCGACATCTTTAAACACACGTGGACACAACGACGTAGTTCTGGAGATTTTACAGGAGAGAAACAAAATCGTCAGAAGACTTACCCTTGCCACATAGCACTACACTAGTACTTTAGGTACTCAAATATTCAAAAAAACAAGGCTCAGAAAACAAACAGCAAAGATTAGACTGAGCGCGGATTTAGTGTGTCTAACACCGCAGAGCTCTAAACCAAGAATGTCAAATTTTATCTCGTATCCGCTGCACGTCAACATCACATCACTTCCGGCAGGTCCAACAACCAAATTTTTAATTCGTCTCGCGGCCAGCGAGGGCTTCACAGAACACAAAAAATGTGAATACATGGGCGTAGGTGAAAATAATTCTAAACGTAACAATTAATTTGTTACACCATATATATATATATATATATATATATATATATATATATATATATATATATATATATATATATATATATATATATATATATATATATATATATATATAATCAAGACTTTTTTCAATTTTCCGCATGAATCCAGAATAATCAGCTGTAGGATGCTGAAATTCAGCATTTGAAATTGCTGGAGCATCTCAATGGTCATCTTCTATTTTTGAAACAATCGGCTGAGCTGAAAGTGCACTTTATATGACAGATTTTCTGAATTTTCCGCATAAATCCTAAACAATCAATCGTAGAATATTTAAATTTTGTATTAGGCACTTTTATAATATCTAGTTGTACACCTTGCATTATGATTGCTATCGACTAAGCCGGAAGAGCACTTTATTCGGAAGATTTTCCGAATTTTCCGCATCAATCCAAAACGATTGAACGTAGATTGTTAGAATTTAATATTTAGGACGCTAGGTGCTCATATCCTATTTTTATTGGGATTCACCAAGCCAGAAGTTCACTTTACTTGACAGTCTTCTGGAATTGCTCGCATAAATTCGAAACGATCAGGTGTGGAATATTGAAATTTTGGTATTCCAGTCTGCTGTAGCATCTGAATGATTGCCTTTTATTCTCATAACAATAAACTGAACCGGAATTGCACTTCAGTAGGAATTTATTTTTCAATGCTGCATGTGAATTCAGATCTGTTGGTAGTCGTAGAATTTTGGAAATCAGAATTAGGGAATGTTATAGTATAAGAATAATGGCCTTCTGTTTCCATAGCAACTGATTTGGCTGAAAGCGCATTTTACTTGATAGATTCGTAGAATCTCTTGGGTAAATCCAAAACGATCAATTGTGGAACGATGAGATTTTGTGTTTGATGATATATATATATATATATATATATCCAATGATATATATAATCAAACAAAAAATCACATCGCATTATATATATGAATATATATATATATATATATATATATATATATATATATATATATATATATATATATATATATATATATATATATATATATATATATATATATATATATATATATATATATATATAAATATATATATATATATATATATATATATATATATATATATATATATATATATATATATATATATATATATATATATATATATCACTATCACTACATAGTATGAAACAAAGTCGCTTTCTCTGTCCCTATTTCCCTATGTATGCTTAAATCCTTGAAACTACGCGATGGATTTTGATGCGGTTTTTTTCAATAGATAGAGTGATTGAATAGGACGGTCCATATGTATAATAACATTCATCAAATAGGGGAGAAATACTGTTATTTTTGAGGTTTCTAATGTGATGTCGTCAATAATTACATTTTTTCCGCTTACATTGCAAACGCAGGAAATAATGTACTAAGTATTGTACACATTGAAAAGGTCTACAGAAAACTCCGCGATGGTATATGTCTATCTCTTATGGATATCCCACAATAACATTTTTTTTGTCATTCACTTTTCACGACAAATAATGGCTAATTTCCGAAGCGATTTTCACCAATACAGTAATAATCCTTATCCAATGAAATACCTTAAATACATTGTTGATATAATATAGATCTTCACAGCGTATGATTTGAATGAATATTTTCGAAGATATCACAGATTTAAAAACTGCAGAACGTAGCATTTCTCTTTTGTTGTTAATGATTGTTGATTATCTTTCGTTTTTAGTCGCACGAATAGCAAATTATTCTTTGAGTATTTTTAATTTGATTAAAATCGTAGTTTAAGTTGAGCTATTTCAGTTAAAAAAAAAAAAAACTGAATAGAATAGGTATCTTTTGTTTTTTATGATTATTGATTATCATTTGTGTAAATGGAAAGTATTTAGATATTTTTTACTGCGGCACATACTTATAATATATCAATTTGTGCATAGGTAATCATACATATAGAACTGAGTAAATTTTGTACAGTAATTATAAAGTCATGTCTGGAAGACATCGTCTTTTGCAATGACCATTAATAAATCGCAGGGTCAAAACTTCAATGTTGCAGGCTCAGATTTGAGCGTTGACTGTTTTTCACATGGCCAACTGTATGTCGCTCTTTCAAGAGTAACCTCTAGAGAAAACATGTTTGTATTGTCTAATGACAAGGAAGCTGTGAATGTTGTATATAAAGCCATTCAGTAATATATTAATTGTTATAAAAATAAAATAAATAGATAAAAATGTAAAAAGTGAATGAGTGAAAATGAAGTGTATGAATTTAGATACTCCAAAGATAGCAGGAAATCTTCATGGTATAAGGAAAGGGAAATTTTTATACTCCAAATTCAACGAGTGCTGGCCACGGGCAGTAATAAATAAATTAAAACTACTGGATCGATTTTATTTATTTTTTCAGTGGATGACATAGGCTATATATTTTATACCCGTGCAAAGCCGGAGCGGGCCGCTAGTATATATATATATACATATATATATATATATATATATATATATATATATATATATATATATATATATATATATATATATATATATATATATATATATATATATATATATATATATATATATATATATATATATATATATATATATATATATATATATATATATATATATACTTTGGGAAATGTTCGCTCAATTGTGCAAGCTTGAATCACAGTGTACTCACAAGAAACTTCAAGGATTAGCAAACATCAATGAAGTACCAATGAATTTATTTATCATTTCATCTAACGGTGCCCAGTGGAAATCGTTTCTGACGTTAGCGTTGACGTTTTTTTAACGGTGGCTTGCAAAAGCTCTCTATTATCTATTATTCACGCAATAACACTAGTACAACTAGTTCTCTCATGTATTTTCAACGGTAATATACCGATAGAGAAGTGTATTATCGGAAGAATTTCACAAAAATACTTTTTGTTTTGGGTAATTTTTCACGAGACAAATTTGGCGTATTATAATCTGATAATACCCGAGAGCTTTAGCTCAAGGGATATTACTGTTGATTATAAATCTCCAAATTTGTCTCGTAAAAAATTACCCAAGACAAAAAGTATTTGAGTTAAATTCAAGGTATATGCGATAATACTCCGAATCTTGAGGTTTATTTGCAAGGATTATTTCACAAACCATAAAATTTATTAATTATTATATTTTTTAATATTTTCAAAAAGCTACTGTGGTATATCGAGTTAGGAGAAAATATAATCACGATATCACGATACAGTATACAGTATTCATACAAAGTGCACGTGTTTTTTCGTTAGCTCTGATTTCACGTTTTTTTGTGTAGTATTTTGACCATTATTTAATTAGAGTTCAATCGTAATAAAATAAGTACATCATAGTGTACATTTTAATACAATTGTGTTGTGTTTTGTTGCAGCCTTATCTGTGAATTTGTGATCTTAATAATAATCCATTCGTTTTTTTCTTTAAGTCAAATCATCTTTATTCAAAAGTGCTTAAGTGTGCAAGTTTGCTTATTGTTAATTACACATCGATTACTCCAACAGCGGCCTTCACTTGTTTCAAATACGATGTCTACCAGGTGTGTTATTTGCGAAATTGCTATTACTGAAAATGCTCCTATAATTTGTGACTCCTGCAAAGGACGCGTCCATGTACAATGCGCCAATCTTATTAGATCTGAGGTTCACTGTCTAACTGTTTAGAAACGTTCTTTGAAATATTTTTGTCCAACCTGTTCATCGACAAATACGTTGCTGATATTGCGGAAATTGCAAAGTACAATTGCAGATTTACAGCAAGAAGTTCAACAGCTTCGACAATCCCGTAGTTCGTCATCATCTAATAATATTGATACTGAAATAATAATCAATGAAATACAGGATCGTCAGCGGAGAGAACAAAATATTATCATCTACAATCTACCAAAAAGCACTTCAACTGTTATTTCCGATAAGAAGACACATGATTTGAATGAAACAGTCAAAATTTTGAATGAAGCAGCCCCCATTCCAACAACTGGGTTAAAAATATTACGCATTGGGCGTTTAAACATCGATTCCAGCAAAGTACGTCCGATAAAAGTAGTTTTAGAGAATCATTCTGATGTTATATCTATTCTCAAATCGAGAAATAGAATAACTAACAAAGAGATCAAAATATCATGTGATCGTACTCCATTGCAAATTGAATATTTTAAGAAAATACAGGAAGAGCTAATCGTGCGCTCCAATAAAGGTGAATCTGATTCAACAATAAAGTACATCAAGGGTATACCCACCATTACAAAATTAACAAAAAACTAGCTAATTCATCTGATAACAAATATTTAAATATTTATTATCAAACCGCAAGAGGTATAAATACAAAATTGAAAAATCTTTATTTAAATATGCTAACAGCTGACCATAATATTATTGCTGTTACCGAATCCTGGTTAAATGATAGTGTTTATAACAGCGAACTGTCAACCGAACAATATAACATTTATCGTAGCGATCGTGATTTCAAATTTTGTGGCGTATCCAAAGGAGGTGGAGTTTTATTGGCTATTCACAATGAACTGTCTTCATCTAGAATTAATTTCGGCGCAGCTCAAAATCTCATTCCCAAAAACGTGGACATTGTATGTGCAAAAGTTGAACTATATAACAATAACAGCTTCTATATCTTTGTCATTTACATCCCACCGAACCTAAATATGGATTATTTCTACAATATTTATGAATTCTTTGAATCTTTACCTTTCTTGCATGAAAAGAACTTTATTATACTGGGTGATTTCAATAGACCTGACCTAACTATTGAACCTAATTGTATTCAAGTCACTGCTTTCAACGATTTTGTAAACTATATTGATGGCGTCCAGTATAATAATATATGTAATAAAAATAACAAATTGCTAGATGTAGTTATATCTAATGTTGTATGTGATGTTAATCATGCTTATGATAACCTTATTTTGGAAGAAGATCCCCATCATCCAGCTTTATATTTATCAATCAGCCTAAACAATAATCACTGCTTCAATTTCAAGCCAAACATTCAAACCAAAAGCTATGATTTCAAAAAAGCTAATTATATTGATTTGTACTCTTTGATCAATGATTTTGATTGGGATCAATTGAAAATATTCAACAATGCTGATCTTGCTTGTAAATTTTTTTACTCAATACTGTATTCATTTATAGGCAAATGTGTTCCACTTAAGAATTTTCATCCTCATTCCTATCCAAGTTGGTTTACCAGAGAAATAAATTATGATATCAAAGATAAAACAAGAATGTTGAAAATGCATGGCGAATACCCTTCAAATAGATATCAAAAAGATATCGATGCAGCTTACAAAAACTTCATTTCACAATCGGAATCTGCACAAATAACTGACCCTAATAAGTTTTGGAGTTTCATTGAAACGAAGAATAAAACATCTAGAATACCAACTGAAATTAATCTAGATAACAATATATTCAAATCCTCCCACGATATTGTCAACGGCTTTGCGTCATATTCCAAAAGCGTATACATATCGCCCGATATTACATCTTTGCCATATGTTCAATCTCTCTCCAATGAAATTATCAATCTACCGACAATTTCCTTGGAAATGATCACAAATTCAATTAAAAAATTGAAGAACAAGAAGTCTACTGGCCCTGATTTGACTCCAAACTTCATGAATAAAGATTGTTGTGATTCATTCGCCAAAGCTTTGTATCATTTATTCAATTTATCATTAGCTTCTTGTACTTTTCCTCGGATTTGGAAAGTATCTCGAGTAATACCTGTCTTTAAAAGCGGTGATATTGACAACATCAAAAATTACAGACCAATAGCTTTACTTTCAAATTTTAGTAAGATTTTAGAGAGTACTTTGTACAGTTTCATTTATCCAAAGATTCAAAACTTAATTTCAATTCATCAACACGGTTTTATGGAGCATCGATCTACTACTACAAATGTATTTTCTTTCACACAATTTGTTTCTAGCGAACTTGATAATCACAAACAAGTTGATGTAGCCTATACCGACTTTTTAAAGGCTTTCGATAACATTAGTCACAAAATAATACTTCATAAATTAGAAGCCTTCGGTTTTTCTCCTTCTCTTATCTCATTGATATCATCTTATCTAGATAAAAGATCTTCAATTGTCAGCTACAAAAGATACAATTCCACCTCATATTTTCCTACTTCAGGAGTACCCCAAGGCTCCAACTTTGGTCCATTGTTGTTTTTAATTTTCATCAATGACATAACTAGCGTTATTGATAATAGAAAACTCATGTTTGCAGACGACTTGAAATTATTCACCACAATATCAGATATTTCTGATTGTATTGCCCTTCAGGAAGATTTAAATAGAATTGATAATTGGTGCACCATCAACCTACTTTGTCTGAATTTATCAAAATGTAAAATTCTAACGTATACAAGAAAATGTCCACTCACCTATGAATATAAACTACAGCATATTCTTTTAGAACGTGTCGCTGACATAAAAGATTTGGGAGTTACCTTCGACTCCAAATTGAGTTTCAATATTCATATTCGAAATATTGTTTCCGCAGCAAATAAGATGCTAGGATTTATTAAACGTAACACTCAATCATTCACAAATCTCTACTCGATCAAAGTTCTCTACTATAGTTTCGTTCGTTCAAAATTAGAATACTGTAGCATAATATGGAGTCCCATCTACCACAAATATGAAAATTTACTGGAGTCGGTACAAAGGAAATTTCTCAAATATTTATACTACAAAAAGACATACATGTATCCTCCACTTATTTATTCATATGATGAATTATTGCAAACATTCAAATTTTCCAAACTCTCTGATCGACGTAAAATCTTTTCAGTTAGATTCTTATACAAACTAATTCATAATATGGTCGACGATTCAGAATCCTTAGCTATGTTACGTTTTCATATTCCTTCAGTCTCTACAAGATATACGAAATGTTTTCATTTACCAACTGCGTCCTCGAATCTCCTCCTTAAATCTCCTTCATATTTGATGTGCTCACTTTATAATTCGATTGATAGCGAAGTTGATATTTTTGGTTGTTCTTTTATCACATTTAAACGAAAAGTTTCAATTATTTTTGCTAATTGAATCACTATTTTTTAGCTCTCTATCGCGTTTATATAGGTACATATGTTGTTTTTTTTCTTATTTCAACTTTTTTCTCCAATATCATTGGTTTTGGTTTGAATTACTATGGTTTGATACTATACATTGTTTTTATTTTCAATTGGTATTATATTAATTCTTTTTTATATATATTATCACTTTGTATTAAATGCAAATATGATTTGTAATTGGGTCTTTGACCTGTTTATCAGTTCCAAATAAATAAATAAATAAATAAATAAATAAATATACCTCGTTACCATGCAAAATCCCTTAATTTCATGGGTTGTTGCTAAGGTGTGTGATATAATCAATCTTACTCGCTCCGTAACTGGACTACCAATGATCTTTCGGCTCGACCTTTTCCGGATATGAATATCCCCGCTTAGGGTTTCTTGAATCCATTAAAAACTTCTAGTGAGGTTCAAAAATACTAGTGAGCTTCAAAAACTGCAGCAAAAGCAAAGTAAAATTTAACTAGAATATGTCGCTCATGAAATTTCAAGTCCAGAAATAACGTTCAAATATGACCTCCCAGCAGTACTCCATTTAGGACGTAGTTTGGAGCGGTAATGGTCGAGTCGAGATATACTACAGTAGTTTCTTAAAAAATATTAAAAAATAAAACAATTGATAAATTTTATGGTTTGTGAGATAATCCTTGCAAATCCACCTCAAGATTCGGTGTATTATCGTATATACCTTGAATTTAACTCAAATACTTTTTGTCTTGGGTAATTCTTTACGAGACAAATTTGGAGATTTATAATCAACAGTAATATAACTTGAGCTGAAGCTCCCGGATATTATTAGATTATAGATCCCCAAATTTGTCTCGTGAAAAATTACCCAAGACAAAAAATATTTTCGTGAAATTCTTCGGTATATCGATAATACACCTCTCTATCGGTATATTACCGTTGAAAATATATGAGCGAACTGGTCGCGATAAATAAGAAACAGTGAAAATAATCACGACACAGTGTTATTGCGTGAATAGTAGATAATAGAGAGTTTTTGCAAGCCACCGTTAATGAAACGTCAACGTTTACGTCAGAAACGATTTCCACTGGGCACCGTTAGATGAATTAATAAATAAATTCATTGGTACTTTATTGATGTTTGCTAACCCTTGAAGTTTCTTGTGAGTACATTGTGATTCAAGCTAGCACAATTGAGCGAACATCTCCCAAAATGATTGTTTTCGACGTTAGCGTTATTGTATTCATAGCAGAGGCTTGTTGAAACTCTCTATCATAGAAGGATGTCTAGTTCAGCGTTATAAATGGATTTCAAGCTATATTATTATAGCCTCAAATAAGAATGAATTTATTGAATCCACAATGAATTGAGTGCCGTTAAAATTGACGTCAGCGTTGGGATGTTAAGTGAATTTTAAGTGTTGTAATAAAACAAAGAAACAATAAAGAATAGACTATTTCAATATACAGGTGTGCAACGGAACACGCAACACAGGAGTTTGATATGGGAGTACAAAAATGAAGAATTGCTCAAAATAATTTCTCACATCAAGAAGTCTTCATCTATAGCACTAGATGTTGAGAAAGTGGAATAGGCAATTTGTATCAAAAATCCGGTAGCCTTGACGATTGAAAACAAATGAAACAAATGATCTGACAGATCAATTCCGTGTTATTAATGTGAGTTGTTGGAATCGTTATATTCACATTTTTGAAGTGAATAAATTGTCTAGAAGTGCGTTTGTGAGTCACAGAACTGATTTTCTTTAAGTATTTTATCAGTATCAGTCGAAATAGCTTTGATGAAATTTGTGTATTTTTTGGTGGCTCGCTTCGAGCAAACCGACATACTTGATATTGTTGATAGATTTGATGAATCAGGATTATTTTGAAACTGTGCAAGTGTTCAAGTCAATGACGTATTATTAAAGTAGACCCAGCGCGTCCTATGGCAGTCCACAGTTTGTTGTGATGTTAGCACTTACAAGGTGAGGGGTTCTGAGAAGCGAAGGGAGAAAACATGCTTGTTATGCGGTTTGCCAGCTTTTATTTATGTTTGAGAAGTGCGTGCCTTTATTCTGTACTCTATGTATATATTTGTTAAA
Organism: Dromius quadrimaculatus; assembly: GCA_963989225.1. Taxonomy (NCBI): domain Eukaryota; kingdom Metazoa; phylum Arthropoda; class Insecta; order Coleoptera; family Carabidae; genus Dromius; species Dromius quadrimaculatus. Next base: position 27,557,197 of record OZ022326.1, on the reverse strand, counting down.
ATAGAAGTAATAATATATTAAATTGGTTCAAAATAAAACAAAAACGAGATTTTTCCCACATCTCACAATCGATATTTTTTCAAATGAAAATATGTAAGTACGCAACCTGCGATACAACGATGTTTATCTTCCTCACCCCACTGTTTACTCCTGCATCAAAACAAACGCCGCGTACTGGGTCTACTGTTAATACGTCATTGGTTCAAGTCCTAATGCTGTCAAGGGTGAAGAAAGAATAACAAAATTGATGTAGTTACATCAGTTGAAAATAATAAAAACTCAAGTTTGTGGCAAATAGAAAAATATATTTCAATTCCATCCAGAACTGTGAAGAATTATCTATAGCAGAAGTATCATGATCTCAATTGTTGTAATATCCATATCTACGTTGCTATAATTCAGCTTTGAATATAAAAGTTTCATGATCTTAGGCCCAGTATTTCAGTGTTCGGATTACGAAAACTGTAGATTAATTTTCGTAGCAACGATTGTAAAAACAATTGTTACCATAGTAATTAAGCTTCGTTTAAGTAATCTATAGATTAAACTGAGCCTAAAATACTGGGCCTAAGTTGATGTTTTGTTTTATCTGTTTCTTATTTCCATGGCTGTCTGATTTTTGACGGAAATATCATATGCTATTTCCAAAATTTCTAATGCTACTGATATTCTACCGTTTTGAATTAGAATAAGAAATGCGCAAAATATTCCATACAGAGTTCTATGGACTTGAAAGAATATTCGGAAAATAGAGAAAAAAATTATCAAGACATAAGAGAAACACTCAAAATATCTCAAGAAAGAGCTATGAGAAAATCAAGTAAAACGTTTGCAATAAGTACATGAACAAATAAGACCAGGGATGCAACAATTTCAAGAAGTAATAGAACAAGATCTAGAACAAGTGCAATAACTTTATGGAGAAGTAATACAAGATGTGCAACAAATATAAAAACAAATAATAGCACTTCAAACTCGACTGAGTTTTTTGAACTCAGGACAATCGATCAAATTTACCACCCCTACTTCCGATAGAAAACTAGTCTGTCTACGCAACATAAACAGTTCAAGGCCGTAGAAAAAACGTTTTCCAAAGTCAAAACTTTGAAAAGTACTCCCTGAAATAACTTATTTTTATATTTGGATATTTGTTCACTTGCGTGAATTACATGAGGGCTCACTATTTCATGAGTTATCTGTCTTGAGCGCTGTTATAGTTTATTACTCTAGTTGTCCACAGTATCAAGCTGTGATGTTTTTCTCCGTATGTATATAGTCTACCTAGTCAAATTCCTTAGAACCATTCAAGAATATAAACCCATATCATGAATATCAATTGATTTAAGCAAAGTAGAAGATTATGTTTGAGCTTGATGCAGTTATGAATCACAACGAAAATAGGCGGAAAAATGTTTGTATCTTGAGTAATATAATCCTCTTTTTCAGTTTCTCTACGTATCGGTAGCTGCATATAACTCGGAGTGGTATGGAACCAGCGAAATGAATAAAAGATTGATTATGATGATAATCAGAAGATCCCAAAAGCCTTTTCATCTCACGGCTTGGAAATTTGTACCTTTGTCATTGAAAACATTCGAAACGGTAACGTATTTATAGCTTAATAATAATATCGGAGGTATTCGATTGCACAAAATTGTCACTTAGAAACGCAAGCTGTCTCTTGAGTGCTGCATATTGCTGCATATCTCAAGCATTCAGTACTGAATTAGGAGATAATCTTTTGTGAAATACCAGCCCAAATATCAGCATTCCTCGTTCCAAACGTTGATTTCTTGAAAACAAGGAATCTGACTGTCCCACTTAAAGACTACAGCCTTCTATTAAGGTTATATGCAAAACTTGAGAGATAACTCTCGTGCGGTGTTGGTTTTATATCAGGTACCTCAGGAGCAAACAAAGTTCTATTATACGGAATACTGAGAATATTGAAAACCGTATTAGAAGAACGTGATACTCAAATCATGTCAAAACAGATCTGTTTATACTCATTATGCATGCATACACGAATGCATGTAAATCATGCCTTCTCCTATAAATGAGGTTGTCATGAATTTCATGCAACAGTCAACTTCCAATAAGCAATCAATCGTTGTCAAATCATCCATACTCATTGTCCTATTTGTTCAAGTTCGTTCATTCTTTATATTTGGAAACTTGCTCTCACGCAAGAAAATATCAATCATATCGATCCACTTATAAACAGGTTGTTCACACAACCTTCCACCAACATGATTCTTCTTGATAAATCTTTAATTCGTTTCACATGCCCAAACCAACGTAATCGACACATGACTATCTTCTCTACCATATTCCTTGCAATAATAAATTCTCCATACAAAACTTTTTTTTACATTCGATTTCATGTGTGATACTACTCAAAAATTTAATTCTCACAGCAGTCACTTACCGTTCATGCTTCTGCAGACATGCCCAGCACTCATAACCATACATCAATGCTAACGTCATTAAAGGACTAAAAATCTTATAACCAACAGATTCTCTCCCTTCATCATTACTTTCAATATTAGACATTACACTACCCAGATACACAGACTCTTTCAATTGCTCCAGTTCCAACGCACACATCAGAATTAGTTACTGATCCACTACTCTCAAACACGAAACATCAATACTTCACACTTATCAACATTCAAAATGAGATTTGAAAAATTTAATGCAAGAAATAAGAAAGTCAAGTATAGAAATCCCAATGAGAGTATCAAATAGGTGTGTTTTAAAATCGGCAGAAATCGGTCAATTGAAATCATGTTAAAAAAAAAAAAAATATTGCTGGAAGCATCAATATCATTATAACATAATCAAAAATAATTGAATACGGAAAGCGACTATATTTCTCTGAGAATAATGATAATAGATGATGAGATTGAGGCAGAAAGCCATTAATTGAATAGTTTGTTCTTGAATAAATTTGGAAGCTCTGGCCAGAAAAGTTCATTGACAGATGACTCATGGCACAGAAGATAACGCCATTTGAATTATGAATGTCTATCAGTATCATTGACCGTAAATGCAGAAATTATTCTAAAAATATTGAACATCATGAATTAATAGTCCAGAACCCTTCGATTGGCAAAATGTACATTTTACCAAAAATTCACAGGAACGATGTTCCATTACGACAAGTCACACTAACTTAAGATACTCCAACGTACAAATTAGCTCAGTTTCTCTGTGAGATTTTACAAAATGTCACTAGTAATTCACTTTTTAACATTAAGAATTCTTTTTGCCTTGTAGATGACATCACCACCTTAACTATCCTACTTAATTACATCATATTTTCTCTTGACGTTACAGCTTTGTTTCCGAGCATTCCTTAATCTCTGGTTTCAGAATGTGTCACTGAAAACTGGCACAGCATCACTGAGTTTACTGACTTGAATTTAGAATAATTTACCACCGGTATTAAATTGTGTCTCGAATCAGCTGTTTCCACCTTCCTAAATACTATTTACAAACAAATTGACGGCTCACCGATAGGGAGTAGTATTAGTAACTGTCTTGCAGATTTGATTCTACAAAAACTTGAAAATGTTGCTGTTCCCGACACTTAATATCGCATTACCTATCACAAAAGATACGTGGACGATATTTTAATCATTTCGCCCTCTGATAAAGTGAACTCCATTTTTAATATCTTCAATTCTTTCCATTCTAGACTAAATTTTACTGTTGAACATGAATCGAACAATACAATAAATTTTTTGGTTGTCTCCCTTATTAGAACCAACAATAAAGTTATCACAAATTGGTACCGGAAACCCACAGCTTTTGGTAGATATTTACATTTTCATTCTGAAACAAACCCCTTTTATAAAGTTGGTGTCGTGAACGCATTAGTTGATAGACCTAACCTCTCATCAAATCTTTCTTTTCATGAAGATAATTTGAGTTTTGTTATTGATGTTCTGAACAAGAATGAGTGTCAACTATCTTTTGTACGCAATAAGCTATATGACTGCCTACGTACACTTGCGGGTCGTGGAACTCAACCCTACAATGCTCAGTCCAGCAGTGATTCTATACCAATTCTCGCTGTTATTCCTTATGTGGAAGGTTAACAGCAGGCTATAAAAAAACTGATTGCAACCTCAAACATCAAAATTGCTAATAATAGTATTGTAAACACAAGACATTCACATTCTAACCTCAAGGACAAAGTTGAAATCGTTGATTCCAAAGATGTTATCTACAGCGTGGAATGTGTTCTTTGGAGTGAAATCTACATAGGTGAAACTTTACAACCTCTGAAGGAAATATTGTATCAGCATAACTACAACTCAAAATTAAGAAATATATTTCATAGCGCTCTTACTAAGCACACAGTTGAAACAGGGCATATTTTTGATTCCAAAAATGCAAAGATCGTTGATAATATATCTAAAAAACAACACAGATTGTTATATGAAACTTTATGTATAAATTTATTCGAAAATAAAACGATCAGCTCACAGATTGATGCTTAAAACAACATGAAATTTGCCAATAACTTTTTGGGGAATTTCAAACTGCCACCTAAACGCTAGGGAAGTATTTTCTAAGTTTAAGTTAATGTTGATTGCTAATTTACTGCTTTTCGTCAGTCGTTCGTCAGTTCACGATCCATGAACGTGGCTTCGTTCTTGGGAAATTCAGCATAGTTCAATTCCTAAATATCTTCTATTACTATTTTTGTGAGCTTATAACATTTATGTTATTTTGATTTAAGTAATCAAACAACACTGGACTATGTTTATTTGGTGAGAAGATGAAAATTTCTTTCATAATTATTTGTTATATTTATAAACAATTTCATGTAGCTGATGATGAGTACGTGATACTCGAAATGTTCAATGTGAAATAAATATTATCGACATCTCAATGGATTCCTGAAGGCCTACTTTTCCCAACATTATATTATAGGATATGGTGAAAATTATTTGTTATCTAGTCCTTTATATGAATTTGCTCTCTCATACACTTCTCCAATTATTCTGTTTTCAATGAATTCAACTACAAGAATGTCATCTAGTCTATTGTCGCTTAGAATATCTTCTACTTCACTATCATGGTTATTACTCATATATAGAAGAAATCATAGTTCTCAAATTATTAACTTATCTATGACATATAAGAATACCTATCTTAAGGATATTTCATAATTCCAGTCACAATTAGGCATGTACTATTGACATAGACCATTTTTTATTCTCCAATAATAAACGCTAAACGAGACTCAGCAGTTAAACTACTAATATTGTTGGCTTTACTAAACGTCGTTTTATGCGAAGTTTAGATAATGATGCAAATATTAAGAACAAACATCTTGTTGCTAAACTACAGATAACTATTAAACTTGGATGGTGCGAATGGCCATAAGTATTATTGACAGATGCCACACATGCGTGCGTTTGTGTTTTCGCCTCACTGTGATTTCTTCAATTCTTGAGTGGTTCATATTTTGCATTCAATTTTCTACTTCATGCTGTGGATTGCTACAAGTGATTCGATACATGTAACTGACTCTGGATTTCTATATTGTGAGTTTGTTCCATTTTCTAGATCGTTTTATCCTATGAATTTCATCAGATTATTCAGTTTCAAACGCTGGTCATTTATCGACAAGTCTAGTCAGCTCACTACCGCTCGCATACGTCACTGTATTACCGGTGGCGGAGCTCTTTTCTCTCAAGCTCTTTTATTGTACATTTCAGATCAGGCTTTATCTATTTATTTTGATAGTCTTAAGTTTTTAGTCCAGGCTTTTTATCTCGATCATCCGTTTATTGTCATCGTCAGTAATACCTATTATTTTTTGTTAACCTTTCCGTGGTCCAACTCCAGTAAGTTTTTTTTCCCCCGCCGTGACGGACCGCACTGGCGCATCCTATTTCTTTCTTATATACAGTGTGTATCATCCATAATACATATTTTTCTCAGTTTTAGGGAGATATTTATTATTTTGTCTTTCTTTTTGCCCGATCTTTTTGTTATGTGCCCCTGATCAGGCAACTATTAGCTGTGCGGGTTCGTGTAATAGATCATTTCATATTGCGTGTATTGGCATTAGCGAGTAAGAGAATGAAATAATCTCAAAGAATCAAAACTTCTTCTTTCTCTGTGACGATTGCTAGAGATCATATCAAATAAATATGTTTTATTGGGATATGAATTCTGTAAATTAATTATATCCCAATAAAACATATTTATTTATGAAATAAGTTCTGGAAAGTTTTTTCCTCCATTAGATTATGTCAAGTTATAAATAAATCAGAATAATTGGATCTTGCCACTACCGTCAAGAAACTTAACGAGGATGTTTCAAGATCAATGAAGAATAATTTCATGGATGATTTAAATGCGTATTTCAATTATTTGCAAAGTAATTTGGATGATAAATTTGTCTTTCTGAAAGAAGAATTTCATAAGATCTTGGAAAGTAAAGTTAAGGATCTATTTGAAAAATCTAATATTCAATCATGCTCTAATCCAAAATCTTTTTCAAGTATGCTAAGAAACAAAAACATTGAGCCTCCAATTACGGTTAAACCTAAATCGGGTAACTAAAAATCGTGTGTTACTAAGGCCGATATGCTTCATTCTCTTAATCCTGTAGAATCCGAAATCAATATCACCAATTTTAGAAACAAGCGCGATGGTAGTGTTGTAATTAGCTGCGAGAATAATGCCAACATTTTCAAATCAAAACAACTAGCCAATGGGAGACTCAGCGACAAATATGATGTTGAACAATTTCGCTTACTACATCCCAGACTTAAAATAGTGGGTCTTTCAGAAAATATCGAATCTAGCGTCTTATTGAATTACTTTAAAAATCAATGATAATAATAATAATAGATTTATTCACCATAAAAAAGATACAAGATATCATGGCAAGTCGAAAAGATACAAAAGGGTAATTTAAGCTACAGTGAAACAGTTGATAGAAAATATCACAAATTAAAGACTGCTACAATTAAAATAATCTCCAACAGAGTAAAAACTGTGTTCGTGAGCATAACTTTTATTTCATTTTTTAATAGTCTTAATATTAGTTATACTTTTAGAATGATGTGGTAAATGGTTATAAATTTTGATTGGCATGTAAGTGACGCTAGTATGAAAACTACTCGTTTTATCCTTCGGAAGATGTAAGTTATTACATAGTCTTGTATTATGAAAACCAGAGACCTGCTGATTGGTTAAAAGAAGGGAGAGATTAGATCTCACAAAAACTAGACAATTGAAAATATAAATACATGGCAAGGTTAAAATTTGAAAATCAATGAGGTAGTTCCGGCAAGACGTAGTGGAACTCACACTGACCGTTGCTCTGATAATTTGCTTCTGAGCTACAAAAGCCCTGTAAGCTGCGGCAGAATTACCCCAGTGAATAACACAATATGAAATAATAGAATGTACCTGCGCATAATAATACATTCGTAGTTATGTACAGATTTAAAGATTTCAAAGTCGGTGGATAATTTACTGATGATCATAGTGAGATCATCAATTTTTTTGAAGAGTTTGGCGATGAATGGTGCTTGTATTTTTGTATCTTCGGAAACTAGGCTATTAAGGGCACCATTGCTGTTGTATAACACGCACTCGCAACTCTCACAAATCCATTTTAGGTTTTTGTTAGAGGAAATAGATGTGTACTCACGTCTGCTGACTCTAGCACACCCTAGATGGAAGCTGAGTCCACAGAGACCCGTACAAGTAATTTTTGTTTCGTCTTCGATAGCACTTTTAGAAAAATAGCACTGGGAACTAGCACCACACAATACAGTATTCGCCATTTTTATTTAATAAGATAATATAAGGAATGCTCCACTTTTGGAAGTATTTGTGACGTTATATCAATCAAACCATTGCGGAAGAATAAGAATCTGTTTTAGGCACTTCTACAAGTTGATCACAGTACTTATCATCCTATTTTATATCCAGAGAAAATAGTTGTCAGGTATGACTACTGTTCAGTTTATGATGCGATAGATTTGCGTAGATGTTTTAATTGTTGTGGCTTCCATCATATTTCTGCTCAATGTACTATGAAAACTCCTATCTGTCCTAAATGTGCCGTGCCTCATACTTTGATTATTTTTATGGTGCAATCATTCATGTTTATTGTGCTTGTGAATACCACTCGTGCTGCACACTCGTGGTATTCAAACGCAAGCACAATAGACATTCGTGATAGCACCACAAAAATAATCGATAATACTTCAACTTTTTATGGTATAATAAATGAGTATTACAAATTCTGTTCTCAAAGCGTGATTGACATATAAAATATTCAATAAAATTTTTGTTGTCAGTTGTTCGCCTACCGTCAAGACGAGATTACTGCCTCGGATGTGGCTATGACTATGGATTTGCGTTGCACTTGGCGGCAATTCTATTGAATATTTTATATGTCAATCACGCTCAAGAAACAGAATCTGTAATACTCATATTTAGCTGATGATGAGAGCAGTAGGACTCTCGAGACGTCCTGAATTATTTTCATATATACATAATATCATAAGTGATATAATTTTGCCGATAATTCCACTCCAATATAATGTAAGCCATTTATAAAAGACAATTCTATCGTAACTTTTTGCAAGTGATAATACGTTATTTGCCTTTCTCCTAGCAACCAAATCAGAATACTCTTTATATTTATGTCATTTGCATAATTTGTCTATGCTCAAACTGCAAAATAAACAGAATTTGGAATACTTCCGAAGAAAATATGAAAGAAAATATTAAGTAAAGTGTGACCATAAATATAAAAAACAATAAATCATGTATCTAGAGACAGTTCATCGTATTTTGTGAGAGCCAGAATTATGTATTAGAAAGCGGTACAACGGTATGTCAAATTTCAAATATTTTGCTAGATTGGAGTATGCGAAGAATTGGTGAAGAAAATTATAAAGAATTCGTAGTGGAATATGTCAAATTGAACGATGTATGATAATTGTACTCTCAATAATTGCACATTTAAATATACTTCTTCATCAATAAAATGTCGTTGAATTATCTTGCCGAATTACACTTCAGCATTTTATTCTTCTTGGGATAAATTTCAGTTTGACAACTCAACCTTGTAACCTGACAGCAATTTGACTCAAAATCAAATCACTTCACCTACGGTGTCGTGATTCTATTAGAACAGTTTTCTTGTCAAATTGCTATAGGTAACAAGGTTTCGTTAGAATAGAAATTTATCCAGCAAAATAAAAAGTGTTTAATTACTGTTGATAATATTTACCGATTGTTACAAGAGCTTGTTGCTTAGCAATTTCGCGAGAGACATTGATTTGTCAAAACCGCGAGCTATGAGCAAGCAGTTTCGCATCAATGTTTCCAGCGAAATTTTCGCGAAGCAACAAGCTCGAGTATAACAATTGGCAAATTTAATCAGGATAACTATATCATGAATGGTATCCGTCATAACTATTTCACGAATAAGCTGACTATAGTGATAATGAATGGAATAAGGTAGATACTATGTATTTGTGAAACAAGTTTATTGAGCAAATAATGCAGAGCATTTATTTCAAATTAAATCACGAGTTATTATGATTAGTAATATGAAAAGTACAATTTTGATGAATAACTGTTGGTCCTTTTCTATCTTGCGGAATCTTGCCAGTAGAAGCCACGTTCTCAGTGATATTGACTTTGAAATGCTATCCATCCCTAATGGCATATTCTTGAATCAATTTCCATTTCTTCAGTTGGGGTTCACTGTCAAAAATATACGATCAGTAATTATAGTTTCACCACGTTTTTCCATGAGTTTTTTGAAGAGTCGGAAAGGACAGAAATTTGGCTCCTGAGAATTTTCAATTAACCATTGGCTATTAGTCAGTTTTTTCGATCCGCCTTGCGCTGTCTTGTATTATATCCCAGTCTTTTTGTGGATTTTCCTTCACAGTCAATTTCTTCATCGAAATGATGAACTTCACAATTAGCAGCCTCATCACCTCTCCAAGCTTACTCGAAAGAACAAATATAAGAAAATTCTCTTTGTAGTCCTTCCAGTGTGTTTTCGTCCCAAGCATTAGCCATCTCTTTGATTTTGTCAAAAGGTAAGGATTGAGCACTTTTTTTCCGTTTACTTACAGTTTCTTGTGGTTTTCTCCGTTTTGTATCGCGAGTATCTCGTGCTTTCTTGAAAATAATGTGCGAGAAAGGATCCAAAACTATGTCGAAGTCTGCCAAATATTTTTGTTGAATAATTTTTGAGGTCGTATTCCAGATAGTTTTGGCACACGCCTCTTTATAATTATCTCATTTTTCTTTCATATTGAACGCCTAGTCTTGTAAAATGTTTGCGACTTCTTCTGGAGTTCTTTCAGCTATAAGTTCGTATCGTCTGATTCTGCAAAATTCCATAAATTGGTTCCAAACACATGGATGAGATTTTTGTTTGTTCATAGGCACACTTTATTGAACATATTGCTCCATTTTTTGTGAAGAATAAGCAGAAAATGTATCTTCTGCCATCATAAACCACAAACACTTCAAAAGATTCAAACTGAGTATTTAATTCTGACAGATTGAGCTGATAGTTGTTTCACGCGTTGTTGATAAGTAACTATGAGAAGAATCAATCGATCATTAGAATGATCACTTATCGATATGATGTTGATTGGTCACGTGATTGATTATTCTAGTGTCTGATTGGCTTAAGAGAAGTGAAAAAATTTCAAGGTAATAATATTACCGCTGGAATACGGAAAAACTATGAATCAGATATAGGGATAAGTGGAATAGTCAGATAAATAACATATTCAATAATTGGATCGCTTAAGGTCTTATTTCAAATTCTACTGCACCGGATCCTTCAACAACTCTACAAATTTGTATCATAAAGGTGACAATTTATTTTCATTAGTTCATGATGATATCATTTCAACACGGAGATATTTATGAATCAATAGTATGAATAAATTGTCAACTGAAGAGCTCAATATTGGAAATTCAGAAGAGTTGAAAGAATTTTTAGGAATCGAAATTGTACTTCTTAAAATGAACTCAGCCTTCCTGAAACTGCATTGATTGATGAAGTCTTTAATAAGTTCAATATGTCAGATTATAAAAGTATGCAAACACCAATCTGAATCGGTCTTGAAAATGATCCTTATTAAAAAATTACGTATGCTCCTTATCTTGAATTAACGTATATATCATTAGGCAATAGACCAGACATTATTTTGTCTCTTACCTAAGTCAATGAGAGACGTACAGCTGCGTTCAAAATTGGAACCTAGAAATCGGATGAGATTTAAGAGTGACTGCCGCACTCCTGGACAGGGCGGGTGGCAGCATTCCGGCATTCTCGTGTTCAGGAAGCACAAGCTATATATGAGAGAAATAATCGTACATTCGATGGGAGAAATACAGCTGCGTTCGGAATTGGGACCTGAGGATCGAATAATTTCAAGTGTAGCTACCGGTCTCCCGGACAGATTGTAAAGCGGTATCTTGTTTTTCTTGTGAGCAGAAATATTCGACCTCCAATTTGAAGAAAAATATCATCGTAAGGTCGTTCAGAGAACTTAAATATGAAAATAGGTTGCACTTGAGGGTGGCTGCTGCTCTCCTGGATAAGACAGAGGGTAGTATCCTGGTTTTCTCATGAAGCAGTTGACTTGCGCTATCGATTGGTATCGGTTTCAATCATAAGCTTCATCAAAAAAATTGCGGCGAAGAACTTGACCAGATCGGCCTTTCTTTTGACACCTTGCATTTATGGAGTCTGGCATCATATTAACCACTGAATACTTGATCAACTCGTATATAATTTGGTCGTGAGTCTGATTAAGGAGCATGAGGTGCGGTCGGTTTCTGGACCAATATCTCAAAAATTAGATTGCTTGCACACATTCATTGCACTTTCACAGAGAACAGCTGATTTAAGAAGTCTAAAATCATCAAAAAAATCGATGCTGCCTTCTATGACTAACGTAAAAATTTATTGTTATTCTCAAACATCAAGAAGAAATCATTGAACGAATCGTTCGAATATAACGGTGATATATTGCATGGAGTTTAATTTTGAATTTATTCAACGAATGATTTGATTGAAAATATTACCACAACTCTGAGAGCTTCTATTCCTAGAAACAGAAAGCATCACCTGCAAATATGATCAATCTAAATTCAGCAAGTGATTTATAAATGTCTCCTGGAATATGAGATGCAATATGAAGAACGTTATATTTGTACATGGGTTAAATTCTCAAGGCACACATGATTTGAACGACCATCAATTTCTTGGGCAGTTCAATAGCTGTTTCAGGAACTCAGAGTGTCGCATCAATTGAGTGCATACCTCAAAGTCACAGCTGTCATTGTCAAAGTGACAGCTGTCATTGTCAAAGTGACACCTATCATTGTCAAAGTTACAGCTGTTCATTGTTGAAGTGGCAGTTTGCGAATTTTATTCTAGTCCTCACATAGAATGAGGGTCTTTAATTCATTGGAATATACAATTTAGACATCAAATCGCAGATAATGTATCTCAAAGATGATGAAGTGGATTACACTGACTATTTATTTTTGATATCTACTGAGCTTATCTCCCCGAAACTTCCAAATTTAAACCAAACTGGACATCATTTGAATAATTTGTTGAAAAAACAATTAGCAATTCTCTGAATATTCCTTCTGATACTTCCACTAGAATTATTCCGACAATATTTTCAATTTGATACCAAACACGATAGGATCAAATTATTTAGTTCAAGAAAATTTTTGAAGAACGTTTGCATGTGTAATCCAAATATTGATGATAATAATTCCAATTTCTCATCATGACCCCCATTATATCCTTGCTTCAGAAGAATGTAACAAATTCTGATAACAAATAACTCAAATAATTTTTTTCAATGTTTGAGATCAGTGTTGTGCCAAATTTTCCAAGAATCGATTTCCTGTATCTGATATTTCATGATAAATACTATCGTTATATGTATAATTATAAATATCATCGTTATTAAAATGAACGCCGAAAACTGAAAAGATCCAATAATGAAGTTTTGCTATTACTGATTCACTGGTTCTCAAGTCACGTGCTTCCAGACAGACTGACTTTTCCCAAAACTATATTTTCCAGTTTTAGTAGGGTCCAAAACGAGAGAATATATCAGAATCTCGAGCTGTCAAAAAATCCCAATCACAAAACTGTCCCTATAATATTGGTCGAGGAAGTGAAAATGTGAATCGACCCAGTCTACGTGTTTCTTCATTTCACTGAAAACTTCTAATATAGACCTGTCACATCAAGTATCTCTATTTGTATAAAATAGACTTCTATGTTGCTTGTCAACTGTAGCTCTGGCGTAGCGTACCCGTCACATTTATATGAATAGCCAAATAATTATTTATTGTATCATAGCTTCAAGTCTTCCTTATATAATGCTATATTGATATTGAGATAACTCAGTCTCGTTCCTGATATACAATATTTTGAAGGTGTGGTGGATTTTAGACGATGAATTTGTTTCATATGGAAAATTTTCTGTTGAATTGAATGGTAAAATAGAGAGTAGAGTATTTCATTTGGAATGAGAAAGTTGAGACTAATATTCTGTAAAACCGGATGTACTTCTGGCTTGGAAATATTTCAATCAAAATAGGATAGCTCATCGATATCAAATTTTGTGAAATAACATTAAATAATAATGATGTGACTTAACACTCTTTATGGAATCTTGCTCTCATAAGCGAAGCTATCTGGGCCCTTATTTCAGGGAATATTACTATTTATTTCTGACTTCAGATGGTCATCGCTATATTAATTCATTTATTTTATTTCTTGTTCCTCGTCTCATTTTGATATTTATACTGTTTTTAGATCTTCTTCTACTTCTTTTATCCATGATGATTTTGATCTTCTCCTCTTTCTTCTTTCTGCTAGATTCCATTTTGGGATTAACTTCAATGTGTCTTGTTCTTCAGCTCTCCATACGTGTCCGCACCATTTCATTCATTGTTGTTTCAATTCCTCAATTATATTGTCTTCTTCCAATTCTTTCTCTATTTCGTGTCTATATTCGTTTTTGATACTTTTTTTGGACCAAGTATTGTTCTCAGTACTCTTCTTCCCATTATTTTCGAATTTTCTCAGTCTATTTCCGTTATTATTATTGACTTGGCAGCATAGGGTACTATTAGTTTAATTATTGTCTTATGGATTCTCGTTTTTGTTGTTTTTGACAAGGTATTACTTCCCAATAGTTTTTTATCCACGTAGAAGGCTTTGTTTGTTGTTGCTATCCTCTCTTTCATTCCTGCTCCTCTTTTCCCTCCAATTGCTATTGTGACACTTGGATGTTTGCATCAGTTCACCCTTTCAAAAATATATTCTCCAATCTTTATTACTTTATCATCTGTTATCTCCCAGAAATTCATTATTTTTGTCCTCTTGTTATTCATTTCCAATCCTATGTTATAATTCTCCGTTATTATTTCTTGTAACGTTCCTTCCATTATTCGTCTATTTTTTGTTATGATCGCAAAACGAAAGATGAATGCTCAATGGCTCTTGCATCTCGTTAGTTATCAGAAGCCGAACAAAAATACGCTGTTATTGATCAGGAAGCATAAGCAGTCTTTTTTGCTGTTAGAAAATTTGATCTGTATTTAAGAGGTACTAAATTCAAATCATCAACCGATCCCAAACCTTCACAGCATTTATTTGATGAGAAGAGGAATTTACCCCGACTTGTTGATAAATGTCTTACCAGATGGTCCTTATTTACAGGTCAATACGATTACAATATTATTTATCGTAAGGGCAGAAATAAAATAGTTGAGGTTGTTGATCAAGATTTCCAGGCAAAGAGTTGGCGAGTAATTCAGAAACACGGATTTATGATGTATCACAGTATCAGATGTCACTTAAATATCATGTTATCCGAAGAAGACATCCGACAAGCAACGCAGAAAGATGCGACGTTGAGGAAAGTTAAATGGAATATACGTTTCAAGTGGTCTAGCAATGTGAATATAGCAATTATCGAAAAATTCTATGATAAAAGCGATGAACTATGCCTGGAAGATCACATTCTTATGTGGCAAGGTGGAATTATCATTCCACAGACTATCTGAGGTATAATAATGAAGATTCTCCACAGAGGACATCCAGATATCACTGCCATGAGAGAATTGGCACGTTATTATGTTTGGTGGACACACGTTATTATGGATGTGGAGAACATTTGTAAGTCATGTTATACATACCAACTAAATCGTCAGCAACTACCGGAGCTTCCAATTTATCCGTGATCTATATCAGACAACATTTAAGAACGTATACATATAGATTTTGTAGGTCCTTTTGAAGGATAAATATTGTTGAAAGTTGTTGATGCTTTGTCAAAATGTGTAGAGATTGAAACAAAGAAAACGATTATATCCCAATATGTATGTGGAGCATTGAAAAACATATTTGTTACATTTGGTTATCCAAAAATTATAGTGTCTGTCAATGGTCCAAGATTTGTATCTCATATTCTCAAGATTTACTGTTAACAACATGGAATCGATCTTGTGACATTTTTGCCATATCATCCTAGAACTGATGGATTAGCAAAAAGATCCGTGAGAACTTTCAAACAAAAATGGCATCTAGAAAAGATGATAACCAAAGCCAAGCACAACATCTTCGTAAAGTCTTATTTAGTTACAGGAATACTCCTCATCCTGTGACGAAGGAATCTCCGGCTGAAATGATGTTTGGACGCCGCCTTAATAATATCTTGGACAATATTAAGCCGAATGGAAAACGCCTCTGCCAGAATTTGAGCTACAGCAAATAGTAACAGAGCCTAAAATTATACAGGTTTCATAACCACAAGAAAAGCAGCTCCCACAACTGCCACAAGAGAATCGATTTCCAGAAAATGTCGGAGAGCATGAACAAGAACCAGAGGACGCTCCGAGAATGTTGAAAAGTCTGCTACTTCAGGAACAGATGGTGTTCAATCCACGGCTCCTCTATATTTGAGAAGAAGTCTGTAATTGTGAGTCCTCTCGACAGTATCTAGATTAAGATGGGAGGAATGATATATAATAATACAATACTAAGAAATGAAAGATAAAAATATTATGTTATTTTGAAAAATAACTTGTCAGTTACATATTTCAATACAGTCATTTTTTTTACAAGTACCTACATTCATTACCATATCAGTCTTCTCAGCTTACCTGATATTTCTACTTCTTTCAAAGCTGTCATCAGTTTTTCTCTTTTGAAAGCTTGTTTGAAATCCACGAACTGTATCTCTATATTCATGCTATATTTCATCGTTTTCTCAATAATTTGTTTCACTATATATATGGCATCCGTTGCTCATTTCACTTTGATGAAGCCGCATTGATACTGTCCGACGGTAGTTCTTGTTACATTCTCTAACTTTCTTTGTATTAATGTAGACAGGCTTTTATACATAGTGTTCAGCAGTGTAATTTCTCTGTAATTCTGGCGTACGCTTTGAACTGTCTACTCATGAATTGTGAGAATCTGTCCCATTTCCCACTTTTCTGATATTTTTTCCTTCCTCCATATTTTACATATGAGCTCATACATATGAAATTAAAAACTTCGTCTTCTTGGGTGTTACGGTAACATACAACAATAGCGAAGATCGGGATATTATAACAAGGATAACGAAAATTAACAGAAGTGCGGGAGCTATGAGAAAACTATTAATATCAAAAAGTGTATCAAGAAGTGCAAGAAAGCGGTTGCGTAAAAATATTAGAAGACCAGTGGTACTGTACGGTAGTGAAATGTAGGTGCTAAACAAGACTATGCAAAATAAATGAGAAGTGTGGAAGAGACAAATTCTGAGGGAGATTTATAGTGGTAAAAAGAGGGTGATGAGGACAAACTAATACCGAGCTTATGGAAATTTATAGTGAGCCTGGAATAATGGAAGTGGCTTGAGCACAAAGGTCATGGTGGCTAGGGCATGTACTGAGTACCAGTGGACAGAGTAGTAAGGAAGATGTTAGACGGAGGTGTTGTGACAGAAGAAAAGAAGGGGAAGACCAAAGAAGGGGTGGTGACGTGGTAAAAAATGACTCAGAGACACTGAAGATCACAAACTTTGAGCGATTAGCACAGGACCGTAAAAAATGGCAAAACATTCTAACAGAGGCCCATGGGTCTCCTTGGCCAGCAGCGCTAAGTTATATATGAATATATATATATATATATATATATATATATATATATATATATATATATATATATATATATATATATATATATATATATATATATATATATATATATATATATATATATGTATATATAAGGGTAGTAACAACCGACTAGTTGAAAGATAAAAATTGCAAAAATTGCAGTTTAACGGTATAACGGTTGTGATTGGGCACGATTTCAATAAATTTTGGAACTTGTAGTGGTAATAATTCCATTCAAATTCCAATATTTCGTGTACAATTTTGACAGTGCAATCAAATAAAAATTTGATCTAACATCTGGAAAAAAAAAATTTCACTCTCAAACTTTCTTGAATTTATATTTAATCTTGGAAAATGTCTTGGTCTACACATTTACCTGTCAGAAATTCATGAAGATTATTCCTGTTTCACAAACGTTCTTATGCTTAATATCAGTATACCAATTCTTTGCCTGAAGAAGTATCAAAATTGTACACGAAATATTGGAATTTGAATTAAACTACTACCACTACAAGTTTCAAAATTTATTGAAATCGCGCCCAATCACAAACGTTACACCGCTAAGCTGCAATTGATATATATATATATATATATATATATATATACTGAATGTAAATTTAGTTGGCAAATCCGTAATAAGCCAGACGGTTGGTGTACAAGACTTTTTCAAAAATTTTATTTACTCATATATATATATATATATATATATATATATATATATATATATATATATATATATATATATATATATATATATATATATATATATATATATATATATATATATATAAGCTATGAAGTTCAACTACCCGTCGGAACGCTGACTTAAGATATAAATTTTTCACAAGATCATGCAACATAGAATATTATAAAAACACATGTAATCCCTAAAAACGATGAGTTCTCTTATCAAAGCCAAGCTTGTATCTGGTATTGCATAGTTTTTAGCAACAATAAAATTTTCAAAAAACTATTTTGAAAAGTCTATCATCATAATTGGCGCAGTCGGTAGGATAGCCAACAATAAGTTTGTAACAGTGAAAAACACAAAAGTCAATCATCTAATTGTCGTATTTTTATACGAAAATTGGCTATTCGCAATAATATAAAGTGTGTAGCAGTGAACCTTTATAAGGCTGTATCAATAAGCTCTTATCTATCAGAAACTACACATCTGAGGAACAATTATTTCACTTTACGGCCAAACAGTGCCCATCAGAAGACTGTTCATACGTCCCATCATATCGTCCAAGCCATTTCTCTTGCTGTTCAATCGATCACGAGAATCCAGACGACAAGCTTCAAGAACTTCACATCTCGTCTTCCTCAGTCTAAGAGGAACAGTTCGAGAACTCCTTGCAATGAAAACTATTAAAGCTTATTCTTGAAAGTAAAACTATTTTGTAATACACAGGGTACTCTCTAGTAATACTTGTAATAAAGAATACGAGCCCCGGCACAAGGCAATCATATATAGTTCATGTCAGATTCTGATAACGAAGGATTCGTAAACTCTGTTCAAGATGATATCAATAATATTATACGGAATCCAACAGTGACAGAAAACAACATGACTTGTTTACAAGATATTAAAATTTTTTTTCGAAATGATTCCAACGTATGAGGGGACAGAACGACCCCTAATAACTTCATTCAAACTGTGGATAGAGCATATATTATTCTAAATAATCTGCAAATGAAAGCTCCACAAAAAGTATTTGCTTTCAATTGATTGAAAAATAGATTAACAAATAATGCGAAAAAGATTGTTTCACAAAACGAATTCACTAACTGGGATGAATTAAAATCATATTCAAGCACTAACTTCTCAGATAGAACGTCAGCTGAAACTAAATACAAACAGAATACAGAGATCACGTCGAAAACAATGTTGAATCAATTTAAGCTATATAAAGCAAAAGTATTTTCAGAAAATTACAATTTACAGCAAAAAAATGTTATTCTTCAAGAAAATCAATAAGCTGTAGTAAATAAATTTATATCATTGTAACCACCTATAATAAAAGGATCATTCATAGTGAAACAATCTTCTACATTAGAACAATGCGATTTATCATTAAAAAATGAGTTCAGTCATGCCAATTCTTCACACAGCAGCCCAATGACACAAAACGATAATAAAAAAATCCAAGCACTTCCAGAAATCCAAATTTCACCTTTAACCTTCCACCTGAACAATTTTCAGTACAAAACTTCCCCTTCAAACCAGTCAGTCTTCACAAACCATCAACTCCTGGATATAATAGGTTTGTAAGACAAAATTTAGTAAACAGCTACGAAACACGTAGATCCCAGCCCCAGCCAATGTCACTACAGACACGTAATACCCAACCTATGTCAACATCAACAATTGAGCAGACTTAAAACAATGAAATAATGCAAAATGAGAACACTGATGTTGAAGAACAAGATCTAGAAGAATGCGAAATAGAAGCTTATGACAGCGATGCATTTTTAGAGGAAAATCCAGATATAGTAGAACAAAATATGTAATGACTTCGAAATTAAAATCGATTCTTTTGATAAAATATAATGATTACCTTATAATAATTTATTCAGGCTCCGATATGAATTTAATTTCTTCAAATATTGTCAAACAGAGAAATTCGAAAACTATTAATAAACCAGTCACTTTTAAGACAGCTCAAGGAATAGTTCATTGCAAAAACTGTGTAGAAATGAAAGTTCACTATGAAAATCTCGAAGTTCTCATCCATGAATTCCATAAGGAAAGTAATATGTTATTTGGCGTGAAAATATCAGAACATTGCAATGCTTCAATGGATTTTGAAAATAAAACTATATCATTCGGAGATGCAAAAATTTAATTATTATCCTTACAAACATTGAATAGTTGATTTATACAATTCAGACACAAACATCTAAATGACGATCAAAAAGACAAGATAAAAAATTTATTGGAGAAATATTCACACTTATTTTCGAGACCAGACGAAGAATTAACTGCGACAAATGTCACTACTCATGAAATTCGCACAACAGACGACACACCTGTTTTCCAAAAGAACTATAGACTCCCACAAATCCATGAAAATGATATTGAGGAGCATATCCAAAATTTACTGAATACAAAAGTAATTTAAAAGTCAAAAAGTCCATATAATTCGCCTATTTGGTAAGTGCCTGAGAAAATGGATGCGTCAGGCAAACGCAAAACGAGATTAGTTATTGATTTCTGAAAATTAGATCAGAAAATCATTGGAGACAAATTCCCTCTACCCAATATCGATACATCATCAGATCATATAGGTAAACCTAAATTATTTACAACGTTAGATTTGCATTCTGGATTCCATTAGATACCAATAGATGAAACAGATAGAGAAAAAACCGCCTTTTCTACATCCTCAGGACATTATGAATTCCTTCGTATGCCTTTCGGTTTAGTAAATGCCCCAGCTTTATTTCAAAGAATGATGAGTGAAATACTTCTAGAATATATTAACAAAACTTTTCTGGTTTATATGGATGATATAATAATATCAGAAAATACATGAGAAGAGCTTTTACAAAATATAGAAAATATTTTTTCCAAATTACAAGATGCAAATCTGAAAATTCAAATCGATTAATCAGAATTCCTTAGAACTGAAACCGGATATTTGGGATTTATTATATCACAAGAAGGTCTTGAACCTGATGAAAATAAAATTGGAGCAATCGGAAAAATTATGAACCCTAAGACAGTCAAAGAAATAAAATCCTTTTCCGGCAAACTATCGTGGTGTAGACGTTTTATTCCAAATTTCGCTAAGCTTGCCAAACCTTTTACTGAATGTTTGAAAAAGAATAAGCAAATAGATATTACTAATCAAGTGTATCAAGACGCATTCCAAACAGCCAAAGATTTGATGAATAATCCACCAATTTCAGAATTCTCTGATTTTTCAAAAAAACTCATTCTGACAACAGATGCGTCAGATTATGCTATGGGATCAGTAATTTTACAAGTCATAAATGAACGAGAGAAATTGATTGCGTATGCATCAAAAACATTCTATTCTGCAGAGCAAAATTACAGCACTATTGAGAAAGAATTGAAAGCTATTATTTGGTCGATAAATAATTTTAAGCCCTATCTATTCGGCAGAAAATTCACAATTCGCACTGATCATAAAACTCCTAATTGGCTATTTGCTGAAAAACATGCAAACCAGAAGCTTATGCGATGGAAAATAGAATTGGGAAAATACAATTTTGACATTGAGTATTCACCAGGAGGAACAAATAAAATCGCAGATTTTTGATCAGGACAAAGAGATAAATTCAAAATTATGGAAAAATCAGGAGATGTAATGGATACCGATATTTTCGCTTATTGTATATCAAGAGATTTGGAATTTTCATAAGGTTTGGCAAGACAAGTTGATTTGAAATTTAATAGTTGAAATTATTGTGAAAGAAATATGAATAATAAGAATATAATCATTCAAAATACAGATAATAGAATTATCATTCATTTGATTACAAACGACATATATTTAAAAGATGTTAGTCGGAAATATTTCAAGAAAACACTCATTGAATTACGGAGTTATTCAATAAGGGATGATGTATACAAAATCAATATTCCGTATTCATCATGTGGATTGGATAAATTGGAAAAATCTGAATTGATAAAAATTTTGAAGCACATTTTTGATAGTACACAAATACAAATAAATTTGTATGAATATGAACAGTTACAAAATTTTAGTTCAGAAACAGATGAAATAGATCAGATAGTAAACGAAACATTGGATGAAATTTATGACGACAGAAACGAACAACAAAGTATAATTGTGAATGAATCACAATCAGGAGACACAATCCATAGCTCTAATGAGGACCCAATTGACAGATTAAAATCTGTAGAAAATAGATTAGACGTAGCAAATAATCGAATTATCTTCCATTTTTCTAATGAACCATTCGATATAAAAATAATGAAATTATTTGACTATCAAAAACAAAGATTTATTATCAATATTAATATAGATGGAAAAGAACAACTTTTAGAACAACATAAACAAACATTGAATCAGATATTACAGGATAAATTTGGAATGAATACAATAAATTTAGTGAGATGTTATAAACTAGTAGAAGATGTAGAAAATGAAGATAGACAGACCCAAATAATTTTTGATAATCATAATGGATATTTAAATCATAGGGGAATAATGGCAACTTATGAAGAGTTGAAAGATAAATATTTCTGGCCGAACATGAATATAGTATATTACATCTGAGGTAGGAAGTATTTCATTACAGCCGAGAGTTTATTATATGACCGAGAGGCGAAGCCTCGAGGATCAGATATAGCTCGAGGATGATATGAAATCCTCACCGAAGTATATATATTATTTTATTCACAATCATCCCCAATTTTTCGAGAAATAGTTCTTTTTTCAACAGAGTAAATTCATGTAGTAGTCTATGAAAACAAGAATGTTTCAAAAAATTTAATTAATTCGACATTTGTAGGATTTATGATTTATGAATTAAATTATTTATACGTGTATCCATTGAAATTGTGATAAGTGCATATATCAATAAGTTTCAACAATGAAATGGAGCTATAGACTTGCCCTGAATCGAACGGAAGTGCTACTTATGTGAGTTCATAGCGGTTTTGTTCATAATTTACAAATTGATGAATTCATAAGACATAGATTTACACAGAATTGCAACATAAATCCGCTTCTTTTCGATATTAATTTTCAATTTGGATCATTTGATTATTTGATCGGTATCTCTGACAGCACAGATTATTTTAATCCAATAAAGATTTATGACTGATGCTAGGCAACCCTGCATAAACAATTCCCCCCCAAGAGATGGAAGTATCGCTTCCGACCCGTGAGCTAGTCATTGCAGTTGGAAATTACATACTTCCCAACCTCCAAAAGGTTAGGAATTGCCATATTACTATAATGATTGTGAGTAAAAGATATTACACAAATTGAAAACCGATGCAAAATATGCAAAGAAAATGAATATGATCGACACCCTATACAATTAAGTGATAATTTGACTCCTACACCAAAACTTTCTCATGAAATCATAAATATAGATCTTCTAACTTTGAATGAACAATAATTTATAATTATATTTAATCAATTTCCCAAATTTGGATTTATTCACCCTACTTTTAATAAAACAGGAAAAGAAACCATGTTAATCATTGAAGAATTCATAAAAACTTATAGAAAACCAGACATGATAATAGCCGACCATGGACTAGAGTTTAATAATGCCCTAGTGAAAAATTACTGCAATAATCATGACATCAAACTACATTTAATCAATGTAGCAAATCCAAAATCGAATTGTGTTGAATGATTTTATTCTGTATTAATAGAGCATCTTCTCATATTACATTCTATAAGTGAAAATGAAGATTTACAATATATCTGTTATTTTATTCGACATAAACTTTTTCTGGTAGTATGCTGTTATTGCTCTATTTGAAATATGTTGTAAATCTTCATTTTCACTTATTGAATGTGATATGGAGAGATGCTCCATTAATACAGAATGAAATCTTTTAACCGTGTTCGATTCTGGATTTGCTATACTGATTGAATGTAGTTTGATGTCATGATTATTGCAATAATTTTTCACTAGGGTATTATTAAACTCTAGTCCATGATCGACTTTTATCATATTTGGTTTTTTGTAAGTTTCTCTAAATTCTTCAATGATTAACATGGTTTCTTCTCCTGTTTTATCAAAGGTAGGGTGAATATATCCAAATTTAGAGAACTGATCGAATAAAGTTATAAAATATTATTTATTCAAAGTTTGAAGATCTATATTCATGATTTCGAGAGGAGCTTCTGGTGTAGGGAGCAAATTATCGCTTAATTGTATAGGGTGTCTATCATATTTATTTTCTGTGCCTATTTTGCACTGATTTGTAATTTCTGTAAAATCTTTAATTATGTTGTGAATTTTGTCACAGTTGTGCGTAAAACGTTGTACGTGCCTCAGCCTGCAAAACAATTTACACCCTTGGACGAATTGAGGCCCTCGCTACGCTTGGGGCCTCAAACATCGTCTGCGGACGTAAACTTCATCTTTCAGCCGTCTATACGTAAAGAACTATTACTTGGTTATTTGAAATTCAATTCTGGCGTTATTATTTCTTTATTATTCACGTTACCTAGTGCTGCATGCGTCGTTTTTCTCCAGGATTAGTTTATTTTATCCACGAATCAATTCTTTTCTTCATTTTCTGAATTTTTTTTTTTTCGTTGTTTCTATTTTGATATCTGATCATAATGGATCCTGTAGGATTAGGTAAAGATGATTTGAAGTATGAACTGATTGTCAGAGGGGTAGCTGATACGTATCGGCTTACCTCCTTAGCTATGCCGAAAGAGCTTTGTAAACGTCTAGTAAATGAGCAAGGCGAAGCGCCCTCAGTGAGTATAGTGCCCAATTCACTGAACTCTTATTTCCGTGAGAACCCTTCCGTTTCCCTGTAGCTGCCAGCCGCGACCTCGACCATCAAGGGGGCGTTAGGATATATATATATATATATATATATATATATATATATATATATATATATATATATATATATATATATATATATATATATATATATATATATACATATATATATATATATATATATATATATATATATATATATATATATATATATATATATATATATTTATATATATATATATATATATATATAT
The DNA here is from genome assembly GCA_963989225.1 of Dromius quadrimaculatus. NCBI lineage: Eukaryota > Metazoa > Arthropoda > Insecta > Coleoptera > Carabidae > Dromius > Dromius quadrimaculatus. The sequence goes on along the minus strand of OZ022326.1, from coordinate 27,532,226 downwards.
ATATATATATGTATGTATATATATATATATATATATATATATATATATATATATATATATATATATATATATATATATATATAAATCACCCTATCAATTTGACGTCCTTACAAAGATGTTCATTTTGGCGTCTACTGAAAGGAACGCGTATAGTTGAGATCTGATCGAAGTATATCACATAATTTCTCATGGGCTCTCCAGATTCCACACAGAAATTCCATTTCACGCAATATTCACAGAGTTCCCATTTCCTATACAATATGACCTCCTTCTATCATAACATCAATGTGGCGTCAATAATATACGTTACATATTGCGCTTATAGTGGCGTCCTATCTATATATATGCTCTCACTTTATGTTTGAAGTGGCGTCCCCCTTGTTGCCAGATTTAGTTTTTACAGTCCGATAAGCACCTCGCTTGCGTAGAATGTTCTATCGATGACACATGTGAAGCGATATATTCAAAGGTTTGCGTAGAATTACATTATTCAAGTTTTGAAATGGGTTGATACATAAGACATCTTCATAGAGTAGTAATATGTCATTGGTTGATAGAGAACTCATAGTAAATTGAAAGATTTTGCGAAAAAATATGGATTTTTGATTGATAATTGCTATTTTCGAATTCTGAAGTAAAATGTATTTGCCATGTCCGTGAACTGTTGGTAGATTCCATGAATGGAAGTATGTGAAAGATAATTTAACAGGAAGGACTTACGGATGTCATATAAATTGTGATAATAATTGCTCTATGGAAATGTGACAAAATTTTGGTGTAAACTTGCATTTTGCTCAAGATTTTTCTATAAATGTGTGATGAGGGTCAGTGTGAATATAAATCTTAATTCTGGGAGCTGGAAACCTCCCCTCATTAGGTCATCATATCGTAAAAAAAAGTACAGAGTATTTTTGCAATATCCTAAAAGCCGTAAGGCACACAAAAAAAAACTCATAACTTCTTGGAAGAGTATTGAATTCTTCACAATCTTAGTTCGGATACTTTTCACTGTGAAATTATCATGTCTACGTCCTCTCTTGATCAACACAAATGCCGGATCAAGACTCATTGAAGCTCATAGGTCGTAATTCAATGAGATCCATGAGCTGGTGACTCAAATGCTAGTGAAATCCTCAAAGTTAAGGCCTCCTTAAGCCAAAGTCCGTGAACCCGTGCCTATCAAGCTTTATGCATAATCTGGCTCTGGTAAGGAATACTTCCTACTCACCTTATCAAATACCCTATACCACTTGGAACATGTCTTAGAGTTGTTCCCTTGGATTCAGCTCTAGCGGATAAAATATTTGTCTACAATTATTATCATATTACCGACTTTCCTCTCAACATTCAAAATATTTAAACTAGTGTTGCTACCCTAATTCAAGTATGCGTTATCAGTTCAATCAATAATCGTCAATTTAAATTATTGAAATGCTGGGAAATCTTTCCTACAGAAACTTTTGGTTGGAAATGAAATTTGGATAGCAACAGTAATGGAGTTTCAGGCAACTAAATGAAACTTTATCTGTGTACTGAGTTATTATTTGTTGCTTTCATAAGATGCCTCATCTTAGTACTTCAATAATAAATACCAGTCTATCGACTAGTCTTCATACATATCCTCATGAATACCTGAGAGAAAACTCACTTCACCATTATGAATCGATCCTGTTAGATGGACGATACAAAATAGGAATTATATGGAAGATACAAAAAAGGAATTAGTGTATCAAGACCATGGAGGTGATCTTTTTTGGTCGAATTTGTGGTTCACGGCCGAAACGCCAGCTGAGACCAGAAGAGAGTATCAGAATATCTCGTTTTTCTAGGCGATCATCACGAAAGAATTTAAAATCACTAAATTTTATTCATTCGTTTCTGAAACATTGCAAATGTTTATCTTAGTTGCCATTGAAATTGTCTTATTTTATTGTCTGAAGATGCGTATCTACTTCTCTAATTGCAAGATCTATAGAGATTGACGAAAGGATATGATACATATTTCGGCAAAAATTGTTTCATCAAACTGCCCATAGAGGTGAGTGTGAAGTGTCAATCAAGTAGTTTTCATAGATCAGTCCCAAAAGAGTAATATTGGACAGATCAGTCCCAAAATAGTTATTCAAGTATTAAGGTCAGTAAGTACGGTTTACCGATTGAGAATAATTGTTTGGAGGCTGAGCCTTGGCGAAGTTTGCAAATATTGAGCGAAATCGGTCCTGTGATTATTGACAGTGATGCCTAAAAAAATTTTTGTACGATTGGAAGACCTACCCCAAATATGAATCCTAATATTCTCTTTCAAATTGAGTAACCACTCATAGCGCACTCGCTTTCAGCTGTCATATTTGACATTTTATTGTGAATATTCAATCATAAATAACGATGAATAAATTTATACTCTCTGTGCAAGTCCACAATTTTTCACTTACCGCTTTTGCTCATGGGCGGTAAGTCAGCATAACCATAGTAATCACAGTTTTCCGGTAAAATCAACATACCACCTTGAATGCCTGAATGGAGAGCCGGTAAACATATGAATACGCTCAATCATGCAAATAGTGGATTTAGATAGATGTGTACAAGTAAGTAAAACTCCATGGTAACAAAAAGGGCCATAGAAATACCTTTTCCGTTAAAATCGCCTACAAAATTGATAAATAGCACATCGCACATAAACTTCTGAAGCAAAACTGTAACTGATGATAAATACAACAATTATGTGGGCATAAAATTAATCTACGACCAAAATTGTCCAAATATTTGACTCCTATTCTTCAAAATTGCTGGGAGCATGTCGTATATCAGTATTCATTCTTCATATCTTATATATCAATCTAAAGGCAAAAAGTTCAAGCGTTGAGAATGGATTTTGATGAGCTATGTACAACTACATTCTCTGATTAGTTTTTCCACAATGCAAATTGGTAAACGTATAATTTTGAAAGTCGGGAGTCTTCCATATCGTATATTCCTAAGAACTTCCTTCGCTGTTTGTGTTGCAATATGGTGCACAAAGTCAGATACTACTTATAATATAAAATAATGAACATTCAATAAGTATCGAAGTAATACAAGTGAATCTTTTTTAACTCACTTGTACAAAGTATAAATAAGTAGTATTGTTGAACCGCCAGTATCACACTTCAAGATTTTGATGGAAATTCTCGTTTTGAGCATCCCTAAATGCATTTTGACTATTTTCGGCTTGACTTCGACGACTTCGGTACGTAAGTATGAATGTATGTATCTATAAAGCTAAATTTTGTATTTGAGACTGGCCCAAAGTCTAGTTTTGTAGCCCCTATTATGGTTGCAATCGTCTGTACCGCAAATGCACTGTACTTGGAATTTTTTTTGAATTTTCCTGAGGCATCTTAATCGTTATGTTCTATTTTAATATTAATTGGCTGTGCTGAAATTGACCATTGATGAACTGTAGCATCTGAATGATTGAATTATCATCTCAAATTTTGGTTGGAGTCGATTTTGCCTAGAGTCAATATCAGTATCAACTTTTAATTATTGAGTCAAAAGATGTATAAGTAAGACATGTGGTGTTCACATTAGATTTTTTTCATGTTTTCGAGCAGAACGGTGTTATATCTTTCATCAAAGATTAAATATGGAATGCAAAATTGTTCAAAATGCTACCAGCCTAATTTTGCCACCACATAATATTGTCCTTGTCTATTCTTCTCCTTTCCCTTCCGAACGGAGCAGGGGGTAGCACCATGGTTTTTTCCTGAGGCATTTGACCTTCACTATCAATTGGTACTAGTTTCAATCATAAGATCTAACAGGGAAGTTAATCCTAACAAAAATGAACAATAGTAATCTTTTTCCGACACTTGAAGCTGAATTCTAGATTTATAAAGTCTGTCACCTCATTGACCACAATATTCTCGATTGATTCATATTATACAATTTGACCATAAGTTCAATCAGGGAGCTTGAGGTGCGGCCGGCTCCTCGACTTAAAGAAATGTTTTCACACAGTTGCGACAACACAGTCAATGTTCATCTATTCACAAACTGAATAAGAGAAGCGATGATATGATAACTCGCACAAATTGAAATATGAGATAGAATGGATGTATGTTATATGGAATCAGTTTGAGCATATTATTTCCAAACTACAGTTATTGTTGAATACATTCAATATATAGCCCTTTGCAAAAACCGGGCACTCGAATAGTTAAAGCTCTCATTGGAAAAAATTTCAACTTGTACCTTGAACCAAATTGTGGCTTTCCACAGTAACTCAAATTATCTTCTGGTGTACTTTGTTACCGACAGATTCAAGAAAAATAAAGCAACATTTCCGTTTCTTACACAAAATTGTTCCGGTTTTTTGTTGCCAGTGAATTCTAAATTGAACAAAAATAAAAACTCAAATAATGTTTTCGCCAAGTCCCAACTTATATGTATGTTGTATACCAACTCTTTACATTTTTCAGCCATGATGGATGGGATATCATGTAATAGATTATATTATTAGGAGCAAAAATTTGTTTTTACTCCCTTGTATATCACAAGCTTATATTAATCTTATAATGTATTACAGGAGATATGTAATAATGATAATTCATCCATCCATTCTAACTTTCTTTCGATCACACTGAGAGTGCAACTTTGTGACCATCAGGGACTTCAAAAACATGAATAATTTGAGATTCATCAATTTGGTCCTAGTAACAGCAATGATGAACTTGCAACAAAAATGTTCCACTTGCTTTGTACAAACGATATAATTTGTTTTTCTACAGCAATTATAAGACCACATCACGGATGAAATAGCGAGTTCTCACATTCTATAGTGATCCTATAGCTGAGGAGCCGACCGCACCTTCTGTTCCCTAATCAAACTTACGGTCAAATTTTATATGAATCAATCAAAAATATAGTGGTCAATTGGGTGACAGACTTTTTAAATCTGGAATCTTGTCCTAAGCGTCAGAAAAAGGCCACTTCCGGTCAATTTTCGTCAGAGTCAACTTCTCTGATAGAACTTATGATTAAAACTGGTACTTGTTAGTAGCGGAGGTCGGATACTCCGAGAAAAAACCAAGGTATCACCCTCTGCCCTGTCGTTTAGAACTTCCCTTATGATTGTTGTGCTTTTTCCTCTGTTTTGAATAGAACAGAGGTAGTATCCTGGTTTTGTCCTAAAGTACTTGACCTCTGCAATCGATTGATACTAGTTTCAGAATAACCACGAACTTATTGACCGGATATGGCTATTTTTCGATCCTTGGGACTAGATCCTGGATTTATAAAGGTGACATCCTAATGACTACTATATCTTCGAAACCATTCACTATACAATTCGGCCCTAAATCTGACTAGGAACGTTGAGGTGCGGTCGGCTCTTGAACTATTAGAAAGAGGTACATGAATTTGCTTACTTACCCCTCATACTTGAGTCAGTACTCAACCGTTTTTTCCTAATATTTCAAATTGACTGCTCAAATTTTAAGTTGATAAAGAATTACTTCTAAGCAAGAATAATTTCTGACATCAAGTAACTGTACTATAAAACTTCAGTCTGCAATAAAATATTGGTAGAAATACTATGTTATGACATACATAAGAAATGCAATTCCAAAATTTAAGCCATACTCCCAACAAATTCCATGTCAGAAGCGCAAGCATCTGTTTCATTATCGATCGATGTTCTGCGACAGTGTTGTCAAGTTTCTGGACGCCAGTATGATGGCGAAATATATGAAGTGGGAATATACACGTATATTTTTGACGCCACTAAAAATTGGAGCGGAATTTTTCGGAACTAGAAATATACGAAAATTTTCATTTCCCTATCATTTTTAGCCTCTAGAGGTCGGGAACAAGCCAGGAAAAAATTTTGAAGCAATTCTAAAGTGGCGTCCGATATACGGACTCCAATTTACAATGGACGCCAGATTAAATGCAAACGCGCAATACTAGGACGCCAAAATGATATGAGGATTTATATATATATATATATATATATATATATATATATATATATATATATATATATATATATATATATATATATATATATATGTATATATATATATATATATATATATATATATATATATATATATATATATATACATATATATATATATATATATATATATATATATATATATATATATATATATATATATATATATATATATATATATATATAAATCACCCTATCAATTTGACGTCCTTACAAAGATGTTCATTTTGGCGTCTACTGAAAGGAACGCGTATACTTGAGATCTGATCGAAGTAAATTACATAATTTCTCATGGGCTCTTCAGATTTCTTACAGAAATTCCATTTCACGCAATATTCACAGAGTTCCCATTTCCTATACAATATGACCTCCTTTCATCATAACATCAATGTGGCGTTAATAATATACGTTACATATTGCGTTTATAGTGGCGTCCTATCTATGTATATGCTTTCACTTCATGTTTGAAGTGGCGTCCCCCTTGTTGCCAGATTTAGTTTTTCCGATAAGCACCTCTCTTGCGTAGAATGTTCTATCGATGACACATGTGAAGCGATATATCCAAAAGTTTGCGTAGAATTACATTATTCCAGTTTTGAAATGGGTTGATACTCAAGACATCTTCATAAAGTAGTAATATGTCATTGATTGATAGAGAAGTCATAGTAAATTAGAAGATTTTGCGAAAAAATATGGATTTTTGATTGATAATTGCTATTTTCGAGTTCTGAAGTAAAATGTATTTGCCATGTCCGTGAACTGTTGGTAAATTCCATGAATGGAAGTATGTAAAGGATAATTAATCAGAAAGGACTTACGGATGTCATATAAATTGTGATATTAATTGCTCTATGGAAATGTGACAAAATTTTGGTCTAAACTTGCATTTTGCTCAAGATTTTTCTGTAAATGTGTGATGAGGGTCAGTGTGAATATAAATCTTAATTCTGGGAGCTGGAAGCCTCCCCTTGTTGGGTTATCATATTGTAAAAAAAAGTACAGAGTATTTTTGCAATATCCTAAGAGCCGTAAGGCACACAAAAAAATCTCATAACTTCTTGGAAGAGTATTGAATTCTTCACAATCTTAGTTCAGATACTTTTCACTGAGAAACTATCATGTCTACATCCTCTCTTAATCAACACAAATGCCGGATCAAGACTCATTGAAGCTCATAGGTCGTAATTCAATGAGATCCATGAGCTGGTGACTCAAATGCTTGTGAAATCTTCAAAGTTGAGGCCTCCTTAAGCCAAGGTCTGTGAACTCGTGCCTATCGGGCTTTATGCATAATCTGGCTCTGGTAAGGAATTCTTCCTTCTAACCTTATCAAATACCCTATACTACTTGGCACATGTTTTAAAGTTCTTCCCTTGGATTCAGCTCTAGCGGATGAAATATCTGTCTACAATTATTATCATATTATCGACTTTCCTCTCAACATTTAAAATATTTAAACTAGTGTTGCTACCCTAATTCAAGTATGCGTTATCAGTTCAATCAATAATCGTCAATTTGAATTATTGAAATGCTGGGAAATCTTCCCTACAGAAACTTTTGGTTAGGAATGAAATTTGGATAGCAACAGTAATGGAGTTTCAGGCAACTAAATAAAACTTTATCTGTGTACTGAGTTATTATTTGTTGCTTTCATAAGATGTTTTATCTTGGTACTTTAATGATGAATACCAGTCTATCGAGTAGTCTTCATACATATCCCTATGAATACCTAAGAGAAAACTCACTTCACCATTATGAATCGATCCTGTTAGGTGGAAGATACAAAAAAGGAATTAGTGTATTAAGACCATGGAGGTGATCTTTTTTGGTCAAATTTGTGGTTCACGGCCGAAACGCCAGCTGAGACTAGAAGAGAATTTCAGAATATTTCGTTTTTTTAGGCGATCATCACGAAAGAATTTAAAATCACTAAATTTTATTCATTCGTTTCTGTAACATTGCAAATGTTTATCTTAGTTGCCATTGAAATTGTCTTATTTTATTGTCTGAAAATGCGTATCTACTTCTCTAATTGCAAGATCTATAGAGATTGACTAAAGGATATGATACATATTTCGGCAAAAATTGTTTCTAAGACTTCATCAAACTGCCCATAGAGGTGAGTGTGAAGTGTTAATCAAGTAGTTTACATAGATCAGTCCCAAAGAAGTAATATTGGACAGATCAGTCCCAAAATAGTTATTCACGTATTAAGGTCAATAAGTACGGTTTACCGATTGAGAATAATTGTTTGGAGGCCGAGCCTTGGCGCGGTTTGCAAATATTGAACGAAATCGGTCCTGTAATTATTGACAGTGATGCTTAAAAATTTTTTTGCACGTTTGGAAGACCTACCTCAAGTATGAATCCTAATATTCTCTTTCAAATTGAGTGATCACCCATAGCGCACTCGCTGTCAGCTGTCAAGTTTGACATTTTATTGTGAATATTCAATCATAAATAACGATAAATAAATTAATACTTTCTGTGGAAGTCCATAATTTTTCACTTACCGCTTTTGCTCATGGGCGGCAAGTCAGCATAACCATAGTAATCACAGTTTGCTGGTGAAATCAACATACCACCTTGAAAGGAGAGCCGGTAAACATATGAATACGCCCAATCGTGCAAATAGTGAATTTAGATAGATGTGTACAAGTAAGTAGAACTCCATGGTAACAAAAAGGGCCATAGAAATACCTTTTCCGTTATAATCGCCTACAAAATTGATTCATAGCACATCGCACATAAACTTCTGAAGCAAAATTGTAACTGATGATAAATACAACTATTATGTGGGCATAAAATCAATCTACGACCAAAATTGTCCAAATATTCGACTCCTATCCTTCAAAGTTGCTGGGAGCATGTCGTTTATCAGTATTCATTCTTCATATCTTATATATCAATCTTAAGGCAAAAAGTTCAAGCGTTGAGAATGGATTTTGTTTAACTATGTACAACTACATTCTCTGATTAGTTTTTCCACAATGCAAATTGGTGAACGTATAATTTTGAAAGTCGGGAGTCTTCCATATCGTATATCCCTAAGAATTTCCTTCGCTGTTCGTGTTGCAATATGGTGCACAAAGTCAGATACTACTTATAATATGGAATAATGAACATTCAATGAGTATCAAAGTATTCCAAGTGAGTCTCTTTCAACTCACTTGTACAAAGTATAAATAAGTAGTATTGTTGAACCGCCAGAATCACATTTCGAGATTTTGATGGAAATTCTCGTTTTGAGCATCCCTAAATGCATTTTGACTATTTTTGGCTTGACTTCGGTACGTACGTATGAATGTATGTATCTATATAGTTGAATTTTGTATTTGAAACTGGTCCAAAGTCTAGTTTTGCAGCCTCTCTTATGATTGCAATCGTCGGTACCGCAAATGCACTGTACTTGGAAGATTTTCTGAATTTTCCTGAGGCATCTTAATGGTTATTTTCTATTTTAATACTAATTGGCTGTGCTGAAATTGCACAGTCTATTCGAGTTTCTTGTATTAATTCAAAACAATCAGGCGTGGAGTATTGAAATTTCGTATCAAACACTTCTATAAAACCTAATTGTACACCTTGCATTATGACTGCAGTCGGATTAAACAGGAGTGCAGTTTACTAAGCACGTTTTCTAATTTTCATATAAATCCGGAACAATCAACCGTAGAATCTTGAAATTTTGTATCTAGAGAAATTGTAGCATTCGAATAATAACTTAATATTTTCAAAACAATCTATCAGCTGGAAGTAAGCTTTATCTTACAATCTTTCTTAAGTTTTCGCATAAATTCGAGACTTAGGCCGTAGAATGATGAAATTTGGTATTTGAGACTGCTTAAGCGTTCCATGGCCAGTTGCACCGCTGTCACTTAAATTTTAGGTGCCACCTAACTCAACAATATCGTATCAAAATTTGAAAATTGAATGTGGCATGAACATTGCTGTCCTTATTTCGATTCGACATTTTTTGTATAAGTGAAGTTTAAAATTTGAGTAAAAGCGGTACAACTGACCATTAATGAACTGTAGCATCTGAATGATTGAATTATCATCTCAAATTTTGGTTGGAGTCGATTTTGCCTAGAGTCAATATTAGTATCAACTGTCGATTATTGAGTCAAAAGATGTACAAGTAGGACATGTGGTGCTCACATTAGATTTTTTTCATGTTTTCGAGCAAAACGGTGTTATATGTTTCATCAAAGATTAAATATGGGATGCAAAATTTTTCAAAATGCTACCAGCCTAATTTTGCCACCACATAATATTATCCTTGTCTATTCTTCTCCTTTCCCTTCCGAACGGAGCAGGGGGTAGCACCTTGGTTTTTTCCTGAGACATTTGACCTTCACTATCAATTGGTACTAGTTTCAATCATAAGATCTAACAGAGAAGTTGACCCTAACAAAAATGAAAAATAGTAATCTTCTTCCGACACTTGAAGCAGGATTCTAGATTTATAAAGTCTGTCACCTCATTGACCACAATATTCTCGATTGATTCATATTACACAATTTGACCATAAGTTCGATCAGAGAGCTTGAGGTGCGGCCGGCTCCCCGACTTCAAGAAATGTTTTCACACAGTTGCGACAACAGAGTCAATGTTCATCTATCCACAAACTGAATAAGGGAAGCGATGATATGATAACTCGCACAAATTGAAATATGAGTTAGAATCTATGTATGTTATATGGAATCAGTTTGGGCATATCATTTCCAAACTACAGTTATTGTTGGAGACATTCAATATATAGCCCTTTGCAAAAACCGGGCACTTGAATAGTTAAAGCTCTCATTTGAAAAAAATTCAACTTGTACCTTGAACCAAATTGTGGCTTTTCACAGTAGCCCAAATTATCTTCTGGTGTACTCTGTTACCGACAGATTCAAGAAAAATAAAGCAACATTTTCGTTTCTTACACAAAATTTTGCTAGTCTTATGTTGCCAGTGAATTCTAAATTGAACAAAAAGAAAAACTTAAATAATGCTTCCGCCAAGTCCCAACTTATATGTATGTTGTATACCAACTCTTTACATTTTTCAGCCGTGATGGATGTGATATTCTGTAATAGATTATATTATTAGGAGCAAAAATTAGTTTTCATTCCCTTGTATATCACAAGCTTATATTAATCTTATAATGTATTACAGGAGATATGTAATGATGATAATTCATCCATCCATTCTAACTTTCTTTCGATCACACTGAGAGTGCAACTTTGTGACCATCAGGGACTTCAAAAACATGAATAATTTGAGATTCATCAATTTGGTCCTAGTGAAAGCAATGATGAACTTGCAACAAAAATGTTCCACTTGCTTTGTACAAACGATATAATTTGTTTTTCTACAATAATTATAAGACCACATCACGGATGAAATAGCGAGTTCTCACATTCTATAGTGATCCTATAGTTGGGGAGCCGACTGCACCTTATGTTCCCTAATCGAACTTACGGTCAAATTTTACATAAATCAATCAAAAATATAGTGGCCAACTGGGTGACAGACTTTTTGAATCTGGAATCTTGTCCTAAGCGTCAGAAAAAGGCTACTTCCGGTCAATTTTCGTCAGAGTCAACTTCTCTTGAAGAACTTATAATTAAAACTGGTACTTGTTAGTAGCGAAGGTCGGATACTCCGAGAAAAAACCAAGATATCACCCTCTGCCCTGTCGTTCAGAACTTCCCTTATGATTGTTGTGCTTTTTCCTCTGTTTTGAATAGAACAGAGGTAGTATCCTGGTTTTGTCCTAAAGTACTTGACCTCTGCAATCGATTGATACTAGTTTCAGAATAACCACGAACTTATTGACCGGATATGGCTATTTTTCGATCCTTGGGACTAGATCCTGGATTTATAAAGGTGACATCCTAATGACTACTATATCTTCGAAACCATTCACTATACAATATTTAAAATTGACTGCTCAAATTTAAAGTAGATAAAGAATTATTTCTGAGCAAGGATAATTTCTGACATCAAGTAACTGTACTATAATACTCCAGTCTGCAATAAAATATTGGTAGGGATATTATGTCATGACATACATAAAAAGTGCAATTCCAAATTCAAGCCATACTCCCAACAAATTCCATGCCAGAAGCGCAAGCATCCGTTTCATTATCGATCGATGTTCTGCGACAGTGTTGTCAAGTTTCTGGACGCCAGTATGATAGCGAAATATATGAAGTGGGAATATACACGTATATTTTTGACGCCACTAAAAATTGGAGCGGAATTTTTCGGAACTAAAAATATACGGAAATTTACATTTCCCTATCATTTTGGCGTCAAAATGAAATTTTGAATTCAGCCTCTAGAGGTCGGGAACAAGCCAGGAAAAAATTTTGAAGCAATTCTAAAGTGGCTAAAGAGGATATATATATATATATATATATATATATATATATATATATATATATATATATATATATATATATATATATATATATATATATATATATATAAATATATATATATATATATATATATATATATATATATATATATATTGTGACGAATGAGGCCCCAAAATCCGCGCTCTTATATTCACTTTGGCTGACTGGCTGGCTGGCTGGCGTGACGTGAGTTCTCAGCGACTATACTATTTACAGACTTGAAACTGGTACTAAATAAAAGCTGCTATTTCGTAGGTTTGCACAAATTGCTCTAATTCAAGCTCAGTGATTGTGAAAGATTAAATTATTCAATTACTTGTTTCAAGTGGAACAATGCCTATAGATATATATGACATTAGGGATATGGCTACTAAAATTTATTAAAGTAGATAAATATTCAGTTACAACTTCAACCGCGGGTGTTACTTTTAATTATGTACAGTTGTCAAATCTGCCCGGGATTCATTCAATGACTTATTTGACGCAAATTTGAAGCATATTAAAATGAATTATTATTATTGGATGGAAATTTGTTTACTCTTGGTGTTTTTTTCTTTTTAAAGCTTCGATAAAGATCAAATTATCATTTTAAGGTACAGCACTTGACCTCCCGTCAGTCAATAACTGAAAAATGAAGATTAAAAGGTATTTTTGAGTTTGTACATGCATAAATTACGTACCTATCAAATAGTCAACTTGAAACTAGTACTGAATGGAAGCTGCTGTTCCGTAAGTTTGCCCAAACTGCTTGATTTCAAGCTCAGTAATTGTAAGAGATGGTAATCTGCGAAATCTCCGAAGTAACAAGCAATCATGAGCTGTCAAAAATGCGCTTTCATCATCTAGATGATTCTTCCATTTTTTGATGTTATGTTCGTGATCTTTGACCATATAAAAATGAAAACACCTGACATTTGACAGTTTCAACGTAGCGACATAATCTATATTACCGACCGATTGGAGAAATATCCAGAACAATTCCAATGTTAAGGAAATAAAATCAGGAAATGATGTATCCGGCAGGAGAGTAATAGGAAATTTGTTATTTTAATGAAATTTGTATTTGTAAAATTACTTCTTCTTTTTCCTGTATGCATTCTTCACATTACAATTAGCGTTAGTATGAATTCAATTTAGAAACATGTTGAGTAAGGTTCCATTGAAATTTGGGTATAAATAAGGTCTTCTGGCCGATTTAAGTTACTTCTTTGTAAGTCCAGTCTTCTGAGCAGCCGTTCCAAAGTACGCTTCCAGTTCCGATAGCGAGCGTCATCTTCAGAGTATTCACCCTCCAAGTGGAGTTTTTGTGCTAAGTACAACTGTTTGACACAATTTGGGAGTTTGTTTGTTTCTTTATAAGTCCGTGAAAGGAACTTAGTATGTATATTTTTGCTGCTTTGAACTTGGGATATTCTTACTGTTTTTGAACTTGGAATATTTTCTGAATAATTTACCATAGAAGCACCGCTGACAAAGTCTTTGTGATTTCGTAGCGTTTGATTGAATTGACGTAGAAGCACTGCTGACAAGGTCTTTGTGATTTCGCAGCGTTTAATTGAATTCACGTAGAAGCACCGCTGACGGAATCGTCGTGATTTCGCAGCGTTTGATTGTTTTAACGTGAAAGCACCGCTGGCGAAGTCATTGCTGACTTCACAGTGTTTGGAATACTCAACGTAGAATCACTGCTGGAGGAGTCACCTGGTGACTTCATAGTATCGAAAAGGCTCAGCGTAGAATCACTGCGGGGGAGCAAGTTTAGTTCCACTCGCATAAAACAAGTAGTAAAGTTATCCACCGTTTGGGAAATCGCTTCACGATTTATTTGTTTCAAAGTTTCTTGTCATCTGCGACCGCCTGTGTCCGTTCTGCGACCGCTGGTGTCGAGTGTCATGTGCAGCCGTTCCGTCACCGTCAACGAAGTTATCACCGTGCAAGTTTCTGTAACATATATGTTCTATGTTCCTCATCATCTTTTTATGTGTAATAAATCTCATTGTGACACCTACCTCCTGATAACTATTTCTGACAACTCTAACCCTTTGCGTCTGAGCTACCCAGCCGTCTGCCTTAGAAACTGCGTCACCGACCGTATTGGCTCTCTAGCACACCGTTAGCAGTTTTCAACAGCGACGCCAAAAGTACCAACCACGCCATCAGCCAAGGGTATATCGTTACAATATATATATATATATATATATATATATATATATATATATATATATATATATATATATATATATATATATATATATATATATATATATATATATATATATATATATATATATATATATATATTGTTGTTCATCGACAGTAACTATTAGTTGTTATGAAGTTTATTGGATAGTCAGTCTTCAGTTTCTCAAAAATTCTTATTTATTCCATTTACCCGAGCTTTCACCAATGAGTTTTTGGCTTCTTCAGGGGATTAGAGTTATATAAACAGTAAGACAGCTGAATTTAATGAACATGTGGAACGGATAAACTTCAACTCACAGAAAAATAGAGAATTAAGTATTACAGATATTCAAAAAACTAACGACAACTTCACAAGAGGAGTGAACCAACCATAAAAAAACCATCAAAAACTCTTGAAAAATTGATAAATAAAGTAAATATGTATCATCAGAAAGGGTGGAGGGATAAAATAATTGATGATCATGAAAATATCCCTTGCAAAACATGTGAGGGAATAGATAAATAAATAAATGACTGATCAACAAATGAATAAATTCTTAGAAATTGGAAAAATAAATAAACATGGAGTGTCATTAATATGAACAATTGATTACATTCAAATGATATGAACTTGAACATTAAGTATCTGTTTTTTTATTAAGAGTGTTGACTTTTATTTTCAGCTCAAATTATGTCGATTCAGGAATAAATTCTATAAGCAATCCAATGGCTGTCCTATGGGTAGTATTATAAGTCCCATCCTGACACAGTTTGTTATGGATGATCCTCTTGATTCCTGTATCCCTAAAATCTCATTTGATATTCCATCCATCAGAAAATCTGTAGATGACATTATTCTATCTGTGAAGGAAGAAAATATCCCTTAATTACTCTCGACATTTAATTCCTACAATTTTTCTATAAAATTCACTATTGAAAAAGAATCTGATATAAAAATTGCTTTTCTGGACGTACTTTTGATCAGGAAAGTTCATGACAAAATTGAATTAAATTGGTATCAGAAACCTATATCTTCAAAGAAATACATACCTTTTTTTGTCTCAACATAATTTAAAACAGAAAATTGATACTTTAGTTGATATGAAAAACAGAATTTCATATATTTCTGATGATAAGTATCTCCATGAAACTAAGCAGATATTGGAGTTTATTTTCTTAGATAATGGTTATCCCTCAAAGTCGATCACGAAATACATTTTAAGGAATAATAATAATGATAATTATGATTTTTTAAACAATATCAATTCTAATATTGATGTTTGTAATTTATCAAATTATCTTTCTTCCAATTTGAGCAATCGATCTACATCTAATGATGTCGTTTATGAATCTTTACTATATATCCTTCTCTTATTTGACAAAACCTAAGAAATTCTTAAGAATGACTATTCCATAATAACATTTGAGAATTACCTCATTATCAGAAGTCTATACACTGAACTTTAAGATTCCGCATCTACTGATAATCAAAGTAATGTTATTCATAAGATCAGTTGTGAAGACTGCACCTCAATTCATATTGGACAGTCATGTGGACTTTCGAAGTCAAGAATTATAGTCCATAGTAATGATTGTAGTAATTAACTGCAACTGTTGTACGTTATCAATTCATACTAGCAAATCCAACCATCATCCAGACTTCGACAATGTTGAAATTCTTGACAGAAGTGATAATTATGTCAAACGTCTGTTTCTTGAAATATATCTTATGAATTATCATAACAACACTCCTAATGAAAAAACAGATACCCAAAGTTTAAGTTTACATTATTCGAAAATAATCAAGTGTTCATATTCATGATACCCCACGTTTATTAATTCTTAAAGTTTCAAAGAATTTATTCATTTGTTGATCATTTGTTTATTCCCTCACATGTCTTGCGGAGAATATTCTTATCCTTGTCGATCGTTTTATCCCTTCATCCTTTTTGATGATACATATTTACTTTTATTTATTATCTTCTCAAGAGTTTTTGATGATTTTACTTACTTGTACTAAGTACAAGAAAGTATTGTGAAACCGACAAAATTCACCTATCGAGATTCTGATGGGAATATCCGTTTTGAGCATCCTTGAATCCATTTTGACTATTTTTGGCTTGATGTCGGTACGTATGTTCGAGCGTGCGTTCGTGCGTGCTTGCGTGCGTAACTTGCAAATCTCAAAACTGGTTGAACATATAATGTTGAAATTTGGTAATTAAGACTAGTATAGGATCTAGTTGTGCACCTCGCATTATGGTTTCAATCGTCTGTACTGGAAGTGCACTTTACTTGAAACTTTTCTCGAATTTTTCTAATAAATCCAGAATGATCAACCGTAGGATGTTGAAATTCAGAATTATAGCTTGATGTTGTTTCAGAATGGTTATCTGCTATTTTTGTATTAATCGGTCAAGCCAGAAGTGCATATAACTTGCAATTTTTCTGGAATTTTCTCCATAAATCTAGAAGTATCAGCCACAGTATATTGAAATTTAGTGTTTGAACTTGCTGTAGCATCAAAATAGTTATCTACTATTTTTGGAAGTGCAGTTTATGAGTATAACAGACATTCAGAATTTGCGGTATAAAATAATCATTGAAATGATAAGGTAGTCAATGATAATTTGTTGTTAATTTTTCCCTGAATTTCATTCCGTAAGCATCACCAAAGGGACAAAATTGGATCAGAACATGCTTTCTCATACAAATTTAAAATTAATTTCCATTATGCTGGTCACACGATTCAGCTTTAATTTCAGCATTATCGAACTCCAAATATACATACTTATCGAATCTCCTGAAAGCATAAAGAACAAAATGAGGCACTGAAATCTACGACTATCTGACGTTCTAAAAGTACAAGGAAATATTGTGAAACCGACAAAATTCACATATTTGATGGCTATATCCGTTTTGAGCATCCCTGAATCCATTTTGCCTATTTTTGGCTTGATGTCGGTACGTATGTACGTATGTATGTGTGTATGTGCGTAACTGGCAAATCTCAAAACTCGTCAAACGTATAATGCTGAGATATTGTATAAAAGACTGGTATAGGATCTAGTATCTTAATGTGCACCTCACATTATGGTTGCAATCGTCTGTAGTGAAAGTGCACTTTACTTGATACTTTTTCTGAATTTTCTGCATAAATCTAGAATGATTAGCCGTAGGATACTGGAATTCAGTATTTGAAATTGCTGTAGCATCCAAATGATCATCTCCTATCCTCGTCTCGATCGACTGAGCCGGAAGTGCACTTCATATCACAGACTTTTCGAGTTTTCCTTATAAATTTGAAATAATCAATCGCAGAAAATTGAGACTCTGTATTAAGCACTTTTATAGCATCTATTTGTACACCTTGCATTATGATTGTGATCGGCTGAGCCGGGATTGCAGTTAACTCGAGACATTTTCTAATTTTCCGCATAATTCCAAAACGATTGACAGTAGCATATTAGATTACAGTATTCAAGATGATAGTACTGTCTAGATGCTCATATCCTATTCTCATTGAGATCGACCGATTCAAAAGTGCACTATACTTGACGATCTTGGAGTTTTACGCATAAATTCAGAACTGTTAGCCGTAGAATCCCGGAAATCAGTACTTAGGGACGTTGTAGCATTAAAATGATGATTACTGTTTCCATAGCAACCAGGTAACTGTGGAATGATGAGATGTTGTGTTTGATTATATATATACAATGATGTACAGGTAAGTCACATGATATCCACGTCAGATTCTTTATGGTTGGTTCACTCCTCTAGTCCAGTTGTTGTTAGTTTCTTGAATGTTTGTCATATTTAATTCTCTATTTCTCTGTAAGTTGGAGTTTATCCAGTTTATCCGTTCTACATGTTTATTTAATTCAACTGTCTCATTGTTTATATTACTCTAGCCAAAATATGGATGGTGAAAGCTCGGGTAGATGGAGTAAAAGAGAATTTTTGAAAAACAATTCATAAAACATATATATATATATATATATATATATATATATATATATATATATATATATATATATATATATATATATATATATATATATATTTGAGATAAGGATTGATCGCGACTGCAATTAGTTAAGGTAACAGATGTTCCGTGGGCGTTTGCAGTCAATGGAAATTGGCCAAATAAGAGATCACTCTTTTAAAATATTCGTCAAGCTTTTGCCTCATTTTCAGGCTTCCTCAGGACACTAAAAAGCTTACTATTCATCAGACTAATTCACAAAAATATCAATAAGCATGAAAGCTAATTTTGAATAATACAATAGAGACTTACCTACATTTTTGTACGAGTTAAATAAATAAAAATGTAAATCTTTATTGTATTATTTACAATCAACTTTCACGCTCATTGATACTTTCGTAAATTAATCTGATGAATAATAAACTTTTCAGTGTCCTGAGGAAGCCTAAAAATTAGGCGTCTGACAGGCACCAGATAAAAATGCCTAGATTTGTTATTTGTATTTGGATTTTCATATTTATTTTGGGTAATATGTGTAGTATAATTCTTTCTGTAGACGTTTATTGAATCAAACATCAAAAAAATATGAAGATTGAATTATATCCATGAGAAAACTAGGAATACTGATATAACGCATTGAGTTATTTATTCATTGAAAGACAGTCATTACATATGAAATTTGAATGCTCCAGGAAGCTGGAGCTGATTTTGACTCATTAGCGATAAATTCCACAGCAGGCGAATAGGTAACCATATTTTGTGAACAAGTCCTCAAGTTGAGAACAGGATTTTCGATTGTCTATTTAGTATCTTCATCTTTTCCAAAAACTATATTTCTGGTCTCATCATTACCATCTCCATTTTCTACATCATCACTTGACTCTTCATGTTCTTAATCGCTTGATTCAAGTTGTTCCTCAATATGATAGTATTCATCTTCGTTGGTATCATTAGACACTGAGAGCTCCTCATCATCAAACTGCAATACTAAATTCCATGGAATTATCAGAATTTTCTTGAATATCTGGACTGAAAATTGATTTTCAGAATGGGTATCTGCTATCTTTGTATTAATCGGTCAAGCCAGAAGTGCATATAACTTGCAATTTTTCTGGAATTTTCTCCATAAATCTAGAAGTATCAGCCACAGTATATTGAAATTTAGTGTTTGAACTTGCTGTAGCATCAAAATAGTTATCTACTATTTTTGGAAGTGCAGTTTATGAGCATAACAGACATTCAGAATTTGCGGTATAAAATAATCATTGAAATGATAAGGTAGGCAATGATAATTTGTTGTTAATTTTTCCCTGAATTTCATTCCGTAAGCATCACCAAAGGGACAAAATTGGATCAGAACATGCTTTCTCATACAAATTTAAAATTAATTTCCATTATGCTGGTCACACGACTCAGCTCTAATTTCAGCATAATCGAACTCCAAATATACATACTTATCAAATCTCTTGAAAGCATAAAGAACAAAATGAGGCACTGAAATCTACGACTATCTGACGTTCTAAAAGTACAAGGAAATATTGTGAAACCGACAAAATTCACATATTTGATGGCTATATCCGTTTTGAGCATCCCTGAATCCATTTTGCCTATTTTTGGCTTGATGTCGGTACGTATGTACGTATGTATGTGTGTATGTGCGTAACTGGCAAATCTCAAAACTCGTCAAACGTATAATGCTGAGATATTGTATAAAAGACTGGTATAGGATCTAGTATCTTGATGTGCACCTCACATTATGGTTGCAATCGTCTGTAGTGAAAGTGCACTTTACTTGATACTTTTTCTGAATTTTCTGCATAAATCTAGAATGATTAGCCGTAGGATACTGGAATTCAGTATTTGAAATTGCTGTAGCATCCAAATGATCATCTCCAATCCTCGTCTCGATCGACTGAGCCGGAAGTGCACTTCATATCACAGACTTTTCGAGTTTTCCTTATAAATTTGAAATAATCAATCGCAGAAAATTGAGACTCTGTATTAAGCACTTTTATAGCATCTATTTGTACACCTTGCATTATGATTGTGATCGGCTGAGCCGGGATTGCAGTTAACTCGAGACATTTTCTAATTTTCCGCATAATTCCAAAACGATTGACAGTAGCATATTAGATTACAGTATTCAAGATGATAGTACTGTCTAGATGCTCATATCCTATTCTCATTGAGATCGACCGATTCAAAAGTGCACTATACTTGACGATCTTGGAGTTTTACGCATAAATTCAGAACTGTTAGCCGTAGAATCCCGGAAATCAGTACTTAGGGACGTTGTAGCATTAAAATGATGATTACTGTTTCCATAGCAACCAGGTAACTGTGGAATGATGAGATGTTGTGTTTGATTATATATATACAATGATGTACAGGTAAGTCACATGATATCCACGTCAGATTCTTTATGGTTGGTTCACTCCTCTAGTCCAGTTGTTGTTAGTTTCTTGAATGTTTGTCATATTTAATTCTCTATTTTTCTGTAAGTTGGAGTTTATCCAGTTTATCCGTTCTACATGTTTATTTAATTCAACTGTCTCATTGTTTATATTACTCTAGCCAAAATATGGATGGTGAAAGCTCGGGTAGATGGAGTAAAAGAGAATTTTTGAAAAACAATTCATAAAACATATATATATATATATATATATATATATATATATATATATATATATATATATATATATATATATATATATATATATATATATATATATATATATATATTTATATATATATATATATATTTATATATATATATATATATATATATATATATATATATATATATATATATATATTCGAGATAAGGATTGATCGCGACTGCAATTAGTTAAGGTAACAGATGTTCCGTGGGCGTTTGCAGTCAATGGAAATTGGCCAAATAAGAGATCACTCTTTTAAAATATTCGTCAAGCTTTTGCCTCATTTTCAGGCTTCCTCAGGACACTAAAAAGCTTACTATTCATCAGACTAATTCACAAAAATATCAATAAGCATGAAAGCTAATTTTGAATAATACAATAAAGACTTACCTACATTTTTGTACGAGTTAAATAAATAAAAATGTAAATCTTTATTGTATTATTTACAATCAACTTTCACGCTCATTGATACTTTCGTAAATTAATCTGATGAATAATAAACTTTTCAGTGTCCTGAGGAAGCCTAAGAATTAGGCGAAAGCTTGACGAATATTTTGAAAGAGTGATCTTTCATTTGGCCAATTTCCATGACTGCAAGCGCCCACGAATCATCTGTTACCTTATATACATATATATATATATATATATATATATATATATATATATATATATATATATATATATATATATATATATATATATATATATCTATATATATATATATATATATATATATATATATATATATATATATATATATATATATATATATATATATAAATATAACGTTTTTGTGTTGTTGTATTGTCCCTCCGGCACATGGCCTTCGCTACTGTAGGATTCTAGTGTTTTGACCTCCTAAATTTCTCTCTGAAAACTGCTGTTATCCTCGAAAATATCTTCAAATCTTCTGGCACGCAATGAGACAAGAAGTGGTCGGCCGCAACTCTGAATATTTATTCCATGTCGAGCCCGTCGTAAACTAGAAGAAGTCTTCATAGACTTTTCGAACGAATCTTCCTGCGCATGAATCTTGCGAGCACGTGCGTCACTGATGATTTCATTGTTTTCTTCCGCAAATGGTGTTAGCCGATTGAAATGCACCACTCTTGGTTTGCTCTTGGGGTTGCTTTATGTCGTTCATTCTTATGATGAAGCCCCTCCCAAGAGGCTTGTAATTTTAGAGACAAAACACATCGCCGTCCTAGATTATGAAGCAACACAGAGTTTTCCAGTTGAAAACCGCTATTCTGTGTCCTGACGTCGCTAACATATATATATATATATATATATATATATATATATATATATATATATATATATATATATATATATATATATATATATATATATATATATATATATATATATATATATATATATATATAATAGCAGGCGACGAATAGTAGACATGACAACGACGCCTGTCAATATTGAAGAGAGACGTCAGCAGAGACGACAGTAGTATTGAGGAGACGATTACACATATATTCTGTAATAAAAACTAGTTATAAATGATGAAGTGTTCAATATAAATGTACTTTGATGGTTTATAACAATTCAGAAGTGGGATAACATCAAACTTGATGAAGAAATATAATTGTGACAGTTTGAAAATAAAAATTTAAAAAAATAGAAGGAAGTTCAAAAATCATGGAAGATAACCGTGTAAGTCACTCGCAAACAGCACTACAACTGGCAATAGTGCAACTGGACATCCGACAAATGTTTGAATAGTTCCGTGAGATGATATTGGAAGAACGTGGATTCACTCATAACAGCAATAGCCATGCAACGGCTGGAAATCCCTTGGACAATCGTTCCAGTTTTTCGAAAAGAGAAATTTCAAAACAAATACTAGAATTTGGAGAAGAAGAGTCAACGATATACAGGTAATGTACAATTTATCTGATGAAATAATAAAAGTATTAGCCACTAATAAATTAATTGGTTATCCACGGAAATGGTACGATGAGACGCCTGGAATATATTTGAAGCCCTGGAATGAAATTCAAATAGAATTGAGAGAGCTTCTTGGCGAACTAGAGAATTAAGTAGCTATAATGGAAGAAATACGATCCAAGAAGTTGCGCTGAGGGGAGTCCTTTGACGAATATTTTCAAGAGATGACAAGATTGGGAAATAAAGTCAATATTGAAGAGAGACGACAGTAGTATTGAGGAGACGATTACACATATATTTTGTAATGAAAACTAGTTATAAATAATAAAGTGTTCACTATAAGTGTACTTTGATGGTTTATAATAAATATATATATATATATATATATATATATATATATATATATATATATATATATATATATATATATATATATATATATATATATATATATATATATATATATATATATATATAAATCCTCATATCATTTTGGCGTCCTAATATTGAGCGTTTGCATTTAATCTGGCGTCCATTGTAAATTGGAGTCCGTATATCGGACGCCACTTTAGAATTGCTTGAAAATTTTTTCCTGGCTTGTTCCCGACTTCTAGAGGCTAAATTCAAAATTTCATTTTGACGCCAAAATGATAGGGAAATGAAAATTTTCGTATATTTTTAGTTCTGAAAAATTCCGCTCCAATTTTTAGTGGCGTCAAAAATATACGTGTATATTCCGACTTCATATATTCCGCCATCATACTGGCGTCCAGAAACTTGACAACACTGTCATAGAACATGACCTCATAGAGTGAAGCGATCGATAATGGAACAGATGTTGCGCTTTTGACATGGAATTTGTTGAGACTATGGCTTGAATTTGGATTTGTATTTCTTATGTATGTCATAACATAATATTTCTACCAATATTTTACTGCAGACCAAAGTATTATAGTACAGTTATTTGATGTCAGGAAGTATTCTTGCTTGGAAGTAATTCTACATCAACTTAAAATTTAAGGAGTCAATTTCAAATATAAGTAAAAAACAGTTAAATACTGACTCCAATATGAGGAGTTAGTGAGCAAATTCATGTACCTCTTTCTAATCTCACAACGAAAATTATCTAAGAAAGATCTTGAAATAACTTTCGATCAGTATTTTACATTTTCTCCTCATGTTTCAGATATTGTAAGTACGTCATACAGACTATCTGGATTTGTTTTGAGAATAACCTATGAATTCAGAATTATCTCAAGCCTAAAAACTTTATTCAACATGCTAGTTCGTAGCAAGCATGAATACGGCTCATTAATTTGGTCTCCACACTATAATAATCAAGTTTTTCTAATAGAAAATGTTCAGAAAAAGTTTTACGAACATTGTTTCTTCCGTACAAATAAGGTTTGGCCGGACTGTAATCATGATACTCTGCTCAACTTATTCAATACTAGCTCACTGGAAATTCGACAGATCAAACAACAATTGATATTCATTTACAAGGAGGTGAATAATCCCGTTGATTCCCCTGATATTTTGGCTGAATTAAATTTTTTCGTACTACCCTGTAATACATGGATATTCAATACATTTAAATGTGATTTTGCTAGAACAAATTATCATTTGAATTCGCCTATGATTTCTTTGAGTAATACTATCAACATTTATTGTTCTGATATTGATTTAGCTGATAGTCTGTCAAAACTTAAATTTGATGTGAATAATTTACTGTAGTAATTTGTAGAAGTAGATCAGTGATACGTGACTGAATGACTGTTCTTATTAGGGTATGCATTCAACATATATGTATATATTATTATTTTTTTCTTTTTATCTTTATTTCTTGTACTTCTGTACCAAAAGTAGAGTCTACTAATTGTAGCAATGACATTGAGATTATCAACTCTGTTTCATTCGAATTATTCTGTAATTGGGGTCCTCCCTGTTGGATATTTATGGTAAATAAATAAATGAATAAAAATGAATAAATGAATAAAAGTTCAAGAACCGACCGCACCTTATCGTTCCTGATTGGATTTAGAGCTGAATTGTATATGAATTGATCGGAGATATAGTGATCATTGGGATATCACACTTTATGAATCTAGGATCTTGTTCTAAGTATCGAAAAAAAGCCATATCTAGTCAATAAGTTTGAGGTTAACTTGAAACTAGTATCAATCAATTGCCGAGATCAAGTACCTACTCTAGGACAAAACCAGGATACCACCTCCGTTCTATCCAAAACAGAGAAAAACACAACAATCAAAAAGAAAGTTCAAAGAGACAGAACAGAGGATGGTACCTTGATTTTTTGTTGGAGTATCCGACTTTCGCTACTAATAAGTACCAGTTTTAATAATAAGTTCTATCGGAGAAGATGACTCTGACGAAAATTGATCGGAAGTAGCCTTTTTTTGACGCTTAGGGCAAGATTCCAGATTTAAAAAGCCTGGCACCTAATTGACCACTATATTTTTGATTGATTCATATAAAATTTGACCGTAAGTCCGATCAGGGAACATAAGATGCGGTCGGTTTCCCAACTATAGGATCACTTATTACAAGTTTTAGAAAAATGTGAGAATGCGTTATTTCATCCGTGATGTGGTCTTATTATTGTTGTAGAAAAACAAATTATATCGTTTGCACAGAGCAAGTGGAACATTTTTGTTGCAAATTCATTATTGCTTTTAATGGGACTAAATTGATGAATCTCAAATTATTCATGTTTTTGAGGTCCCTGTTGCACTCGCAGTATGACCAAAAAAAAAGTAGAATGAGTGGATGAATTATTATCATAACATATCTCCTGTTTGAGTTATTGTGATAAGCCACAATTTAGTTTGAGGTACAAATTGAATTTTTTTTTTTAATGAGAGCTTCATCTATTTGTTTGTCTGGGTTTTGCAAAGGGCTATATATTGAATGCATTAAACAATAAATGTATCTCGGAAATGATACGCTCAAACCGATTCCTATTCCATGGACGATTTTTATCATTCTTTGTATAAATTAATCCTTTTCTACTAACAAACTTTTACAAAAATATCATTTTTTTGAGAGATTTGCATGTAACTATTGAAAAATCAGTGTTTGGACTGGAATAGAATATCTAACAACATTGACACAAAAACATACAGATAAAATATTTATTCAATGCAAATCACATGATATATGCAGAACGATCTTAATACCCCTAGAATTCATTAAAAATTATGCAAAATACGAGCAATCATAGTTTTCATGTGAATGTTAATACTGAATGATTCACGTGCATTAAACACTAAGCGTAAATGTTATTAACCGCTCCTGGACCTAGAATGATTTCTTCAAAAGCTGATCAAGGGGATATCGTCATCTTCTAATTCTGATTATAATTGGATGGAGAGTATATGAAACATACATCAATTCTATCTGTTACTCCAATTTGTGCGAATTATCATATCGTCGCTTTTCTTATTCAGTTTGTGGATAGATGAACATTGACTCTGTTCTCGCGACTGTGTGAGAAAATTTCTTGTAGTCGGAGAGCCGCCCGCACCTTATGTTCCCTAATCAAACTCATGGCCAAATTATATATGAATCAATCGGAAATTTAGTGGTCAATGAGGTGACAGACTTTATAAATCTAGGATTTTGCCTCAAGTGTCAAAAAAAGGCTGCAACTGTTCAATTTTGTTGGGGTCATTTTCCCTGATAGATCTTATGATTGAAACTAGTACCAATCGATAGTGAAGGTCAAATACTTCAGGGAAAAATAAAGGTGCCCCCCCCTGCTCCGTTGGGAAGGGAAAGGAGAAGAATAGACAAGGATAATATAGGTGGAGGCAACATTAGGCTGGTAGCATTTTGAACAATTTTGCATTCTATAATTGATCTTTGATATAAAATTCGACACCGTTTTGCTCGAAAACATGGGAAAAAATCTGATGTGGACACCACATGTCTTGTTTGTACATCTTTTGACTCAATAATTAACAGTTGACACTGATATTGACACTAGGCAAAATCGATTCCAACTAAAGTTTGAGATGATAATTCAACCATTTAGATGCTACAATTCATTAATGGTCTGTTGCACCGCTGTAGCTCAAATTGTAATCTTCACTTATACAAAAAATGTCGAATCAAAATGAGGACAGCAATGTTCATGTCACATTCAATTTTCAAATGTTGATACTATATTGTTAAGTTAGGTGACACCTAAAATTTAAGGGACAGTGGTGCAACTGGCCATGAAACGCTTTAGCAGTCTCAAATACCAAATTTCGTCATTCCACGGCCAAAATCTCGAATTTATGCGAAAAATTATGTAAGATTATCAGATAAAGCCTATTTTAAGCTCAATAGATTGTTATGAAGATATTAAGTTATCGTTCGAATGCTACAATTTCTATAAATACGGAATTTCAAGATTTTACAGCTGATTGTTCTGGATTTATGCGAAAAATCCGAAAACGTGCTCAGTAAACTGCACTCCTGGTTGATCTGACTGCAATCATAATGCAAGGTGTACAATTAGGTTTTATAGAAGTGTTTGATACGAAATTTCAATACTCCACGGCTGATTGCTCTGAATTAATGCAAAAAACTCAAATAGACTGTGCACTTCCAGCGCAGCCAATTAGTATTAAAATAGAAAATAACTATTATGAAGCCACAGAGATCCGAAATACTGAATTTCAATATTTTGAATTAATGTGAAAAATTCGGAAAAAGTTCCAAGTACAGTGCATTTCTGGTACAGACGATTGCAGCCATAATAGGGGCTGCAAAACTAGACTTCAGACCAGTCTCAAATACAAAATTTAGCTATATACATACAAACATTCATACGTACGTACCGACGTCAAGTCGAAAAAAATCAAAATTAATTTGGGGATGCTCAAAACAAGTATTTTCATCAGAATCTCGAAATGTGATTTTGGCGGTTCAACAATATTCTACTCATTTGTACTTTGTACAAGTTAGTTGGAAGAGACTCACCTGGATTACTTCGATAAATCTACAAAACCATACTTATTAAATGTTTATTATTTCATATTGTAAGTAGTATTTGACTTTGTGCCCCATATTGTAACGCAAACAGCAGAGGAGATTCTTAGAGATATACGATATGGAAAGACTCCTGACTTTCAAAATTATACGCTTACCAATTTGCATTGTGGAAAAACTCATCAGAGGATGTAGTTGTACACAGTTCAACAAGTTCCATTCTCAGCGATTAAGCTTTTGGCCTCTAGATTGATATACAAGATATGAAGAGTGAATACTGATAAACGCCATATTCCCAGCAACTTTGAATAATAGGAATGATCGAAGGGTATCGTATTTGGACAATTTTTGCTTGTAGAATAATTTTATGCCCACATAATTGTTGTATTCATCATCTGTCACAGTTCTGTTCTGCTAAGTGCTAAAAATTAATTTTTTAGGCGATTATAATAGAAAAGGTATTTCTATGGCCCTTCTTGCGGCCATGAAGTTTTACTTACTTGTACACATCTACCTGAATTTACTTTTTGGGATTGATCTGTCAAATATTACTTTTTTGGGACTGATCTGTGGGAACTACTTGATTAACACTTCACACCTACCTCTATGGGCAGCTGGATGAAGTCTGAAGAAACAATTTCCGCGGAAATACATATTATATCCTTCCGTCAATCTCTATAGTTCTTGCAATTGGAGAAATAGATACGAACTTTTAGACAATTAAATAAGACAATATCAATGACAACTGAGATTCACATTTGCAATGTTTCAGAAATGAATGTTTAAAATTTAGTGATTTTGAATTCTTTCGTGATGATCGCCTGAAAAAGCGTAATATTCTAATATTCTTTTGCGGTCTCTTCTGGCGCTTCGGCCGTAAACCCCAAAATCGACTTAAAAAGATCATCTTAACGGCCTTGATACACTAATTCCTATTTTGTATCTTCTATATAGTTCCTATTTTGTATCTTATATCTAATAGGACCGATTCATAATGGTGAAGTAAGTTTTCTCTCAGGTAAACATGAGGAGTTGTATGAAAACTACTCGATAGACTGGTATTCATTATTGAAGTGCTATTTTTGATCGGTTGAACTATAATTCTTTTTTACCTCATAGGTATAGCACAGATAATCTGCCCATATTATAATAACCCTTCCATACATACTTATATACAAAAATAGAGAATGGAATAGTTATTCTACCTACACTGTGCATATAAAATAGCCTACATATGAAAATTCAAGGTCGCAGCATATTACTCTTGTCTTAAACCAGAATATCGTGGAAAGTCAAAACAGATTACTATGAATTCCACTAATAGATTTTAGATATAAGAACTTGTGGAAGCAACAAATAATAACTCAGTACACAGATAAAGTTTCATTCAGTTGCCTGAGACTCCATTACTGTTGCTATCCGAATCTAATTCCCAACCAAATGTTTCTGTATTGAAAATTTCCTAGCATTTAGATAAATTAAATTGACGATTATTGACTCAACTGATATCGTATACTTGAATTAGGGTAGTAACACTAGTTTGAATATTAGGAATGTTGAGAGGAAAGTCGGTAATATGATAATAATTGTAGACAAATATTTTATCCGCTAGAGCTGAATCCAAGGATAGTAGTATAGGGTATTTGATAAGGTGAATAGGAAGTATCTCTTTTATACATGAAGCCCAATAGGCACGTGTCCACAGACCTTGGCTTCAGGAGACCTTAACTTTGAGGATTTCACAAGCATTTGATTCACTAGCCCATGGATCTCATTGACTTACGACCTATAAGCTTCAATGAGTCTTGATCTGGCATTTGTGCTAATTAAAGGAGGATGTAGACATAATAATTTAACGGCGAAAAGTATTTGAACTAAGATTGTGAAGAATTCAATAATCTTTCAAGAAGCTATGAGATTTTTTTCGTGAGACTCACGGCTCTCAAGATCTTGCAAAAATACTGTCTGTACTTCTATTTCCAATATGGTGGCCTGATGAGCTCCCAGAATCAAGATTTATACTCACACTGACCTCCATTACACATTTATAGAAAAATCTTGAGCAAATGCAAGTTTAGGCCAAAATTTTGTTACGTTTCAATAGAACAATTATTATCACAATTCATATGACATCCGTAAGTTCTCCCTGAAAATCATCCTTCACATACTTCTATTTATATCTACCAACAGTTCACTGACATGGCAAATACATTTTACTTCAGAACTCGAAAATACCAATTATCAATCAAAAATCCATATTTTCCCGCAGAATCTTTCAATTTACTATTAGTTCTCTGTGAATCGATGACATATTACTACTCTATGAAGATGTCTTGAGTATCAACACATTTCAAAACTTGAATAATGTAATTCTACGCAAACCTTTGAATATACCGCTTCACATGTGTCATCGATGGAACGTTCTACGCGAAAGAGGTGCTCATCGACCTGTAGAAACTAAATCTGGCAACAAGGGGGACGCCACATTAAACATGAAGTGAAAGCATATATATAGATAGGACGCCACTATAAATACAATATGTAACGTATATTATTGACGCCACATTGATGTTATGATGAAAGGAAGTCATATTGTATAGGAAATGGGAACTCTGTGAATATTGCGTAAAATTGAATGTCTGTGCGGAATCTGAAGAGCCCATGCAAAATTATGTAATATACTTTGATCAGATCTCAACTATACGCGTCCCTTTCAATAGACGCCAAAATGAACATTTTTGTAAGGACGTCAAATTGATAGGATGATTTATATATATATATATATATATATATATATATATATATATATATATATATATATATATATATATATATATATATATATATATATATATATATATATATATATATATATATATATATAGAATCCTCATATAATTTTGGCGTCCTTATATTGCGCGTTTGCATTTAATCTGGCGTCCATTGTAAATTGGAGTCCGTATATCGGACGCCACTAAGGAATCGCTTCAAAATTTTTCCCGGCTTGTTCCCGACCTCTAGAGGCTGAATTCAAAATTTCATTTTGACGTCAAAATGATAGGAAAATGAAAATTTCCGTATATTTTTAGTTCCCAAAAATTCCGCTCCAATTTCCAGTGGCGTCAAAAATATACGTGTATATTACCACTTCATATATTTCACCGTCATACTGGCGTCCAGAAACTTGAGAACACTGTCGCAGAACATGACCTCATAGCTGAGTGAAGCGATCGATAATGAAACAGATGCTTGCGCTTTTAACAGGGAATTTGTTAGGACTATGGCTTGAATTTGAAATTGCATTTCTTATGTATGTCATTACAAAATATTTCTACCAATATTTTAGTGCAGACTTGAGTATTATAGTATAATTATTTGATATCAGAGAGTATTCTTGCTTGGAAATAATTCTACATCGACGTAAAATTCATGCAGTTTATTTCAAATATTAGGAAAAAAACAGTTGAGTACTGACTCAAGTATGAGGAGTTAATTAGCAAATTCATGTGCCTCTTTCTAATAGTTGAATAGCCGACCGCATCATATCGTTTCTGATCGGATTTAGGGCCGAATTGTATATGAATTGATCAGGATGTCACATTTTATAAATCCAGGATCCTGTTCTAAGTATAGAAAGAAGGCCACATCTGGTCAATAAGTTCGAGGTTAATTGAAACTCGTACCAATCAATTGCAGTACTTTAGAACAAAACCAAACTCCGTTCTATCCAAAACAGAGAAAAAAACACAACAATCATAAGGGAAGTTCAAAACGACAGAACAGAGGGTGGTACCTTGGTTTATTCTCGGTGAATCCGACTTTCGCTACTAATAAGTACCAGTTTTAATTATAAGTTCTTTCAGAGGAGATGATTCTGACGAGAATTGACCGGAAGTAGCCTTTTTTTTGACGCTTAGGGCAAGACTCCAGATTCAAAAAATCTGGCACCTAATTGACCACTATATTTTTGATTGATTCATATAAAATTTGACCGTAAGTCTGATTAGCGAACATCAGGTGCGGTCGGCTTCCCAACTATAGGATCACTTATCACGAGTTTTGAAGAAATGTGAGAATTCGCTATTTCATCCGTGATGTGGTCTTATAATTGTTGTAGAAAAACAAATCAAATTGTTTGTACAGAGCAAGTTGAACGTTTTTATTGCAAGTTCATCATTGCTTTTACTGCGGGACTAAATTGATAACTCTCAAATTATTCATGTTTTCAAGGTCCCTGATGGTCACAAAGTTGCACTCTCAGTGTGACCGAAAAAAAAGTAGAATGGATGGATGAATTGCCATTATTACATATCTCCTGTACTACATTTTAAGTGTGACATAAGCTTGTAAAATACAAACACACGAAAACTGATTATTGTTCTTATTAATATAATCTATCACAGGATATCACATCCATCATGGCTGAAAAATTTGAAAAGTATACAATATACACATAAGTTAGGACTGAGTTGTTTTTTGTTGAATTTAGAATTCACTGGCAACATAAAAACGGAATGATTTTGTGTAAGAAACAAAAATGTTGCTTTATTTTCCTTGTATTATTCTTGAAACTGTCGATAACAGAGTTCACCAAAAGATAATTTGAGTTATTTTGATGAGTCACAATTTGGTTCAAAGTGCAAATTGAGTTTCTTTTTCAAATGAGAGCTTTATCTATTTGGTTGCCTGGTTTTTGCAAAGGGCTATATATTAGGCCCTCCGTTGCGCGCGCTACTTATCATAACAGCAATGCTCGCGCGGCGTCTGACAGGCACCAAATAAAAATGCCTAGATTTGTTATTTGTATTTGGATTTTCATATTTATTTTGGGTAATATGTGTAGTATCATTCTTTCTGTAGACGTTTATTGAATCAAACATCAAAAAAATATGAAGATTGAATTATATCCATGAGAAAACTAGGAATACTGATATAACGCATTGAGTTATTTATTCATTGAAAGACAGTCATTACATATGAAATTTGAATGCTCCAGGAAGCTGGAGCTGATTTTGACTCATTAGCGATAAATTCCACAGCAGGCGAATAGGTAACCATATTTTGTGAACAAGTCCTCATGTTGAGAACAGGATTTTCGATTTTCTATTTAGTATCTTCATCTTTTCCAAAAACTATATTCCTGGTCTCATCATTACCATCTCCATTTTCTACATCATCACTTGACTCTTCATGTTCTTAATCGCTTGATTCAAGTTGTTCCTCAATATGATAGTATTCATCTTCGTTGGTATCATTAGACACTGAGAGCTCCTCATCATCAAACTGCAATACTAAATTCCATAGAATTATCAGAATTTTCTTGAATATCTGGACTGAAAATTGATTTTCGATCCATGTCGATTCATATTGAATATCGATATCGAATATTATGCGCAATTTGATGGCTCAGGTACATGACTATTACAAAATAACTGAGTGTCGCCTTGTTACACAAGTACTCGCGGGGAGTCTGTGAGACACCATTAGCACCTATCTTATGACCTGCTTGTGATAGACTAAAGCGGAGTGGCGTGATTCATCATCGGCTTGTGTTAGGAAGGTACGTAGGAGCTGATCGTCCTCATCTTCCGCTTGAAGGAATTATGTTGTATAATACACTCACTGGCGTCTCACAGACGCCGCGCGAGCAACGGAGGGTTAATGCATTTCACAATAACTGTATCCCGGAAATGATACGCTCAAACCGATATCATTCTATGTATGAATTATTCCTTTTCTACTGACAAACTTCTACAAAAACATCATTCTTTTTGAGTGATTTGCATGAGACTAATGAAAAATATATATGACAAACATCCATTCTACCTGTTATTTCAATCTGTGCGAATTATCATATCATCGCTTTCCTTACTTAGTTTGTGGATAGATGAACATTGACTCTGTTCTCGCAACTGTGTGAAAACATTTTTTATAGTCGAGGAGCCGGCCGCACCTTATGTTCCCTGATCAAACTTACGGCCAAATTGTATATGAATCAATCGGAAATATAGTCGTCAATGAGGTGACAGACTTTATAAATCGAGGATCC
The DNA here is from genome assembly GCA_963989225.1 of Dromius quadrimaculatus. Classification (NCBI taxonomy): domain Eukaryota; kingdom Metazoa; phylum Arthropoda; class Insecta; order Coleoptera; family Carabidae; genus Dromius; species Dromius quadrimaculatus. The sequence goes on along the minus strand of OZ022326.1, from coordinate 27,498,040 downwards.
TACCTCAAGTGTCGAAAAAAGTCTACTATTGTCCATTTTTGTTAGGGTCAACTTCCCTGATAGATCTTATGATTTGAATTAGTACCAATCGATAGTGAAGGTCAGATACTTTAGGAGAAAACCAAGGTGCCACCTCCTGCTCTGTTCGGAAGGGGAAGGAGAAGAATAGACAAGGATAATATGGGTGAAGGCAACATTAGGCTGGTAGCATTTTGAACAATTTTGCATTCTATAAATAATCTTTGATCAAAAATTCAACACCGTTTTGCTCAAAAACATGAAAAAAAAAATTATGTGGACGCTACATGTCTTACTGTTACATCTTTTGAGTCAATAATTAACAGTTGACACTGATATTGACACTAGGCAAGATCCATTTCAACCAAAATTTAAGATGATAATTCAATCATTAGGTGCTACAATTCATTAATGGTTTGTTGGACCGCTCTAGCTCAAATTTTAATCTCCACTTATACAAAAAATATCAAATCAAAATGAGGACATCAATGTTCATGTCAAATTAAATTCTCAAATTTTGATACAATATTATTAAATAAGGTGACACCAACTGGCCATGAAATGCTTTAGCAGACTCAAATACCAAATTTCATCATTCTACGGCCGAAATCTCGAATTTATGTGGAGAATTATGTAGGATTGTCAGATATAGCTTACTTTCAATAAGCTACTCAATAGATCATTATGAAAACATTAAGTTATCATTCGAATGCTAAAATTTCTCTAAATACGAAATTTCAAGATTTCACAGTTGATTGTTCTGGATTCATGTGAAAATTCGAAAACGTGCTAAGTAAACTGCACTTCTGGTTGATCCGATTGCAATCCTAATGCAAGGTGTACACTCAGGTTCTATAGAAGTGTTTGATACGAAATTTCAATACTCCACGGCTGATTGTTTTGAATTAAGGCAAAAAACTCAAATAGACTGCGCACTTTCATCACAGTCAATTAGTATTAAAATAGAGGATAACAATCAAGATGCCACAGGAATCCAAAATACTTAATTTCAACATTAAAAATTCATGTGAAAAATTCGAAAAAAGTTCCAAGTACAGTGCATTTCCGGTACAGACGATTGCAACCAAAATAGGGCTGTAAAATAAGACTCTATACCAGTCTCAAATACAAAATCTATATACATACAAACATTAATACGTACGTACCGGCGTCAAGCCAAAAATAGTCAAAATGAATTTAGGGATGCTTAAAACAAATATCTTCATCAGAATCTTGGAATGTGATTCTGGCAGTTCAGTAATACTGCTTATTTGTACTTTGTACAAGTAAGTTGAAAGAGACTCACTTGGATTACCCCGATAGATCAACAAAATCATACTAATTGAATGTTTATTATTTCATATTGTAAGTAGTATTTGACTTTGTGCACCATATTGTAATGCAAATAGCAGAGAAAATTCCTAGGGATATACGATATGGAAAAACTGACTTTCAAAATAATACGTTTACCAATTTGCATTGTGAAAAAACTAATCAGAGAATATGGTTGTACACAGTTCAACAAGTTTCATTCTCAACGATTAAGCTTTTTACCTTCAGATTGATATACAAAATATGAAGAGTGAATACTGATACACGGCATATTCCCAGCAACTTTGGAGAGAAGGAATGATCAAAGGAAATCGTATCTGGACAATTTTTGCTCGTAAATTGATTTTGTGCCCACATATGTGTTGTATTCATCATCAGTTACAGTTCTGTTCTAGATGTTTATGTGCTATGTGCTAAAAATATTTTTTTAGGCGATTTCAATAGAAAAAGTATTTCTATGGCCCTTTTTGCGGCCATAAAGTTTTACTTACTTGTATACATCTAACTAAATTAATCTTTTGGGACTGATCTGCCAAACATTACTATTTTGGTACTGATTTGTGAAAACTACTAGATTACCACTACACACCTACCTCTATCGGCAGCTTGATGAAATCTGAAGAAACTATTCTCGCCGAAATACATATTATATCCTTCCATCAATCTCTATAGTTCTTCCAATCAGAGAAATAGATACAAACTTTAGGACAATAAAATAAAACAATTTCAAAATGATCTATACATGCTTTCAGAATGATATTATGATAAATAGACTTTTTTGGTTCTAATTCTGTATATTTATTTTTATTTTTGACGTTTCGACTCTCTAATCAAAAGTCAAATGACACAGAAGTCACAAATTTTTGTATCATTATAATTCAGAAAGCATGTATAGATCATTGAAAATACTCTATGGTGAGCAAGTAATGAAAATGATCAAGATTTTTCAGAAAACATCAATGAAAAAGGCAAGTAGATTATGTGATTAAGCATTTCTAAAACGTTGTAGAGATTTTCAATTCTCAATTTTCAATCATCTAGATACCTGCTTGCCTTGTTTATTTTTGTATAATTTTTTCTGAAGAAGACTTTCGGTTAGAGTCGAAACGTCAAATATAAAAATAGATATACAGAATTAAAACCAAAAGAGTCTATTAGATAAAACAATTCCATTGGCAACCAAGATTTACATTCACAATGTTTCAGAAATTAATGGATAAAACTTAGTGATTTTGAATTCTGAAAAAACGTAATATTCTGATATTCTCTTTTGGTCTCAGCTGGCGCTTCGGCCGTAAACCACAAATTCGACCAAAGAAGATAATCTTTACGGCCTTGATAACTAATTCCTATTTTGTATCTTCCATGTAATTCCTATTTTGTATCTTCTGTCTAATAGGACCGATTCATAATAGTGAAGTTAGTTTTCTCTCAGGTATTCATGAGGATATGTATTAAGACTACTCGATAGACTGGTATTTTTTATTAAAGTGCTATTTTTGATTAGTTGATCCATAATTCATTTTTACTTCATGGATTTAGCACAGATAATCTGCCCATATTATAATAACCCTTCCGTACATACTAGCATACAAAAATAGAAAATGAAATAATTATTCTACCAACACTGTGCATATAAAATGGCCTACATATAAAAATTCAAGGCCGCAGCGTATTACTCTTGTCTTAAACAATAATATCGTGGAAAATCGAAACAGAATTCTATGAGTTCCACTAACACATATCAGATATAAGAATAGATGAGGCATCTTGTAAAAGCGACATATAATAACTCAGTACACAGATAAAGTCTCATTCAGTTGCCTGAAACTCCATTACTGTTGCTATCCGAGATTCATTCTCAATTAAATGCTTCTGTATGGAAAATTTCCCAGCATTTCAATCATTTAAAATGACAATTATTGATTGAACTGATAACGTATACTTGAATTAGAGTAGCAACACTAGTTTGAATATTTGGAATGTTGAGAGGAAAGTCAGTAATATGATAATAATTGTAGACAAATATTTTATCCGCTAGAGCTGAATCCAAGGAAAAAACTAGAAGATATATACCAAGTAGTATACCTTGGCTTCAGGGGGCCTTAACTTTGAGAATTTCACAAGCATTTGATTCACTAGCTCATGAATCTCATTGAATTACGATCTATGAGCTTCAATGAGTCTTGATCCGGCATTTGTGCTGATTAAGGGAGGATGTAGACATAATAATTTCACGGCAAAAAGTATCTGAACTAGGATTTTAAAGAATTCATTACTCTTCCAAAAAGCTATGAGATTTTTTTTGTGAGACTCACGGCTCTCAGGATATTGCAAAAATACTGTCTGTACTTCTTTTCCTAATATGGTGCCCTAATGAGAGTAGGTTTCCAGCTCCCTGAATCAAGATTCATACTCAAACAGACCCCCATTACACATTTATAGAAGAATCTTGAGCAAAATGCAAGTTTAGGCCAAAATTTTGTCACATTTCGATAGAGCAATCATTATCACAATTTATATGACATCCGTAAATCCTCCCCGATAAATTATCCTTCACATACTTACATTTAAATCCACCAACAGTTCACTAACATGGCAAGTACATTTTACTTCAGAACTAGAAAATACCATTATCAATCAAAAATCCATATTTTTCCGCAGAATCCCACAAATTACTATGAAATCTCTATCAATCAATGACATATTACTACTCTATGGAATTTTCTTGAGTATCAACCCAAATCAAAACTTGAAAAGTGTAATTCCACGTAAACCTTTGAATATACCGCTTCACATGTGTCATCGATGGAACGTAATATGCAAGAGAGATGCTTATCGAACTGTAGAAACTAAATCTGGCAACAAGGCGGACGCCACCTCAAACATGAAGTGAAAGCATATATATGGATAGGACGCCACTATAAACGCAATATGTAACGTATATTATTGACGCCACATTGATGTTATGATGAAAGGAGGTCATATTGTATAGGAAATGGGAACTCTGTGAATATTGCGTAAAATGAGATGTCTGTGTGAAATCTGAAGAGTCCATGGGAAATTATGTAACATACTGCGATCAGATCGCAACTATACGCGTTCCTTTCAGTAGACGCCAAAATGAACATTTTTGTAAGGACGTGAAATTGATAGGGTGATTTATATATATATATATATATATATATATATATATATATATATATATATATATATATACAGTGATAGAACCCGTCAAGCATAACAATTTTTCTCAATAACTTTTTCTAGAATTCTCATTTTTTTTTAGCATTTTTTAACCTCTATGATTTAACGAGTCGTTTAGGTGCCCTATTATTGGATCCAGTAGCAGTTACAACCCTGGTTACAACGAAACAATTGATTTCGTCGTGAGCTATCAATTCCAGATCAATTCCTTCAAATAAATTTTGGAAAAAATCATCTAATTATTATTGTCACAAAAGTTAAAACCTGTGAAAATGTCAAGCTCTTCTATCTGTGATTTCGCAGGCAGTGTAAGATTAGCTCAGCGAATTTATTTGGAACGATTTCAGAAATATAATTTTTCACTAAAAATTGAATTATTGTGGTTATGCTCATGTATTTAATGTCAAAATATTGTGCACTTATACATAATGATGAAAATACTATGAGATATTGAGAGCTTATCGTTCACTTGGAACGTAAAGCACCAGATGAAATGAATAAAATACATTAATTTATAAATGAAGCAGCTGTGAATTAGTTTTTTCTCATACTATTACAAACTTCACAGTCAGGTCGTTTTAATGAAGTATGCCTCGTAAATTGATTTGTTGAACAAATAGAATATTGTATCTCATATTTTGAAAAATATTCAAAATCAATTGCCAAACTCAGTGTGATACATTTGTAGGTTAGGTTGGCTGTTTTTCAAGAATGAGTTCTTACAATTTTTACGGGAATATTTTCAGTTGAATTATTCATCAAATGAATTATTTCAGGATTGCATTCCATTTCATATTTCACCGTTCACTTTAAATAAATCGTTGAATGATTTTCTCTTTATGTTTGAGAGCCAACAGTAATGAAGTAAGCTGACTACTTTTTAAGTTAATCGTAGATGGCAGCACAATCTGACCCATATTCTAACTGTGTTACAGGCTGTATTCAGACTATTCAAATCAGCTGATCCAAGTGCAATGAACTCGTGCTGACAATCTAATGCTCAAGAAATGTACCAACTATTTAAAAATATACGTGAAATTCCTAAATAGAAATAAAATTCCTCGACAATAACATATAAATACGATCAATATACCAAATTGTTGGTTTCAGAGATGAATTAGATCTTTCTTGCAACATATACAAAAATAGAATTATAGAGGTGAGCGAATATCAGTGTATCATTGAAATACTGTTATTCTTTCAGTTTCAAATCAATGATTGATAAGACTATGATGGTTTGAAGTTTCAAAATAATCATTTGAATCGACAGCTGTCATTCCTCCAACAAATGAGGAACATTCAGTTCTAACCATAGGCGCACTATGAAATTTTTGACCAAACTTTGATGAATTTTCACTCGATATCCAGGAGACGTACAGAAAAATGTTATCAAGGAAAATTGTTAGGCTTGAAGAGATCTATTTCAGGTTAAAATTGATGTACTTATTTCTGTTACACCCTGTATATATATATATATATATATATATATATATATATATATATATATATATATATATATATATATATATATATATATATATATATATATATATATATATATAAATATAACGTTTTTGTGTTGTTGTATTGTCCCTCCGGCACATGGCCTTCGCTACTGTAGGATTCTAGTGTTTTGACCTCCTAAATTTCTCCCTGCAAAATGCTGTTATCCTCAAAAATATCTTCAAATCTTCTGGCACGCAATGAGACAAGAAGTGGTCGGCCGCAACTCTGAATATTTATTCCATGTCGAGCCCGTCGTAAACTAGAAGGAGTCTTCATAGACTTTTCGAACGAATCTTCCTGCGCATGAATCTTGCGAGCACGTGCGTCACTGATGATTTCATTGTTTTCTTCCGCAAATGGTGTTAACCGATTGAAATGCATCACTCTTGGTTTGCTCTTGGGGTTGCTTTATGTCGTTCATTCTTATGATGAAGCCCCTCCCAAGAGGTTTGTAATTTTAGAGACAAAACACGTCGCCGTCCTAGATTATGAAGCCACACAGAGTTTTCCAGTTGAAAACCTCCATTCTGTGTCCTGACGTCATAGGCCTCCTACATGCGGTCGCTGAATTTCTGAATGTTGATTCGGACTCTGGAGTGGATATCGTCCATCTGACGCCTTGAATTGAGGACATAATCTTCGCCAGCCAGATCTTCTCCAGGCTTGCAGCAGGTGTCATGGTAGCCGAAATTCCCGTCCAAAAACAATTCTTGCTATGGTCTGCCCGATCGTTTGGTGCACGGATGTGCGGTATGCCATGAGAAACAGATTGAGGTATTTGTCCCAATCTCTCTGATGACTAGAGACAACATCGGGCAGGTGTCTGTTCATAATCTTATTCATCCGTTCCACCATTCGATCAGACTGTGAGTGTGATGCAGTATTTCTGGTTTTGCGAATATCTTATACTTCGCATATCTCCTGGAACAGTGTGGACTCAAAGTTTCGTCCCAGGTCAGAATGAAGTTTCAACAAAACGACGGATCCAGTTCTTAATTTGGACATCTGCAATAGTGGCGGCCTCTTGATTAAGAAGGGCATATGCTCCACACATTCTTAAATAGTCCAAGACGACAACAATGCATTTTTCTCCGATGCCTGATTTATGAAATGGTTCTGCTATCCTCTGAAATGGACCACCAAGATAATACTGTCGTATCGGAGCTCTCAGTTGTTTCTGCAGTCCGTTACTTGATGCGCACGTAGTGCATTTCTTGCACTACTACTCCCTGACGTTTTCTCTGCAGTTAGGGCAATGGAACCGTACTTTCTGCAATGTTTTCATTACCCCAAGGTGTCCTCCACTCACTCCATCATGGAGATGTCTCAAGATCTCTGGAACCGGACCTTTAGGAACGATCAGCTGCTCTCTACTCTCGATTCCATCCCGATTTTTCAGGACACTCTCTAAGACTGCCTCATATATAATTCGTAATTCCGGGTCGCCATCTCTTTCCTTTTCTACTTCTTGTAATTGCCAAGCATCGTCAATGTCAGCTGTTCTGAATGCCTTTGCTTCAGTCTTAGGGCAATGCTGATAATCATTTAAACCGAGCACATTTAAGTTTTGTTGACCATGTTCAAAGTGAGTCATGATAGCGAGTTTGTTCAAGCCTTGTTCTAATTCTGTGTTCGTTTATTTCACAATGGATGTCATGCATCATTTGCAAAATTCTCACGCTCATCAAGAGAATTGAATGAATATGAGGAGATTATATCGATTGAGAATAAGAAGAAATCAATCTTCAATCTTAAATGGCAAAAATATTTGGAAAAAGGTATCGTGCTACGAAAAATACTACTCAACTCATTGTGAATTTAGTAAAGAGGCGTTTGAAGCCATTAAAAGAGGATAGAGCATGCATCACACCAGAGCTGCAATTGCATTACGTGTTTGTTGCAAAGGATTGTATCAGCACGAAAACGGTAAATAATAGTCATATGCACTATTTACTCGCCTAAATTCCTGAAAATTAATTGAATGTCTCTGAATCCGCTGTCAAATATAACTTGAAACTTTAGTGTCGCCAACTGAACGTCTGTACAAAACTCACTTTGACATTAAAATGAAGCATTTTTATGAAATAGAATAGTTCATGTACCTAACCTGAAGAATGCACAGTAACTATTCCATTGACAGTAAGTTTAGCTTCCAATTGAATGTTCTTTTTTCTATACTAGTTGATCCGTAAGGTGTATCACAAAGATCAGTGAGTAACGTTGCGAGAAGGAAATTTGTTGAACTGGCAATTCATTTAGGTGAATTTGTGAAGATGCACGACAACTTGGACAAGCTTGAATCAGATTTTCACAATATAGCAGGATTCCTCAATGTCATTGGATGTATACACTTTATCCATATCAGAGTTGAAAGCCCTGAAAAGGATCGTCCAATGCTATATTGTAATAGGAAAGGTTTCTTCTCCCTGAATGTTGAAGTTGTCTGCGACTCCAAGTGCTTTATAAATGATAGAGTAGCTCGAGGGAGAGAAAGTACCCACGACGCTCGTATTTGGGGCAAATGCTCACTTGAAAAATATTTCAAAGTAATGAGAAAGGATAAAAGTCGTACTTTCAAATTCTACTGACTTATGTTTTGAGCGAGGAAATTGATGAATTTTTATTGGGTGGCGGGGGATACTTTTGTAGCCAATATCTGTTGACTCCTGTGCTGCATCCTAAAATCTCGGCAGAAAGAAGATTTAATTCGTCCCATATACAAATTCGAGTTATTGAGGAGAGACTTTCTGGCTAATGGAAAGCACTGTTCCTAGACTTAAAAATCGGAATGAATATTGATCTCGACACCATTGAAGCAGCAGTTATAGCTATGACTGTAGTCCGTAATATAAAGCTCTTATTAGATATAGAAGGGGAAGCAGATGATATTCGTGAGATGATATATATCATATGTAACTGGGATATTTCAACCTGAATTTTCATCTTAGATTCTGATTTGGAGGCCTTGAATGATGGGATGCCAGCTCAATCACATTCATTACTACCTGAACTGCGGAATAATGTACCACGTAAATTATTTCGCAGTAATTTCATTAAGCGGCATTCCCCCTAAATTTCAAGTCAACAACATTGAATATATTTCTTTCTTCCGATTTTGTGGAACTATTTCATGATTGGGCTTTGTATTGGAAAACTTGTTCAATGAGCTTTATCAAGGGTCAGATCTAAGACGAGTCAAAGTGTCTCTCACGTAGTATGAGGACTACTTGAAATAAATCAACAAAATATCACAGAACTAACTGGACTTCTGATAGTATATTATTAATTTTAAAAACACCTACTTCTTGGAGAAAAGAAGCTGCAGAATTGAACAAAAGAGAAGATTGAACACACGAAATACTGAATTCCATGAAACACCTTTCGGAGAAGTGATATGCAAAGTATTTTGGGAAATTGTATAATTATTCTTATTTACTGATAATTCCTTCTTTTTTATATGATGATAAACAAACAGGAAACAATATCTCCTCAGAATAAAATAATATCACAAAATGAGCCCTGAAAACGTATCAATGGATATTATCTTGTATTCTACATTGTTACCAGTTTTGTCACTAATTATTCTCCTAATGCAGTAAGAAAAATGATTTTAAATTAAGAATCGTCCAATTTTCTTCTCAATATCTGTAATTTGTACATTTCCTTCCATTCAAAATTCATTATTTTTTTTCTTCAATTCTGATTTCTTAAGTTATTTGTTATGTTTACCTCCAAATATTGTTATTAAGACGCAGATAGCTCGTTTCTTTTTCTTTTTGTTGATTTGGAATGACCGGATTCAGTATCAACAGAAGGATCACTGTGAGGAGATGAAAGGTTGTGAAATACCTTAAGAAAGTTATAGCATTACAGATATTCTATCACGCTATAATTTATTAAATCAAAACCTCGTATTTTCGAGCTGACATTAAGATTGAGATTATTCATTGCTACTCACCTAGTGCAAGGGTTTTAAATAAACTCTCTTTCTTCGATTTGTTCATTCTCCATGATCACTGCATCGAAATCATACAGTGAAAAATTGCTCTAGAATTCCGCAGCACACCCTTCACTGATCAACACCGGAGATGGACATGTTGAAGCCATCATATCTCCTCCGCCTGTTTTTTCATTTTCATTGCTTAGTGACACTCTTCTTTTTTTTTCAGTTCGATTCTCGTCCGTTTCTCCTCAATTCTCGTAATATCCCTGTCAAATCATTCACTCAGAAAATATCACGAGTCTCATCTCAAGTCTGTTTCTTCATTCGCAGCGATCCAGGCTCAACACTCTTACTCTCAATCACATCCATTCTCTCACCGACACAATCCAAAAATAATTCATATTCCTCATTCAATCAATTATCAGCGCGTTCTCCCTTCTCCTCCATATCTCAATAATGTAGAAATAAAGTAAAAAGTTGGTATATTCCCTCAATGATTCTAAATAATATAAATATCAGATTTTCGGCAATTGCAAACTAACCTCTCTTCCACTCTCTTCAAATGCCAAAGTTTGACAGATGAAATTTAGGTCGGTAACATGGTTCTTACTTATTACACTGTTGCCGCTGTTACTTTTGCTATGTCATGAATCCTACTTAGAGTACGTTCCTCTAGATGAACGCAACGCTCACGCTCACGACTGCGGTTCTTGCTGTTTCACTAAATCATGGTCGATGTGGCTAGTGCTTCAAGTGGAGCGATGCAAATATCTGTCAGATGTCGAATAAACGGACAATTTGTGGTTGACACCAAAAAGTAAATCATCAATAAGATCAAACTAACCTGTGACAAAAAGGATATACGAATGGAATAAATCCAAAATGCCTGTGTAAATCAATCGCTCTTGAATAATAAACAATGATGATGAGAGATCAATAAATTATTTGTCATATAGACAAATGAAAAATCTTAAATCAATCTTCATAGTTTGGATTCGGAAGTATGAATTGGAAAGACACTTTTTCAATTAATTCCAATTTCTTTGTAATTTTTGCACAAATGAACGCAATGATCGCTTCGACCCACCTTCCAATCGCGGACGTTGTGAGCTTGAAATAGTCGAGAATAATGACATCATCTATGACGTATCTATTATAAACGTCAAGACAGCGATCGTCTTATGGAACGATTATTGGGGATATATCGTTTGAGCGCGGCGGTCAGTTTTGTCCTAGTCCCATAGGCCATTTGAGAACTCTTTTCCTAATCTCTGAAAAACCAAGTTTATGACTTTGATCTTTTAATCCCAAATAAATGTATCTTCTCTTATTGCTAAAAATTGTGAGTTATTATTAATAGTTAATAACTCATCACCCTTATCTAGGCCTTAGTCGCAAACTTTAAACACTTCTTCATACTATCAGCCAGTGTGTCCACTTAGCTTATTTGGTCGCCATATTAGAGAAAAACTTCAGGATGCCGAGAATCATAGATGATTCAAAAATACTATTTTTGAGCTTTTAAGTGGTCTATGTATGAATCAAATTCTTTTTTTGGAATATTTCTACATATCTTTTTTTTTCAGGTTGTGCGCACAGCTCTATCTTATTTCACATTTTTCAACTCTGTTGAAGGAAATTGACTCGATCAACATTAGTCAAACTAAAGAAGTCTTCATTGAAAGATTTCTGTAGAATAAAGTTGCACACTATATACTGTAAGATAATAGCTCTTTTTGTTGGAATGCACCAAGTGTTCACTTTGAAGAACGAAAGCGTTTTATAAAATATTTCTAAGTTGGACAAACTATTCGATATGAGTCCAGATAGTGTGAAATGACCTAGGACTTACGTCATGTCAGATTGGAACAAGCTGACCTAATGTTTTTGCCGCTACCATATATTTGCTGCCTTAAATGTGAATAATGTGATGATCCACACCATACTTCAAATCCGTTACCTGCAGAGTCTCACTTACAACGAACAACTTCTTTTTCAATTTCTATATCAACGTTTTCAGACAAGATAGGATCCACAGATCTCAAAGTAGAACATTTTCTAGCTGTTATTAGTAACAGAATTGATGTATCTTGTTTATTGGCTCTTCATGTCTATGAAATATCACAACAATAAAGAATTAAGTGCATTGTACAGGAGTAAACATTGTCAATTCCCAGGCCTGTTCTGCTACTTCATGCTTGATTATATCTATATCTCTAATGCAGGGGCCACACTAATGTCTAATGCCGTTGAGTAAGGCGTTATGTGACAATTGACATATTGTCATTGACAATATGTTCATTATTGAATAACGCCTTAATTAATGACATTCGATGTAAGTGTGGCCCCAGCATAAGAGCGAAATATCACTAACTAATTCAACATAAGATCTCAAAAACTGCTTTATCGATTGAGATGAAATCCGGCAGGTGTGTAGTATGTAGGGAGTAGACGTAAGCTGAGAAAGAATTTTGCAGCAGGGCCAAATTAATGAAAGGCTTTCATTAAAGTTCTTTGCTTCTGCTGGTAAATGCATGAAATTCAGGTGTTAGGTAGACAATGTAGAAAAATGAATACCATTGTAATATCTCTTGACAGACTTGGATTAAGGTGGCCAATGAAGGAATAGAATTATCTCTTGGAGTTCTACTGTTTTTGATGCCTTGAATTATATTAATTTCTTCCAAAAGCTCTATGTTCTCAATGTTAATGTCATGATAAATACAACGATATGGTTTCTACTACAGAGATGAATCCAGGTTGACAACAAAATATTGAAAAATAAGAATCACGCTGAGATTTTGCTGGTAAGTAGTTCATGGGAAGCAAAGGTAATTTAAGAAAGGATTAAGCGACAAGGCCAAATTGAGAGGTTGCAAAAAGCAATTGTAAGTTCATATGAGAGTAATACGCCTTCGCTGTTGGATTAATAAAACTTTATATTCAGGTGAAAAATATGGAAAAATAGTATATTGTACAACAAGTATAGAAAATTACCTATTTCACACGAGGCGTGGAATCACACAAGTGTGAAATAGGTGATTCTATACGTGTTGTACACTATACTTTTTCTACGATCACAGTTTTTAATGAAATACGTAGGTAAATCATTCGTATAACTGAGATTTTGAATCTATTTTCACAAATATGAAATAATTTAGGCATTTTAATGGTTTGCTCTGATTATTTATTGTGATATTAATTTTAGTTATGATTTGGAACATTATTGATATATTTTCTATCAGTTGATTGACATTTCATTGTTGTGTAATCTAATTGTTGCAAACTACGGAAAGATTGTATCTGATTGGCTCACTCTCACCAGGCGACCTTCTGATTGGTTCATTAGTAGAGTTTTCTGTGATCTGGGGTAGCGTGTTTTCTAAATCTTCGTCACTAACCATTTTCCAACTGCAGTAATGATATTTGTGGATATCTAATTTTGGTTATGATACAATAATTACATACATAATTTCTCGATTTCAACAGATTGTGATGGAACGTGTTTTGTCTGCTTCAATTTGACAGTTGTGACTCGTAGTGTTACCAACCTTCGGAATATATATTACAAGAATAAGAAAGTAATTCCAACAGAACTTAGTGCAATTTTGTTATTCAAATTTGGCTTATAAAAGAGCAAACAGAGATTTATATCAAGTCCGTGATATTTATCAATAATCTTGCTAAATATATCATATATATCACCTAAAGAATATTCAGAGTGAATTATCAATATATAAGTTGGTCAAACTTTTCGCACAGTTGTGTGAAATTGTAAGTTTTCTAGTTGTGTTTTGTATGAGAAATATGTTGTTTTCTATAGTGACCGTAGAAAAAAATATCTAGCGTATCATCATATTTTCGACGGGGATAGATCAAGGTAAGCCAAAGAAGAAAAAGGAATGAAATTATCGTGAGCTTCTTCTAATTTCGATGTCAGGAACTTGAATTAGATAGATTTCATCCAACAGGGATGAATTCAGTATTTTGCGATAGGGCCGAATCAAAAACGACTTTAAATTCACAATAAAGTTTTATGCTTCTGCTGTCGGAGTCATGAAATTTGGTATTTGACTCAACAATGTAAATACCGTGATCTTTACGAATAAATAACATTGAGGTGTTCGTCTGGGATCTAGCAATAAAGACACTTCCAATCTTATATGACTATTTGCAATATCAAAACTCGCACATGCATTTTTAAATTTTTGTCTGTATATCTGTATTTTGTTTATCTATCCAAGCTGATGGATTGAGTATGAACCTTCTTTCGTTCTTGTTGATGCTTGCAAATGAATTTCTGTCGTAGTGATATTAACGTACAGTAGGTAGCGCACGAGACATAATTGTTCGTTTGCACATCGTTCATCCGAATGGGCTTGAACTTTGTGTAGTTGGGAGTTGAGTGAAGATTTTTGGTATGGCAATATCAATGCACAATGGATGGCGCACGAGTCGTATTGCAAGTTCACATTTTGCTCATCCGATTATGTTGAGATTTTATAAACTTGTAGCTGGCACTCGTATGAATGTTTCTAATATGGTGATATTATCGTGCAAAAGGTGAAAAATTAATAAAATTCCATTATCTGTCTATGATTGCGCAACGGAGACTTTTTTCCAATATTTATTTGCAGAATACCAGAAGCCTAACACACGCTTTCTCAATTTTTATGTCTGTCAGTCTATTCCTCTATTTGTCCAGTCCAATCTCTGGAACGCCTACATCGATTGAGCTGAAAAATTCGACAGTTGTTGCTGGCACTTGCATGAAGATATGAAATCAGCAACATAGTATAAGTGACGCACGAGTCATATATACTCATTTGCTTGTCATTCATTCAAACGAATTGAAACTTTGTACAGTGGTCATTGACTCTTGCATGAGAGTACCTGATATGGCGATATTAACGTAGCAGGTGTCGCGTAAGTCATATCAAGAACTGTTCATTCGCGCATCGTTCATATGAATAAGTTGAAACTTTGAATGGTTGTGGTTGGCATTTGCGTGGAAGATCACGACATAGTATCATCAAAGTACGTTTCGCACTACAGGGTTGATATATCTTCCAATTGACATTTCAATGTGTGGCTTACAAATTTCCACGTCTATATGCAGCTCTAAATTGATATTACTGAATACTCATTATCTGACAGACAATACACATACTGAACCGCTGCCTCAAGGAGCCTGGATATTGACACTGTATTTCTTCAATGACATGGATGACTATTAATTGAGAATTTTCTAGAACTTCATTACCAAGCGGGGCGATCCAGTGGGTCTGTGTGGAAGGTCATATTTGCCGCGAATATTATCATATTTGCATGAGTCTCAATTCAATCAGCTTATCTTGAAAAAAGCAACAAAAAATCTTCATAGCATGCAGTCAATGAATAATAATATTATTATTGGGATTTCAAGAGATTACCGTCTTAAATTTCAAAAAATTGAAATATCCAAAATACATTGTTTGATCAGGTGCTATATAACAAGAGATATGTTTCTTCTGGAAATAGGAATCAGCCGTCTTCTTGCTTGGTGTCGCACCGTGACGTCACGCATCATGAGTTATTTTTTGGCTTGAGTGTGATTTGGAATGGGGTTGGGCAAAAGTAGAATAATAAGAAAAAAATCTGACGTGAACATCACGTAACTTACATGTACATCATTGTATATATATATATATATATATGTATATATATATATATATCCCGCTATCAACCCTGCGTCCATGTATTGGCGTTTTACATTACATCGAACGTCCGGGTGTTATTGTGCGTCCCGTATATGGACGTCGGATGACAAACCCTTCAAACTCTAATAACTCTTGGTACAATTATCGAAACTCGATGGTTTTCAGATAAAATGTTAGATAAGTTAGCATAAAAACATTTCTACGTGTGCCTATATGAAGAAAAGTGATAGTTCAAGAGTAAGAGTCCAAAATAAAAAATTTAGATGGACGTTCGAAGACTTCATTATGAACGTTATTCAGAAAGCTTAGTTCGACATAATTCCGCTAGGTTCGCTACTAAAATTAAGTGTATATTATTACTGTATATTCAACTTTCATTGCTTCAACAACCCGAACTCCGAAGAAGTGGCAACAATGTTTTCAACTTGCAATACCAGATTATAATTTTGTGCAGCAAAACTCCTATAATTGAAACATTATAAGTAATCAAATTCATGAATTTAATTTAGGTGTAAATGATATACGAACGAATTAAGTTTCAAGATAGAACTAAACATAATTTTTTTATATCCAAAATCAATATATCATTTTTATTATCATAAATACATGATTTGTTTTGAGCGTATTTGTTTTTGTAGTTGTGTGAGTCACTCATGAAAAAGTAACTATTTGAAATATATATTATAGAATCATGTAAGTTGGAAGTTTGAAAATATGATCAAGTGAATAAATATAATATTGATGATGAAAAATTATATTAAGAGGAAAGAGATTTCAAATATTAATGGTTTAAAATGAATAGATCACGTTTGTCAAGATTCTTATTTTGTAAAACTATACAATGTAAATTCATAAAAAATCTACTGTGGCCACACAATACTTCCTCGACCATAAATTGGATGGCTAGTTTCTTAGCTGTATCATGAATTCAGAGTATCATATCAATTAAATGCATATTTCAAAGTGACAGCTGTCGTTGTCAAAGTGACAGCTGTCGTCAAAGTGACAGATGACGGTTACATGAAACATGAAATTACTATTTCATTTCACTCTAGCCATAAGTTCTATGTCCAGTTGCTTTAGTTGATCCCAAAATTGGTATTATCTGGTTAAAATGTGAAAAAACAATTGAGAATCGAGAAAGTGATTTATTTTTGATTTCTTTCATGCTTATCTTTTTGTCTTGTTCATGGAACTGGACATATGGTAATTTCTATTGCTGAGTTTGTATTTGATTTATTTCTTCATACATTTTATTTCAGATATAATTTCGAAGATGATCCACATATAGTTTACTTTTTATTTCTCCGGCCAATATATAATATGGGAAGTATTGTGATCGTGTTTCTTTTGATAGTTCGAGATTTTGATGAATCCTCACGTTTTGGACTCTACTGAACCAAAAAAGCTCAATTTAGAGAATAGTCGGTCGATCTGTTTGTCGGTCTGTTTGAAAACACGATAACTTTAGAATGCGTAAGAATTTCTGACTGAATGCTCAAAACTGATACCAAACTAGACATCATTTGAATAACTTCTGGAAAATAATTGACAATCGTTTAAATATAATTTTTGACACTCTTACTGGAATTATTTCTGCAGGAGCTATAATTCGATACCAAACACGATGGAACCAAATTACTTATTCAGGAACAACAATTGATGAACGTTTGTATGGGATGTCCAAATATATATGAAAATAATTTTAAATTCACATTTTGATACTAATTATTTCTTTGATTTAGAAAAATAGAACAAATTTTATGATGAAGCAAATTTTAATATTGACAAATGGGCCACTGTTAATTTTGAAAAGTGTTTTGGGTAAATGCTACGCCAAATTATTCAGGGATCAAATTGATTTTTTTTCACATTTCATGATAAATACCACTGTCCATAAAACCATCGCATCAATAAAGTTTTGGTACTATTGGTTGAAAGAAGCTCATTTGCGAACTCAAACCTGTGGGGGAACTACAACGACTTGACATTGACATTGACTTGATTTTTACTGTCAATGTGTCACACAAATTGAACATGTTTTCAATTAAAATTTGTAATAGGGACATGATAGGGAGTAGGTCTGGTTATCCTTCTATTAAAATAAGATCTATGATAAATATTAACTGGACACATGTCCAATTTGCAAGGCAAATTGACAGTAGAAATCAAGTCAATGTCAATGTCAAGTCGCTGTAGTTCCAGCTCTGGCTTTTTGATAAAAAGATTGAATATAAAATTTTAGTCAGAAATTCTTACGCATTCTAGAGTTATCGTGTTTTCAGACAGATCGACCGACTATTCTCTAAATTATGTTTTTTTGGTTTAGTAAGGGTCCAAAACATGAGGATTCATCAAAATCTCGAAGTGTCAAGAAAATACAATCACAATACTTTCCATTATATATTGACCGGGAAAATTAAAAGTACTATGAGTGGATCATCTTCGAAATGATATCTGAAATAAAATGTTTGAAGGAATAAATCAAATACAAACTGAGTAGTAAAAATTACCATATGTCTGGTTCCATGAACAAGACAAAATCATGAATATATTATACTTTTCGTTGAAATATATCAGAGTAATTATTTAATATTTAGTATCTAATAATAATATATTCTGCAACAAGTTTGTAATGTGAGACGAAGGCGATGACTACGGTTCGCGAGTGTGGGATATGCTATTCAAAATTTTTTGTAGACTATACTTTCTCTAACAAGATTTTTGAAACTCAGCAATATCTCTGAAGAAACTTTCAAAATTATAAAAAGTCAAACGCAAAGCTAGAAATGAATACCTGGATTGTCAGAAAGTAACCATGGTAACCAAATTGACAGCTCATGATTCGTCGAAAATGATGATTAAATGATTCAAAACGGCAAACGGAATAATTCTAAACGACATATTGAAATGTCATTTGTCTCAACATGATTTTTGCTTGACTGTACAAAGTACAAGGAAGTATTGTGAAACCGACAAAATTCAAATATCCAGATTCTGATGGATATATCCGTTTTGAGCATTTTGACTCAATTTTGACTATTTTTGGCTTGATGTCGGTACGTATGTATGTGCGTAACTCGCAAATCTCAAAACCCTGCTGAAATTCCGTATTCTTGCGCATTATGGTTGCAATCATTTGTACCGGAAGTGCACTTTACTTGAAACTTTTCTTGAATTTTCCGCATAGATCCGGAATGATTAGCCGTAGGATACTGGAATTCTGTATTTGAAATTGCTGTACAATCGCAATAGATATCTTCTAGCTTAGCCGGAAGTGCACTTTATATAATAGAATTTTCGAATTTTCCTCATAAATTCAAAGCAATCAATTGTAGATTACTGAAATTTTGTATTGAGCACTTCTGTAACATTTAGTTATGCACCTCGCATCATGATTGCAATCATCTGTACCGGAAATGCACTTTACTCCATATTTTTTAAAAAATTTCCTCATAAATATGGAACAATTGAACATAAAATGTTGAAATTTATCATTTAAGACGATAGTACCGTTTAAGTACTCATATCCTATTTTCATTGAGATCAACTGAGCCGGAAGTGCACTTTACTTGAGAGTCTGATAGGCTGTAGAGTATAGATTATTGAAATTTGGTATTTCAGTCTGATGTAGCACCTGAATAATTGCCTACTATTTTTATAACAATAGACTGAATCGGAAGTGCACTTCAGTGTAAATTTATTTGGTTTACTTTAAACGTAGCTTGATTTCCATAGTGATGATTGTTAGAACAATTGTTACTGAGATAATTAAACTCCGCTTAAGTTAAACCGAGGACTGAAATATCGGCTCAATGGGTCGGTAGTTCAGTCTTGGGTTTATCTTAAGCAAAACTTAATCACCTTAGTAATAATTGTTCTAACAATCATCACTCCGGAAACTAAGCTATGTTTAAGATAAACCGAGGACTGGAATACTTGCCCTAATAGCCAGTTGCACCACCGTCACTTAACTTTGAGGGAGGAATAATAACCATTGTAACAATTGTCAATACAATAGTTGCCATAGATATTAAACTCTACTTGAAGTTAAGTGACGGTGGTGCAACTGGGCATAAGAGTCATATGATATAGATGTATTTTAGTTTCATTGAAGCACTGATTCTACGGAGTAATTGTCAAAAAACACACAATCTAGAAAGAAGAAGAATATTGAATCCTATTCTACTTTTTAAAGAAAAAAAATGAGTTTTTAAGTGATTTTAAATCATTTATTGCTATGCAATATAAGGTTGTTATTGATTAGTTAAATTTTACTGATTGTAGACGTGAATTCTTTTATTTTTTGAGTCAAACATAAAGGATACGAAAAGTATTATTTGAATTTGAGTAGTTTTTATCATTTTCAAGGTAATAGAAAATTATTCACAAATTCTAATGCATTTAATCAGCTTATATATCAAAAAACTTCCTGATAGCATAACTTGATTCTCTTATTAATCGATAATCTGCACATTCAGTTCATACCGCTTCTGTCTATCTTCAACTGAACTGGCAGTCATGATACATGATATCCAAGACTAGAAACAGGCAACACTGTCGGACGTCGCATGTGATGCAATTAGTGCATAAAATGAAACTTGCAGTATATAGGAGGACGTTGGATAACTTCTTTGTGAAAGGAAGCTGAACAGATATTAAGATGAAAGTTGTTATTGGAATGAGCTAGTGTATAGAAGTGATAGCTGAATTCTACGTCACGAAAAACCGTATATACACGAACAAAAATTTCAATATACGCAGTAGATCTGGTGGACGCCCGATGCTTTGATTATGAAAGGACGCACGATAGATAGCGTGATGTATATATATATATATATATATATATATATATATATATATATATATATATATATATATATACATCACGCTATCTATCGTGCGTCCTTTCATAATCAAAGCATCGGGCGTCCACCAGATCTACTGCGTATATTGAAATTTTTGTTCGTGTATATACGGTTTTTCGTGACGTAGAATTCAGCTATCACTTTTATACACTAGCTCATTCCAATCACAACATTCATTTTAATATCTGTTCAGCTCCCTTTTACAAAGAAGTTATCCAACGTCCTCCTATATACTGCAAGTTTCATTTCATGCACTAATTGCATCACATGCGACGTCCGACAGTGTTGCCTGTTTCTAGTCTTGGATATCATGTATCATGACTGCCAGTTTAGTTGAAGATAGACAGAAGCGGTATGAACTGAATGTGCAGGTTATCGATAAATAAGAGAATCAAGTTATGCTACCAGGAAGTTTTTTGATATATAAGCTGACTGAATTCATATGAATCTGGAAATAATTTTCTATTACCTTAAAAATGATAAAACTTTTCGTATCTTTTATGCTTGACTCAATAAATAATAGAATTAACATCTACAATGAGTAAAATCCAACTAATCAATAACAACCCAAAATTGCATAGCAATGAATGATTTAAAATCACTTATAATTTTTTTTTTTTTTTGTAGAAAGTAAAATGAAATTCAATAATCTTCTTCTTTTTAGACTGTGTGTTTTTTGGCAATTACTCTGTGGAATCAGTGCTACAATGAAACTATAATACATCTTTATCATATGACTCTTATGCCCAGTTGCACCACCGTCACATAACTATAAGTAGAGTTTAATATCTACGGCAACTATTGTATTGACAATTGTTACTATGGTTACTATTCCTCCCTCAGAGTTAAGTGACGGTGGTGCAACTGGCCATTAGGGCAAGTATTTCAGTTCTCGGTTTATCTTAAACATAGCTTAGTTTCCGGAGTGATGATTGTTAGAACAATTATTACTAAGGTGATTAAGCTTTGCTTAAGATAAACCCTAGACTGAAATACAGACCCTTAGAGCCGATATTTCAGTCCTTGGTTTAACTTAAGCGGAGCTTAATTATCTCAGTAACAATTGTTCTAACAATCATCACTATGGAAATAAAGCTACGTTTAAAGTAAACCATGGACTGAAATACTGGACTAAACTAATTTTTGAACCCGACTGTGTAATTATGAGAGATTCTTTCTTATATGTGACAATTCTTTTCTATAACACTGTTTTGGAGTTTGTTCATTCTATAATAAGAAATCTGACATGGACATTACGTGACTTACTTGTATATCATTGGATATATGATCAAACACAAAATCTCATCGTATCACGGCTAATCGTTTTGGATTTATCCAGAAGAATTAAGAAATCTGTCAAGTAAAATGCGCTTTTAGCATAGTCGGTTGCTATGAAAACAATATATCATCATCCTTATGCTACAATATTAATGAATACTGATTTCCAAGATTCTACGGCTAACAGTTCTGAATTTATGCGCAAAATTGAAAAATTAATTTCCACTGAAGTGCACTTCTGGTTCAGTCTATTGTTATGAGAATAGTAGACAATCATTCATGTGCTACATCAGACTGAAATACCAAATTTCAATACTGTATACTCTACAGCCTATCAGACTTCCAAGTAAAGTGCACTTCTGGTTCAGTCGATCTCAATGAAAATAGGATATGAGTACTTGAACGATACTATCGTCTTAAATACTGAATTTTAACATTTTATGTTCAATTGTTCCATATTTGTGCGGAAAATTAGAAAAAAATATGGAGTAAAGTGTATTTCCGGTACAGATGATTGCAATCATGATGCAAGGTGCATAACTAAATGTTACAGAAGTGCTTAATACAAAATTCCAGTATTCTACAATTAATTGTTTTGAATTTATGAGGAAAATCGTATCGTACAGCAATTTCAAATACTGAATTTCGGTATCCTACGGCTAATCATTCCGGATTTATGCGGAAAATTCAAGAAAAGTTTCAAGTAAAGGGCACTTCCGGTATAGATGATTGCAACCATGATGCGCAAGACCCTATACCAATCTTGAATACATAATTTCAGCAGGGTTTTGAGATTGGCGAGTTACGCACATACATTCGTACCGACATCAAGCCAAAAATAGTCAAAATTGAGTCAGAAATGCTTAAAACGGATATATCCATCAGAATCTGGATATTTGAATCTTCTTGGTTTCACAATACTTCCTTGTACTTTGTACAAAATTATGTTGGGACAGATGACATTTCAATATGTCGTTTAGAATAATTCCGTTTGCCGTTTTGAATCATTTAATCATCATTTTCGACGAATCATAACCTGTCAATTTGGTTACCATGATTACTTCTTGACAATTCAGGTATCCATTTCTAGCTTTGCGTTTGACTTTTTATGATTTTGAAAGTATCCTCTGAGATATTGCAGAGTTTCAAAATTCTTGTTATAGAAAGTATAGTCTACAAAAAATTTGGAATATTCCACACTCGCGAACCGTAGTCATCGCCTTCGTCTCACATTACAAACTTGTTGCAGAATATATCATTATTATATACTGAGTATTTATATAAATACTACCAATGTATTCCAACGAGAAGTATAATATATTTATGTTTTTGTCTTGTTGATTGAACTACATATAGGGTAATTTTTACTACTCAGTTTGTAATTGATTTAATCCTTCAAACATTTTATTTCAGATATTATTTCGAAGATGATCCACTTATAGTACTTTTCATTTTCCCGGCCTATATATAATATGGGAAGTATTGTAATTGTGTTTCTTTGACAGTTCGAGATTTTGATAAAACTTTACGTTTTGGACCCTTACTAAACCAAAAAAACATAATTTAACGAATAGTCGGTCGATCTGTCTGAAAACACGATAACTTTAGAATGCGTAAGAATTTCTGACTAAAATTTTATATTCAGTCTTTTTAATGAAAGGCCAGGTTTGAGTTCGTAAATGAGCTTCTTTCAACCAGTGGTACCAAAACTTAATTGATGCGTTTATTTTATGGACAGTGGTATTTATCATGAAATGTGAAAAAAATCAAATTGATCCCTGAATAATTTGGCGTAGCACTTATCCAAAGCAGCATTCTTCAAAACTAATAGTGGCTTATTTGTTGATATTAAAATTTGCTTCAATATAAAATTCGCTATATTTTTCTGAAGCAAAGAAATAATTAGAATCAAAATGTGAAATTAGAATTATTTTCTTATATATTTGGACATCCCATACAAACGTTCGTCAATTGTTGTTCCAAAATAAGTCATTTGGTCTTACCGTGTTTGGTATCGAATTGTAGCACCTGCGGAAATAATCCCAGTAAGAGTGTCAAAAATAATTTTTAAATGATTGTCAATTATTTTCCAAAAGTTATTCAAATGATGTCTAGTTTGGTATCAGTTTTGGGCTTCCAGTCAGAAATTCTTACGCATTCTAAAGTTATCGTGTTTTCGGACAGACCGGCAGACAGATCAACCGACTATTCTTTAAATTAAGGTTTTTTGGTTCAGTAAGGTCCAAAACGTGAGGATTCATCAGAATCTCGAACTGTCAAAAGAACCACGATCACAATACTTTCCATATTATCTATAGGCCGGAGGAATAAAAAGTAAACTATATGTGGATCATCTTCGAAATTATATCTGAAATAAAAAGTATGAAGGAATTAATCAAACACAAACTGAGCAATAGGAATTACCATATATCCAGTTCCATGAACAAGACAAAAAGATAAGCCTGAAAGAAATCCAAAGTAAATAAATTTCTCGAATATTGATTGTTTTTTCACATTTTAACCAGATAATACCAATTTTAGGATCAACTAAAGCAACTGGACATAGACCATATGGCTAGAGTGAAATGAAATAGTAATTTCATGTTTCATGTAACCGTCATCTGTCACTTTGACGACAGCTGTCACTTTGACAACGACAGCTGTCACTTTGAAATATGCATTCAATTGATACGATACTCTGAATTCATGATATAGCTGCGAAACTAGCCATCTGATTTATGGTCGGGGAAGTACTGTGTGGCCACAGCAGATATTTCATGAATTACATTGTATAGTTTTACAAAATGAAAATCTTGACAAACGTGATCAATTCATTTCAAACCAATAATATTTGAAATCTCTTTTCTCTAAATATGATTTTTTACTATCAATATTATATTAATTCGCTTGATCATATTTTCAAACTCCCAACGTACATGATTCTATAATATACATTTCAAATATTTACTTTTTCATAAGTGACTCACACAACTACGAAAACAAATACGCTGAAAACAAATCATGTATTTATAATAATAAGCATATTATATTGATTTTGGGTTTGAAAATTATGTTTTGTTCTATCTTGAAACTCTATTCATTCGTTTATCATTTACACCTGAATTAAATTCATACATTTGATTACTTATAATGTTTCAATTATAGGAGTTTCGCTGCACAAAATTATATTCTGGTATTGCAAGTTGAAAACATTGTTGCCACTTCTTCGGAGTTCGGGTTGTTGAAGCAATGAAAGTTGAGTATACAGTTTTAATATACACTTAATTTTAATAGCGAACCTAGCGGAATTATGTCGAACTAAGCTCTCTGGATAACTTTCATAATGAAGTCTTCGAACGTCCATCCAAATTTTTATTTTGCACTCTTACTCTTGAACTATCATTTTTCTTCATATAGGCACACGTAGAAATGTTTTTATGCTAACTTATCTAAACTTTATCTAAAAACCATTGAGTTTCGATAATTGTACCAAGAGTTATCAGAGTTTTAAGGGTTTGTCATCCGACGTCCATATACGAGACGCACAATAACACCCGGACGTTCGATGTAATGTAAAACGCCAATACATGGACGCAGGGTTGATAGCGGGATGTATATATATACACTAATTGTCCAATATGCCAGTTAAAAACAGTCCAAGAGCTCTTATAGGACTACGATACAAACTACCATGCTGGCAAAAATACAGACACGATTCACTCCCAGTAAAAATACACTCTCTAAAAATTGGATCAAGTCATAAGCGCAATAGTTATATACATATACCATTCAAACAAATCCAATTTGAATCTTCCGTCTGCATACATTTGATAAAAATATTTGATGCACGACTAACAGTTGATGTTAGCCAAGTATGATTCTGTGCTGATGTAAGATTGGATCGCATTTCTGCCTATCAGAGATCTCTAATCGGAGTCCTATAAGAGCCTTGAGCAGGTCTCAACTGAAATAGACTGTATTCTGATGAGAACAACATAATTCTAATGGTCATTTTGATTAAGAACTGTCTAAATATTGTTTTGGGACTACGATTCAAGCGTTCTGATTGATTTATATTTGAACTAATTTCACAATAGCACAATAATACCACTTAGTTTGTCAGTTGCTAATCATTTATCATGAACAGATTGGTTTAAAGATTAAAATTTGTATCCATTCAGGTAATATGTGAGTATACTCCTTGCTTTTATTTCTTGGATTTAATCACATCAAAGTTGTTGTGAACTCTGAATTCATTGTGAGTGAATCATGTTCGCGTCTCAGTCATTCAGAAGACTTGAATCTTGATGCCGTGGGAGCTCTTGGACTGTTCTTGAAAAACATGAACTATAGGCGGAAGTGCTATTGATAACTTCTAACAATTATTCATTGGACTTGATACATTTTCTGCAACGTACTATTTCATACATTGTTACCTATTATACAGAATGATACAATCTTTTAGAATCTATTATTGTCTCATTTTCAATTTGAAACAGTTTTTCTGCCATGGCATTTTGATATCTGTGAATATATAAAATTTTATTCTTCTAAAGACGATGTTTTTGCAATTTTTGGCCTTTTTATTCAAGCCGAAATGAAATATTTCTTGAAGAATGTCAATCCAATGTTTGTAAATTCAATTCATCAAAAAGTGACAACAGATACTTTTCTTGACAACGTTAATGATCATGGAATCCTGCAGCATCTGCTTTTCTTACCGCATGTTCATAATT
Source organism: Dromius quadrimaculatus (assembly GCA_963989225.1). Lineage (NCBI taxonomy): Eukaryota > Metazoa > Arthropoda > Insecta > Coleoptera > Carabidae > Dromius > Dromius quadrimaculatus. The sequence continues at coordinate 27,471,453 of OZ022326.1, read as the reverse complement.
TTTGCTTCAGGATCTCTACCGCAGGTGAACAATTCCTCAAGAACCACGTTAACAAAACATAAGTCATCCTTAACACAATAATCATTGTATAAGCTATAAAATCTTCCATAGAAAATAATGCAAACGGGAAATAACTTACGCTCTAATACATCAACAAAACTTTTATTCACATGGAAAACTTCAATAAAATTAGCTTCCGATAATCTCACTTCTAGACTACGTATACCTTTGCAGCAGTCGATTTGCAATGGACGACTGACGCATCCGCACAAACAGTCCAGAAGCATGGGCCTTTATAATGACTGAATCTCCGAGTCTAATAATAATCAGTACCCTGATCTCAAATTCCGATTCACAATGATTGTATTTCAATATTTTGATGTATATCTAGTCTACATCTATTGGAATGGAGATGAACTATTATTCTGGCTTCATTCGATTAATCAACAATAGATTATTGCTCAGTCAAAAAACGTTTTCTAAATCCAATATCTTATCATATTTGTAGTGTGTGGATACAAAGATATATGTTTATGTACAAATTGAGGCAAATAATATTTGAAAATCCATAATAGTCCAGTCAAAATAGACATTCACCCTTGCATAAATTCCCAAGAAGCTGAAAATTGGCATGAACGTTAGGGATACCATTATGATGAAGTTGTGGTGAGTCTCCATTAATCCTATGTGTGCAGAAAATTTTATGCGAGGTCAAAGTTCGTAGTAATGGGTTTTTCGGATTTTGCAACGAAATTATCAGTTTTATGATAGGAATAGCTCAGACAAAAATTATAGATCTTCCAATTCTCTACAAAAAGGGTGCTCACACTTTCTTCTCAAGGTTCACCATTTCTGAGAGAATGCCATTCTAAAGCTATATTCTTCATGACATGCACACGTTTCCACGCCACCTATGAGGTAGTGTACTTGGCGCGTATTTCTCGTCGTGGCTCTTCCGGTGGTCCTATTCCTCGGTTTTCATATTGAAGTTCAATACAATATAAGGTCTTGTTATTCAACTGCTTCTTGTTATTCTTCATCTTCCTGAGTTGACATAAATTGTTCCAACGGCGATACATCAGTTGATTCGTCGTTGATGTAAGGATCATCTTTTGTTAGAGACTCTGTAATTGAACACGACTGGTCTTCACAACTGGTGCATGCTGGTGAACAAAGTTAGCCTATTTTTTTGAAGTTGCATTTCGAATTACATCCCATTTTGCAGTTGAAAAAAATAGTATTGGAGAGCTTTTCTGGTGCAGGTAGAAGTAGAATGTGGATTGGTTGCAATACATCATCAATAAGCTCCCATCCCCATTCTTCTGGGTTCAGCTGATTACCAAGCCATCCATGAACTCGATGAAAATGTTGATGAGCAGAAGCCAAGGTTAGAGGAAGACAGCCCAATTGAACACCGTTTTTATTGCGTGTATGTTTTGCAAAAGATACGTAGCGTAATTTATCCTTGCAAATAATTTAAAGTAAGTAACAGACGGGCAAATGTACATAGGCAGCGTAATCATGCATATTATTGAAAATATAACTTTAGAATGGCTTTTTCTCAGAAATGGCAAATTTTGGTAAAAAAAGTGTTAGTCATATTTTTGTAGAGAATTGGAAGATCTATAATTTTTGTCCAAGCTATTTCTATCACAAAACTGACAATTTCGTCAAAAACTTGAAAAACCCATTTCTAAGAGCTTTGACCTCGAATAAAATTTTTTGCACACATGGGATCGATAGGGACTTCTCACAACTTCATCATAATGGTATTCCTAACGTTCATGCCAATTTTCAGCTTCCTGGGAGGCGTATGCGTATTTTTTGGGCTATCTTGACCGGACTATAAACAGTCGGATAGAATTAGCATATCTTAGAGGTGAGTAATTTCTCTTATTCATTTGTTAGTTCATAACATGACAGATAACATATCCCATTTGTAATTTTTTGCCATTTTTCCGAAAACTCATAGCTTGTATTGTATTTGTTGTTTAGACTTCAAATTCTGACAGAATGTGGGTAAAGAATGATTCTTACACATGCATCAAATTTTCAGAAGATCAACAGTGAACTTTTGAAGATATGTTGAAAAAACTAGAAGAAGGCTCTTCCGGAAAACGGCCATTGAGAAGATGTTAGCTAACGTACTCTAATTTTACAAAAAGCTTTTATTTTTTCAAGAAATACTCTACAATACATCCGAACGGCGTTCTTTTTGAGCGATAAGAGTATGAAGAAAAATTGATTGCAAAAAGCCGCACTTCTGCGATAACGATTTTTGGAGTATCAACAATTATAGAAAAGGCTTCATGAGTCGTTATTGTGTTGGCGTACATTGACCATTTAAACAACATTTTCAATAGTCAGAATGTGTGTAGTCGGTCCACGCGAATTGGAAATGGCCCCCTGAGCGTAGCGGCATCCCTTCCTCATACATAAAAAATTGTCTCGCGATTCCTATCAACTTAAAAACATGGACGGCGATGTTCTACGAGGCACTAGGAACACCAAGCATTTGAAGGCAAATCCTGCAAATAGAGATGTGACCTAGACCCTAATAGACTATTCATTATCTGACTGTTTCCGTTGACAATTTCGCCATTCCTAATTACTCGATTACGACTTGATTTTAAATTTTCTTTTTTTTCTGGATAAGCTGTAGGAATATTTGTCTTCTAAGAAATTTTCTGTTATAGAAAATTTCTTCAGTGGGTAAGGGTGGAATTGTTACAAAATAAATCGTAATCTACGATTAAACTTGGAAGGAGGAAAAAATAATATCAAACATATATTTTAGCTTACACTTTTAAAGCAAGTTATTGTTTACATTTTTTTTCTTGTTGACATGCCTCTGCTCAGCACAAAATTGGTAGTTCGCAATTTACGCTGCACGATTCAGTGGCGTGAGTGCCCGGTCTTGCGCTGCTTCTCAACTAAAGCATCGTTCACACTTACGAGCGAAATTTATTCATCACATTCATTTTGGCAGTGGTACTTTGTACTCAGTGATTATATTCTTCTTATTTTCATCCTAATCAGTTGCTTCCACAACTCCAATTTGAGTTGAGCTGATTCTCGTTATTATTATTTTTTTGTCTTCTCTTATTCGCTGTGATTTTGGCACGGCCACGTTAAAGTTAAGCTTCAGTGGCCGAATGTTGTTTAAAATAATTGTCGCTAGAGGATCATTCTCTGTCTCTCCTTGATTCTTACAATCTTGCATGTCTCGTTCTCACTTCTTCAATTATCGCGCTAATTGCGAATTGACCGTTGGTCTTCCTTTTTTGGTTTGGGACTTGTTCGATAAAGTTTGAAGTGACCAGGTGGAAAAAAAAAAAGAAAGAAATCAGTTGAGTGAGTTTAGGGTTTATATCTCTGAGAATTTCAGAAATTCAATTATCGTTTATCGGTTCGTCTGGTGATGAACATTTTCGCCTCTGGTTGAGGGATTTTAGGCAAATAAACCTTGATATTGGAGGACATAGTTTTCCACGGGCTGTTCCCGGATTAATTAACTCTTCAACACATTTTCTTCACCATTCTATCAAGCCGCACAATATCTAAGGCTTTTCCGTTTGGGGTTTTCCCTTTAAGTTTGATAACTGGTAGACAGCACTGGACTATCGACCAGCGTGAATAAGCGAGGTCATTGAACCGAAGCTTGAGATTCGGCAACCGCGGAGACCAGATCGTCAATTGGCCATTGTTTTCTACAATTTATTTATTCCTTATTTTTTTTTGGTTGTTAAACTTACAAGAATATTATTCAGTAGCGCACCACTGAGAGTCGCAAGATACATTTATATAACTATCTACCATTTTATTACTCGTTATTGTTAGCTCGTGCGAGAGTTCGATTAATTCTTGACATATACACGTTATTTTTTTTTTGTATATTTTCAACGTCCGTTAGGGCATGTCAGGCATTGTTGTAGTTGCTAGGGCTCAAAGTACTACCTTCAAACGCATATATTTCGTAGTAGCCGTGTTCGTGCCGGTATCGGTGGTCGACCAACGTTTCCGCGCACTCTACGTCGCTAACATTACTAGATTGTTATATATATATTTTTTTCTTTCTTGTGTTTAAGTCCTTGTTTCTATAGGTGCAGGTCAGTCCTCGCGCACGCTTCATTCGGGGTTTGAATATAGGTATTTGTTTTTTTTTATATATATATATATATATATATATATATATATATATATATATATATATATATATATATATATATATATATATTTTTCTTTGACGGAACACTCGCTCGAGTATTTTAAATATTTTTTTCTGAGATATCAGAATTAGGCGAAACATGATGAATTTCCTGTATGTTCTTTTTTTTCTCCTACTGAATATAATCAATTATTTTTCTTTCTTATCGGAGACTATTTATTGATACTGTGTGTGCCGCCTTCCCGGGAGTTTGTTGACCTACTTAAGGTTGAATGTCGTATTGGTCAACTGGCGCCCAAATTCCGTACTGAATCAGAGCTAGACTCGTACCTTATATACCCATCCTTATCTCCACTATTCTAGCCGGCGTTTAACCGGACCTTGCCCGGGATCGTCTAAGAGAGGCGTAGCAAAGGAAAACTGAAAACTATGAGCATAACAAAATAAAGAAAGCCAAAGTTGCTGGAGAGGCTCATAAGAACCATGTCGGAAAAAATGTAGAACCAAGGAAAACGGGACCTCTTTGTAGGTTAGTCTATTTTTATTCTTCTCTGTTTTTGAAATTTGTGTAAGTTTTTCGGGATGTCTTATAACTCAAATTACTGACTCAAGATAATGTTCATCGTTTATTGCAGATGTAATTTAAAATGTATGAAGGGTATATCCGAAGATGTTATGCAAAGTACAATACATTTTATTAACAATTTTGACAGTAAAAATGCTCAGGATACATACTTGCAAGCATTGATTGAAAAAAAGGAAATTCAGAGGAAACGGCCCTGATCTGAGGAACCAAAAAAGAGGGAATTCACCTTTAAATATCACATTAAGGTGAAAGGAGCTCAAAAAAAAGTGTGCAAAAAAGCATTTTGCAGCATTCATGGAATTTCCGAAAAACAAGTTAGACGTTTATGTGATTTATTAAAAACGAATGAACAGCCCACAGATCGCAGAGGTACATCAGAGGGATCACGCATCAATGCAATACCCAAAAGAGGTCACTCGTTCTTGCCAAATGATAGGATGTTTGGGACAGCAAAGAGACATATCCGAAAAAATGATAGGATATACACGCCAGCAGAGTATAAAAAGCTGATACTGGAAGCTAATGAAAATTTTGAAATTAAGAGGCCGGAAACTGAAGAAATTATAGACATTAAGAAATGGTGGCCAAAACATTATAAAAAACTGGTATTGTCTATAGATTCCTATGGCAAACGAGTTCCCAAGGACAAAAAAATAACTTTTGCTATTTCCAAAGGGTCACATTTTATATTTCTCAAATCTACACCAGGTCTTGTAACCACACGTCAATCAATAGATTGTTTAGTCAGTCACGACTTTCAGCTCTTACAGAAGATGGGCACCAAGCCACCCTTACCAACCAGTAGCATGCCTGCATATGCAAGTAAAGCGCCAATAAACGAAAAGAAAATGGCAGATTTGAAAAAATTGGAGAAATTTATTCCAGCTGTATACCAAGATTTCTACACAGAAATTTTTGCATGGCCAACAACTTCGATAAATAATGAATACCAAGAACATAATGATGACAACCAATAGTACATTCAAAAATCTTTGGATTCGTATGTTATTCAGGTGGTCATTTCGAAAAAGACATGAGTCCAAAAGTCTCAATCTCAAATTTCTGTATGATCAATATTTTTTTTTTTTAATAAATAGTGTCAAAATCATTCTGTGTCCTCTATTCAATACATTCTATCTCCAGTTTCAGCAGCCCTATAAATATTTTTAGCATAAAAACTATTTTTGTTGCTCCTGAAAAGTTTCAATTTATTGACTTAAGCCCTTTTCGAAATGACGGGTTCAATTACCCAAAATAACGTACAATACTTTATAATAGAGCACGGAAGGCAACCCTACCTACGAGCGTACCCACTATGATAGAAATACAACACACTATGCTTTCTGTTCACACACTTCAATTCAAACATTCAGTAGTTCTAGCTTAACAAAGTGAGCCAAGCACAAAAGTCGACAAACAGATGTTCTATTTCTACAGGTTTATACATTTGATCATTTAGATCAGGAGTCAGCAACTTTGCAACTTTTTGTGCGGGCTGCCAAAGCACAAAGTTTCGAACCTATATAGTATGAAGATTATCTAAATAATCTTACAATACATTTGTGAGATTGCAGAGTTAATTTTGACTTTTGGGAACAGTTGTAACATTGACTACCGATCTATATTCTGAGTGCATTTTATTTCTTGTCAATATCCATACCTTGCGAAACCATGAATAATTCCGCCCACATCAAAACAACTGGTGAAAGACAGAATAGAACAGGTACTGGTCTAGGTTGTGATCAACACTAATACTATGTTCTATTCTGTACAAGGATGAAGTATCATCAAATCCTATATACGCCCCCAAAACTAACTATTAATATTCACATAGTGAGCCTCAGTCAAAAGATGCGTGCGAAACTCGTATACCTGGCGGCAATTTTCAATCGAATTGAGATTTTCACGGTATATCATCACACTGAAAGCTTTGTGACAAAGTTTTCTGGTCGTGAATTCAGCAAATAGTTCCTGAAAGGCATCATTATGTTGTATATCTGTGAAAAAGTCCATTTGATTCTAGGTAGACTCAAAGAATCAAGTATTATATTCAGAGAAGCTTCAGCAATTCACGAAACAATTTAATATTTTCCTTAGTATGTTTTAAATGACGTTTAATGAGCTCTACTTGCTCACGTTATGATTCAAATGGATTGAATATATATTTTTCTATGACCATCAATTCACCTTACTCATAAATTTGCAAAACTTCCACTGTTTTTTGAGATAATGGAACAGCTACTAGACAAAAATTCCATGAATATGAATACAATGTTCTATTCTATACACGGATTAGATATCATCAAATCCCTTATACTTTTTCTCAAAGCTCACAATAAATATTCACATAGTGAGCCTTATTTACAAAAAGCGCGCGAAATTCGAGTATCTGGGAGCAATTCACTATAAGATAATGATTTTCACGGTATGTCATACTAAAAGATCTGTGACAAGACGTGAGTTCATGAAATAGTTGCCAGAAGTCATTACAATTTCGTATTTGTCACTTCCACCGAAGACATTCATCTCTGTCCACATAAGATTTTTCAATTATTTATTCCGACATTTTCCGCTCCAAATGATTATACTCATACGTTTTTTCCATGAGTTCTCTTCAGGACTAGTTGATCGAATTGCAAAATACCCGTAGATAATGAATTCAAATGAAAAAACTAATTATGAGAATCGGTTCAGATTTGCAGGTGATATGCGGATAATACAGGAAAACTCATTTACCATAAACATTTGCTGTGCCGTTGGATTAACATATTTGTGAGCAAATTTCATTATTCATATCATATTCCATATGCTTTCCTATCTATCAAAATAGTTATGCAAAATGTAGCCTAGTATTACATTGATTTTTAATATTCACAATGTGTCACAATAAGCGCGCCGCGTCGGTCAGCTGGAAGTCAAACCCATTTGTGGAATCCGGATACTCCTCTCCGTACTTCACCTGTTCTTCTAGTGATGTATCGGCCGCCGCTTTCTCACTCTACGTGTGTGGTCTTCTGTTCTGTCATTTTTATTTATGATCTATCAGCTATACTCTATCTATCTATCAGAAATGATCAAGACAAAGAATCTTGTTGAAAAAATTGTGAATACTCATTTAGAGCTGGATTTATTAGAACGAATATAGCTAATACAAATTGATCGAGATACATTTCCAATATCTGGATGCACTTAAGTATGATTAAAGAAACACTTCTCCTGAAAAATGCGATAATATGTTACAAGAAAACAATTAAACATACAAAGAAGCTCCATGAGAATAGAAATAATGGATCCATGGTTTGATTTATGTAAATAAAAATAGCTTAAACGTATTGATTGAGGAATATTGTACATATTTGAACGAATTTGAGCCCTGTTGAAGGCATACATTTTGTCCAAAACAAAATAATAAGCTTAAAGACAACGTCCAAAATACGTGGTAGCTCCAAGAAACAGTGATTACTTATTTATGACTTGATTTATTAGAACAAATATAGCTAATACAAATTGATCCAGATACATTCTCAATACCTTAATTCACTCAAGTATGATTCAAGGGACACTTTCTCAGAAAAATGCGATAATATGTTACAATTCAACAACCAAACATACATAGAAGCTCCATATGAATTGCAATCATGTATTTATGGTTCGATTGATGTGAATGAAAATAGCTAAAACGTATTGATCAAGGGATATTGTATATATTTGACTGAACTTGAGTTTCGTCGAATGCACACTTTTCGTTCAAAACAAGATAATAAGCTTGAAGATGACGTCCAAAATACGTGGTAGCTCCAAGAAATAGTAATTACTCATTTATGACTAGATATCATCACACTGGAAGCTCTGTGACAAAGTTTTCTGATCTTGAATTCATCAAATAGTTCCTGAAAAGCATTATTATGTTGTATATTCGTGAAAAAGTCTATTTAAATCTAGATAGACCCAAAGAATCAAGTATTATATTCAGAGAAGCTTCAACAGTTCACAAAACTATATAATATTTCCCTTAGTATGTTTTAAGTGACGTTCAATGAGTTCTACTTGCTCACGTAATGATTCAAATGGATTGAATAGATATTTTCCTATGATCATCAATTCACCTTACTCATAAATTTGCAAAACTTTCACTGTTTATCAAGATAATGGAACAGCTACCAGACAAAAATGCCATAAATATGAATACTTTGTTCTATTCTGTACACGGATTAGGTATCATCAAATCCCTTATACTCGCCCTCAAAGCTCACAATGAATATTCACATAGTGAGCCCTATTTGAAAAAAGCGCGCAAAATTCGAGTATCTGGGAGCAATTCACTATAAGATAATGATTCTCACGGTATATTATTATACTAAAAGATCTGTGACAAGACGTGAGTTCATAAAATAGTTGCCAGAAGTCAATACAATTTCGGATTTGTCACTTCCACCGAAGACATTCATCTCTGTCCACATAAGATTTTTAAACTATTTATTCCGACATTTTCCGCTCCAAATGATTATACCCATGCGTTTTTTCCATGAGTTCTCTTCAGGACTCGTTGACCGAATTGCAAAATACCCGTAGATAATGAATTCGTATGAAAAAACGAATGATGAGAATCGGTTCAGATTTGCAGGTGATATGCGGATAATACAGGAAAACTCATTTAACATAAACATTCGCTGTGCCGTTGGATTAACATATTTGTGAACAAAATTCATCATTCATATTATATTCTATATGCTTTCTTCCCATGAAAAAAATCTATCAGAATAACTACGCAAAATGTAGCCTAGTATAACATTGATTTTTATTATAAACAAAAAACAATGTGTCACAATAAGAGCGCCGCGTCGGTTAGCTGAAAGTCAAACCCATTAATGGAATCCGAATACTCCTCTCCGTACTTCACCTGTTCTCTTAGTAATGTATCAGCCGCCGCTTTCTTACTCTACGTGTGTGGTCTTCTGTTTTGTTATTTTTATTCATGATCTATCAGCTATACTCTATCCATCTATCAGAAATGATCAAGACAAGGAATCTCCTTCAAAAAATTGTGAATACTCATTTAGAGCTGGATTTATTAGAACGAATATAGCTAATACAAATTGATCGAGATACATTTCCAATATCTGAATGCACTAAAGTATGAATAAAGAAACACTTCTCCTGAAAAATGCGATAATATGTTACAAGAAAACAAGTAAACATACAAAGAAGCTCCATGAGAATAGAAATAATGGATCTATGGTTTGATTTATGTAAATAAAAATAGCTAAAACGTATTGATTGAGGAATATTGTACATATTTGAACGAATTTAAGCCCTGTTGAAGGCATACTTTTTGTTCAAAACAAGATAATAAGCTTAAAGACAACGTCCTAAATACGTGGTAGCTCCAAGAAATAGTAATTACTTATTTACGACTGGATTTATTAGAACGAATATAGCTAATAAAAATTGATCCAGATACATTCTCAATATCTTGATTCACTTAAATACGATTCAAGGGACACTTTCTTGAAAAAATGCGATAATATGTTACAAGTCAACAACCAAACATACATAGAAGTTCCATATGAATTGCAATCATGTATTTATGGTTTGATTGATGTAAATGAAAATGGCTGAAACGTATTGATCAAGGGATATTGTATATATTTAAGTGAACTTGAGTTTCGTCGAAGGCATACTCTTCGTTCAATATAAGATAATAAGCTTGAAGACAACGTCCAAAATACATGGTAGCTCCGAGAAATAGTAATTACTTATTTTCGGCTGGATTTATTACAACAAATATAGCTGATAGCAAATTGATTAGGATACATTCTCAATATATGAATGCATTCATTTATGATTAAAAAGACACTTCTTCCAGAAAATGCGATAATATGTTACAAGACAACGGTCAAGCATACGTAGAAGCTCCAAGAAATCTAAATCACTTATTGGTGGCTTGATTTATGTGAATAAAATAGCTAATACTTATGCATTGACTCAGGAATATCTTCCACATTTGACTGAACTTTAGTTCCGGTAAAGGCACACTTCCTGTTGAAAACACGATAATTTGTTATAAGACATCGTCCAAAATACGTGGAAGCCCAAAAAAACAGTAAACACTTGATCATTACTGGATTTATCTTAATGAATACAGCTAATACAAATTGATCAAGGTACATATTCAATATTTGACTGCACTTAGATATGTTTGAAGGCTCACTTTTCTTAAAAAAATCGTTAATATTCTCACAAATGTGAAATATTTGAACGCGCATTGACCAAATCGATGTTCAATTTTCGGACGTGATTGACAGCCTATGGTTACTAGATGTTTGGCAGTTGCCAGGCAACAACTGTTAGACATTCAAATGTAGGCCTATTGGCCATTGTTGGAGTTGGGTAAGAGGTAAGGAGTAAGTGATTCAGTAAGAGTAACAGAGCGCGATATTGTGATCATACGAAATTACAGAATAAATATTCGCTCTGTAATCTGTGTAAATAAATTATTCACAATTGAATTTGTGACAATATGTTACAAGACATTGTTCAAAGATAAATGAAAGCTCCAAGAAATTGTTATTACTCATCTATGGTTTAATTCATGTAGTGTTTCACATTAATCAAGAAATAATCTTGATCTTGTCTCGATACATCGTCCAAAATACGTGAAGGACTAAAAAACTAGTTGACATTTATTCATAGCTGGATTTATTAGAACAAATATAGCTAATCAAGATTGATCAAGGTACATTCTTGATATTTGACTGCACTTAGGTATCATTGAACACTCACTTTCCTCAAAAAAATCGATTATAAGTAACAAGACAATGCCCAAAGATACGTAGAAGCTGCAAGGAATTAGAATAACTTATTTATGGTTCAATTTATGTGGTGTTTCACAAGAATCAAGAAATAATCTTGATCTTGTCTTGAAATCAAGAGAAGATTGAGACAAGGAGTATTTTCTATTTCCCAAGACAAGACAAGAAAGTACTATCAAGGCTGAAGAAATCTTGATATGAAGAAATGCAGGACATTGTGAAGTGACCTTTGAAGTTTGACCGTGAAACAGAAATTTAGTGTTTCATCAAGGCAAGATTTCTTGTCTTGATGACCATTTCTTGTCTTGTCTTGATTCTCAAGACAAGAAAATAAAAATTTCTTTTCTTGCTTATTTCTTGACGACGCATTACTTGTCTTGTTTCAAGAATTCTTCATATTTCTTGATCTTGATTTTTAGGGGGAGTCCCCTTTTTCGATTGTTTTATCCAATCCAGGATCCAATCTGAACACTCAGTTTAGCGTTAGTGTCTACTCTTTATCCTCCCTGCCAGTTATGTTATGAATCGATTTTAGCAACGTTTTCCAAGATAGTCACCAATAGAAATGAATGAAAAGTTTGTTATTGTCATGTTTCAATCAGTATTTGCAATTATTATTGTTATATGATATAGCAATGTTGCTGAGAATCAACAATTTTCTTAGAGTATTAGGGATTCTACCAATACATTTCTCTTCTACATAAACGATTCAATCACCGGAAACTGACGACTTATGCTTATATGTATCAAATATTTGTTTCGAAAATCTTAGTCACCGATACTTTCCATTCCCCCCAATAGTTTTAAATCTGTAAATGAGCTTCTTCAACTAGAAAATCTAGAAAAAGACTTTTCATTTCCAAGAATACTTATATTGTGAGCCGCCATCTGTCACCATAACAACAACAGCTGTCATTTAGACAATGACAACCGTCACATCGACAATGACAGCTGTGAACGGGAAGCAACACAAGGCAATAAATAGAAAGTTTCCAATGTTTGAAAAGATATGTGTAATTATGTCTGATATCAACAAGATGGGTGATCAAATTCCAACTATCCAAGTTTTTTATCTCTCCTAGATGTGGCGTACATAGGATCCGAAAAGTCCCGCAATGCGGGGAGGCCGCACAGCACAATTTGCCACAAAACTATATTATACCATTTGTATATGAATAGAATATCCCTCAATCAAGTTACATTTTAGTCATAATTATTGCGATACTGCTACCAATTATACTAGAAGTATTCGACTATCTATTGTTGTTGCCGCCTCTTTACATATACCGACTCTGACTTCTTGGGTGGTCGCATTATCAATAACTTAGGTCTCATTTCTCTTTATCAGAGGCGTCTCAAGCGAAGGCGCAAGGGGTGCACGGCATCCCGGCGCCCTGTCCTTGAAGGCGGCAGTTGGGCCCCGAACACAATTCTTCAAAAATAAGACCAATTTCTTCAACAGAATATTTCATTAAAGCTAATCAACAATCCACAATCCATAATCCACCATTCTATTTTGGATCGGGATTAAAATTGTGGATTTTAGATCAGGAATTGTGGATTTTGGATTGGGACTAGGATTTTGGATTGAGACTTAGTTTCTGGATTTTGGATTGTGGGTTTTGGATTGGGACTGGGCTTCTGGATTTTGGATTTTGGATTGAGATTGGGATTCGAATTGTGTATTTTTGATTGAGATAGGAATTGTGGATTTTCGATTGGGATTGGGGTTGTAGAATTTGGAGTTTAGGATTGGGTTTCTGGATTTTGGATTTTCGATTGGGATATGGATTGGGATTGTGGATTTTTGATTGGGATTGGGATTTTTGATTGGGATTGTGGTTGTGGATTTTGGATTTTGGATTGGGATTGAAATTGTGGGCTATGAATTGGGATTGGGATTAAAATTGTGTATTTAGAATTGGGATTGTGAGTGTGGATTTTTAATTGGGATTGGGATTAAAATTGTGGATTGTGAGTTGAGATTGAAATTTTGTATTGGAATTCAAATTGTGGATTAGGGCTAAAAGTGTGAATTGAGGTTTGACATTGAAATTATTGATTGTGGATTGTAGATTGAGATTAAAATTTTGGATTATGGATTGGGATCAAAATTGTGGATTACGGATTTTGGATTGCGGATTGAGATTGATATTGTGGATTCTAATTGAGGATTGTGGATTGTGAATTAGGATTAAATTTGTGGATTGTGGATTAGGATTGAAATTGTGGACTGGGATTGAAATTGTGGATTGAGTTTCTAATTGTGGATTGTTGATTAGGATTTAAATTTAGAATTGCGATTGAAATTGTGGATTATAGATTGGGATTAGAATAATTGTGGATTGGTATTCAAATTGTGGATTGCGGATTGCGATTAAAATTGTGGATTATGGATCCGGATTGAGATCTAAAAAAGAGAAGAATTATGAAGAAAGGGTGGCAGGGGGGAGGGGCGCACCTTATATATCTTTGCACCCTGGCGATCAGTAGGTTGGAGTTGCCTCTGCTCTTTATATTAGCAAAATGCTTCATTTTGGCCAAGTGTTATCTGAACACGAGAAACATAATTTTGAAAAAGTGGGCTCGTCTGTCGGTCTCTGTCAGTCTCTGTCGGTCTCTCTGTCGATCTGTCGGTCTGTTTGAAATCCAGATAACTTGAGAACGCTTACGAATTTACGACTGAAATTTTATACATATTAAGGTTCATCATCAAAAAGTATAGGTTTAAGTTCGTAGATAAGCTTTTCCCAATCAGCGGTACTAAAACTTAATTCATGAAAATTTTCAGTTTTTTGCGTTTATTTCATAAACGGTACGATATTATCGTGAAGCCCGACTTCAAGTTCGAAGTACGCTTATATTTGAAGTATGAATTTGAGAAGCTGCTGTGACCATACAGTTTACAGTCTCCCCTGATCATGAATTTTGTGACCAGCTTCATCGCTGCTCCATAAATTTAGACTGTCGCATCAATTAATTGCATATTTCATAGTGACAGCTGTTATTGTCAGTGACAGCAGTAGAGCTAGTCGATTATAGAATCCCATAATCTATTATCGATTCCAAGCAAATATTGATTATTTCGACCGATTGATTCAACTTATCGATTATTTTGATTAATCGATTATATTGATCGATCGATCGATCGATCATTCTAATATTTTGATTTATCTATTATTTTGATGAATCGATCGATCAATCATTCGATCATTTTGATTATTCGGTTAGCCAGATTAATCGACTAGAATATTTTGATCAACTGATTATTTCCACAAGCTATCAGTCTTATTTGAAGATTATTTTATTTTGTTTTCGATTATTATCTATCTTGTATTTCCAGATATTCGGTTATATGTTTAAATCAAACTTCAATTGATTCTGTAACGTTGCATTTGAGAAACTATCACTTTTATATTGATAAATAAATTACAGGTACAGGACAGGACAGGACTACAAGTCTTACAAGAGTCAAACAAGATACCTATTTGTTGAAGAAGAAATTTATTACTTTTGATACGATAGATATTGATTAACTTATGGTTGATGGTTCTTTGGAAGATCAAGTAGATATTCTTTCAGAATTCAGACTCCAGATCAAATGCGTTCATTTTATTGCACAAATTATAATTAAATTGAGTTTCTTGACAACATACTTATTGCTATCAAGTGACCGACAATCATCATGTTCTAATGGAATCTTTGTTCACTCAAAGTAAACCAAACTGTCCTTTATGAACTGTGCAAACATTATAAATTGAAGAACATTTCTGTTTCATTTCATGCCGAAGACAATCAATATGAAAATGATCCAGATAACACTAGCACACATTTTACAATGAAAAAACTTTAGTTTATTCGGATTTTGTCTGTTTTTGGCTGGACGCCAAATACGATCCTTATTATTACGCTGAACGCTTGCTTAGTCAGCGGCGGCAAGTGTCTTTGATCTTTTAAATCGGCGCAATAAAGGCATCTAGCTTCTGCAGCTGCTCCTATATGATTCCATAAACTTGTGAGTTGTGGATTGTGATTATGAGTAGATATAGCGCTACACGAGATATTAAAACATAATCACATATTTTACATCAAAAGCCCGATTTCTGCATCAATTTAATTAATTTTGGATAATAACCGTACCTTACAGACCTATGCAAGTATAAATGATAATCGAGGATGGATTAATCGAATTTCCGAGAACATTTATCATTTATACTTGCGCAGGTAGGTAAGGTACAATTATTATTTGAAATTAATCAAATTGATGCAAAAACAGTGGCGTGACTCGGCAGGGGCAAGGGTGGTAGCTGCTCCCCCTAAATCTGGCACGTACGACCACAGACGCTCATGTCACATGCGCTCCAATATAATAAGTTGATCCTAATAATCGAGAAAATCGATGGATCGATCGGGTGATTGATCCGAAGAATAATCGATCAATTAATCAATATAATCAATTGATCGGACCGATCGATCCATCAATTAATCAAGATTATCGATTAATCAAAATAATTGATTGATCGGAACTATAAATATGTTCTTGTAATCGATAATCAATTAGGAAATCCCATATTCGTCCAACCCTAGTATGCAGACAAGTGAAAACTGAGTCAACGTCCTTAACCTCCCTTTCAATGGATCTGCGATTTGAAATATGATAAAGCATCCATCAGTCAGTATTTTCAGTTAGTCAGTATACTCCGAATTTTCCGTCAGTCAGTATACTCCGTCAGTCTGTATGTTCTGCCACTCAGTACAGTCAGTCAGTATGCTCCGTCAGTCAGTATATCCTGTCAGTCAGTACAGTCAGTCGGTTTACTGCGTCAGTCAGTATATCCCTACAGTCAGTACAATCAGTAGTCAGTCGGAATACTGAATCGGTCAGTACAGTCAGTAGTCAGTCGGAATATTGAATCAGTCAGTGCAGTCAGTTAGTAGCTGATCATTCAGTCAAGCAGTCAATCACTTGATTGTTGACAGTTTCATTGACATAATATTAGACATATCGCGCTTATTTGAGTCTTATCTTTGTTTATTTCAACCATACCAAATAGGAATATTTGATTTTGAAATAGCTGTTACTTTTTTGTTGCGTGTACCCCGTTCTTCTTTTTCAGCAAAATTCCAGAAGCTTGGACATCATATTTCCGCAAAATTACCTTGGCACGTACAACAGCCTGCCGCTCCGTTAGTGAATGACGCCCGAGTATTAAAGAAATAAAGGCTATTCTGTAACCCAATCGATACATCTTAATCAATCATTAACTATTTCAGCCAATGAACGTAGGTACCCCTGACAAAAATTCTGAATATTCGATTGTTACAGTTATTTCTATTTGTCAAAAATCTTATCGATCGATAATAAGTTAATGATTGTGTTACAGAATACAGCCAATTATTGTAATTCCTGTTGTAATATCATTATTTTTATTCCTATCTATTGTGACGAATGACACTTTAAATCGTCGTACCACCACACATTACAATTCCGCCAGTGACTAAGTGGTTAGGATGACCGACCGGCGTTCCATAGTCCTAGGCTCGATCCCGGACTATGGCATCTGTCTTATAATTTTATTCTTGAAAAGTCTTATTTACTTGTAATACCCAAGCTTCAGGATATCGCTGTATATATTTTGAAGATAAAACAATAATTTAACGGAAATTACGGTGGTTGTAGGGCAGAAACACTTCAGCAGAAAAGTTTCATTTAGATGTTATTTTTATTTAAAGTCCATATAAGTATATATATACAATCTGTAAAAATATTCTCTAATAAAATTGACTTCTCGATTCATTAATTTCCAATTTATGATATCACAAATAGATGTGATATATGTTCACGGAATATATCATATTGAATGTGAACACACCATTTCTTCCAGAACAACGCTGCTTTTACTCTATCAAATACAGAAAATTTTAGTATCTATTCTCAACCAATCTCTTTTGATTAGAACTAAAAATTATTATAAATTCGAATTGACATCAATTCTTTCATAATCACCCTGGATAATACACTAATTGTCCGATATGTAAGTTAGAAACTGTCCAAGGGCTCTTATAAGACTACGATTCAATTGACCATGCTGGCAAAAATGCAGACACGATTCACTCCCAGTGAATATAAATAATTTGGACCACACTCTCCAAGAATAGGATCAATTCATAAGAGCAATAGTTATATACATGAACCATTCGAACAAATCTAATTTGAATCTTCCGTCTGCATACATTTGATAGAAATATCTGATGCACAACTAACAGTTGATGTTAGCCAAGTACGATTCTGTGCTGATGTAAAATTGGTTCTCATTTCTGCCTATCGGAGATCTCTAATCGGAGTCCTATAAGAGCCTTGAGCAGGTCTCAACTGAAATAGACTGTATTTTGATGAGAACAACATTATTCTAATGGTCATTTTGGTTAAGAACTGTCCAAAGATTGTTATGGGACTACGGTTCAAGCGTTCTGATTGACTTATATTTGAAGTAATTTCACAATAGCACAATAATAGCACTTAGTCTGTTAGTTGCTTATTAATTATCATGAACAGATTGGTTCAAAGATTCATATTTGTATCCATTCAGGTAATATGTGAGTATACCCCCTGCTTTTATTTCTTGGATTCAGTCCCGGCAAAGTTGTTGTGAACTCTGGATTCATTGAGAGTGAATCATGCTCGCGGCTCAGTCATTCAGAAGACTTGAATCTTAATGCCGTGGGAGCTCTTGGACTGTTCTTGAAAAACATGAACTATAGGCGAAAGTGCTATTGATAACTTCTAACAATCATTCATTGGACTTGATACATTTTCTGCAACGTACTATTTCATACATTGTAACCTATCACACAGAATGATACAATCTTTTAGAATCTATTATTGTCTCATTTCCAATTTGAAACAGTTTTTCTGCTATGGCATTCTGGTATCTGTGGATATATAAAATTTTCTTCTCCTAAAGACGATGTTTTTGCAATTTTCGGCCTTTTTATCCAAGCTGAAATGAAATATTTCTTGAAGAATGTCAATCCAATATTTGTAAATTCAATTCATCAAAAAGTGACATCGAATACTCTTCTTGACAACGTTAATGATCATGGAATCCTGCAGCAGCTGCTTCTCTTACCGCAAGTTCATTATTTCTGCTTCAGGATCTTTACCGCGGGTGGACAATTTCTCAAGAACTACATTAACAAAACATAAGCCAGCCTTAACACAATAATCATTGTATAAGCTATAGAATATTTCATAGAAAAAAATACGAATAAAAAATAACCTACGCTCTATTACATTAACAAAACTTTTATTCACATGGAAAAGTTCAATGCAATAGACTCCAATGATCTCACTCTTGCACTTCAAAAAGGTCTGCAGCAGTCGATTTGCAATGGACGACTGACGCATCCGCACAAACAGTCCAGAAGCATAGGCCTTCAAAACGACTGAATCTTTGGGCTGAATCTACTCATCCAGCGACCGGAATAAGTATTATCAATTGTCCAATTCTGCATTGATAAATGCGGTATACTTTTCAAGGTTACAATATATCTTTCCAAAATTTTTCGAAATCAAGCTAGCCTTGCTACTTTTCTCATCAACTACAAATATAATTGAAGAGCCTTTGAGCATCATGGAATGAATACTAATTCATTTATTATAGAAATTCAAAATTACTTTGGAGTCAGACATCATGAAAACAATGTCAAATGTCTTTGAATTATATTTGCTCAAATCACGTTATATATTAGAGTTCACATTTATAACACATGCAGAATCCTTTTGTCAATCGCATGAGTCCCGAAAATTTTAAATGATATCATACATAACAATAATCATAGCCTATGCTTTTTTTCCATTTTCGAGTGTTTATGAATTGTGATATCTGAATTGTTCGGCAATAAAAACATTCTCATTTTAGAAGTATTTTTGAGAGCAGGTATACTTTCACAACAGTTTACGGAGTTTCTGTAGTAAATAATATCTGTTGACATAAAATTGAGTCTTCTATTGTACCGAATTGATGAATTACATGATTATTCCAACATAAATAGGGATATGACAGATCGTCGTTTTTTGAAAAATTGAAAATCAGATCAATAAGTTTTTCTATTTGAGTGTCATAGAGTGTATTCCATGAAACTCGTTTGAGTATCGTAAAGTGCCTCTTTGTAGAGCCCAAATCTAATTTTCATCAGTTTGGTAGCTTACAAGATAGTCTTAGTGTCATTTTGATATGTCAAAAGACAATAGTCCATATTCTCACCTCTTAAAATAGCGCTACTTCCTGAAAATTGATACACTTTCTCATATAGCGCTATCTCCCATTATTGAATTTCTTGCTGAAGTAGTGCGAATTTAAGAGTTGGGAATACAGACCAATATATTTTGAAGAAAATTCACAAATTGTTTAGGTTCATATTCATTCATTTCTAAAAAGTAACAACATCCAAATTATCAAATTTTGGAAAGTATTTTTGACTTACACAAAAATTTCTCATCAGTCAAGTCTTAGTGTTACCAGAGGTGGAATAAAAATTAAATATTGTCTATCGATGTTTTCAAAATAGAAAACTCATTATTTCTCGACATATATGAACTCAAATAGGAGAAATTGAATAAGATACACGATTCATGAGACATTTTAGGTCACTTGTTCATCAGTAAACTCGCCGCAAGCGGCTCGTTCCTTGAGGAGAACACGTGTCCTGGAATCATGTTTCATGAAACTTATATTTTAATATACTATCATTCTAACAATTTACCTTTGCATGTTATATTTGGGTAGAGTAACGTAAAATATATAATATTGGAAAGAGTTTTGAAAAAATTAATCAATTTTTATCAAATAAACCAGGGACCACCTTAGAAAATTTATTTTATTACGATAAACTATTCCCACCAATATTCAATTGAATGACGAATGAAATATGGACTATAGTTTTGCATGCAAGAAAAATAGCCGAACCAAGGAAAATATATTATTCCTCGAGTAGCCGGATCTTCAATCACTTCGAAATCTTTGAGTCTAAAAATCAGTACCCCGATCTTAAATTCTGATTCACAATTTGAAATCAGTACCCTGATCTCAAATTCTGATTCACAATAATTATATTCCAATATTTTGATGTATATCTAGTCTACATCTATTAAAATGGAGATTAACTATTATCCTGACTTCATTCAGTCAATCAACAATAGATTATGGTTCAGTCAAGAAAAGTGTTGAAAATCCACTATCTTATCATATTTGTAGTTTTCAGATACAAAGATATATGTTCATGTTCAATGAAACTGTACAAATTGAGTCAAATAATATTTAAAAATCTATGAATCTCACTATCATTCAACAAAATGACAGCCTTATATATGAATCGATGAATAAAATTTTTTTCTGAAATCTAGCTCATATATGTCTATTCGTGCAAGGGTCTTATCTATGGTTTATAAAAATTCAGTTCTTAAATTTGCCACTACTGGCAGTGTTGCGCGCTTCAACTTCTAGTTTCTGATTTCTTGGTCCTTCCAGTATATTTGTCTATATCCGTATTTAAAACTAATTGATTCATTTGGAATATAGAGAGAGCACTTTTCAAATGTTTTGATGGAATACTCCGCATAAAATTATCATTGAAGATTCCTTCAAAAAGAGTATCTTTTGGAAGAATATTTGTCTTGGTACACATATTTCTGTTTTTTTTGTACAACAATAAACTTTTGATCGCAACAATCACACTCTAGTATCTAGTGCTTACATCAAAACTGTCTTCTACGCACTAAAATATCAGCTCATGAGAGGAATAAAGATTAGAGCTTGGAATATTAGATGACAGAAACTTCAGATAAAAATCTTAGAGCTACTGAGAATTGCCACTCTCTCCAATGTACCTAATATGGCAGTAAAAGATTGAAGTTCACATTAAACTTCAAATAAATATTTGCAGTTTATGTATATTGATCAAATTCACAGGGTCGAAAGCAGAATTATCAAGAAACTATCTAAAATGAGAAAAAAACACTGAATGATGCGTGTGTTAATTTAGCACTGACATAAATTAATAATACCACTTTTGAAAAGATTTGAATTATGTTTGGAAAGAGATGCAAATTAGCTAGAACACTATTTTTCGAGTTTGAAACAAATAACTCAATATATCTATGTAGCTCAATTGTTCATAGCCAACTAAATAATAACTATGAAAATAGATTTTACTGAGATTTCAATCGCATTTTTCTCTATATTTTCTTCATGTAATTATATGAAACGAATACATGGCTGAGTTAAGAGAAATATGTCTCATCGGAAAGGAATAAAAAATATATAGGAAAATATGTCTTTGTGTTATAGCTTGAAAGCCACTGGTGTAAAAAATATTTTCTCTCATAATTGGATGTCCTCCTACAGTTTATTTCAGTAATATTTTATGATTGACATTTCCCAAGACATAAATAATAGTAACTAATGTTTTATTTATACTCAAATCTTGGACGATATGTATTTGAATACTTGTGGATTGTCATACAATATAAGATCGGTACAGTTCATTGAGTAATATATGATTTATAATTTATAACAAATCAAATATGATGATTGATGACTCCATTGTTGTAATCAGATATCATTTCTCAATTTGACTCAGTTTTATGATACAGACTGATGATTCTCACAAATTTTGATCAACGTAATCTCTTATTTGTATATTCGTTGGAATTTTCAGAGTACTGGCTTCATTGATAGCGAAAGGATATTATAGTCAACTCTTGATTGCTTGTTCTATTGTTGACTCTAGCAAGATGTTCGATTGGCTAGGTTTATCAAGTCTTCAACTCAAATTTATTCAACTGGAAGAAATGTGATATTAGCATAAACCAAACAATTAGTGAACAATATCGAAAATCTGAATAAATACTTGTGTATTGTTGAATGCTTACAACATTTATCTACCAAACTGTACTTGAAATGTTTCAAATTCCATTCAATCTTCAATACTTATTCCATCCACAACAGAGAAACATCGTAAACTGAAATATCAATCGTATCCAAAAAATAGTATAATTAAATGCTGGATCTTCGTATGATAGATCAATCAGAATAAGTGACTTGATTCACATCACTTGAGCAAGCGTTTTGAATCTTATTAATTCATCTCCAGTTGCTACGAATAGTTAAGTTTCCTCCAACAATATCATTACAAAACAATTTTTGACTTAATCTCTTCTTTAACCTCTTGAATTTATTGTTTGCATTTATTGTCGTGTGTATTGATGGATACATGCCCATGTTTAACTATTCTTCAAGATTTTTTCAGAGAATTTATCCAATTCTACGCTACAAAATACAAATTTATTCGAATAATTATGTAGACTTACCTATGAAGATTCATCAAGTAATAATGATATTTATCTAAAATGATGCTCAAAATCTATATATTCGCTTTCAAAAATATCTGAAAATGTTAAAAAGTTGAAATGTCACTTCAACAATTGAATATTAACATCAAGTCGCAATGATCAGAGCAGGACCAGCCACATTGGAACGATATTCAATGGTACGGACATCGCAGCTTGTGATATCCACGCACAAACGCTTGATAGAATGTAAAAAAAAAATGCTTTAATCGGGATGAGACCATAAAAGAAAATTTCCTAATCAAGGTAGGGCCTGTAGATAGAATTTGCTACAGAACGCAGGCTGACTTAATTCGATACTGTCGCAAAAGCCACGTTTACATTAGAGCGAAACAACTAATAAATGTTGGAGATATAAATTATTTAAAACTACTTTTCAGTAAATAAAATGCATCAGATGACATTTGCTCATTACTATTATGTACTGAACTATCATTTAAATTCATGTAGACTCAGTAGATTCAATGAAATCTACAAAAATATTTTTCAGTTTGATCTGTCAAAGTGACGTTTTCAACACATCGCAAAAAGCATGAATCACAGTAGAGCGACAAAATTTATAAAAGTCAAACTTATAAATTAAAAAATATACCTTTTCAACAATTGAATTGTATCACAGGACATTTGCTCATGCATATTAAACATTAAACTAATGTTAAAATTCACGTAAATGTAACAGAATTAATAAAATTTATAGGAATGTTTTCGAAATTGAAATGTCAAAATGACGTGTGATTTTGTACACCCCTGTTGAACAGATGACAAAAAGATATTGGTTCGTTGATCAACGAAAATTTTGGCCGTTTTTAACTTTTCCTGCAAATACTATATACACGAAAAATATGAGACCACCGGAAGGTGAAAAATTTCAAAGAAATCCATCAATAAATACGACCTGTAGAAGAGCGCAAAAAAGTGATTACCCTATAGTCAGAGAATTAAGCCTTTTAGTATATAGTAACTAGCGCTTGGCCTGCTACGCAGGCCTAAGCCCTAGGCTTCGCAGCTCGATATGTGAACTGCCTCCGGCAAAAATTCTGTCTCTATAAGATGAATTCCAAATATATTTTTAGCCCACAAAATCCTCCTGCTCCATACTATATTTGTGCATTTTTCCCTACTCGTGATTTCACTGTTTTTTATTTACAATTCTCAATATTATTTTATGTATTCATCAAGGGTAGAATTTATTTCAACTCCTCTACGAATTACAAAGTCTAAATTCAAACCTTCATAGCGAGATAACATGTCTGTGCCATGTTTCGCATATTATCAGTCATTTACTGTTCCCGATTACAAATTAGAGTATTAGTTATAACAACTCATGTAATCCTTCTGTTCTATTTTGATGACATACTTACATCCTTACAATTCGCTCCGCTCGTCAATTCGTATGTAATAACAATCTTTCTGTCTTCTTTGCAACTCTCAATATTATTTTGAATAGTGTTACAAAAATTTCGTCTGACGTCTTTTTTTTTTGTACAATTGTTTTCCCATTGCATACCCATGTCGCCATCTATGTAGCAGATTCGCACTAATTTGTAAAATAGTACGTTCGTCCGACACTTGATTGAAGCGCTCTCTTGGGGAGTCGACGCGTCTGCTTCTTCCTCGCTCTCTTGCTTCCGAGCTGTTGTTGCAGACGTTTGTTTTTGAGTAGTCTTGTGATTTTTCTTGTTGTTCTGAATTTGGTGATTATTTTATTTAATTAAAATCAGTGTTATGATTTTGTAAGTATTTCGTTTATTATTTTGTTCACGTATTCCAAGTTTAGTATTATTTTTCTAGTGATTTCGTTTGAGGCGACCCGCGTGGTTAACCTTTTGTTTTCCAAATTTATTTCTTTCATCCTTTATTATTTGTTAGTTTTTTTGTGTTCAGCACCTTTTTACTACCTTGAAACTTTTATACCAAATTGATATTTTTGTTCTAAATTTATTTTTTTTTCTAAATTTTATAATAGCGTAGGCAATAGCCGTTCCGGTCGTAGGAGCTGGTCTTTTCCTCTTTGGGAGGTTATTATTGTTTGTTGTCCTTCCTCGGGAAGATTCGTTTAACTATTTCTGATGTTTTGTATTCAGATTAGTTTTGATAATTATTACTATTGATAGTGTTTCGTACACATGTTCTAGTTGCTACCTGCCCTAGTTTACCATACTTTTCCGTCTACAAGAGTAGACATTCCTTTTTTGTAATTTACCGGTTTTTTTTGTATTTCTGTTTTAAATTTTTATTACTACCAAACGCGATCCGGCGGATATCGATTCGGTGATACGCGATTTTTTTTATATAAACACTCGAAGTAATAAAACCTACGAGATTTGTGGCTATCTTCGTTCCTCCCTTTACCTTTCCTCACCTAAGTATGTGTGCTGTATGAATGATTAGTGAAAGTGGTTGATAATAAATAATTTAACTATATTTTGGATCCAACGCGTTGCGGATTTGTCATTCAACAACTCGTAGTTTAGTTTCTTACGTTGTTTTAGTAGTTTTTTGTTTTCAAAGCTTAAAATATTTTGTTGTGGGCTTTAGTTCCCGTTTTTAAGCTGGAAAATCCTACGAGTTTGTGAAGATTGATCCAATTTTTTAGTAACGAACCACGTTCGTAAATTTATCGACTCGTCGCTAATAAATCCTTTTTCTTGTCCTGCTAGACTTTGTATTTTCTGTGTTTTTTCTTCTCTTTAATGCTCAGCGTAGTTTTTTTACTTTGCAAATTTTTAGTGCACTATTCCAAATCAGACAAATAAATAGCTTACTGATTATTTTATTTAACTTTTACTAAATTTACAGTTTATTCGTTTTTTAATTGAATCTAAATTTATTCATTCAAGTTTAACGCTTCACGTTTGAAGAGAGCTCTCCAATTTTTTTGTAGGAACCTCCTGTTTCAGTTGAATTGGATACTGGTTGGGTTGTTTGTTTTCAGTGTAAACTGCTAGGAATCTTAGGGACCTGTGGCCACTTGAGACTAGTTTTTGACCAACTTCAAGTTAAGAAAAACATCAACACGTCTACGAAATTAAGAAGAACATTAATATCTCCCGAAGTTGACGACCAAGCGCACGGCCAACCTTAACACCTTCAAGGACCGTTGGGTATTTATCAAAGCCCTATAAGACGCAAGATCAACTTTACTTAATTCAGGGAACGTTCTTGTCTGACGTTGTTTTTGTGGCTACCAATTCGACATCTATCTCCTCTGCCGATACTAGTCTTGAGTTCCGCCTGAAGAGGATATTTAGCTAGTTTTTGTAACGTAATTTTGAACGTCTGTGACGTGCTCTCCAATTCCCTTTTGGCTGTTGCAGTGAGATTTTGTTTTTGTATAATAGCTTCAATCATTTTCGTAAGTTACAAATTTTTTGAATTATAATTTTTGGAATTCTTTGCTTTAATTTAATAATAATTTTATTTATAATTGATTTCGACGTCTATGCTCTATTTCTTTTTTGCTGTCGCTATTGTCTCCCAGAATAGTACCTTTTTCTCCTTTGATCATTTCCTGGGAGTGGCGCCCATTTCCTATTTTTCAGGTAAAATATTTCTGGTGCCCTTATTAATAGCTAGCCTGGGTCTTCACTTTCAAGGTAGGATATTCCATTACTTAAATTTAGTGTCAATCAGCAGTACATTAAGTTTTTGCCACCAAATAGTGAAGAAACATTACCTTTTTTAATTTCCTACTGCCACCTTGGAAATAGGAAAAGGTACACTGACGTCCGAACGTGGGGCCCTTAATTTTGTTCAGCCTTGAATTTTGTTGCAATTCAAATAAATACTTTTTTGCTTCTCCAATTGGTTGCACAAACTTTGACATCGAAAAGAAAACTGGAAATATTCATCCTGAAATCCTTCTACTCTTACTCTTTTCTTTCTATCATTATTATTTTTCCTCTAGCATATGCAAGATACCTCTACAACTCCTTTTTGTGCCATTACTAATCAAATAAACTTTTCTGAGGTACATACCAAGATGAAGCCCGAATGCATCGAATACCTATCAGAGGATGAGTTGTTATATGAACTAGGAAACCGAGGTGTTGAAATCAATAATTTGTCGGTGGATTTAAAACCTATATTGAGAGGATTGCTGCAAGTTGGAGGAATAAATGGGAATCCATCTCCTATACCACACAATTATATACCAGCCACTGAAAACGCGACATGTCAACAGAAGCTACTGGATTTACGTGGTAAGATAGCCCAAATCAATAATGATAATTCTCGTGCTATTTCGTTGCGATTAGATTACCTTTACAATCGCGTTTTACGTTTAAATTCAGTTCAACCTTGTCCAAACCTATTAGCTCTTATAGCTGATTTGCGAACACAGCTCGACAACTTTTCGCGATTACAAGCTCCTTTGGCTGAAGCCGATCTTATCTCTTTCAATAATCAATACGTATCCTTACCAAATTCTACACCACCGACCCCAGTAGAACATCAAACTTTGATTGACACCCCAAATTATTCTTCTTACGGTTTTTCACAACCTTTAAATGCACCATCACAACATCTATCTCTACGACAACCTATTTTTAATTTGACTGTTCCATCTCCAGTCGTTTCACCGTTAACAAATAATTTACAACCTACTTATTCTTCAGTTCCTGACGTCTATAAATGGAATTTAAAATTCGATGGTACCGGCAGTGTCAACTCTTTTTTAGAACGTGTAACTGAACTAGCTACTTCTCGAGGTGTTTCTTTAGCTAATTTACCTAAACATGCTAGCGAACTATTTACTGGACCTGCTTTAATTTGGTTTCGTGCAATTCGAGATGATATTCAATCATGGGATGATTTATGTTATCGCTTAAGACAAGCTTTTCTTCCATCAGATTATGAATTCGAACTTTGGCAAGAAATACAATCTCGTACTCAGGGTATTGTTGAAAAAACCGAACTTTTTGTTGCTGTTTTGAAATCGTTGTGTAGCCGCTTACAAATTAAACCAGATGCAAAATCTTTTCTAACTTTGGTTTTACGAAATTTACAGCCTCGCTTTCAGCAGGATATCGCCGTTTTGCAATCTCCTACCATCGAACATCTTATTAGTGTTTGTAAACTCAAAGAAAACACAGAACATAGGGTTGAAAAGTTTAAACCTCCACCTTCTCGTACAAATAAATTACTAGAGCCAGAATTAGCTTACCAACGTCCCGTTGCATCTTCTTCTCGTGTGAATACTGTGCACACGACACCTTCTAAAAATCAAAATACTCGTAAGTGTTTTAATTGTGATGATCCAAATCATTGAGCGCCTCAATGCCCAAAGCCTCATAATAAGCATTGTTATAGTTGCGGTTATAAAAATGTCACTCGTTTTACATGCCCACATTGTTCAAAAAACGAATGGGATCGCGTTGTTTCAGTCGCCGACGCACACGATCTTTTATTAAGACTGACCGTTCAGCTTGGAATGACTGGCTGAAAACTGTAGCTAAATTCTGTAAAAGTCCTACCATTTCGCCTATTATTCATCATCCTAATTTAGACTCGCGACTTTTTGTTAAAATTCTTTTCGGAAAAACTCCTGTTGTCGCTCTATTAGATTCGGGTGCTAACGTTTCTGTACTAGGAAATAAAGGCATTTCTTTACTTTCTGCTAATAATATACCCCTTTTACCTTCTAAAGAACCTACTGTAACTACTGCAGATGGTGCTTCTCAACAAGTCAATGGAAAAGTTACCGTTCCTATCACTGCAGATCCAGTCACTCATTATATAGACTTTTTAATAGTTCCTGCCCTTGAACAATCGGTCATATTAGGTACCGATTTCTGGCAAACTTTTAATATTAATGTCAATTTCAAAGATAATTTATGGAATTCTAGGCCGACTATTAATGCTTTTAGTTCACTACATGATTCTACCGAATTAACTACTTCTCAAACTGCTGCTCTACAAGTAGTCATAGATTCTTTCAAAGAACTTGGCTCAAAACCTCTTGGACGCACTCATTGTCTTACGTATTCAATTGATACTGGCGATGCCACTCCTATTAAACAACGATATCATTCTGTCTCTCCAGCTATGTTGTCCATCTTGCATCAAGAATCAGATAAAATGCTTGCACTCGGTGTAGTACGTCCTTCAAAAAGTGCTTGGTCGTCCCCCGTTCTAATCGTAAAGAAAAAATCTGGAGAGCCCCGTTTTTGTTTTGATGGCCGTAAACTTAATTCAGTTACCAAAAAGGATGCTTATCCTTTGCCTTTAGTCAATGACATCTTGGATCGATTACGCGATGCTAACTATTTGTCTTCAATTGATTTGAAAAGCGCTTTCTGGCAAATTCCACTTGATGACGCTTCTTGTGAAAAAACCGCCTTCACTGTGCCAAATCGAGGTTTATTTGAGTTCACGCGAACCGCTTTCGGTCTTACAAATGCTCCTCAAGCCTTGCAACGATTAATGGATGCCGTTCTTGGTCCCCTTTTACATAAGTCTGTTTTCGTTTATTTGGACGACATTATAATTTGTACTTCCACCTTCGAAGAACACTTGTCAGTGCTCTTTGATATTCTTAATCGACTTAAAAATGCAGGTCTTACTATCAACTTTGGAAAATGTGAATTTTGTAAACCCTCTTTAAATTATCTTGGCTTCGTAGTAGACAAACAAGGATTACGTACCGACCCAGACAAGGTTGCCGCCATTAATAACTACCCTTTACCACGAACAGTTACAGAAATTAAACGATTTTTAGGTTTAGCTTCCTGGTATCGGCGTTTTGTACCTCAATTTTCATGTCTTTCAGCTCCTATCACTGCTTTAACTAAAGGAAAACGCAAATCTAATATTGTTACTTGGGATCAAGAAGCTCTTCAAGCTTTTGATAAATTAAAATCTTCACTCACTTCTTCACCTGTTTTGGCTAGTCCAGATTTTACAAAACCATTTACCATTCAAACAGATGCTTCAAATTACGGCATAGCCGCTGTATTATCTCAAGATTCCTCTGGCGAAGAACATGCCATTGCTTATGCAAGTCGTACTCTTACGCGCACTGAACGTAATTACTCAGTTACTGAACGCGAATGTTTAGCCGTTCTTTTCGCTATTACCAAATTTCGTCCTTATGTCGAAGGTACTTCTTTTACTGTTATTACTGACCATCATTCACTATTATGGCTTATGAGAATGCAGGATCCCACAGGTAAACTTGCTCGTTGGGCTGTTAAGCTTCAACAGTTTGATTTTCAACTTTTACATAGACCTGGAAAACTAAATACTGTCCCAGATGCTCTTTCACGTGCTCCATTAACAATTTCAACTTTATTTGTACCAGCCGATAACTCAGATCCATGGTATATAAATCTTCGTACTTCAATTCTTGCTTCTCTTTCTGATTATCCAGGATGGCGTGTAGAGGACCATACAATTTATAAACTTGTTCCGCAGAACCGTGCTGTTAATTTATCTCCATGGAAAATAGTCGTTCCCTCAGATCTAAGGGATGAAATTCTCAAAGAAGCTCACTCTGCTACTACTTCTGGTCATTTTGGCGTATTTAAAACCCTTCGTCGTCTTTCCGAAACATACTATTGGCCCGGTATGAGACGTTCCGTACACCGATTTGTAACGCAATGTAAAATTTGTTTATCTCAAAAACCTTCTCAATTACCTTCTTTAGGCCATATGGGAGAGCCTAAGAAAATTAACTATCCTTGGCAGGCCATCGCCATTGATTTAATGGGTCCTTTTCCTCGATCATCACATGGGAATATGCATTTATTAGTAGTATCAGATTGGTTTTCAAAATTTCCTTTATTATTTCCACTTCGTCAAGCTACTTCTAGAAGTATTACTACTATTCTAGAACGTGATGTCTTTCTTCTCTTTGGAGTCCCTCAAATTGTAATTTGTGATAATGGTACTCAGTTCAATTGTGACGAGTTTCGTCGTTTGCTGAAAAAATATCAAGTTCCAAAACTTTGGTACAATGCTAAATACCACCCGCAAGTAAATTTTGTAGAACGCACTAATAGAATCATTAAAACCGCTATTCGATCCTTTATTAAAGACAACCACCGCGCTTGGGATGTAAATTTACCCCAAATTGGTCAAGCAATACGTACTTCTGTTCACGAAGTTACTGGTTTTACTCCAGCATATCTTAACTTTGGCCGTCACGTACCCTTATCCGGAACTTTTTACTCCACTCCACCTGATACCATTTTATCCGATACTCCAGCTACTTATGCTAATTCATTTAAAGAATTGCATACTAATTTCCAACTAGTTCAGAAGAAAATTATATCTTCATATGACCGCTCCGCTAAACGCTATAACCTTCGTAGACGTTCTTTAGAATTCTTTGTAGGTGATTCAGTTTGGAAACGTAATTACGTACTTTCTGATGCTACCAAACATTTCTCTGCCTCTTTAGCTCCTAAATACATTCCTTGTGTAATACACAAGAAAATTTCTAAATTAGTTTATCAACTTCACGACCTAAATGGCCGCGACTTAGGACGTTAGCACATAAAAGACCTAAAGCCTCATCCTTCTGATGATGATAATTCTTCAAATCAATAGTTTTGTTACAAAATATTTTACATTTTCTTAAAATTCTTTTTACCCATATTTCGTTACGTCCCAAATCGACCCCTACTTATAATTTGATACCTCCTATTTCGTCCCTATTCTTAGAAATTTTTCTTTTCGAAAAAAATTCCTTTTTCGTGGAGGGGCAGTGTTACAAAAATTTCGTCTGACGTCTTTTTTTTTTGTACAATTGTTTTCCCATTGCATACCCATGTCGCCATCTATGTAGCAGATTCGCACTAATTTGTAAAATAGTACGTTCGTCCGACACTTGATTGAAGCGCTCTCTTGGGGAGTCGACGCGTCTGCTTCTTCCTCGCTCTCTTGCTTCCGAGCTGTTGTTGCAGACGTTTGTTTTTGAGTAGTCTTGTGATTTTTCTTGTTGTTCCAAATTTGGTGATTATTTTATTTAATTAAAATCAGTGTTATGATTTTGTAAGTATTTCGTTTATCATTTTGTTCACGTATTCCAAATTTAGTATTATTTTTCTAGTGATTTCGTTTGAGGCGACCCGCGTGGTTAACCTTTTGTTTTCCAAATTTATTTCTTTCATCCTTTATTATTTGTTAGTTTTTTTGTGTTCAGCACCTTTTTACTACCTTGAAACTTTTATACCAAATTGATATTTTTGTTCTAAATTTATTTTTTTTTCTAAATTTTATAATAGCGTAGGCAATAGCCGTTCCGGTCGTAGGAGCTGGTCTTTTCCTCTTTGGGAGGTTATTATTGTTTGTTGTCCTTCCTCGGGAAGATTCGTTTAACTATTTCTGATGTTTTGTATTCAGATTAGTTTTGATAATTATTACTATTGATAGTGTTTCGTACACATGTTCTAGTTGCTACCTGCCCTAGTTTACCATACTTTTCCGTCTACAAGAGTAGACATTCCTTTTTTGTAATTTACCGGTTTTTTTTGTATTTCTGTTTTAAATTTTTATTACTACCAAACGCGATCCGGCGGATATCGATTCGGTGATACGCGATTTTTTTTATATAAACACTCGAAGTAATAAAACCTACGAGATTTGTGGCTATCTTCGTTCCTCCCTTTACCTTTCCTCACCTAAGTATGTGTGCTGTATGAATGATTAGTGAAAGTGGTTGATAATAAATAATTTAACTATATTTTGGATCCAACGCGTTGCGGATTTGTCATTCAACAACTCGTAGTTTAGTTTCTTACGTTGTTTTAGTAGTTTTTTGTTTTCAAAGCTTAAAATATTTTGTTGTGGGCTTTAGTTCCCGTTTTTAAGCTGGAAAATCCTACGAGTTTGTGAAGATTGATCCAATTTTTTAGTAACGAACCACGTTCGTAAATTTATCGACTCGTCGCTAATAAATCCTTTTTCTTGTCCTGCTAGACTTTGTATTTTCTGTGTTTTTTCTTCTCTTTAATGCTCAGCGTAGTTTTTTTACTTTGCAAATTTTTAGTGCACTATTCCAAATCAGACAAATAAATAGCTTACTGATTATTTTATTTAACTTTTACTAAATTTACAGTTTATTCGTTTTTTAATTGAATCTAAATTTATTCATTCAAGTTTAACGCTTCACGTTTGAAGAGAGCTCTCCAATTTTTTTGTAGGAACCTCCTGTTTCAGTTGAATTGGATACTGGTTGGGTTGTTTGTTTTCAGTGTAAACTGCTAGGAATCTTAGGGACCTGTGGCCACTTGAGACTAGTTTTTGACCAACTTCAAGTTAAGAAAAACATCAACACGTCTACGAAATTAAGAAGAACATTAATATCTCCCGAAGTTGACGACCAAGCGCACGGCCAACCTTAACACCTTCAAGGACCGTTGGGTATTTATCAAAGCCCTATAAGACGCAAGATCAACTTTACTTAATTCAGGGAACGTTCTTGTCTGACGTTGTTTTTGTGGCTACCAATTCGACATCTATCTCCTCTGCCGATACTAGTCTTGAGTTCCGCCTGAAGAGGATATTTAGCTAGTTTTTGTAACGTAATTTTGAACGTCTGTGACGTGCTCTCCAATTCCCTTTTGGCTGTTGCAGTGAGATTTTGTTTTTGTATAATAGCTTCAATCATTTTCGTGAGTTACAAATTTTTTGAATTATAATTTTTGGAATTCTTTGCTTTAATTTAATAATAATTTTATTTATAATTGATTTCGACGTCTATGCTCTATTTCTTTTTTGCTGTCGCTATTGTCTCCCAGAATAGTACCTTTTTCTCCTTTGATCATTTCCTGGGAGTGGCGCCCATTTCCTATTTTTCAGGTAAAATATTTCTGGTGCCCTTATTAATAGCTAGCCTGGGTCTTCACTTTCAAGGTAGGATATTCCATTACTTAAATTTAGTGTCAATCAGCAGTACATTAAGTTTTTGCCACCAAATAGTGAAGAAACATTACCTTTTTTAATTTCCTACTGCCACCTTGGAAATAGGAAAAGGTACAATAGATATAGTTGATAATGCTGACTGAAATGATGCCTGTACATCGAATATACAAAAAAAAATGTTACTCCAGGTGAAACCAAGAATATCGAGTGGAAAAGTGAAATATAATTTCAGTAGAAATTCTGTGTTTTCATCACTTATACCCCTTATCCTAAATATTTCTCTCAGGAGAATCATTCAATTGATTCCTTCCATGAATTAGCGTATCTGATTCCTGAGCTCAATTTTGAGATTGATAGACCGCCTATTGAGCAGGACTATTTTCTCCGTAGAAACATTTTTTCCTCATAGATTTTCTTCTAAATCACTGCTCTGAGTCTGAATTACTCAGCTCCAATTGTGCATTCAAAGAAAAATGCATGCTCCACGTTCCTCCAGTAATAATTTTGGAGCTCACGCACTTTGATGTACTTTTGCCTCCCAAAGACATGTTTTTTATCCATTCAGTCACTACTCTGGCACTCAAAAACCCACGCTACATGTTCTGACTCCTTGTATATAGCTACAATATTCAACTTTCTCTGAGATTGTGATAATATCTGTATAGAAATCAATTCAACATGTGTCTCAAATTCTTCTTCGATGAAAATAACATTTTCCCTCCAGAATAGCTGATAAAAAAAATAACATCAAAGACCATCATAAAATCCACTTGAATATATTTCAGCTATTTTCTATTTCAATTGAGGGCACTGCAAAAGTTATTATGGGACAACGATTCAAGTATTTTAATTGGCCGATATATGAATCAATCTTACATAGGCGAAAACATCGGCTTTGGCTATCTGTCAGTTGCAATAACTCATAGACGTTCATTAATCATGAATAATGAATCTGTGCAGTATGAAATAGTATATTACATCTGAGGTGGAAAGTATTTCATTACAGCCGAGAGCTTATTATATGACCGAGAGGCGAAGCCTCGAGGATCAGATATAGCTCGAGGCTGATATGAAATCTTCACCGAAGTATGTATACTATTTTATTCACAATCATCCCTAGTTTTCCGAGAAATGATTGATCCGAATTCAATCTTTTTCCAACAAAATGAATTGATGTAGTAGTCTATGAAAACAAGAATGTTTTGAAAAATTTAACTAATTTGACATTTGTTGGATTTATGATTTATGAATCAAGTTATTTATAAGTGTATCAATTGAAATTGTGATAAGTGCAGATATCAATTAGTCATAACAGTGAAATGGAGCTATATACTTACCCCGAATCGAACGAAAGTGCTACGGATGTAAGTTCATAGCGATTTTGCTCATAATTTACACAAAATTGCAACATAATTCCGCTTATTCTCAATATTAATTGTTTTATTTGAATCATTATATAATATGATCGGTATTTTTGACAGCAGTGATTATTTTATTCCAACAAAGATTTATGACTGATGCTAGGCAACTTGTACAAACATTTCCCACCCAAGAGATGGAAGTATCGCTTCCGACCCGTGAGATAGTCATTGCAGTTGGAAATTACATACTTCCCAACCTCCAAAAAGTTAGGAATTGCCATATTACTATAATGATTGTGAATAAATTTAGTTTACATATGGAAATAGATTTCTATTCTATTTATTTTATTCATTGAATTCATTCAAAAGAGCATTTAATGTAAATAAATTGTGTTTATATCTCCACCAATCAGTAGGCTTAAATTGTGGACCCATAGAAGTCTTTGCACCGTTTTCAGCTAGAATAAGCTATGAAATATTACACATTACCTTGCAATGTACGTCCACCTCAAAAAAGAGCCTAAAACTATTTCTGTTATGCGATATTTTTTTTTGAAATGTCAGAAAATTAAAACTGTTATACGCTAATAAAATGCAATCACCAGAGTATTTATCTCTTCCTTAACTACGCGTTGGAACATTAGAAGAATAATAAGATCCAGAGATT
The DNA here is from genome assembly GCA_963989225.1 of Dromius quadrimaculatus. Taxonomy (NCBI): domain Eukaryota; kingdom Metazoa; phylum Arthropoda; class Insecta; order Coleoptera; family Carabidae; genus Dromius; species Dromius quadrimaculatus. Next base: position 27,435,583 of record OZ022326.1, on the reverse strand, counting down.
GACAAATATTGGGGCCTAGATAATGAGATGCTAAGAACTCGAGATCCAAATTTTAGAACTTCTCACATGATTCTTGGGAATGTTGGAAGCACATAGTTATGACAACTCCAAAATGTCCACACAAAATTGAACATTGTTGTGTGAGAGAAATGGAATCTCAGTGTAAGTATGCTGGTTGTGATTTGGGAGTCGTGGGGTCGAATCCTACCGACGTAGAAGAAGTTGGTAGAATTTCTACTGAATTATAATGTACTCTGTGGCGTAGCCTCCAAGAGTAAGAACTGAGAGTACCCGTATTTTGACGAATGGTAACAGTACTCTCAGAGAATATCAGTCAATTTCACAGATTGCCTGGTGCACTCTTACCAGGTGAAAAGCGTGACTGATATTCATTTACCTATTATATTTGAAATATACCGTTTCCTGAAAGAAACTATGCTTCAATAATCTATTTTAAATTCAACAAACGTTGATAAAATTACTCAAATTGATTCCATTTTTGGAAGAAGTGATGAAAAATTTACAAGAAAAATTAAACTATGCCAACAATGGAACAGTTTTTCCGAGATATTACGTGGCTTTCTCAAGAACTTCTAAGCATGCGGAATAAGTATTATTCTATTGTGACTGTAGCAAAATATTTTTTTGGTTCTTCCACCTGATTTACCAAAGTAGTATTCTATATTTCTCCCAAAGTTATACAATCTGGAAAAATATTTTCTAATAATATTGACTTCTCAATTCATTATTTTCCAATTTATGATATATCAGAATGAATATTTCATATTGGATGTGAGCACATCAATTCTCTCAAGACAACGCTGCTAGGGCTTTCACTTCATCAAATACAAAAACTCTTAGTATTTATTTTCAACCAATGTCTTCTTGATTAGAACTAAAAGTTATTATAAATTTGAATTCACATCAATTCTTCCATAATCACCCTGAATAATACACTAATTGTTCGATATGCCAGTTAAAAACAGTCCAAGAGCTCTTATGGGACTACGATTCAATCTACCATGCTAGTAAAAATACAGACACGATTCACTCCCAGTAAATATACATAATTTGGGCCACACTCTCTAAAAATTGGATCAAGTCATGAGAGCAATAGTTATATACATATACCATTCGAACAAATCCAATTTGAATCTTCCGTCTGCATACATTTGATAAAAATATTTGATGCACGACTAACAGTTGATGTTAGCCAAGTACGATTCTGTGCTGATGTAAAATTGGTTCGCATTTCTGCCTATCAGAGATCTCTAGTCGGAGTCCTATAAGAGCCTTGAGCAGGTCTCAACTGAAATAGACTGTATTTTGATGAGAACAACATTATTCTGATGGTCATTTTGAATAAGAACTGTCCAAAGATTGTTATGGGACTACGATTCAAGCGTTCTGATTGACTTATATTCAAACTAATTTTACAATAGCACAATAATAGCATTTAGTCTGTCAGTTGCTCATCAATTATAATGAGCAGTGCGAATCATGTTCGCGGCTCAGTCATTCAGAAGACTTGAATCTCAATGCCGTGGGAGCTCTTGGACTGTTCTTGAAACACATGAACTATAGGCGAAAGTGCTATTGATAACTTCTAACAATTATTCATTGGACTTGATACATTTTCTGCAACGTACTATTTCATACATTGTAACCTATTATACAGAATGATACAATCTTTTAGAATCTATTGCTGTCTCATTTTCAATTTGAAACAGTTTTTCTGCCATGGCATTCTGGTATCTGTGAATATGTAAAATTTCCTTCTCCTAAAGACGATGTTTTTGCAATTTTGGGCTTTTTTATCCAAGCTGAAATGAAATATTTCTTGAAGAATGTCAATCCAATGTTTGAAAATTCAATTCATCAAAAAGTGACAACAGATACTTTGACAACGTTAATGATCATGGAATCCTGCAGCATCTGCTTCTCTTACCGCAAGTTCATAATTTCTGCTTCAGGATCTCTACCGCGGGTGAACAATTCCTCAAGAACTACGTTAACAAAACATAAGTCATCCTTAACACAATAATCATTGTAAAAGCTATGAAATCTTCCATAGAAAAAAATGCAAATGGGAAATAACTAACGCTCTAATACATCAACAAATTTTTCATTCACATGGAAGAGTTCAATCAAATCAGCTTCCGATAATCTCACTTCTAGACTACGTATACCTCTGCAGCAGTCGATTTGCAATGGACGACTGACGCATCCGCACAAACAGTCCAGAAGCATAGGCCTCCAAAATGACTGAATCTCTGAGTCTTATAATCAGTACCCTGATTCTAAATTCCGATTCACAATGATTGTATTTCAATATTTTGATGTATATCTAGTCTACATCTATTGGAATGGAGATGAACTATTACTCTGGCTTCATTCAGTCAATCAACAATAGATTATTGTTCAGTCAAAAAACGTATTTCAGATCCACTATCTTATCATATTTGTAGTGTGTGGATACAAAGATATATGTTAATGTACGAATTGAGGCGAATAATATTTGAAAATCCATAATAGTCCAGTCAAAATAGACATTCACCCTTGCATGAATTTCCAAGAAGTTGAAAATTGGCATGAAAGTTAGGGATACCATTATGATGAAGTTGTGGTGAGTCTCCATTGATCCTTTGTGTGCAAAAAATTTTATGCGAGGTCAAAGTTCGTAGTAATGGGTTTTTCATATTTTGCAACGAAATTGTCATTTTTATGATAGGAATAGCTCAGACAAAAATTGTAGATCTTTCAATTCTCTACAAAAAGGGTGCTCACACTTTTTTCTCAAGGTTTACCATTTCTGAGAAAATGCCATTCTAATGCTATATTCTCCATGACATGCATACGTTCCCACGCCACCTATGAGGTAGAGTACCAGGCGCGTATTTTTCGTCGTGGCTTTTCCGGTAGTCCCATTCCACGGTCTTCATATTGAAGTTCAATATTATATTGAGTCTTGTTATTCAACTGCTTCTTGTTGTTTTTCATCTTCCTGAGTTGACATGAATTGTTCCAACGGCGAAACATCAGTTGTTTCGTCGTTGATGTAAGGATCATCTTCTGTTAGAGATTCAGTAATTGAACACGACTGGTCTTCACAACTGGTGCATGCTGGTGAACAAAGTAAGCCTATTTTTTTGAAGTTGCATTTGAATTACATCCCATTTTGCAGTTGAAAAAATAGTAGTAGAGAGCTTTTCTGGTGCAGGTAGAAGTAGAGTGTGGATTGGTTGCAATACATCATCAATTAGCTTCCATCCCCATTCTTCTGGGTTTAGCTGATTACCAAGCCATCCATGAACTCGATAAAAATGTTGATAAGCAGAAAACCAAGGTTAGAGGAAGACAACCCAGTTGAACACCGTTTTTATTGCGTGTATGTTTTGCGAAAGATACGTAGCGTAATTTATCTTTGCAAATAATTTAAAGTAAGTAACAGATGGGCACATGTACATAGGCAGCGTAATCATGCATATTATTGAAAATATAACTTTAGAATGGCTTTTTCTCAGAAATGGCAAGTCTTGGTAAAAAAAGTGTAAGCACTTTTTTTGTAGAGAATTGGAAGATCTTTTATTTTTTTCTGCCCTATTTCTATCATGGAACTTACAATTTCGTTAAAAATTTGAGGAACCCATTTCTATGAGCTTTGATCTCAAATAAAATTTTTTGCACACATGGGATCGATGGGAACTTCTCACAACTTCATCATAATGGTATCTCTAACGATCATGCCAATTTTCAGCTTCTTGGAAATCTATGCAAGCGTATCCGTATTTTTAGGGCTAACTTGACCGGACTATAAATAGTCGGATAGAATTAGCATATCTTAGAGAAAAGTAATTTCTATTATTTATTTGTTAGTTCATAACATGACAGGTAACATATCCCATTTGTCATTTTTTGCCATTTTTTCGAAAATTCATAACTTGTATTGTATTTATTATTCAGACTTCAAATTCTGACAGAATGTGGGTAAAGAATGATTCTAACACATGCATCAAATTTTCAGAAGATCAACTGTGAACTCTTGAAGATATGTTGGAAAAACTAAAAGAAGGCTCTTCCGGAAAACTGCCATTGAGAAGTTGTTAGATAACGTACTCTAATTTTACAAAAAGCTATTATTTTTTCAAGAAATACTCTACAATGTACCCGAATGGCGTTCTTTTTCAGCAAGTGGGAGTATAACGCCATCTAGTTACTTTGTAGAGTAACTCTTGACAAAGGAAATGCAATCTGTGAAATTGATCTTTGCTGGCTAACCATTTTTTATGGCCGTTTGTCGGCAGGGCCTTTTTTTAGTTTTTCCAACATTTCTTGAAAAGTTCAAGTCGATCTTCTGAAAAATTTATTGCGTATGTTAAAAGCTACTCTACCCACATTCTGTCAAACTTTTGAGTCCCAATAACAGATCAATGCAAGTTATGAATTTCCGAAAGAATGGCAAAATAATTACGATTTTTGCAATCAACCCAAAAACAGCTGGACTAATCAAAAATCAAGAAAACTTACTCGATCTGTCTTTCTATTGCGTACGTTTTTCAGTGGTACACTATTTTCCGTCAGATGCGTGGTTTTCCAGTAAAACGCAAAAAACCGTATTTAGCAGTTTTTGACCTTTTGTTCGACAGCCTTTCTGACATTGTAGCCGCGTACGAATGGAATATGTTATTTGTCACGTTATGAACTAACAAATACAAAAAATAGATTCCAAATTATCAATTTTCTTGATTATAGCATATATTTGCGCTATTTTTGTCCGACTTGAATCTCATTATCATTAACCAGAATGACAGACCTATATATGAATTGATGAGCTGAATCTGATTCTAAGATCTAGTACATATATGTCTATTATTGCAAGAGTCGTATCTAAAAGTTATAAAAATTTGATTTTAAAATCTGCCACTACGGGCAGTGATGCGCGTCCTAACTTCTAATTTCTGATTTTATGGTCTTTGCAGTATATTTGTCTATGTCTGTATCAAAAACTAATTAATCCATTTGACACGTAGAGAGAGCACTCTTCAAATGTTCAAATGGAATAAAACGTACAATATTATTATTGAAGATTCCTACAAGAAGAGTATCTTTTGGAGAAAATATTTGTCCGAGTACATATTTCTCTGTTTGTTTTGTAGAACAATTAACTCTTGATTCCAACAATCACATTCTAGTACCTAGTTTTCACCTCGAAATTGTCTACTACGCCCTACTAAAACATTAGCTCATGAAGCTGCAGTTTATGTATATTGATCAAACCAGGATCGAAAGCAGAATTATCGGAAGACTATCTTATATCCAGTTCCATACACCAAGTGAAAGAATACATCTATACTAAATTATCTATTACATAACCTCAAATACGAAGTTGATGAAAATACTTATACTCGAATAGAAATTAGTCACTTGCCATATATTGGATGTTATATATTTGAATACTTGTGGATTATTATACAGAAAAATGTAGGTACAGTTCATTGAGTGATGTATGATTTATGATTTATAACAAATCAAATATGATGATTGATGACTCAATTGTCGTAATCCGATTTTATTACTTAATTTGACTAAGTTGTATGATACAGACTGATGATTCTCACAAATTTTGATTGCTGTAATCTCCTATTTGTTAATTCGTTGGAATTTTCGAAGTGCTAGCTTCATTGATAGCGAGAGGATATTATAGTCAGCTCTTGATTGCTTGTTCTATTGTTGTATTTGGACAGAATGCTCGATTGGCTGGGTTTATCAAGATCCAAATTCAAATTTATCCAACTGAAAGAAGTGTGAGTTTAGTATAAACCAAACCAGCAATGAACAATATTGAAAATCAGAGTAGATACTCGTATATTGTTGAATTTGTACCACATGTATCTACCAAACTGTACTTGAAATATTTCAAATTCCATTCAATCTTCAATACTTATTCCATCCACAACAGAGAAACATCGTGAATTGGAATATCGTATCTAGAAAATAGTATAATTAAATGATGGATTTTTGAATAACAGATAATCAGTATCAGTAATTAATATTCACATCACTTGAGCAAGCGTTTTGAGTCTTATGATTATTCTTCAGTGCCTACGAACAGTTAGGTTTCTTTCAACAATATCATTACAAATCAATTACTGATTGTACCACTTCTTCAATCTCTTGAATTTATTGTATGCACGTTTCCTAAGATATTTGTGAATGTGATATAAATTGTCCACTGTATTAATAACAACATGCTCATCTTATATACTAAAAGGCATAAGATACACTTTCAGTTAGCCACGGCTACGGCCTAAACGAGAACTCTGATTAACATGATTTTTTTTTTATAAATTTGATATTCTTGACGAGCAGTGCCTTTTGGGGGTCTCAATTTTTTCAGTCTTATAGGTTTCGTGTAAAAAATCAAAAACCGTCAAAAATTCATCCTGAACATAGTAGGCATGTACAAATAATTGTTGAACATCGATGACATCTGTCAGCTTTGACGTTTAGGTTTCAATATTATTTCATTGAATATTGCAAAATGAGAAAGATTTCCACAAATTTATGTATTAATACATCTATAACAAACATGAGCGAATCACTTGTGATACATTTTGAGCTAATATTATGCTTAAATATTAAAATTTTTATTTTTTTGGCATTTCGATAAATTCAGTATTGCCAACTTATTTTCCAAACGAAGAATGTACATGCGTACTCGCTCCCACGTAAAAATAGTAGCCATGTACAAATAATTGTTGAACATCGATGATATCTGTCAGCTTTGACGTTTAGTTTTTAATATTATTTCATTGAATATTGCAGGATGAGAAAAATTTTCACAAATTTATGTAATAATACATTTATAATAAACATGAGCAAATAACTTGTGATACATTTTAAGCTAATATTATGCTTGAATATTAAAATTACTATTTTTTTGACATTTCAATAAATTCAGTATTGCCAACTTATTTCCCAGAATGTACATGCGTACTCGCTTTTACGCAAAATTCCAATTCCAGTTTCAACAATGTACACATCTAATGAATAGAAAGTAAGTAGTTTAATTGAATAATATAAATTTAATGACAATTTTATGAAATATTTTTTAGGCTATGCTCAAACATTTTTTGAAATAAAGTAATATGTCACGATATTCATGCATTTTTAACGCAGAATATGCCTGATCGCAACATGTATTAGTTGTTGGCTAAGTTATAGAATGATTTCAACATATAATTGTTATGAAGAAATCGATTCTTATAATCAAGGGATATTTTGATTCATGATGTTTCTCTGTTGTGGATGAAATAAGTACTGAAGATTGAAAGAGGTTTGAAACATGTCAAGTATAGTTTAGCTGGTACATGTGGTAAATATCCAACAATACACGAGTATTTATTTAAATATTCAATATTGTTTAGTAATAGTTTAGTTTATGCTATTCTCATATCTCTTTCAGTTAAATAAATTTGAGTTGAAGACTTGATAAACCCAGCCAATCGAACATTTTGCTTGAGTCAACAATGAAACAAGCAATAATCAACTGATTATAATATTACGATAATGGAGCCATCAATCCATATTTAGTACTTGATGAAAGATATAAATCATACATCACTCAATGAACTTAAATAACTCCGTATTTGAGGTTATGTAGAGAGTAATTCTACTAGAAGCGGCATGGAGCTGATGATACACACCAAGCTTGGGTGAGAACGATGATGAAAATATCGATTGTCATCATTTATTTTGAAAAATGTAAATTATAACATATTACTGAAATAAACTGTACGTAAATATTCTGTATAATACATATCATTTTATTACAATATCAAAAGTCACTGATTTCTTATTTAGTGTGGATGTTCCTATCCAATTGGTATACAAAATTGGATATGAAATATTTTCTTGATGACTCTGACATATTAAGTGCATTGGGGAGAGTAGCAAATCTCAGTGGTTCTAAAACTTTGATCTGTAGTTTTTGACATCTAATAGTCTAGGCTTTAATGTTGATTCATTTCATGAGTTAAAGTTTTAATACGTAGTATAGGCAATTCTGATGTATGCACTAGAGACTAGAGTGTGATTGTTGGAATCATGAGTTCATTATTGTACACAGGTTGTACACAACAAACATAGCCTATATGGACTACAGAAGATAAGTACCTGAATAATGCTTTTTTCAAATGATTCTCTTCTTGAAGAAGTCTTCAATAATAACGTTGTACGAATTATTCAATTCAAACATTTTTGCTCTCTTTACGTTTCAAATGAGTAAATCAGACATAGACATATATATTGCAAGTACCATGAGATCTTAAGGACGTTCACTCGGCGAGAGAGTGACAGAAAAATTCATGCGAGAGAGAGGGAGTGTGCGTAGTTTGATGCGGCAACATAGCTTTACATGGACAGACGTAATATGTGCCTGTGTGAGTTGAGCGACCATAAGGCGCGCAGAGCGATTCCGCAACGTTGCAACCTCTCTCTCATGTCTCTTTCTCCCTGCGTAAAACTGTAGTGTTTATATTTTTATTATGGCTCTTTCTTGATAATGAATATGGATAGGTGGAATATTTTGAATGGTAAATTTTCCTCACATTTTATTCTATAGTATATTGTTTTTTCAGAGATATGTGAAGAAAACTTCTTTTGATATTAGTAAAAATGTTCATTTTAACGATGTATCGCCTATACCTCCCATGTTAAAGTCGCCAGCTTTAACGACAAATTTCTCTAAATTTAGCATGGATAGCGATATTTTGGAAAATACTGCTGTATAGAGGGCATTTTCATCCATACAATTTTTCAATTTGAGGAAAATCAGAAGAAAATCGATTCAACCAGTGAACGTCCTTAAATTGAAAGTTGAAACGTGCATCACTGCTATTAGTGGTACATTTTAGGACTAAATGTCAATAACCCATAGATAAGACCCTTGTAAGAATAGACATATACGAACAAGATTTTAGAACCAGATTAATTCATCTACTTACATACAGGCCTGTCAAATTGTTAAATATTAACGAGAGTCATGGCTTTTGGGATATTCTTTGCCTCAAATTGTACAATTTTATTAAACGTCAACAAAATATATCTTTGTATTTAAAAACTACAAATACGATAAAATTGTAGATGACGTGAACGAAGATAAAACGAAATGAGAATTATTGGTTAAAACTTCCAATTAAATAATAATCGGTAATATCGATGAGAAAAATCAAATATGGGATTGGAAAAAATTAATTTCTCAAGAAATGTAGGAGACACAAGATATGGATAGATTCAGTGCTTTATTCTCTTATTATACGTATTCAAGAAAGAGTTTTCGCGGAAAATGTTGATAGATGATACGGGTTGCTGCAAGTGAAATTTTACTGTTGTAATCAGCTGATTTTAATGAATGTCATTGAAACAGTCAACACAGACATCTATTCCAACAGTTGGTAACATTGTTAGGTGTGACGTAGACTCTTGGGTGTGCGTGCGCAGGCGCGTGCGTAAGAAAGAATGGATAGAGATATTTTGTGAGAATCAGATATTATTTTTCTTTTAGTGTTTGTTCATAATATCAGTTATTGAAATATATTGTAATAGTTGAGAGAAATCATATATGGGATTGGATAAAATTAATTTCTCAAGAAGTGTAGGATACACATGATATGGATAGATTCAATATTTTATTCTCAGATTAAACGTAGTTATTCAAGAAAGGGCCTTCGCGGAAAATGTTGATAGATGATACGGGTTGCTGCAAATAAAAATTTACTGTTGTAATCAGCTGATTTTAATGAATGTCATTGGAACAATCAACACAGACATCTATTCCAACAGTTGGTAACATTGTTAGGTGTGACGTTGACGCTCGCGTGCGTGTGCGCAGGCGCGTGCGTAAGAGATATTTTGTAAGAGTCAGATATTTTTTTTTTTTAGTGTTTTTCATAATATCTGTTATTGAAATATATTGTAATTGTGAAGAACATGAGTTTTTTGTTGTATATTAAGGAATCGGATGACGAGTAGTCAGATGATACAACAGCTGTCAACATTTTCATTGCTACATTCATCAATTTCATTATTTTGATCAATTCCTTGATATTGTATTCTATTGAATAGGCACTTTGAATAACTAATATTGATTTAATGAATAATGTTGAATTGATTTCAATACAAGTTAAATCACAATTCCAGAGAAAATTTAATATCGTAGCTCTGTACAAGGAGTCAAAACATGTAGCGCGGGCTTGTAAGTAGTGCCTGAATGAATAAGAAACATGTTTTTGGAAAGCAAAAGTATAGCAGAGTGCATGAGTTCCAAAATTATTACTATAGGAACGTGGAACATGCATGTTTCTCCGAATGTACCATTGGAGCTAAGTGATTAAGACTCAAAGCAGTGATTTAGAAGGAAATCTATGAGGATCAATCTTACTACGGAGAAAATAGTCGGTCTTTCAATCTCGCAATTGAGCTCAGAAATCAGATACGCTAATTCATGGAAGGAATCAACTGAATGATTCTCCTGAGAGAAATATTTAGAATAACACAAAATTTCTACTGAAATTCTATTTCACTTTTCCACTCGATATTCTCGGTTCCACCTGGAGTAACCATCTTTTTGTATATCCAATGTTAATGCATCATTTCAGTCAGCATTATCAACCATATTTATTCAAAATAATAGTGAGAGTTGCAAAGGAGACAGAAAGATTGTGATTACATACAAATTGACGAGCGAAACAAATTATAAGGATGTAAGTATGTCGTCAAAATAAAACAGAAGGATCACATGAGTTGTAATAACTAATACTCTGATTTGTATTCGAAAACATTAAAGCAATGACTGACAATATGCGAAACATGGCACAGACATGTTATCTCGCTGTGAAGTTTTGAATTTAGACTTTGTAATTCGTATAAGAGTTGGAATCAATTTATCCGATCTATGAATACTTGGAATAATATTGAGGATTGTCAATAAAAAACAGTGAAATCACGAGTAGAGAAAAATGCACAAATATAATACGGAGCACGAGGGTCTTGTGGGCTAAAAATGTACTTGGAATTTATCTTATAGAGACAGAATTTTTGCCGGAGGCGGTTCACATATCGAGCTGCGAAGCCTAGGGCTTAGGCCTGCGTAGCAGGCCAAGCGCTAGTATTCCACTATTCTTCAAGATTTTCTTCAAGAATTCATCCAATTCTACGGTACGGAATACAAATTTAGTTGAATAATTATGTATACATACCCTTGAATAACCTTATTTTGTTCCAACTTCAATTATCCACTATATTCATCAAGTAAGAATGATATTTATCCGAAATGATCCTCAAAACTCATGTATTTGTTTTCAACAATATCTTAAAATGTCAAAAAGTTGAAATGTCATTTCAACAATTGAATATTAACATCAAGTCGCAATGATCAGAGCAGGACCAGCCACATTGGAACGATATTAAATGCTACGGACCCCGCAGCTTGTGATATCGACGCACAAACGCCTGATAGAATGTAAAAAAAAAATGTCTCAATCAGGTTGGGACCATAAAAGTATTTTTCCAAATCAAGGTAGGGCCTGTAGGTAGAATTTGCTACAGAACGCAGGCTGACTTAATCCGGCGCTGTCGCAAAAGCCACGTTTACATTAGAGCGAAACAACTAATAAATGTTGGAGATTTAAATTATTTAAAACAACTTTTCAGTAAATAAAATGCATCAGATGACGTTTGCTCATGACTATTATGTACTAAACTATCATTAGAATTAATGTAAACTCAGTAGATTTTATGAAATCTACTAAAATATTTTTCAACTTGACATGTCAAAGTGACGTTTTCGAGATACAGTAAAAAGCATGAATCACAGTAGAGCGACAAAATTTATAAAAGTTGTACTTATAAATTATTTAAAATACCTTTTTAACAATTTAATTGTATCACAGGACACTTGCTCATCCATATTAAACATTAAACTAATGGTAAAATGGACGTAAAAATAACAGAAATAATAAAATTTATGAAAATGTTTTCGAAATTGGAATGTCAAAATGACATATAATTTTGTATACCCCTGTTGAATAGATGAATAAAAGATAGGGGCACGCTGATCAACGTAAAATTTCGTCGTTTTTAATTTTTCCTTCAAATACTGTAAGTACCAAAAATATGAGACCCCCGGAAGGCACTCGTCCTTATGAAGATGTATCAAATAAAAAGAAAATCAGAAAAATCCATCAATAAATACGACCTGTAGAAGAGCGCAAAAAAGTGGCTAATCTTTACCGAGAACTTGGTACATTTAGACGATAAGTATATAGTAACTAGCGCTTGGCCTGCTACGCAGGCCTTAGTTCTAGGCTTCGCAGCTCGATATGTGAACCGCCTCCGGCAAAAATTCTGTCTTTATAAGATAAATTCAAAATATATTTTTAGCCCACAAAATCCTCCTGCTCCCTATTATATTTGTGCATCTCTCCCTACTCGTGATTTCACCTTTTTTTATTGACAGTTCTCAATATTATTTCATGTATTCATCAATCGGATAAATTGATTCCAATTCTTCTACGAATTACAGAGTCTGAATTTGGAACGTCACAGGAAGATAACAGGATTTCCAATCAAGCCTTTCCTAGGTCATTGTCAAAGTTTTGTAGTGAAATAACGGAATTTTCTATCAAGCAAGGCTACCTCCTTGAGAGAATTCCTTTTTTTGTGGAATGTTCTCTTTACTCCCAGTAATAATTTCACAGCTCACGCACTTTACTTGACTTATGTGTTCGCGAAACATAAGTCTTATCCATTTAATCATCACTCTGAAACTCACAAACATCACATTTCTCTACTCTTTAGCTAAAACTACTATATTTATAAGAATCATAATGGCTGGTACCACGAGCTCTGTCTTTGGCGTTACTAAGAGCGTTGTATCAAGATGTGTTTTAACGCAATTAGAATCTTCCGAAATACTTTAGAAAATAATCTTCAGATACAAATCACATAAGACATATATATCTACAAAATTCATTTGCATATTTTCCATTAAAATAGCTTGAAATATTCATATTGCCTTAAAACTCTTCTTAAAATAACACTGCTAGTATAGCCAAAAACAGAGCTTGTGGTACCAGCCATTGTTTCTTGACTGTAGGAAAAAGTGACAAATGCAAAAAAAGCTCTGATTTCAGCCATAAATTTTTTTTATTGATCAATCCACATCTATCAGATTCGGTTCCACTCAAGCCACCTTCGGAAGTTGGATGAAAACAATTCAGACAGAAAAATACATCGCTTACGGATTGTTGAATTATTCATAAGAAAAAATTATCAATAAAATAGTGAGAAATGACGTACAGCAATTAAAATATGTCCAAAAAGCATATAATTACGGTAATTGAGTTGAATCTTGGAATGAGTTACATGAAACTTCGTGTTTTCCAATCAATAGTTACAAGAATAATAGTTCTTCTACTTTTTATCATCAATGAGAAAACACGTCCACATTTGTAACTTAATTCTTACTCATGAGTTTCGAATTAGCTGCAATAATTATATGCTATTTTCGCATATTTCAATTGCTGTATGTCATTTCTTTGTATTCCATTCACCTCTTCTTTTTTTCTCATATATTATTCAACAATATATCGGTGATGTATTTTTCTGCCTAAATTGTATTCATATAACTTCTGAAGAGGGCTCAAGTGCAGCCAAAGAAATTTGTCTTCATTTATTATAATATCCATGTTCCTGTGAAATTGAGATATTACTTGTATCAAAGCAATGCAGCATGTTTCTGGAGTTTTTCTGTGATTACTATGAATTCGGCAGGTTGAATTTCTAATCATTTTCATACAGAATTTATTTTCAATAAAACATATGTAAAGATTTTTTAAATTTTCTAATTCTAGTCAATTCTTTCCGGAAGCATAGATACTGTCAACTGATTGGGAGGTTTGTATTCGATAGATAGAAGATAATGCTCCATGCAGTCATAGGTGTATCTGATTACACATATGTTCAGCAAGAACCACGTGAAGGTAGAAGCATATTTCTTGCCGGGAGAGGATGGGAGTCAAAGGATTTTTAGGTGGAGGAGACATAGAGACAAATTCAGTAATCTTACTATGTGATTAATCTTTCTCATATATATTTTAACTGCTCTTCTATATTCATCGTTCTTTTATACAATGAATTCTAGAGACATAAGGTTCAGTTTTCGAGGGCGAGACCTCGCACCGTTCCAAAATGTCCTAGAATATGACGATATTCCTCGTAGTATTTTCAAAATAGTGACTCTAATTAGACGTAATCTTCCCAAAATATTTTGATGTTCCAAACTTTGAGACCGTAAATATATTTGCTGCATACTATGAAAGATCCATTCGACCATGCTAACGTGATGACTAATAAGAACATAAAAAGAGATAAGAAGCACATTTCTAACTTAGTCTGAATTCAAAAGTTGTTATTTTCCTTGTTATAATAAAAAGAGAAATTGAAATTCATGGCACGTTTTAATATTTTTGATTCGTATTATTCACGTTATAATGTAGTATGTTAGCTATGATATACTCAAAATTATTTGAATGAGAATCGCCTTTTGAAACAATTCTGAGAAATGTCAAATTTATCCTCTATATGAGCTATGTGGATTATCATTATCTTCTTATTAACATGTATAAGCTATATTATATTGATCTATGCATTACTGTGAAGTAGGCAAGAACAGTTTCAAAAGTAAAGACGTACATATTCAACTTTGCTTTAGTCATGATGGACATTTGCATTTTGTTTTGTTTTGCACGATAAACTCTATCCCCTGTTCTATTTTATTTCACAATTTATAAGGGAACAACAATTAATAATTTTAATCGTGATCCACATTGCCCAATTGAGTTTTTTGTTCTAATTTGACTTCTTTTATTAAAGATGAAGAAATGGAATGGAAATATTTGTGCATTATTATTTTTATTTTTTCTGTGATGAAAAGATATGATCTAAATGGAATTTTCGAAAGAAAATATACGTCATCAAACTATTTGTCTCAATACTTATATGAAGAGTTGATAGAATAATATTTGTGTGTGATGAGAATTAAAACGATTCTTCATTAATTTTTATTATTTTTATCATACAATATGATTAAAATGAACTCATTCAGTGGATATATCGATTCGTTATGAATAATAGAAAATCTATTAAAAAAATAGTAACGTAAATGAAAACTGATCAATGGTATAAGTGAAGATATTCAACTTGGTCTGAAAATGTGAGATTTTTCTTTGTGTTATACCTGTATGATGAATTCTGTTCTATTTTATTCATATTATAAGAAGAACTTTTTTTTTGCAACTCAATAACACGTCTTAACATATCCTGGTAAAATATTTCAATTTTAGTTTGTTCGATGTAGATTATGACTGAGCATGAAGGCTCGAGAATATTTAGAATTATTGAATAGAAATGGTTGATCGGAGAAATTTTGAAAAATATCGGAGTTATTCTCAATATGAGGTACGTGGATTATCTTTTTTTTTGCCTATCAGAATGCATTAGCTATATCATGTTGATTATTTAGATGTACAGTAGGCAAGAACAGATTCGAAAGTGAAGACGTACATATAGAACTTTGCTTTGGTCATGGTGGACATTTGCATTTTGTTTGTTCTGTACGATAAACTCTATCCTCTGTTCTGTTTTACTCCACAGTTTATAGAAGAGAACAGGTGATAATTCAAATCGTAATCCATGTACCTCAATTGAATCTTTGAGCTATATATTATATATATATATATATATATATATATATATATATATATATATATATATATATATATATATATATATATATATATATATATATATATATATATCTGTTAAATTTATATAATGTATTTTGATTGGTTTCCTTCCATTCTATATTTTGTAACATGTGAAATATAATTGGAGTACTGTATGTGTATAGAACTGCTGTTAGCCTGTGAATATCATCATGTTGGCTTTCATTTAGCATTGCTGTTTATTTTCATACGTTTCTTCTTCAATAAATACTACACAATGGGTAATGGAATGGAATAGGAAAGTGTAAAAACCATTTGTCCATGGAAAAATACATTCCAAAATTCAAATTATCAATAACATTTACAATAGATTCAGCAGTAAACTGATAGTTATGTCCTAGATTCAGATCGGAATTTTCTATTGAATAGATATTATTTCAAGTAAATTATTGAAATATTTCTTTGAAAACTATATTTTTTGTTATACCTTGGTT
This sequence comes from Dromius quadrimaculatus, assembly GCA_963989225.1. Taxonomy (NCBI): domain Eukaryota; kingdom Metazoa; phylum Arthropoda; class Insecta; order Coleoptera; family Carabidae; genus Dromius; species Dromius quadrimaculatus. The sequence continues at coordinate 27,419,304 of OZ022326.1, read as the reverse complement.
ACTTTCATTGTCTTTATCGTTCTCTGGTATCTTAATCTTCAAACTATCAAAAGATCGAACTCGAGACATAGCAACATATAATTGTCCATGTGAAAACAAAGGTTTCTCCAAGTTTATTCCAACGAAATCGAAAGTTTGTCCCTGTGATTTATTTATTGTCATTGAAAAAGCCAGTCTTATTGGGAATTGTCTCCGTTTGATTATGAATGGAAGATTTGAGTCTGTTTGTATCAAATCTATTCTTGGTAAAAAGATTCTGGAATGTGCACTTTGACCTGTTAACACTTCTAGGTCTAAATAGTTATTCTTCATTTGTTTCACGATCAATCGTGTTCCATTGCAAAGACCTTTTCTTGGATTCATGTTACGTAGAAGCATAACAATTGCCCCAATTTTCAATGAGAGTTTATGGGGTGGATATCCAGATGGTGTTTGCTTATGTAAGAATTCAATTGGAAAGTTCATATCGTTCTCTCCCTCATATATCGCTGTATCTGCACTATAATATATTTTTGTTTCACCTACAATTTTTGATAATACAAGTTCATTTTGGATCATCGTATCATCATTCTTTGGTGATAAAATAGCTCTGTTCATAAACTTATATATATTCTGAGGCAGAATCATCTCATTTCCAAATATTTCGTCGGCTAATGAGCTTTTGATAAGACAGTGGGATGGCATTGTAGCAATTTCCTCAGTACCATTCCCAATGTGGAGTAAATATCCAGCAAATTCTTGTTCATTCTTATTTACCCGCATGTTTTGTGTTAAGGATAATTTTTTGAATAGGGGCCACAATGAACTACGTTACATTGAAATTTCGATTATCGCTGTTCTATGATTCGAATGTTGAACTATTGGAAGACATTGTCGGAAATTGCCCCCTAGAACAATCACTTTTCCTCCAAAGAGTGATGAATTATCCATTAAATCTTGTAAAACTAAATTGATAGCTTTAAGTGCATATGATGGTGCCATAGTTATTTCATCCCAGATAATAATGCTTGCTTTTCGAATCAATTTACCTGCATTACTATTTGCTGAGATTTTACATACGCTATCTTCATTTATTGGTACTGGAAGTTTGAATACAGAATGAACTGTTTGACCACCTTTTAATAGAGTTGCCGCAATTCCGGTCCAAGCTACAGCGAGAACTGTATGTCCTTGTCCTCTTAAAATGCTGATGATGGTATAATAAAGAAATGTTTTGCCAGTACCGCCTGGACCATCAATATAAAAGTAACGCTCTTTACAATTATTATCATTTACTGCATTCAAAATATAATTGGAGATTTCTAATTGTTCAGAGTTAAATTTTTCTGCATTTTGTGCACCTTCGCGTCTTTCCAAATCTCTATCAATTGTACTGTCCAAATCATCTTCGGTGATCTTGACTGGTTCAGGAAGACCAAAATCTTTCAATTGCAATCTATGTACAATTAGAATTTCTTGAATTTTTTGTAAGCATTTGTTTTCAGCGACTTGCTTAGAATATTTTCGTGAATAGTCTTCCATCAAATATTCTTCAAAATTTTCCCACAAACGAAGTGCATTTGTTGAAGTATGGAAACTGATCAAATATGCAAATAATTCACGTAATTGCTTGGGGAATTTGTCGAGCACAGCTTCTTGTGAGCAATTCTCGCATTCTTCATCATTTTCTAGTAATCCTTTTGCGCGTGCTGCTTCCTGATAAGTGTTGTATAATTTACCATCGACAGTTCGTAAATCGTCAAAGCTTTTCGCTCCCATAACAATAACTAAGAGTAATCGGAGATGGAATCTCTCTATATCTTTTGGACTTACAGAAACTATTCTACCAATTACGGGCTTAGTTTCTCTCTGTCCTATTTGCCATACGTTTTTATTGGTGAATACGTAGTATTTTGGAATATCCATATAATTGTATTGTCGTGCTGCAACATCGGTTTGATTCAACAAGAACCAAGCTGTCAATGTTGTATGACGTGTTTTTGCTCGTTCTATTGCTTTCTGTATTTGTGCTGGATGAAATACAACTGTTTGTTGATATTGTAGATGAACTGCTAAATCAAAAACTGCATGTAATTTATCATAAAGTTGGTATTCATATAGTCGCCAAATACACTCGACTGGACAAATGTATCTTGTACTTTCATAGCCTTTAATTTCGTCCCAAACGAAATTTTTCTCGTTTTCCACTGGTCCCAATTTGATGGTAGCACAATCATGTCCTTTGCATGAATAATCACATATATATTTTATACTCTTAACTGATGAACAAATTTCTACATTAATATGAGTTCTATACTTCTTGCTTAAATATGGATTATACGGAACAATCCACCTGTTGTCTATTTCATATTTGATAGAACCGTTTTTGTAAAAAATGTACATAAGAACATTGTTATTACGTCGTCTGTAAATAGGATATCCATTCACATCTTAAATAGTTTCGTTTCGGAAATCCTTCGGATACTTTTTGGAACATTTATTATCACTCATACATGGCGAATATTCATTCAAAACACCACAAGGTCCATGAATCATGTGCGATCTGATCACTTGATATAATTCCTGTTCCTTATCTTCATCAGGTATTTCTGCACTTACAACTGCATCAATATCATCTTTGTTCCGTATTTTGTCATTTTCGTCCAATGTAATTAACAGATGCATATGCGGTAGGCCGCGTTTCTGAAATTCTATTACATATTTATAAGCAATAACTTTGCCAAAAATACTTTCTTCAATAATCTCATTCAAAATCGATTTGTTTTTACCATGGAAAACACGTGCGACAAGATCTGGTCGGTCCGAAGCAGTTTGTCCTTCATGTAAGTTTTCTGTAATCTCTTTCCACTTTGGATTGCAAGTAACAGTTATGAAAAGATCAGGTTTACCAAATTCACGTACAATTGCCATGGCGTTTTGATACATTCTTTGCATAAATCCCGGACCGCCTTGAAAAGTTGAGGGTAATATTACCATTGTACCTGGTTTTGCACCTTCGCTGGCTGATTTATTATTGATATGATCCATCAACCCACTATATAGCTCTACTCTCAGCTTTGGTTGATTTTGTCGAATAAAATTCAAACGTTCAGCTTCTACTTTTACGTAAGCATCCACAATGTACTGTTGCGTAAGTTTACCAGCTGATAAACACGGATTGAAAACACCACGATCCGCTAATCGATTTGTATAGAATTGAAGCATGGTCTGTTTCTTAACACCGTCCACTTGTTTCATGTTCATTTGCCAACCTTTTTCTCCACGGGGAAACAATAGAGGATAAGTCATTGGATCACAATTTTCACTAAACTGATGAATCCTGACACTACCTTTCCCTCTTGGATGTATACAAATATCTCGATCAATTGGTGGTTTGCCATCAGTTGAAGTGAAAACAACAGCAACCTCATTACTCGTTGGTAGATTATATCTCCGTTTGTCTTGTGTGCGATCGCTAATAATCCAAAGATTGATTTCTGGTAATGTTTCATTATTCTGTCTAGCCTTCTCAACCTCAATTTGTTCAACTTCTTTTAACATCATGTATGCGGATGCATATGGATTAACTTGTCGTATGAGTTCATCTAGTCTCTGCATTATTTCTGGTTTGCATAATTTGTTAGAATCTTGATCCATCCTTTTTGCCAACGCATCCATTGTATCAATGATGTACAATTGTGCATATTTTTCTGTCTTTCCATTCGATGGGTAAATTGATCCATATGTATTATGATATATTTGACCATGGATTCTGAAAGTATATGGTCCTTTTCCTGGAGGTAGTGCAATCTGTGCTCCCATGGACGCAAAAGCTAAAGCACTGTTATAATTTCTAATATGTTGTCTAAAATTTCTGCTATCCGCATCATTTTCCGTCATCAGTTTGTTTAAATATTCTGGAAATTCTGGTAGTATATCAACTGCTAATTTTCCTTTACGGCAACAAGTTGTAATCTTCCCGTCTGATGGTTTTTCACATGCGAAATTTCTTGACTGACAATTTGAACATAGAACATCCATTAATCCTAAATAATGTGGTTCAACAATTTCTTCAGAATCTTTTGTTGCCATTTTATATGTATCTACTGGTTTTTTCAAAATTTTGCTTCGCTTGATCATAATTTTTTCTTCTTTATGAATTAATTTTTCTTGTTTTTGCTTTTCTGTTTCTGATGCTGTGATTTTACGTCTTTCCTCTTCATTTCTTTCTAATCGTTTACGTTTCTCATCCTCCGTCTCTTTCTTAGCATAATTTTTGGAGTTATCTTTCATTTTCCGTAGCCTTTCATCACGTTTATCTGGTGTTTCTTTTTCTATATATTCTTCCTTATTATCTTTCAATACCTGAAGCCTCTTTTTACGTTCTGCTATCGATTCATTACTTGAACGCATATTTTTATAGGTGGCCTGCGTCATGGAACGCCTATTTCTCTCATCTCCACTTTCTGATTGCTTCCTTTTCTTATAATTTTCATGTTTTTTTTGATGTCTTACATTGTTGGGAAAGTTTGATATTCGTCGAGCTCTGAACATACCAACTGCATGAGTCCTGAGTTGTGCAATATCGTCAATTTCATTCTCTGGATCTCTATTCAGTAGAATACTTGAGCAAAATGCCATTGCAAATAAACCACAATCAAAGTCATTTGTTTGTTTCTGTACTTTTGCGATCCTAATTTGAGGATGATATGGAAATAAATGATCCAAATAATTTCTTGCATCTTGATGAAGAGTTGTTGAACTCAAACTATCATAAATCGTGATGAATATGCCATTATAATGAGCTGTTATCCAATGTCCAATTCCAGGGCCAAAATTGCGCAAATTTAAAACTTGTAGATGCTTAGTACCCTCTGGTAATGCTTGAATCCTATTCAAAGCCTCTAAATAATAAGTTGGTTGAGGCCTGTAGTCCGAAAAAGCATGGATCATGGTGAAAAATACGTCGAAATGAGTATCTTCAAGGTAACCTGAGGGATTTTGTAAGATGTTGTAATCGTGCTCTGTAAGTTCTTGTATCATTCTGAAATCATTATTCACGTCTAAATTGATATCTTCTGTATTGATATTAGTTTGCGTCTCGCTTTCTCCATGTATATCAGAATCTTTGGACTCCTGATATCTTACCTGCCGCTTGGAACGTTTTGACCTATTTTTCGTTGGCATTATAACGTATTTGCGAGTACAACTAAGAAATGAATATAATTGATTTATTATTTGAAAATTATCAAATGAATTACTGATGTTGATACTCTAGTTATCTGTTGAAATTCTCTTTATCAAGTAAAAGTAAATTTTTTTCTCACCTTTTAATCTAATATATGATTTTCTCAGTCGATAATAACTCTAGAGATACTAATTATTCAAGGACTTACTCAGCTCTTCTTGATTAATGTCTCACTTATGAATAAGTTACGAGAGTGAGTTGGAAAAATATCTATTTTCCACACCAAAAACCTATAAATAAGAATTGTAGTAGTCAGTACTTGGAGAAAAATATATTTAAATAAATTATATTATAATTAAAAAATTATATCATGAAAAGTGTTCGATGGTAATAATTATTTTAAGAAATGTTAAACTAATGATTCGCAGGCAACTCTTTTTTTCCTGTTGAAATTAATATTTCATGAGGAGAAGAAAAAAATATACTCATACTATTCGAGTTCCAACCGTAATCATTTGCCACATCTTATGATTTGTTTATTAATTTGTATAATATAAATAAAACACAAGTAACTTAGTTAATATCACTATATTTTTCAAAAATTGTAACTAGTTTCAACCATTACGGTCATCATCAGACAATTGATAAAATTTCAAAGTTACACAGTCATACTTAATCTAGAGACAAGAACGGAAAAGAGATGAGTATATTAAATCGGTCTGGTCATTAAGTAATTTAACTTTGGAATTAGCCTTGTTTTTCAAAATTTCCAAAGACTCTAGAAGGGTGAGTTTTAATCCTTTGTTTGTAAAATGCAACGGTTCAATATTATTTGCAGGTGAATGGTTCATTTCTTGAAGGTGGTTGGCAAAAGTTGAGTCTGTTTTATCTAAATTATAGGAACGTAGGTGTTCTTGGAAACGTATGTTGAAGTTACGACCAGTCTGACCAATATACACACCTTCACAATTCTGACAATTCAATTTGTAAACACCAGATTTTTGTAAATAATTAGTAGTATCTTTGTTATTGAGAATGCAATCGAATAATTTTTTTAATGGTTTAAAGGAAACACATAGATTATGTGCCGTTAAAATTTGACCAATTAAATCGCTAATTTTTCCAAAATATGTCAAGGAAACAAAGTGTTTGGTAACGGGCTCTCTTATTTTTGGATAAATCAAATTTAAAGTAATCTTTTCTTGTTTCTTTTTAAAAGATTATCAACAATTATTTACAAAAATCTGGTGTTTACAAATTGAATTGTCAGAATTGTGAAGGTGTGTATATTGGTCAGACTGGTCGTAACTTCAACATACGTTTCCAAGAACACCTACGTTCCTATATTTTGAATAAAACAGACTCAACTTTTGCCAACCATCTTCAAGAAATGAACTATTTACCTGCAAATAATATTGAACCGTTGCATTTTACAAACAAAGGATTAAAACTCACCCTTCTAGAGTCTTTGGAAATTTTGAAAAACAAGGCTAATTCCAAAGTTAAATTACTTAATGACCAGACCGATTTAATATACTCATCTCTTTTCCGTTCTTGTCTCTAGATTAAGTATGACTGTGTAACTTTGAAATTTTATCAATTGTCTGATGATGACCGTAATGGTTGAAACTAGTTACAATTTTTAAAAAATATAGTGATATTAACTAAGTTACTTGTGTTTTATTTATATTATTACAATGTATCACAAAGTTACGGCAGATAATATTCAAGATTTAATTTGTATAAATATGCAGTACATTGCAAAATTTCATATTATGGTTGAACAGTACATCTATTTAACAAAGATTCAAAATTGAATCAATTGTCAACAAATGAATTGTTCTACTTTTTGAATTGCAAGTAGGAAAGTTTTGGATAGTTCTTTTGCTGTTTATTGACTTACAACTGAAGTAATATAATAAAATCTTCATTTGATTTTAAAAGCTTCCTACGCAAATTCTTGATACATTTTTTAAATTTGTAAACGTGATTTTCTGACAGTTCCTGATTTTGATGAATCTTCACGTTTTAGACCCTACTGAGCCCGGAAAACATTATTCTAAAAAAGTCGGTCTATCGGTCTGTCAGTCCGTCGGTCTGTGTGGAAGCACGATAACTTGAGAATGCATGCGAGTTTTTAACTAAATCTCATATCTACGTTTTTTATCAAAAAGCTAGGTTCAAGTTCGTAGATGAGCTTTTTTCAACAAGTGGTACCGAATTTTTAATGATGAAACTTTTTAGTTTTTTGCGATTATTTCATAAACGGTGGTATTTATCATAAAATATGAAATAACTGAAACTAATCTTTGAATGATTTGGCACAACATTCACAGTGAACATTTCTCAAGATTATCAACGGTTTAGTTGTAATTATATAATTTGTTACATTTTTCTGAAGCAAAGAAATAATTAGAATCATAATCGTCATTCAAACTTGGACATCACATGCGAACGTACGTGAATTGTTTATTTTTTTAAAGTAATTTGGCTCTATCATGTTTGGTATCAAATTGAAGCTCTTGTGGAGATAATTTTGTCAAAGAGCGTATTTGAACGATTGCCAATTGTTTCTTTCACAAAACATTCAAACAATGTTTAGTTCATTATCAACTTTGAGCCCTCGGGGAGATAAGCTTAGTAGGTATCAGAAATAAAAATTGGTAGAATCCACGTTACTATCTTCAAATTACACTTCCGCCGATCGAATCTTGAAACTGTGTGTTTCAATGGATTAAAAACCCCAAAAATCTAGGAAAGGACTCTCCATTTTCTTATATATAAAATACTCATTTGTATAAGGACAAAAAAAATAACCGCCATCTGTCACTTTAACAATTACAGCTGTCACTTTGACAACGACAGTTTTCACTTTGACAATACGCAATTAATCGTTTCGACATTTCAAATTCCTGAAACTGCGATGGAACTGGCCATAAAATTTATGGTCGGGAAAGTATTGTGTGGCTACAGCTGATTTTCAATCAATTTACAATTTTGCATATTTTCAATGTATCAAAGAGTCATACATAAACATTCAAACTTCAGTACAGCAAAGATCGCTTGAGCGTTGTCTAAATACGCTTAGCCACCGAGGCGGCTATCATACAACTAAAAAATGCCTATTATTATTGATGGTAACTCATTTCCTGAAAATAGTAGAATTTTGTGTCGCATTTCCAAGCTGGGCATTAAGATAAATATATTTTAAGTGACTGTATAGTCCTAGAAAAAGAATGCGTAGGTCACGACATATTAAAAAAACATAAAATCTCTGATTTTTTAAAAATATATTTTTTTATTTCAGAAATTGTGATAGAGAAGTTTGAAGAAATACTTTCAGCTATTAAAGCTCTTCTTAGGCTGAAATGAAGTAAATTGATGACTCGATTTTTTATGAATTGTTAGTTCATAACGTGGCAAATACTATTGTCTCATTTTTACGCGGTTACGTTGTCAGGCAGACTGTGAAAATGGTGATACAAAAGTTTGAAGAATTACTTCTAGCTATTCAAATTCTTCTCAGGCTCAAATGAAGTAAATTGATGACTCGATTTTTCATTTATTATTAGTTCATAGCGTGACAAATAACATTATCTCATTCTTACGCGGCTACGTTATAAGGCAGACTGTGGAAAAAGTGTCAGAACTTGTCAAAAAATATTCTTTCTTATTAAAAAAAACTATACATCGGACAGAAAGTGTTTCGGTAAAAAAAAAAATTGCAATTGAAAGACAAATAAAATCGGTTCATTCAAGCCCTAGTCGATTTAGTTGCTTTGGATAAATTGTGAGAAACTGTTGTTTACTTACTTGTACTGAGTACAGGGAAGTATTGTAAAACTGACAAAATTTACCTATCAAGATTTTGGTGGAAATATCCGTTTTGAGCATCCCTGAATCCATTTTGACTATTCTTGGCTTGATGTCGGTACGTATGTACAGATGTACGTGATTCGCAAATCTCAAAAATTATTGAATGTATTATGCTGAAATTTCGTATTCAAGACTGGTATGGGGTGCTGATTTGCACCTCGCATTATGGTTGCAATCGCCTGTACCAGAAGTTTCACTTGAAACTTTTTTTGAATTTTCCGCATAAATCGAGAATGATCAGCCGTAGGATACTGAAATGCAGTATTTGAGATTGCTGTAATATTTAAATGATCATGTCTCATTCTTGCTTCAATCGGCTGAACCGAATAAGCACTTTATATGACAGATTTTTCGAATTTTCCGGGTAAATTCAAAACAATCAGTCGTAGAATTTTGAAATTTTGTATCAAGCACATTTGTAACATCTAGTTGTAGGCCTCGCATCATGATTGCAATCGTCTATACCGGAAGTGCAATTTATTTCGAAAATTTTTTGAATTCTTTATATATGTCTATATATATATATATATATATATATATATATATATATATATATATATATATATATATATATATATATATATATATATATATATATATATATATATATATATATATATATATGTATATATATATATATATATATATATATATATATATATATATATATATGTATATATATATATATATATATATATATATATATATATATATATATGTATATATATATATATACAGGGTGTAACAGAAATAAGTACATTAATTTTAACCAGTGATAGAACCCGTCAAGCCTAACAATTTTTCTCAATAACTTTTTCTCGAATTCTCATCTTTTTTCAGCATTTTTTAACCCCTATAATTTAACGAGTCGTTCAGGTGCATAATTATCGGATCCAGTAGTAGTTACAACCCTGGTTACAACGAAACAATTGATTTCGACATATGTGGACTATCAATTCCAGATCAATTCCTTCAAATAAATTTTGGAGAAAATCGTCTAATTATTATTGTCACAAGAGTTAAAACCTGTGAAAATGTCAAGCTCATCTATCTGCGATTTCGCAGGCAGTGTAGAATTAGTTCGGCGAATTTATTTGGAACGATTTCAGAAATGTCATTTTTCACTGAAAATTGAATTATTGTGGTTATGCTCATGTATTTAATGTCAAAATATTGTGCACTTATACATAATGATGAGAATACTATGAGATATTGAGAACTTGTCGTTCACCTGAAACGTAAAACACCAGATGAAATGAATAAAATACATTAATTTATAAATGAAGCAGCTGAGAATTAGTTTTTTCTCATATTATTACAAACTTCACAGTCAGGTCGTTTCAATGAAGTATGCCTCATAAATTGATCTGTTGGACAAATAGAATATTGTATCTCATATTTTAAAAAATATTTAAAATCAATTACCAAATTCAGTGTGATACATTTGTAGGTTAGGTTTTCTGTTTTTCAAGAATAAGCTCTCACAATTATTGCGGGAATATTTCCAGTTGAGTTATTCATTAAATTGATTATTTTAAAATTGCATTCCATTTCATATTCCACCGTTCACTTTAAATAAATCGTTGAATGATTTTCTCTTTATGTTTGAGAGCCAACACTAATGAAATAAGCTGAGAGCTGCCACTACTTTTTAAGTTGATCGTAGATGGCAGCACAATCTGACCCATATTCTAACTGTGTTACAGGCTGTATTCAGACTATTCAGATCAGCTGATCCAAATGCAATGAACTCGTGCTGACAATCTAATGTTCAAGAAATGTACCAACTATTTGAAAATATACGTGAAATTTCTAAATAGAAATAAAACTTCACAACAATAACATATAAATACGACCAATATAACAAATTGTTGGTTTCAGAGATGAATTTGATCTTTCTTGCAGCATATACAAAAATAGAATAATCGAGGTGAGCGAATATCAGTGTATTATTGAAATACTGTTATTCTTTCAGTTTCAAATGAATGATTGATAAGACTATGATAGTTTGAAGTTTCAAAATAATCATTTAAATCGACAGCTGTCATTCTTCCAACAAATGACGGACATTCAGTTCTAACCATAGGCGCACTATGAAATTTTTGACCAAACTTTGATGAATTTTCACTCGATATCCAGGAGACTTACAGAAAAAAGTTACCAAGAAAAATTGATAGGCTTGAAGAGATCTATTGCAGGTTAAAATTAATGTACTTATTTCTGTTACACCCTGTATTTATATATTTATATATATATATCCAATGATGTACAAGTGAGTCACGTCAGATTTTTTTGACAATTTTCTCGAAAATTCACAATAAATATATATATATATATATATGTTTATATATATATATATATATATATATATATATATATATATATATATATATATATATATATATATATATATATATATATATATCTGTATATATATATATATATATATATATATATATATTTATATATATATATATATATATATATATATATATATATATATATATATATATATATATATATATATATATATATATTTATATATATATATATATATCCAATTATGTACAAGTGAGTCACGTCAGATTTTTTTGACAATTTTCTTTAAAATTCACAATTTGCATTATATTTAATATAAATATTTGAAATTTGGATGGGATATGGGTCTTGCAGCTTTTAACATATGCACCACATTTCAGGAAGATTGACTGTAGAATTTTCAGAAAATATCAAAGAAAAAATCTGACCTGGATATCACGTGACTTACTTGTACATCATTGGATATATAGTCAAACACAAAATCTCATTCCAGGGCTAATCGTTTTGGATTAATCTTAAGGACTCTAAGAATCTGTCAAGTAGAATGCGCTTTTAGCCTAGCCGGTTGCTATGGGAACAGTAGATCATCATTATTATGCTACAACATACCTAAATACTGATTTGAAAGATTCTACGGCTATCAGTTCTGAATTCATGTGCATAATTGGAAAATGTATTCCAACTGAAGTGCACTTTCGGTTCAGTCTATTGTTATGAAAATAGCAGGCAATTATTCATATGCTACAGCAGACTATAATACCAAATTTCAGTACTTTATAGCCGACCGTTCCGAATATATGCAAATAATTTTCAAAGATTGTCAAGTGAAGTACATTCTCGGCTCAGTCGATCACAATGAAAATAGAATATGAATATTAAGATAGTATTCATCGTCTTGAATACTGAATTCTGAAAAGCTACGATCAATTGTTACGTGCCAATTTGGCCTCTGGTTATTTTTTCTGTAGGATTAAATTCTAAAATATAGTTTGGGTTAATTTGGGTTTTTTTTCAAGTAAATTTCATGTACTTACTTTTGGTTAAAGATATTTTCAGTTTCAAATTCTATCGTTTCCAATTCATATTTCAAATCTTTAGTTTTGTTTCTCTTCGTTAAGCTCAGTTTTTTTGGTTACATTAAAAGCGTGTTTTTGTTTACTTCTGTCAATCAAATTTTAGTTCAAGATTTTGTAATTGTCGCTGTTGTAATGCGCGCACTATAGTCAGTGACGTTACTCAGTTTTTTTTTGAATTAATGAAAAACGGTTTTTTCTTAATTAAGTCCGGTCGTCCGGAATTGACTTAACAGAAGTCGTCAGTCGACAGTTGGTCTTCAACTACCAAAGTACATTTGTCCATTAGAATTTTTAAGAATCGCTTTCTGTATATTGCCTTGCGCAATCCTCTAGGAGGGATAAAAAACTAGCTTTTCTTAGCTTCGCGGAACATTTTTGGCACTTGGTGCAGTTTTGTGTTGTTCCGCAAGCATCTCCATTGTTGGAGGATTATTGAAATTTTGTGTACGACATCGCTTTCTTTGCGCCGACCATCTGCGTGCGCAGTTGAACTACTTTGACCAACATCTCGGCTACGGAGTGCCTAATACCACCTAGGCACCCTTTTATCCAACCTTTGACCCTGGTGTGACGTCACCAGATTTCCTGAGCCAGTCCGGACCGGGAAATATCTGTTTGAGGCGTCCATCTTGGTGTGACAGACCAATAGAGGTCAACGAGCTTCAGCAACCAACCGGAAGTGACAGCTAAGTGGCATTACGTTCGTGGTTTTGTTTTTTTCTCTTATTCGGACTGCCGATATTTTTACCTTCATTTTACTTATTCACTTTGGGTGGCTAAACCGCCCTACACGGCTGAATCTAATCTACTTTTGTTTACTGCTTTTTTTGCGTAGTCATTTGGACCACGCTGTTATTTTGTAAATTGTATAGGGTCAGTCGACGAAGTAGTTTGTTTTCTTTCTTGTTTACGCTTATGTGGTATTCTTCGCTGTGAACTCGATTCGATCGAAGATGGGCCAAATTTATTGTTGTTGTTATTTTTTTGGTATACTCATAGACGTACGCGCGAGTTGTTCCGCATTTTCATTTACTTTTTTTGGTACCTTTTTGTACAACGTCGAGGGCTCTAACCTAACTTATTTACATTTATTTATTTGATTTTTGCGCTACTTAGGCGTAAGGCATTGTAAGGCCTACTATTTACGTTTATTTATTTGTTTTTTTTTTGCGTTATTTGGGCGCGTAATTTGAAATAGTTTATTTCAATTACTTTATATTCATTTATTTTTATTTGGCACTACTAGGTGCGTTGTTCAAAGTACTCATTTAATTAAATTCATTTATTTTGGGTAAATACCTTTTTCTTTATTGAATGAAAATTGCCCACACTTTTCTTTTCAGCAGTGTAGAAGAGAGCGGATTTCTCTCAGTAAGCTCGAGGTAAGTTGCTGTTTGAGTTATATTAAATTATTTGGGAGTCAGCAACCAGATTGACGCTGACGAACAGAATACTAACACCTATTCTCCTGTTTCCCAATTATTCCTTTCAACACCTTAATTTCAGGTATTTTCGTGGTTGAGTACCTTGGGAAAAATAAGTTCAACTACGTGGCGCCCTACTATTTATTTATTCACCTATAGTTTATTGTATATATTTTTTGTTGAAGCTAGCCTCATTCCACCTGATTATTTCCCTGAATCTGAGCTAGAGTTGCGTAGAATTTTTAGAGTCATTTTAAGCTTATCATTCAAATTTTACGTAATACAATCATTTTGTATTTATGCTGAAAACTCGAAAAATGTTTCGGATAAAGTGCACTTCCGGTTTAGCACATCGCAATCATACAGCTAGATGTTATAGAAATGCTCAATACGCAATTTCAATATTCTACAACTCATTGTTTTGAATTTATGCAAAAAATTTGAGAAGACTGTTCTATAAAGTGCACTTCCAGCTTGAACGACTGGTACAAAAGTAGAAGAAAACCATAAATATGCTACAGCTATTACAAATATCAAATTTCAGTATTCTACGGCTGATCAATCTGGATTTATGCGGAAAATTCAAAAAAGTTTCAAGTAAAGTGTACTTCCGGTACAGACGACTGCAACCATAATGCAAGGTGCTAGTTAAACACCCTATATTAGTGTTAAATTCGAAATTTCAGCACAATACTTTCAAAGGGTTTTGAGATTTTCGAGTTACGCACATACGTACCGACATCAAGCCGAAAATAGTCAAAATGGACTCAGGAATGCTTAAAACGGATATTCCATCCAAATATCGATAGGCGAATTTTTTCGGCCTATAATACTTTCTTGTACTCATAGTACAAATGAATGAGAAATACCCTCAACGATAAAAGCTTTAATACGGATTCCACAAAGCAACTCACTTTGATCTCTATGATATTATGTGCCATTTTCGAATGTATCGACCGATTTTTGTTAGCATTCTAACGAATCCACAATTTTGATCAAGAAATTTGGTAAATCGAGCTTCATTTTAGAGATTTTGGAGCAAATTCTCTAAGAAAATGCTTTGAGTGTGCGTTTTAACTTTTATTTTCAATCAAATAGAAGTGAATCACTTTCTCACCTTCAAATCAGATAGACAACTTCCACAATTAGATATGATTAGGTTATGGTAATAATTATTTGCTGCTTCTTTCACTCAACTCACTTAATTACTCCGTTTATAAAATTATTACAGCATCAAACTCCGAAATTCCTATTCCTGTAGTGGAACCTACGAGAAAAATTGTTTTAGTGATGATTTCATAGATAAGTATGTCTAAAAAATTCACATTTTCAGGTTAAGTTGAAACATTCCAAACAGCTCATAAATATCGATTTAAAATGTTCAATTACTATATCCATAGATAAGACTCATCATGGACTGGCAGCTTCTGTTATCAGCTGTCAAGTTTGATCAATGTTGCCAATAGTATGGAAGAAATTTGGTTATTGAATATATTCTAAGTATTATATTCTACGAAATAATTATAAATTGCTCTGCGTCCGATCTTTAGATAGTTTTAGATGACAAATCTATTCGTATAACACTTAAAACTGCAATGAAATCTTATTAAGTGAAGCTGGCTACAGATGTCAGAAGTAAAAAATCAATAAATCGCTATTCGCTGTTTGCATACTGCACAATCAGCGATTCCCTGCGGCAAAAATCTGAACAATTCCCATTGCAAATCAATAAATTGCAGTAATATAGAATTTATCAACAATAATAACTATTTCTTGCTTCATTCGAGCAGTCAAAAAATAAATGCACCAGTTATATCATATGTAAATACATTGAAGAATATTTTTTATAAAATTTGCTTCACTCAGTATAGCGATAAACCTAACAAACACAGGCAATGTTAGGAGTGTAGGTTATGAATTAAATTAACTGATACTATTTGTTTATAATGAAATAAATCAAGTCACATGAATTAGATTTGCGCGCATCAAACATTTAATAAATTTTGATGCACAAAAGATCAGGATGGGGAAAATTTAGCTGCATTACATGTAAAAAGAATTAGTAGGTACAGTTCATCGAGTGATGTATGAATCATATTTCATAACACGTCAAATTATAATGATTGATGACTTCATTGTCGTAATTGGATGTCATTACTTAATATGACCCAGTTTTCTGATACAGACTGATGATTCTCACAAAATTTGATCAATGTAAAATCTTATTTGTTCATTCGTTGGAATTTTCAAAGTGTTAGTTTCATTGATAGCGGAAGGATATTATAGTCAGCTCTTGATTGCTTGTTCTATTGTTGTATTTGGACGAAATTCTCGATTGGCTGGGTTTAATCAAGATCCAAATTCAAATTTATTCAACTGAAAAAAGTGTGAGATTACTATAAACCAAACTATTAATGAACAATATTGAAAATCTGAATAAATATTGTTGAATATTTACCACATGTATCTACCAGACTATACTTGACATGTTACAAATTCCATTCAATCTTTAATACTTATTTCATCCACAACAGGAAAACATCATAAATTGTATAATCAAATGATGGATCTTTGAATAATAGATAAATCAGAATCAGTGATTAGAATTCACTTGAGCAAGCGTTTTGAATTTTATTGATTCTTCTTCAATGCCTACAAATAGTTAAGTTATCTGCAACAATATCATTACAAAACAATTATTGACGGAACCTCTTCTTCAATCTTTTGAATTCAATGTATGCACATTTTCTACAATAATTGTGAATGTGATATTGCCCATACACATACCCATGTTTCACTATTCTTCAAGATTTTTTCAGAGGATTTATCCAATTCTACGGTATAAAATACAAATTTAGTGTAATAATAATGAAAACATACCCATGAATGAACTTACTTTGTTCCATCTTCAATTATCCATCAAATTCATAGAGTAAGAGTGACATTTATCCAAAATAATCCTCAAGATTATTGTATACGCTTTCGACAATATCTAAACATGTAAAAAAGTTGAAATGTCATTTCAACAATTGAATATTAACATCAAGTCGCAATGATTGGAGCAGGACCAGCCACATTGGAACAATATTAAATGCTACGGTCCCCGCAGCTTGTGATATCTACGCACAAACACCTGATAGAATGTAGAAAAAAATGTCTCAATCAGGTTGGGACCATAAAAGTATTTTTCCGAATCAAGGTAGGGCCTCTAAATAGAATTTGCAACAAAACGCAGGCTGACCTAATCCGACGCTGTCGCAGAAGCCACGTTTACATTAGAGCGAAACAACTTATAAATGCTGGAGATATAAATTATTTAAAACAACTTTTCAGTGAATAAAATGCATCAGATGACATTTGCTCATGACTATTATGTACTCAATTATCATTTAAATTCATGAAAACTCGGTAGATTTTATGAAATCCACCAAAATATTTTTCAACTTGACATGTCAAAGTGACGTTTTCGAGATACAGTAAAAAGCATGAATCACAGTAGAGCAACAAAATTCATAAAAGTTGTACTTATAAATTATTTAAAATACCTTTTTAACAATTTAATTGTATCACAGGACATTTGCTCATGCATATTAAACATTAAACTAATGGTAAAATGGACGTAAAAATAACAGAAATAATAAAATTTATGAAAATGTTTTCGAAATTGGAATGTCAAAATGACATATAATTTTGTATACCCCTGTTGAATAGATGAATAAAAGATAGGGGCACGCTGATCAACGCAAAATTTCGTCGTTTTTAATTTTTCCTGCAAATACTGTAAGTACCAAAAATATGAGACCCCGGAAGGCACTCGTCCTAATAAAGATGTATCAAATAACAAAAAATTCACAAAAATCCATCAATAAATACGACCTGTAGAAGAGCGCAAAATAGTGGCTAATCTTTACCGAGAACTTGGTACATTTAGACGATTAGTATAAAGTAAGACTAGCGCTAGGCTTCGCAGCTCCATATGTGAACCGCCTTCGGCAAAAATAATTTCTTGATAAGATTATTTCCTATCATAATTTCAGCCTACATAATCATCCTACTCCATATCATATTTCTGCATTTTCCCCTATTCGTGATCTTACTCTTTTGTATAGACAATTCCCAATGCTATTTCATGTATTCATTTGGAGAAAAATTATTGATTTCAACTCCTTCACGAATTACAGAAACTCTAGGCGTTGCAGCTCCATATATGTACCGCCTTTCTGACAAGAATTCTTCTTTGACAAGATCAATCTCGACTGTGAATTGAGCTCACGTAACTCCCCTGCTTCATATTATATTTCCACACTTTTCTCTGCTGATTACACTGATTGACAGTTTTCAATCAAATTTATGTATAAATCCTTAAGAAAATCATTGATTTCATTCCCTTTAAGGATTAGCGACAAGATGACAATATTGTTTCTCTAGTAGAACTATCTTTTCAAAAGAACCTTTCATGCCGCACAATTTCCAATATTATACACAGGACTTGATACTCACCAGTAAAAGTATTCATTATAAAAGCAGCTTATTGGTTATTAGAGCTACTACAGACGGCGTTACGATCGAGAAAATAAGTGTGCGAGCGAAACAGGAAATGTGCATCAGAAAGACAAGAAACAGCGATTCGAATAATTCAAGTTTGGATTGAATATTCAATTTTACATCCCAAAATTTATTGATATATAGCACTCAATATCAATAATATTCAAAATATTGCCATCAAATAGCAAAAGAATATCCAATATTTCATAATAATTACATTTCATTCCTTTGTATTCACATTAATTGATATTTGAACTTGAGACAAATGAATATTTCTATCAATCTCCCTTGAACTGTTATCATAAGTAGATTTATAATCACCAACTACAATATATTACAGCTTCTCACATCTTGAGGAACTAATAATAACTAAATACTTCAAAAAAAGTCAATCCCTTGCCAATGGTGGTGAGATGCTAGTGTCAAGACCTATATATAAGACCGTGGTGCGTGAATTAACATACTCTATTTTTGCATCGAAATCTGCAAAAGTTTCACAAATTGCTAATATCGCTGTAAAAATACTTTACTCCATGTTTCATGTTTGCAACCATGTAAGAGTTAGCGAAAATCATTTTTTTCTTATATATTCATGTTATTCCTTCTAATTTGCAACATGTTTTGTCGAACGCATCGTCAACGCTACCATCGTCAAACCTTGGCATGCGACGTCCAAATATGAGTATAAATAATTCTTCTTGATAATAGTTATTTCCCTACTCTAGAAGAATTTATCGAGTTTTATGATAAATAAGATAAAACCGCTAATAATTTTGGGAAATGTTCCAGGTAAATGTTATGCCAATTCATTCAGGGATCAATCCAAGTAATTTTTTATTACTCATGCAGGATGAGTACTATTTTGCGCACGTTTTTCAGAGCGGTAAATGGCTCTTTGGCTTTTGAGTGCGCCAAGTATAATTTGAGTGCGACAAGTAAACTTGTCGCACGCAAACCATTAATCGCTCGGAAAAATAAGCGCAAAATAGTATTTATCCCGCATTCGTGATAAAAAATAGTATATGCAACTCGTGTGGTGTTATCGATTGCCTACTTCGCTCTTGTGGGCAGTCAAAAACTTATAGCATTTGTTGCACTATATACTAAAAGTACTACCGTTTATAAATTACACAAAGAACTCAAAAGTTCCATCAAAGAAGCTTTAGTACCACCGATAGAAAATACTTTATTTATGATTATGAACCTATTCATTTGATAAAAACTTGAATATGAAATTTTAGTCAAAAATTTCTAGGCGTTCTCAAGTTATTGTGCTTTTAGAAATAGAAAAACACAACGACTGACTGTCTTTGAAATTATGTTTTTTTGGGTTCAGTAGGGTCTAAAACGTAAAGATTCATTGAAAGCGGCAGCTGTCCTCATACTTTTTTGTGAATTTATCTCAGTGTTTGATTTTAATTCTAATTTCAAATGGAGTTGCATATCAATAGCGGAAGAAAAATTGAGAAGTCATCACAATGATACACATTTCTTCTCCATTGTCTTCTACATCTGATTCATAAGCCATTCAATAAGTTCAAAATCAGGATATACGATGTGACACACTGATCGAGTTCAATAAGAAACTTCTCTTCCAAGTCTGAACAAAGAATTAGGGCTTTTTCTCATTTTCAATGTAGTTTTGAGAATTGAAACTTTTCTCGGGATGCTTATTACCATACAAGCAGAAACGCCATGATCCTCACTTCCATGTCTAGTGTCTCCGGTACTCTGCCTGCAGTTTTTGAGATATGGATTCGATTTTTTGCCAGTCAAAAGATCATAAAGAATAGCGGACAATTTGAAAAAAAATTATTTTCGCAATTGATTTCATGAAAATTCACGATTTATTGATATATTTAGGAATATGTACGAGAGTAGAATATAATTAGAGGTACGTAGAATTGTTGAAATAATTCATTGCTGTCTTGAATGTATTCGCATTGTTTGCGATGCGCGAGGTACCTACTTTACTCACAGCTGTGGAAAAAGCTACTATATGTGTGCGAAATTTTATTGCAAGAAGCAAATTGGCTTCAAAGATATCTCCAAAGATATTTTGAATCCAAAGCATATCTATCTTATATCAAATCAAAGTTAAGACTCAATTTAGTAACTGGTAAATATGATTAACGTCTCAGTTGTCACGCTGATTCATATTTCACATCTAGAACAGCATTTAAAGTTGAAAAATAAATTGCTCTAATGGAGAACAAATCTGTTTTTTTTTTTGACTACAATAGGAATAAATCAGAAAAGAACCCAGAGCTATAACGACTTGACATTGACATTGACTTGATTTCTACTGTCAATTTGCCATGCAAGTTGGACATGTGTCCAGTTAATACTTATCATAGATCTTATTTTAATAGGAGGATAACCTGATCTAGTCCCTATCATGTCCCTATCATGTCCCTATTACAAATTGATATCGATGCTGACATATTTTTCCACTTCAGTAATCATTGAGTGATCAAAGCTATCAGTTTGCGGTCTATTGCAACAATATTTTGCTCATCCTTATAATGATTGAGTGGATAGGAATGAGATTTGGGGACTATTGTTGTTCACTGCTATCAATAAATTATTGTTGATTGATCACAACAATAGATGGGCTGGTTGAAACAATATTTTGTTGATAGCAATGATAGAGAAGGTGATCCCAATTATAAATTGTTGATAGTGACTGGGACAACAGTATAAGGTAACTGAAATGTCCAAACTTCCAATTATAACAATACCAATGTTGATGAGAATAATGACTTGTTGATTATAACAAAAAAATTTCTGTTGCAGTTTTGTTGATGAGAACATCAAAATTAATCATTGAATCAATATCAGTTGTTCAGAGTGCCTATTTAATCGAATACAATATTTAGGGATTGATCAAAATTATGAAATTGATGTATGAAGCAATGAAAATGTTGACAGCTCTTGTATCATCTGACTACTCGTCATCCGATTCCTTTAATGGGGTACTCCACTACTATCAAAATCTGAGAAACTTTCATGAAAATATGAAAATATGGAATAAATAATAGCTATAAGTAATGAAAATGATATTGAATATTGCTTCGTTTCAATGAATAGACGATTTAATACTTATATGACGTCATGATGACGTCTTAAAGTCTATTGTGGCCCTCAAACAGTGAACTTCATAGGTGTACAAACGCCTAGGAGATTTGTTCATATTTATAAAAAAGTATTGTTGTGTTGCAATTCGATGTACTTATAAATTATTGGGAATGTATCGGAAAAGTTAAAATATGTATCATTTCTATTCTTCGAATGCAGTGCAGAAACATTTTGAGAGGGCCTCCAAGTTTCACAGGCATGCGCATGGAGAGAGAATTGATCTTCAAACTACTGGTATTGTTTGGTCGAAAGAAACGTGATTTTGACAAGTAAATTTGATAACTATAATTTATCCAGCTCGTGATCTTACTGACAATAATAAAAAAAATTTAGATGATGTTAAATAAGCAAGACACTAACGCCACCTATTTTACTTTACGTCAATATTCTCAAAATGTTTGATGTTGAATGAGACCTACCGTTTGAGTGACACAATGGAATTTTTGACGTCACGGAAAATTTTCAAATTGAAAAAAAATATTTCTCAACTACTACGGGGTTTTATGAATCGCATTTTCACTGATACTTTATTTATTCATGTCCTATCAGAAAAGAGAAAAAAAAAACAGTGGAGCACCCCATTTATTGTTATGTGTAATACGTCCAAAAGTCCCACTATTTTTTCTTGACCAATAATTATTTTTGAAATAGAACTGGCTCTATTTTTCGCCAATATTCTGCAGTATTCTAGGGAGATTTTTGTCCGATTTGTCTTTGTCAACATTACTCATATTAATTATTTCGCGTCAAATGAAACACACGTCTCATACTTGACATAACCTAAAGAAAGACAAACATTGCAAACACAATCTTAGTGTTGATTAAGTATTAATATAATTTTATATACAGTTGCCTTCAGTATATTATTTTTTTTGTCATTTCCACTATCACACTTTCCCTCTAACCACACTCTTTGAAGTTACATCAAAAATTATAAATTGGTATTTCTGATTTTTCTTGACGAAAACTTGTATCGTGTAATATGCTGCAAAATATTTTTGAGTTCGACGATAAATTGTTGAAAACTGGACAGAAAACTTGGTCAATTTATTGGTCAATAAATTGTATCGTGTAATACAGGCATAACAAAAAAGCTCTATCCACTCTATCTTACGCACGCTCACTCGAGCGTCTACGTCACATATAACAATGTTACCAACTGTTTGAATACATGTCTGTGTTGATTGTTTCAACAACAGTTATTAAAATCAGCTGATTATAACAGTAAATTCTTACTTACCTCAACCCGTACCATCTACCAAAATTTTCTGCGAAAACTCTTTTCGAATATCTACGTTTAATCTATCCATATCATGTGTCTCCTACACTTCTTGAGAAATTAATTTTTTTCAATAATTCAAAAATTTTTCAATAGTCTTTAGTGCATTTATCAGATTTGTCTACTACGCATTGAAACATCAGCTTATGAAATGAATAAACATTAGAGCCTAGGCTATTAGATGTCAAAAACTTCAGATCAAAATTTGAGAGCTACTGGGATTTGCTACTCTTTCCAATGAACTTCATATAGCCAAGGATCTATCAACTGTATATAGCAGTATAATATAACTGTCTTAATATCAAACTTCGGATAAATACTTGCAGTGTAAGTACATCGATTGAATTTTTGGGATCGAAAGCAGAATCATCAAGAAATTATCTCTTATCCAATTTCATTTACCAAGTGGATAGGAACATCCATAGTAAATATCAAATTGGTTACTTTCAATATTGTAAAATGATTTTAGTATACAGAATATATACGTACAGTTTATCTGAGTATTATTTTATTATTTGAATCGCTTACACTCAAGCTTATCGTGTTTCGTCAGCTCAATGCAGGTTTTAGAAGAATTATTATCTACATAAACTCAAATACGAAGTTAATGGAAATATGATTCTTCATTGCAGAAGATTCACCACATGTATTAAACTATAGTTACAAGACATATTTTAAGTGGCATATAATCTTCAGTACTTATTTTACAGGGAAACAATATTGTAAATTAGAGTATAAATCGTATCTGGAGAATAGTATAATCAAATGATGGATCATCAAAGGATGGATAAATCGGTATTGGTGAATTAAATTCATATCACTTGAGCAAACGTTTCAAATCTCATCAATTCTTCATCAGTGCCCAAAACTAATTAAATTTTCCTCAACTATATCACTACAAAACTGATCAGATTGGTATCAAGTAAACTGACTGAACTTCTCTTCAACCTGTAGCGCTAATCATGAAATTATTGTATGCATGTTTCTAGAATATTTTCAAATGTGATATAAACTGTCTAGTGTATTAATAAATACATGCTTATGTTCCATTTATCTTCAATACTTTTCTCAATGATTTATTCGACTCTACAATATAAAATACGAAGTTAGTTGGATAATTATGAATACATACCAATGAATAAGCTTATTCCGTTGATGATCCTGAATGAATATGTTCGATTTGAGAAATATCTAAAAAAATTTGCCGCAAAAGCCAGAATACAGATAGCTGCTATATATCATAGCTCTCATAATATCATTACAGAACAATGATTGACTGAACCTCTTCTTTAACCTCTTGAATTTATTGTATGCACGTTTTCCACAATATTTGTGAATGTCGTGTGTATTAATATACATGCCCACGTTTCACTATCCTTCGGGATTTATTCAAAAGATTTATCCAGTCTACGGTACAAAATACAAATTTAAATGAATATTTATGTATACATACCCATGAATAACCTTATTTGGTTCCATGTTCAATTATCCACCATATTAATCAAGTAAGAATGATATTTATTCAAAATATTCCTTAAAACTCATGTATTTGCTGTCAAAAATATCTGAAAATGTTAAAAAGTTGAAGTGTCATTTTAACAATTGAATATGAACATCAAGTCGCAATGATCAGAGCAGGACCAGCCACATTAGAACGTTATTAAATGCTACGAAGGTCGCATCTTGTGATATCCACGCACAAACGCCTGATGGAATGTAGAAAAAAATGTCTCAATCGGGTTGGGACCATAAAAGTATTTTTCCAAATCAAGGTAGGGCCTGTAGATAGAATTTGCTACAGATCGCTGGCTGACTCAATCCGCCACTGTCGCAAAAGCCTCGTTTACATTAGAGCGAAACAACTTATAAATGTTGGAGAAATAAATTATTTAAAACAACTTTTCAGTAAATAGAATGCATCAGATGGCATTTGCTCATGACTATTATGTACTAAACTATCATTTGAATTCATGTAGACTCAGTAGATTAAATGAAATCCATCAAAATATTCTTCATCTTGACATGTCGAAGTGACGTTTTCAACACATTGCAAAAAGCATGAATCACAGTAGAGCGACAAAATTTATAAAAGTTAAACTTATAAATTATTTAAAATACCTTTTTAACAATTAAATTGTATTACAGTACATTTGCTCATGCATATTAAACATTAAACTAATGTCAAAATTGACGTAAAAATAACAGAAATAATAAAATTCATGCAAATGTTTTCGAAATTGAAATGTCAAAATGACATATAATTTTGTATACCCCTGTTGAATAGATGAATAAAAGATAGGGGCACGGTGATCAACGCAAATTTACGTCGTTTTTAATTTTTCCTGCAAACACTATAAGCACTAAAAATATGAGACCCCCAGAAGGCACTAGTCCTAATGGAGATGTATCGAATAAAAAAATTCCATGGAAATCCATCAATAAATACAGGCTGTAGAGGTGGACAAAAAAGTGACGAATCTATACCGAGAGTGGAACATAAGGTTTTTAGTATATTGTAAACTAGCGCTTGGCCTGCTACGCAGGCCTAAGCCCTAGGCTTCGCAGCTCGATATGTGAACCGCCTCCGGCAAAAATTTTGTCTTCATAGAATAAATTCCAAGTATATTTTTAGCCCACAAAATCTCCTGCTCCATATAATATTTTTGAATTCTTCCCTACTCGTGATTTCACTGTTTTTTCAAGACAATTCTCAATGTTATTTCATGTATTCATCAATCGGATGAATTGATTCCAACTCTTCTACGAATTACAAAGTCTGAATTCAAAACTTCACTGCGAGATAACATGTCTGTGCCATGTTTCGCATATTCTCAGTCATTGCTTCACTATTTTTGAATAAAAATTAGAGCATTAGTTATGACAACTCACGTAATACTTCTGTTTTATTTTGACGACATACTTACATCCTTACAATTCGCTTCGCTCGTCAATTTGTATGCAATCACAATCTTTCTGTCTCCTTTGCAACTCTCAATATTATTTTGAATAGATATGATTGATAATGGTGACTGAAATGATGCATGTACATCGAATATACAAAAAGATGGTCACTCCAGGTGAAACCGAGAATATCGAGTAGAAAAGTAAAATAGAATTTCAGTTGAAATTTTGTGTTTCCATCACTCACACCCATTATCCTAAATATTTCTCTCAGGAGAATCATTCAGTTGATTCCTTCCATGAATTAGCGTATCTGATTCCTAAGCTCAATTGCGAGATTGACAGACCGCCTATTGAGCAGAACTATTTTCTCCGTAGTAACATTCTCTCCTCATAGATTTTCTTCTAAATCACTGCTCTGAGTCTGAATTACTCAGCTCCAATTGTTACATGTTTTGACTCCTTATATATAGCTACAATATTCAATTTCCTCTGGAATTGTAATAATACTTGTAATCAAATCAATTCAACATGTGTCTCAAACTCTTCTTCGATAAAAATAACATTTTCCCTCCAAAATCGCTAATAAAAAAAAAATGACATCAAAGACCATCAAAAAATCCACTTGGATATATTTTAACTATTTTCTATTCCAATTGAGGGCACTTCAAAGTTATTATGGGACAACGATTCAAGTATTTTAATTGGCCGATATACGAATCAATCTTACATAGGCGAAAACATCGGCTTTGGCTATCCGTCAGTTGCATTAACTCATAGCCGTTCATTAATCATGATAAATGAATTTGTGCAGTATGAAAATTCAGTTTACATATCGAAATATAATTCTATTTTATTTATTGCATTCATTGAATTTATTCGAAAGAGCATTTAATGTAAATAAATTGTGTTTATATCTCCGCCAATCAGTAGGCTTAAATTGTGGTCCCATAGAAGTCTTTGCACCGTTCTCAGCTAGAATAAGCTATGAAATATTCCACATTACTTTGTAATGTACGTCCACCTCAAAAAAGAGCCTAAAACTATTTCTGTTATGCGAATTTTTTTTTTGAAATGTCAGAAAATTAAAATTGTTATACGCTAATAAAATGCAATCACCAGAGTATTTATCTCTTCCTCAACTACGCATTGGAACATTAGTAGAATATTAAGATCCAGAGATTAATAAATATTGGGGCCTAGATAATTAGATGCTAAGAACTCGAGATCCAAATTCTAGAATTTCTCACATGATTCTTGGGAATGCTGGAAGCACATAGTTATGACAACTCCAAAATGTTCAAACAAAATTGAACATTGTTGTGTGAGAGAAGTGGAATATATAGTTTTGTCTCAGTGTAAGTATGCTGGCTTTGTGATTTGGAAGTCGTGGGGTCGAATCCTACCGACGCAGCAGAAGTTGGTAGAATTTCTTCTGAATTTAAATGTACTCTGTGGCGTACTCTCCAAGAGTAATAACTGAGAGTACCCGTATTTTGACGAATGGTAACAGTACTCTCAGAGAATATCAGTCAATTTCACAGATTGCCTGGTACACTCTTACCAGATGAAAGGCGTGACTGATATTCATTTATCTATTATATTTAAAATATACCGTTTTCTGAGAGAAACTATGCTCAAGTAATCTTTTTCAAATTCATCAAACGTTGATAAAATTACTCGAATTGATTCCATTTTTGGAAGAACTTCTAAGCATGCGGAATAAGTATTATTCTATTGTGACTGTAGAAAAATATTTTTTTGGCTCTTTCACCTGATTTACCAAATTAGTATTCCATATTTCTCACAAAGTTATAAAAGCTGGAAAAATATTCTCTAATAATATTGACTTCTCAATTCATTATTTTCCAATTCATGATATGACAAATGAATGTAGTATATGTGTACGGAATAAATCATATTGAGTGTGAGCACACCATTTCTTTCAAAATAACGCTGCTAGGGCTCTTACTTCATCAAATACAAAAACTTTTAGTATTTATTCTCAACCAATGTCTTCTTGATTAGAACATCTGCATACATTTGATAAAAATATTTGATGCACGACTAACAGTTGATATTAGCCAAGTACGATTCTGTGCTGATGTAAAATTGGTTCGCATTTCTGCCTATCAGAGATCTCTAATCGGAGTTCTATAAGAGCCTTGAGCAGGTCTCAACTGGAATAGACTGTATTTTGATGAGAACAACATTATTCTAATGGTCATTTTGGTTGGGAACTGTCCAAAGATTGTTATGAGACCACGATTCAAGCGTTCTGATTGACTTATATTTGAACTAATTTCACAATATCACAATAAAAGCACTTAGTTTGTCAGTTGCTCATCAATTATCATGAACAGATTGGTTCAAAGATTGAAATTTGTATTCATTCAGGTAATATGTGAGTATACTCCTTGCGTCTATTTCTTGAATTCAATCCTAGCAAAGTTGTTGTGAACTCTGGATTCATTGTGAATGAATCATGCTCGCGGTTCAGTCATTCAGAAGACTTGAATCTTAATGCCGTGGGAGCTCTTGAACAAAAAAAGGTCAAGAACTGCCAAAAACGGTTTTTTGTGTTTTACTAATTATACTACTAATTATTTACAAAAATCTGGTGTTTACAAATTGAATTGTCAGAATTGTGAAGGTGTGTATATTGGTCAGACTGGTCGTAACTTCAACATACGTTTCCAAGAACACCTACGTTCCTATATTTTGAATAAAACAGACTCAACTTTTGCCAACCACCTTCAAGAAATGAACTATTTACCTGCAAATAATATTGAACCGTTGCATTTTACAAACAAAGGATTAAAACTCACCCTTCTAGAGTCTTTGGAAATTTTGAAAAACAAGGCTAATTCCAAAGTTAAATTACTTAATGACCAGACCGATTTAATATACTCATCTCTTTTCCGTTCTTGTCTCTAGATTAAGTATGACTGTGTAACTTTGAAATTTTATCAATTGTCTGATGATGACCGTAATGGTTGAAACTAGTTACAATTTTTAAAAAATATAGTGATATTAACTAAGTTACTTGTGTTTTATTTATATTATTACAATGTATCACAAAGTTACGGCAGATAATATTCAAGATTTAATTTGTATAAATATGCAGTACATTGCAAAATTTCATATTATGGTTGAACAGTACATCTATTTAACAAAGATTCAAAATTGAATCAATTGTCAACAAATGAATTGTTCTACTTTTTGAATTGCAAGTAGGAAAGTTTTGGATAGTTCTTTTGCTGTTTATTGACTTACAACTGAAGTAATATAATAAAATCTTCATTTGATTTTAAAAGCTTCCTACGCAAATTCTTGATACATTTTTTAAATTTGTAAACGTGATTTTCTGACAGTTCCTGATTTTGATGAATCTTCACGTTTTAGACCCTACTGAGCCCGGAAAACATTATTCTAAAAAAGTCGGTCTATCGGTCTGTCAGTCCGTCGGTCTGTGTGGAAGCACGATAACTTGAGAATGCATGCGAGTTTTTAACTAAATCTCATATCTACGTTTTTTATCAAAAAGCTAGGTTCAAGTTCGTAGATGAGCTTTTTTCAACAAGTGGTACCGAATTTTTAATGATGAAACTTTTTAGTTTTTTGCGATTATTTCATAAACGGTGGTATTTATCATAAAATATGAAATAACTGAAACTAATCTTTGAATGATTTGGCACAACATTCACAGTGAACATTTCTCAAGATTATCAACGGTTTAGTTGTAATTATATAATTTGTTACATTTTTCTGAAGCAAAGAAATAATTAGAATCATAATCGTCATTCAAACTTGGACATCACATGCGAACGTACGTGAATTGTTTATTTTTTTAAAGTAATTTGGCTCTATCATGTTTGGTATCAAATTGAAGCTCTTGTGGAGATAATTCTGTCAAAGAGCGTATTTGAACGATTGCCAATTGTTTCTTTCACAAAACATTCAAACAATGTTTAGTTCATTATCAACTTTGAGCCCTCGGGGAGATAAGCTTAGTAGGTATCAGAAATAAAAATTGGTAGAATCCACGTTACTATCTTCAAATTACACTTCCGCCGATCGAATCTTGAAACTGTGTGTTTCAATGGATTAAAAACCCCAAAAGTCCAGGAAAGGACTCTCCATTTTCTTATATATAAAATACTCATTTGTATAAGGACAAAAAAAATAACCGCCATCTGTCACTTTAACAATTACAGCTGTCACTTTGACAACGACAGTTTTCACTTTGACAATACGCAATTGATCGTTTCGACATTTCAAATTCCTGAAACTGCGATGGAACTGGCCATAAAATTTATGGTCGGGAAAGTATTGTGTGGCTACAGCTGATTTTCAATCAATTTACAATTTTGCATATTTTCAATGTATCAAAGAGTCATACATAAACATTCAAACTTCAGTACAGCAAAGATGGCTTGAGCGTTGTCTAAATACGCTTAGCCACCGAGGCGGCTATCATACAACTAAAAAATGCCTATTATTATTGATGGTAACTCATATCCTGAAAATAGTAGAATTTTGTGTCGCATTTTCAAGCTGGGCATGAGAATAAATATATTTTAAGTGACTGTATAGTCCTAGAAAAAGAATGCGTAGGTCACGACATATTAAAAAAACATAAAATCTCTGATTTTTTAAAAATATATTTTTTTATTTCAGAAATTGTGATAGAGAAGTTTGAAGAAATACTTTCAGCTATTAAAGCTCTTCTTAGGCTGAAATGAAGTAAATTGATGACTCGATTTTTTATGAATTGTTAGTTCATAACGTGGCAAATACCATTGTCTCATTTTTACGGGGTTACGTTGTCAGGCAGACTGTGAAAATGGTGATACAAAAGTTTGAAGAATTACTTCTAGCTATTTGAATTCTTCTCAGGCTTAAATGAAGTAAATTGATGACTCGATTTTTCATTTATTGTTAGTTCATAGCGTGACAAATAACATTATCTCATTCTTACGCGGCTACGTTATAAGGCAGACTGTGAAAAAAGTGTCAAAACTTGTCAAAAAATATTCTTTCTTATTAAAAAAAACTATACATCGAACAGAAAGTGTTTCGGTAAAAAAATAATTGCAATTGGAAGACAAATAAAATCGGTTCATTTAAGCCCTAGTCGATTAAGTTGCTTTGGATAAATTGTGAGAAACTGTTGTTTACTTACTTGTACTGAGTACAGGGAAGTATTGTAGAACTGGCAAAATTCACCTATCAAGATTTTGGTGGAAATTTCCGTTTTGAGCATCCCTGAATCCATTTTGACTATTTTTGGCTTGATGTCGGTAGGTATGTACAGATGTACGTGACTCGCAAATCTCAAAAATTATTGAATGTATTATGCTGAAATTTCGTATTCAAGACTGGTATGGGGTGTTGATTTGCACCTCGCATTATGGTTGCAATCGCCTGTACCAGAAGTTTCACTTGAAACTTTTTTTGAATTTTCCGCATAAATCGAGAATGATTAGCCGTAGGATACTGAAATGCAGTATTTGAGATTGCTGTAATATTCAAATGATCATGTCTCATTTTTGCTTCAATCGGCTGAACCGAAAAAGCACTTTATATGACAGATTTTTCGAATTTTCCGCGTAAATTCAAAACAATCAGTCGTAGAATTTTGGAATTTTGTATCAAGCACATTTGTAACATCTAGTTGTGGGCCTCGCATCATGATTGCAATCGTGTTGAAACTTGCAAAAAGATTGATTAAAAAGATGTGAAAATACTGGAACTGGGAGACTCAATTCAAAATGACATTTCACCACTTTAATTTACAAAAATACACTTTTTATTGTCTAAATTCAATACACTTGAATTATTAATAATATGTTTCGTTTATTTTATACATATATTTTAGATAAGAGTAGATATATGATATGAGTTTACTGAATGACTGATATGAAAAAACTGAATGACCAAAGCTACATTCCACTGCGTATATGATATTGAAAAAATGATTGTTGATTGACAGCGCGGGATATTTGAACATTCTCCCCCCTTCTCCACTCGTTGGAGAAGTAATTAAGATGTAGACGCTTCGTCGTCATGAGGATCTCCCTCTTGGCTAGCGATGGGCAGCAGTACCAGCTTAGTGATTGGACGAGTAAATGATGAGGTGGCTGTCTTTAGCGTAACTACGCGTGTGAGTCCGTCGCGACCAGGATGTACTCGAGTAACTCGAGCAAGAGGCCATTTGAATGGAGGATAACGCTCGTCTGTGAGGAGCACCAACGATCCAACGACTATGTTGTTGTAGCTGGTTCTCCATTTGGAGATCGTTTAGTGCGATTGGAGACAGTCGGCAGACCATCTTGCCCAAAAGTGTTGGAGTCGTTCTTGAATGCGCTGAAAGTGTGAGAGACGGTTGGCGTTTACACTCGTGAGAGACGGTTCTGGGATCATCGAGAGTGGTGCGCCACGGATGAAGTGCCCTGGGGTGAGTGCCGAGAGGTCGTCAGGATCTTCGGTAAGAGCGCTGAGCGGACGAGAGTTCAAGACAGCTTCAACTTGAGCTAAAAAGGTCGAGAAGTCTTCGTAGGTAAGCAAGAGATCAGCAATTGTACGCTGTAGATGGTATTTGACAGATTTCACTGCCGCTTCCCATTTACCACCCATGTGAGGTGCTCCAGGAGGATTGAATCTCCATTGGGTACCGTCGTTTGTGATGAGTTGTTGCAGATGCTGAGACTCTTTGATACTGCCGGATAGCAGCTGTTTAAGAGCAACGTCAGCGCCTTGAAAATTGGTGCCACAGTCGCTAGTGAGAGTTTCGCAGATTCCGCGTCGAGCAGTGAAGCGCCTGAAGGCCTTGAGAAATCCTTGCGCGCTGTAGTCCGTGACAACTTCGAGGTGGGTAGCAGAGGTCGAGAAACATACAAAAATTGCGATCCAGGCCTTGTAGGTTTTAGTGCCATGACCTTGGAGAAACTTGAGTGACACTGGACCTGCGTAATCCACTCCTGAGTGTTCGAAAACAAGAGAAGGAGTCACTTGAGTTGCTGGGAGCTGTCCCATTTGTTGTTGAGCTCGAATGCCACGTATTCTGGTGCAGGTTATGCATCTGTGAATATACGACTTGATAGGTGCTCGTCCTCCTAGAATCCAGCAGTACTCCCTGATATAGTTGAGTGTTAGTTGTGTACCACCGTGGAGAGTTCGAGTGTGAGCGTTTGCGATGATCAAATTGGAGAGAATGCAATCCTTTGGTAGAATTGGCGGATGTTTTGCATCCTCGACGAGTTTTGAGTTTTGCAGACGACCACCAACTCGGAGTACGCCGGCTGTATCTACTCGAGCAGTTAGTCTTGAGAGCGGGTGAGATTTTGCGAGGCTCTTGCCTTGTGAAATGACGCGGATCTCGCTTGCGAAATAGGCATATTGAAATGCTCGGATCCAGAATCTGAGCGCTGATTGTAGATCCGCGAGAAAGAGCGGAGATGCTCGAAGAGAAGACGCGGGTACTCGCTTGAAAAACGGCTACTGCTCGCATGATTGTCGCTGTTCTGCGAAGTAACTTGGTGAGAGAGCTGTGTTTGAGCAAACTCTCAAAGGGTAGTTGAGGTGCAGCTGAGGATACATTCACCGCGCTAGGTCGTATTTCAGCTTCAGGAGAGTGATCATCTGCGATGATGAATGATGGCCAGAGATTAACTTCTTCAACTAGCCAGTCTGGACCAGACCACCAGAGAGATTGAGAAATCAACTGCGAGGGAGTAAGACCTCGAGATGCGCAGTCTGCGGGGTTATGCTTCCCGGAAATGAATTTCCACGTTGCTTGCGGGGAAGTTTGCTGGATCTCTTGGACTCGGTTCTTGACGAACTCTTTCCATCGCATGGGATCACTGTTGATCCACGCGAGGAAAACCGAAGAATCAGTCCAGAGAGTAACTGGTGCTTCCGTAAGCTTGAACACTTTCTGGACTTTTGAGACGAGTTTGGCGAGGAGCAAAGCTGCAGATAGCTCCAGACGAGGTATCGTGAGGCGTTTGAGAGGAGCAACTCTAGTTTTGGAGCAGACCAAGGTTACTTTGGATGAAGTGCAAGAGGGAGAAGTTTTTAGATACACAGCAGCGGCCATCGCGGCTTGCGATGCGTCTGAGAAGCCATGCAGTTCCACTTGAGAGCCGTCGGCGCATAGATTTAGCCAACGTGGAATTGAGAGTTGTGATAGTCTTGATAATTCTTCACGAAATGCTGACCAGCGATGAATGATCTGGGGTGATAGTGTGTCATCCCAGCCAACTTTTTCTAGCCATAGATCTTGCATCAGGATCTTAGCGCGGACGATGACTGGCGAGATGAGACCGAGTGGGTCGAATAGTTGCGCAGTTTCAGAGAGTATTGAGTGCTTCGTGATGGTAACTTGACAATGAGCGTGGCCCGTGAATTTCAACCTATCCGTGGAGCAATGCCAAGCAAGCCCAAGAATCTTGGACATGGATTCGTTGAATTCGTGGGACTCGGCATTGGGTGTTGAAGTTGAGTTGAGTTTGATGAAATCAGGATGATTACTTTTCCACTTAGACAATGGGAAACATCCCTTGTGGCACAGCTCTTCCACTTGCGTAGCGATAGCGTTGAGAGTACCAATGTCGTCGGCGCCGCCACTAATGTCGACGACGTAACTGCCGTCTTTCAACGGTTCTGCTGCCAGGGGGTACTGATGACCTTCGTCGAGCTGAAGTTGCTTGAGAGCGCGACCTGAGAGGTATGGAGCAGGCGTGGTGCCATATGTAACTGTGGTGAGCTCAAACTCGATGATGTTTGAATGGTCGTCAGTCCACAGGATACGTTGATATCTTCGGTCATCAGGATGGACCAGAACTTGACGAAACATTTTCACCCCGTCAGTCGTGAATATAAAGCGATGTTTTCTGACGTAGAGCAGAACATCAAAGATGTCGTTCTGAGTCTTGGGACCTGTATGAAGTACGTCGTTCAGAGAGAGACCAGAGGTGGTCTTGCTGGATCCGTTGAAGACAACACGGATCTTGTTATTTCTGAATACGCCATGATGTGGCAGGTAGTAGCCGTCGCGAAATGACTCTGCTACTTTCTCCATGTGTCCCATGGACTCGTACTCAGCAAGAAACTCCTTGTAAAGCTTGTTTAGTTCTAGCTGATCGTCAAGTCGTTTGCGTAGGCGAGTGATAGCCTTTTGAGAGATGTCTTTAGAGTTGCCTAGCTTCGAGGCGTTCTCCTTGAACGGCAGTCGGACGATGTAGCGACCTGAGCTGTCGCGAGTATGAGTTGAGATGAAATGAGCTTCACAGGCAGCTTCTTCGGCGCTGAGATAATCATGTTGAGAAGATGGCACTTCTTCGAGCTCCCAAAAGTTGGTAGCTAGCTCGTGAAGCTGAGCGTTTGAGACAAGATGTCCCAGATAAGATGGAGCAGAGTGAGAGGACTCACCAACTGGTCCGATTACAGCCCATCCGAAGATGGTTTGGATGGCGACAGGCTGATTTGAATTGCCGGCTTTAACTCCAGGCTTTATGATCAAGCCGTAGGCATCGGCTCCGATGAGGATGTCAATCCTGCCTGATGAGAGGTAATCAGGATCAGCGAGCTGCAGGACGTTGATGTGCGGCCAGGTCTGCTGCTTGATGTCAGAGATAGGCAGCTCGACGGTGAGATTTGCCAGCACGTGTGCGTGGAGATTCACGTGCTCGGCGGAGTGCCTGGACCGAAGTGTGAGGTCGATGATACCCTGGGTGTGTCCAGTGGACACGCTTCCTACTCCGACGATGGGAACATATGAGTTTGTAAGTTTGAGACGCAGTTGGCGAGTGAGCTGAAGCGAAACGAGCGTGAGTTCTGACCCAGGATCGATGAGTGAACGCACTGGATGAGAGATGTGAGTAGGCGATACAAGAAGAGCTTGAGCCGTAGCCAGCAGCACTTTAGGTCTAGATGAAGTAGCCGAGTGGCTGGATGCGAGCGATTGAGTCGCAGAGATGAGCGAAACACAAGTTGATGATGATGAGAGCTGAGGTTGAGATATTTCCATGCCATCTAGTCATGCAGCCGTACCGCTACCTGACGGTGAGGTTACAAAAGACTGAGAATGTTGACCTGAGTTTGGCGAGTTGTGAGCTGAGCTGATTTGAATTGCGTCATGCAACATGGAGTGTTGCGCGGCTTGGCAAAGACGACAGCGCTTCAGGTTGCATCAATTTGCGGCCGCGTGAGGTCCCAAGCAGTTCAAGCACAGTGCTCTGGACGTGACTGTGCTGAGACGTTCATCTGATGAGAATCCCATGAACGTTGGGCAGCGAACAATGAAGTGAGCGTCTACACAGCAAGAACAAAGCAGTAGAGGGCTCGCAGAAGATCCTGAAGATTTTGAGAGCGAGTGAGAAGCTGACGTGAGTTTGGGCGATTGCGTATTTTGTCCAGAGGCAGGAGCGTTTGATAATGACGTTGTGCTAGCGGCGTGGACATGGGCCAAAGTAGATTTTGCGCCACGTGTGATGCTTTTGTTATTCCATGCGGGTTTCTTGTTGCTCTTAGAGTCTTGAGGCTTTGCAGGAAGCCTCTCTTCTAAGTTTTCAAGCGTTCGCGCACGGCCAAGTAGGAAGGCTTTGAGCCTCTCAAGAGTTGGATATTCTGTGGCTGATCCAAGGTTTATTTCCCAGTCCTCTCGAGTCTGAGAGTCCAGCCGTTGTACGAGGAGATGAACGATGAGTTGATCCCAATGTTCAACTGGAGATTCAAGAGCTTTGAGCGAGTTTATAGCTTCCGTGGAAGTGTTGATGATGGCGTTCAGCTCCTTCGCCGACTGAGTGGTCATTTTGGACATGCCGAACAGCTTGTTGAGTTGAGCCGTAATAAGGACACGCTTATTTTTGTATCGAGTGGTCAGTGTGGCCCAGGCGACATCGAAGGAGGTGTCATTGATCTCCACATTAGCGATGAGTGATGCGGCGTTGCCTTGAAGGCTTTGTCGAAGGAAGTGCAGTTTGTCTACGTTTGTTACGCCTTGTTTGTTGATCACGGAGAGAAATAGATGTTTAAAGGACTGCCATTCGAGGATGTCACTCTGAAATTTAGGAGGCTGAATGGTCGGCAGCTGAGTACGATAATGTGCAGATTCCGCCGCGATCACGTTGTGAGGCGAGGGAGGAGCAGTGCGAGGCTTCAGCTCATTCATTCTTGTTTTGAGTGCCGCTTTAACTAGAATGTAGTGCTGATTAGTCTTGGTATGACGATGATCTTCAAAGTAAGAGTTTTCCGCGTTGACATCCTTGCTGTTCAGCAGCTTGTCGTGTGATTCGGAGAATTTCGACCATGCGGACTCTAGCGCATTTAAGGTCGTGTCCGCTTCAAAGATGTTGTATGCGGCCAGCGCATCGCTTTGATGATCTTGGACGAGTGAGTTGATGAAGGCTACGTGGCATTCCTGGGCTAGTAGGAATTTAGCCGCAGACATCCTTGATTTATCTAGAAGATATTGAAACAGAATGAATGCGAAAAAGAGATGTCTATTAGCAGAATTGATATTTATAAAAGGAGAGAACTGACAAATTACGAGTTTTTCTCTAGAGATGATTCAGCGGGTGGTGGATGTACTCAGGAATGATGTAGCACTGCGGTCCTTGTTACGCGTGTAGACATAGGGTCGTTTTTTGCATGATTGTCCCAAATACCCTTTCCACCAACGCAGCACAACGTCCTGGGTGCTCAGCAATACGTCGATGTTGCTACACGCACAAGTTCAGAGTTTTAGCACTACTCACAGACACTAGTTGATAAAAGATAGATGGAGTCACCCAAGATCCGGCTCGAAGGATGCTCACAACTCGCCAAACTCAGGTCAACATTCTCAGTCTTCTGTAACCTCACCGTCAGGTAGCGGTACGGCTGCATGACTAGATGGCATGAAAATATCTCAACCTCAGCTCTCATCATCATCAACTTGTGTTTCGCTTATCTCTGCGACTCAATCGCTCGCATCCAGCCACTCGGCTACTTCATCTAGACCTAAAGTGCTGCTGGCTACGGCTCAAGCTCTTCTCGTATCGCCTACTCACATCTCTCATCCAGTGCGTTCACTCATCGATCCTGGGTCAGAACTCACGCTCGTTTCGCTTCAGCTCACTCGCCAACTGCGTCTCAAACTTACAAACTCATATGTTCCCATCGTCGGAGTAGGAAGCGTGTCCACTGGACACACCCAGGGTATCATCGACCTCACACTTCGGTCCAGGCACTCCGCCGAGCACGTGAATCTCCACGCACACGTGCTGGCAAATCTCACCGTCGAGCTGCCTATCTCTGACATCAAGCAGCAGACCTGGCCGCACATCAACGTCCTGCAGCTCACTGATCCTGATTACCTCTCATCAGGCAGGATTGACATCCTCATCGGAGCCGATGCCTACGGCTTGATCATAAAGCCTGGAGTTAAAGCCGGCAATTCAAATCAGCCTGTCGCCATCCAAACCATCTTCGGATGGGCTGTAATCGGACCAGTTGGTGAGTCCTCTCACTCTGCTCCATCTTATCTGGGACATCTTGTCTCAAACGCTCAGCTTCACGAGCTAGCTACCAACTTTTGGGAGCTCGAAGAAGTGCCATCTTCTCAACATGATTATCTCAGCGCCGAAGAAGCTGCCTGTGAAGCTATATATATATATATATATATATATAGAATTCAGAAAATTTTCAATCAATTTACAATTTTGCATATTTTCAATGTATCAAAGAGTCATACATAAACATTCAAACTTCAGTACAGCAAAGATC
The DNA here is from genome assembly GCA_963989225.1 of Dromius quadrimaculatus. Taxonomy (NCBI): domain Eukaryota; kingdom Metazoa; phylum Arthropoda; class Insecta; order Coleoptera; family Carabidae; genus Dromius; species Dromius quadrimaculatus. The sequence continues at coordinate 27,380,808 of OZ022326.1, read as the reverse complement.
GCTTGAGCGTTGTCTAAATACGCTTAGCCACCGAGGCGGCTATCATACAACTAAAAAATGCCTATTATTATTGATGGTAACTCATATCCTGAAAATAGTAGAATTTTGTGTCGCATTTTCAAGCTGGGCATGAGAATAAATATATTTTAAGTGACTGTATAGTCCTAGAAAAAGAATGCGTAGGTCACGACATATTAAAAAAACATAAAATCTCTGATTTTTTAAAAATATATTTTTTTATTTCAGAAATTGTGATAGAGAAGTTTGAAGAAATACTTTCAGCTATTAAAGCTCTTCTTAGGCTGAAATGAAGTAAATTGATGACTCGATTTTTTATGAATTGTTAGTTCATAACGTGGCAAATACCATTGTCTCATTTTTACGGGGTTACGTTGTCAGGCAGACTGTGAAAATGGTGATACAAAAGTTTGAAGAATTACTTCTAGCTATTTGAATTCTTCTCAGGCTTAAATGAAGTAAATTGATGACTCGATTTTTCATTTATTGTTAGTTCATAGCGTGACAAATAACATTATCTCATTCATACGCGGCTACGTTATAAGGCAGACTGTGAAAAAAGTGTCAAAACTTGTCAAAAAATATTCTTTCTTATTAAAAAAAACTATACATCGAACAGAAAGTGTTTCGGTAAAAAAATAATTGCAATTGAAAGACAAATAAAATCGGTTCATTTAAGCCCTAGTCGATTAAGTTGCTTTGGATAAATTGTGAGAAACTGTTGTTTACTTACTTGTACTGAGTACAGGGAAGTATTGTAGAACTGGCAAAATTCACCTATCAAGATTTTGGTGGAAATTTCCGTTTTGAGCATCCCTGAATCCATTTTGACTATTTTTGGCTTGATGTCGGTAGGTATGTACAGATGTACGTGACTCGCAAATCTCAAAAATTATTGAATGTATTATGCTGAAATTTCGTATTCAAGACTGGTATGGGGTGTTGATTTGCACCTCGCATTATGGTTGCAATCGCCTGTACCAGAAGTTTCACTTGAAACTTTTTTTGAATTTTCCGCATAAATCGAGAATGATTAGCCGTAGGATACTGAAATGCAGTATTTGAGATTGCTGTAATATTCAAATGATCATGTCTCATTTTTGCTTCAATCGGCTGAACCGAAAAAGCACTTTATATGACAGATTTTTCGAATTTTCCGCGTAAATTCAAAACAATCAGTCGTAGAATTTTTGGATTTTGTATCAAGCACATTTGTAACATCTAGTTGTGGGCCTCGCATCATGATTGCAATCGTCCATACCGGAAGTGCAATTTATTTCGAAAATTTTTTGAATTCTTTATATATGTCTATATATATATATATATATATATATATATATATATATATATATATATATATATATATATATATATATATATATATATATATATATATATACTAGCAGACCCGGCCACGCGTTGCTGTGGCTATGATTTTTGTTATATTACATTGTAGTAAACTATTTAAAAGGAACGGTAGGAGAACATCAGTCATGGGGACCACCATGCTTTTTTACATGGATGCCATATGTAAAAAAATATGGCGACCTTCATGACAGATTTTCTACTACTGTAACCCCTCAATACAATGAAATTATTATTTACGAACGAAGACGGAAACGTTGAAGCTGGTATAAAAATCCACTGGATTGGGATTTGAAGGGGAAGGACTTTGAGCACGATTGATTAAAATTTTCGTACAGTTGATATTGAGCAAAAATCAATACAAAGGAATTAATTTTAAAATGTATTATTATTTTTATTCAAATTTGTAACAAATGAGTAAATTACAAAGTTATAAGTAAATAACATGTGACACTCAAACTTATGAATGAGGTAGGTAGGGCAGATAGTCTTAAATCTTTAACAATAATATTTATTATTTTAAATTATAAATACTTTTAATTTCAACTTAATTTAGCACTTATCGGTGCACAAGATTTTTAGTTAACCTGTCTTTAGCTAACACAAATAGATTCGACGGTTTCCCTACACGTGAACATGCAACATATAGTTGTCCATGAGAAAAACATGGATTTTCTAAATCTAAACCACAAATGGACATTGTTTGGCCTCGAGACTTATTTATAGACATGGCAAAAGCTAAACGAATTGGAAACTGTAGCCTTTCGAAGGGTATGGTAGAATCTGACGGTATCATTGGAATACGTGGCAACAGGACCACTTTTCCTTTAAACTTTCCAGTTAAAATGGTTGCTTCAAGAATATTTCCGGTAATCTTTTTGATGACCAAACGCTTACCGTTGCATAATTGAGGTGGATTCAAATTACGTAGGAGAATAATAGGGGAACCAATCTTTAATCGAAGATTATGTGGTGGCATTCCAGGTATATCCAGTGAATTTAAAAATTCAACTGGAAAATTTACACTTTCATTTTCATCAACAACAGTATCGATTGATTTAAAAGACATCAGATCGCCTGGTAACAACTGTTGTATCTGGAAGTTAATTCCGTCAACATCAACATTTTTAGCTGCCAAAATCGCCGGATGACTGAGCCAGTCATGATTCAAGTAATTATTCTGTATATCCGGAAAAATACTCTGGATCAATTCATTTTTTTCCTGAAGAACAGTGCAGAAATTGTCTGGCAGTTTAATGCATTGTGTATTTGGTTGCAGTTCTTTTTTACCGTTCCCAATATCTAGTAATTGTTCGGAGAATATTTGTGCTGATGGATCATTTTGCAATCGTACGCGCATGTTTATGGTCAATCGAAGAGTTTCAACACTTCGCCATAAAAATGATTGTTTCAAACATGCATTAATCTCATCTGCGAATGTAGAGCGAGGTATAACCGGTAAGGTCTGTCGGAAATCACCAGACAAAAGTAAGATAGCACCACCGAAAATTTTATTATTGCCGCTCAAATCTTGTAGAGTTCTATGCAATGCTTCGAGTGAATATTTGTGAGCCATTGTGCACTCATCCCAAATTATTATTGAACTCTTCCGCAACACTGCAGCTATTCCACTATTCTTTTTTATGTTACATATTGCATTTGGTTTATTATGAATGTCCAATGGCAGCTTGAATGTTGAATGTGCCGTTCGCCCACCATCTAGCAAAGTAGCCGCAATGCCTGACGATGCAACTGCCAATGCGATTTTCTGTTGCGACCGTACTTTGGCAAGAATCAACGATATCAAAAATGTCTCACCGGTACCACCTGGTGCGTCCAAGAAAAAAAAACCGCCTTGTTCAGCAGCAACAGCCAGCATAATCCGATCATAAATAATTTTTTGTTCTGTTGTTAGTAATGGCTCACTGTTCACGATAATTGTTGCTAAATTACCATGGTCATATTGTTTTTCTCGTTGTAAATCGGTGTTTACTAAGTCGGTGGCTGGACGATAAGGTGATGACATACCATAATGATTAAGTGGTAAATTTGAAATTAAAACACATAAATCCTCGATCAACACTAACGCTTCATTAAACATCTCTGGCGTATAATCTATGTTTTGGCCTTGATCTGTTTGTCTTATTCGATGCAATATGTCCTCGGTCATACAATTTTTATATTTTTCCCACAAAGTTTGTGCTTGCGATGGATAACATGTCGTCAAAATAATTGCAAACAGCTGACGAATGTTATTGGGCGTTGATGTCAACGCAGCATCAGCAAGTGTTAAGTCCCAATGGTTATCGTCTTCTAGCAATTGCAGTTCACGACATGCGTCTTGGTATGTATTGAATACTCGACCATTAACTGTTCGCAGAAATTCAAAAGACGTTGGTCCGGGAACATTCACTAATAACAAACGTAAATAGAAGCACTCACGTTGCTTTGGATGTACCGTGTAAAGTCGCCCCAATGTCTTAGCTTTAAATATGCCTGTAATGGAAGGATGTGGTTTTCCTTGTTTTCGTGGCTCCCATTTTTTACTGGATTTGTTCCATGTAAAATAACGTGGAACATCAGCATATATCAATGTCTTTGCGAACTGGCCAAAAATGTCAGATTTTTGACACAATGTAAAAAATTCAGTTAGTGTCGTTTTTGGAGCCTCAAGTGCTCGTTGAAGAACATTTTCTTCAGTGAAGTATACACGTTGACCGTTTTCAAGATGTATTGCTAGATGCTGGACAGAAGGATCTCTTTCGTGTATGGGAAAGCTAAGAATATGCCAAATAGCTTCATTACTGCTAATGTATCTGCCCATTTGGTATCGTGCTATTTCGTCATTGTTATTTATATTTTGTACTTCAAATATGGCCAAATCACTGCCTTTGTTTACATATTTACGAATGTACTTAATTGATTTTACAGAACTGCAAAGCTCAACATTGATATGAGCTTCATAAGTTTTTAAAAGTAATGGTGAGTATGGTACCACCCACTGATTATCAAATTCTACTTGATTTGGATAATTCGGCAATCACACTGTGAATGTGTGGCCACCATTCTCAGTATTTCTGCAGCGATACATTGGATAACCGTCAATATCCGTGATAGTGTCATTGGTATGCGGCTTTGGAAATTTTTTTTTACATCTTCCATTTTCCATACATGGTGACGTCATGTTGAAAGCACCACACGGCCCATGGATCATGTGTTTAGTAACAATATCAAATAATTCTTGATCAATTGATGGGTCTGGAATTTCGGCTGAAATTATTTGATCAATTTCTTCTGGACGAATTTTATCTTGAAGCCAAATTAAAATGTGGGCATGAGGCAAACCTCGCTTTTGCCACTCAATGGAATGCAACCAACAACGTGTGATACCAAAAACTGAATATTTAACAATAAAATCAATAAAGGATTTCAATTTTTGTTTGAACACACGCGCAGTTATATCATGACGATGAATTGCTTGCTGTCCTGGTAATAGTGAAGTTTGTATCTCTTTCCAATTCGGATTACATGTGAATGTAATAAACAAATCCGGTCGACCGTAATAACGTACGTAAGTCATCGCATCTTGTATGTATTCCTGCATATTCCGTGGACTGCCGATGTAGCTTGAAGGTAAAATGAAAGCATTGCTGATGTCATTGGCATTTAAATTTCCATCGATGTTTCCAGCAACAGCATCTCGTAAGTGAATATATTCTTCCGATCGTAATTTAGCCTGGTTGTATCGAATAAATCGCAAGCGTTCGCTTTCAACCTTAGCAAACATATCAACAATGTATTGATGGAATAGCTGACGATATCGTAGAATATAGTTGTCCTGATTCAGTCTAACCATCAATCGGTGTGCGTAGTAGTTCATTGAACTAACTTTCTTATTTCCAGAAGCACCTAAAAAAAAATAAAAAAATAAATGCAATACAAAATTAAAATCCGTACATACAGTAAGAAAATGAATAGTTAATTGTCAAATTTACCGGTATTTGGATCACACTGTTTGATGTTAAGGTGATATTCATCTTGTCCTTGCCAAAATACTAATGGATATTGTAGTGCGTCATATGAACGGTGTAAATCCGTAATCGTACTGACAGTGTTGTCTCGCCGAGTAATTTTTATAGCTCTTTTGTCAACTGGATCACCAACCATAATAACAGCAACCTCATCAACAGTTGGAGCGTTGAATCTGCCAGCATGTTCACCTAATGGTACTTTGTCGGCTTTTATGACGATTTGATAGTTGTCATTTTGCAATCGTGGCGAAACTCTTTTAATCAATCGAATTAGTTGATTCTGATCTTCTAAAAAATTTTCTAGCAACGTTACAATTGCTCTTTCCTCTCCTTGTTCAATGAAATTATACTGGCACCGAGTTGTCACGCGCTCTTCACAATTGCCCATAAAATAAATTTGAAGAAATTTCGGATCATCATCAGGCATTGGCATCAATGACCCGATTTTATGGTACACCTGGCCTTGTATTTTAAATGTAGTTTCAAAATTACGTCCATCGGATGCGAGATCGCAAATTTTAGTTGCCCCAAATGACGTCATTTGGAAGCAAGAATTGAATTTGCGTATCTTACGCAAAAATAATTTTGAATCATCTGAATCGCCAGCAAGAAGGGATAATAAAGGTTCCGGCGGAGTGGGTAGAGGTGACAGCACAACTTTTCCTGATGCGCAGCACATGCCGGGTGTTTCATTCCGAAACTTCAATGCCTGACATTATTGACATACTTTATCCATTGCACCGATAGCAATTTTTGAATGCGCAGAGTAGTTAATATCTGGTGCATATTCGAAAGCAAGACGAACAAATGATGTACGTGTTAATGAGCGGCTGGTCTGCTGCCCCTGTCGTTCTTGTACTCGTGCTGTAGCTATGTTTCGTTCTCGTGCCGCTCTTGTTCTCCTGATAGTCTGTCGCAGACGTTCGTCACGCTGTTCCTGAGATTCTTCTGCACGACCCTCTGTTGTCCTGATTCTTTGAGCTGCATTTCTTGTTGCGATTTGTTCTGCCGACTGATGAGCTCTTTCAACACGTTTGCGTCGTGCCTCTCTGCTCCTCGCGTTGTTGAGGTTAGATTTTTTCGGTGGCATTGCACTGAAAATAATAATTTAAACGTTTAAATATTAGAAAAAAAAAGCTGAAAAATATGCCATTATGGCACATTAAATTGAGATATGCGAAATAAATTTTTATAGAGGTTAAATAAAAATAATTAAAAAAAAATATTTGTACAATTATTGAAAAAGCGTGGGGAGCTTTGTAACATTTTCTCATAGATATTTTAATCAACTTTTATAACTATGTGATAATACTTACATGTATATATTTCAATTAAATAGTTTTGAACAATTAGGAACAAATAATTAAAAAGCAGGAATAATTTCACTGTATTATCTTCACTATAATATAAATTTAATTTACACTTTAGTCTAAGTAACACGTAGCCGGCTATGCTAATACCAAAAATTGGAAAAGTAAAAACAATTGAATTTCACTGTATTTCGTTTACTACAAAATAAATTTAACCTATACTTTAGCCCCGACAACACGTAGTGGTTATGCTATTGAATTGTAGCTTATATGATACGTTTGTAGGTTAAACATAGCAGCGCCATCTATTAATTGCTTACTCAATCCAGTCAACAGATGTCGCCATCTGTTAAAATCATTTGGAGCTAACAGATAATTGTAAATGTCAAATAATAGACAAATAATTTGCAATAAAATAATATTGCGACTATAATTTAAGATGTAAGCTATCCTATCTTTCAAGTTGGATCAAACCGCACACGGTTTGCAAATTTGATTCAAATTGGTTAAGTAGTTTAGGAGTCCATCGCGGACAATCAACGTGACACGTAATTTATATATATTAATATATATATATATATATATATATATATATATATATATATATATATATATATATATATATATATATATATATATATATATATATATATATATATATATATATATATATATATATATATATATATATATATATATATATATATATATATATATATATATATATATATATATATATATATATGTTAGCGCCGCTCTATGTAAGTGTTTGTTATATTGGCATATTAAATAATCTAGTCTATCATTAGAATGATATTGTTACGTGTTGTTGTTGCGTATAGTCTAATTAGTTTGATTAATTACATTACGTGGCTTATTAAGTGTTTTGTTGGGGTATATTATTGTCTGGTGTATTGCAATTCATTCATTCCTATTTTGTTCAGTGTAATCAGTGTAATGCGAACTACAAATAATAAATCGTGTATCTGGTTAATTGCTTATCTCATTTATTTCCCTCAAATCTAACATCAGAAGTGGGATAGTACCCATCCAGCCCAAAATGGATCAGCTAGTCAAAGTGTTGAGTGATACGTTGCAAGAATTAAAAGACAAGTCTTCTAGGTGCGATCCCGCATCAAGTGCAATAGATATTCCAGTGTTTCATCCAGAAATATTCGATAGTGGTGCAGCCATGTGGTGCAGCGAAATCGAGAAATTAGGTAAACTGTTCCACTGGTCTGACTACGAGATGTTGGTTCAAGGTGCCAACGGCCTTGCGGGTGAATCTTAAGCCTGGTTCGCATCTTGGAAACCCCACGAGAAGAACTGGGAAAGCTTTTAGTAGATTTATACCCTCCCAAACGAAACCTGAGTGAGAAGTTCAGAAAAGCAGGATTGTATACCAGCTGTATGGCCCAATCTTATTGTGAGTACGTTAGAAAGAAAATTATTCTAATTAAAGCATTGAATTTTGATCTGTCCATAGATCAGTTATTGGAATTAATAATAGGTGATATTACCGAGGTACAGGTTAAAACCGCAGCTTTCAATAGTCGGGTAGGGTCTGTGAGTGATTTGCTAGTATTATTGAATAATTATGATGAGCCCAGATCCTTGAGTCACGATCAAAGTAATTTTCGTAAGAGAAAGTATTCTTACGAGCATAGTAATAATCGAAACGTATGTTTCAAATGCAAACAATCAGGGCATATCCAGCGCAATTGCCCTCAGCCGAAAAGTTATGATAAGATAGTATTTAAACGTCCTAAAACCGAGACTGCTCCTAAAACGATAACTTGTAATTTTTGTAGGAAGACGGGACATACATTCAATAGTTGTTTCGCTAGATTACGGGAGCAGCCGTCCACTTCCAGAAATAATTGTTTCTCCGTTAATTTTGACGAAGATTTCTGTACTGAATTCTATATTCAGGGAGTAAAACTAAGGTGCTTAGTTGACACCGGCGCGGAATGTAGTCTGTTGTCTCGAAGAATGGCAGAAAGAATCGATTGTCATTTAGAACCTTCTTCTCAGATATTGAAGGAGATAGGAAGCAATGCAGTTATTGCGAATAATAAAAGTTCGCTGCTTATTGAAAGTCATGGCACAGCGTTTCAAATAACTTTTTTCATTGTAGATAATGCCGTTCTCAGTTTCGATGCCATTTTGGGTAGGGATTTATTTAGGTTCAAAGGGTTAGAAATCTGTACTGATATTAGAGGAACACGGATTTATCTGAATGACAACAACACTTAAAATAGCAGCTGTGTCAATCAAATTTCTATCATGCCCGAGTTAATTAAAACTACTCTTGAGGGCGACAGTTTGCGTAATTTATTGGATTTATTAGCTAAGTTTTCGGGTTACATAACTAAGGGTAATTCGGTTAGGCCGATAACAACAACCGAACTCTGTATAAAACTCAAGGAAGATAAAGTCATACATTATCAGCCCTATCGCATGGCATTATCTGAACGCGAAAAAGTCAAAACCATTATTGACGATCTCTTGAAGAATGGTATCGTCCGTGAAAGTAAATCACCCTACGCTAGCCCAATCGTTTTGGTTTACAAGAAAGATGGAACTAGTCGTTTATGCGTTGATTACCGAGCGCTTAATAGAATAACTATTAAAGGCAGATATCCTCCTCCTCTTATCCAAGACCAATTAGATCGCTTGGGCAAAAATAAATATATCTCGGCCTTAGACATGGCTTCTGGATTTCACCAGATCACCGTTGCCCAAGATTCTATTGAAAAAAACAGCTTTCGTGACACCGGACGGGCACTCCGAATACTTACGGGCCCCATTTGGCCTATCAAATTCGCCTTCTACGTTTCAACGGGCAATTTCTAAAGCGTTAGGAAAATTGAAAGACAATGTAGCTCTAATATATCTTGATGACGTATTGATTCCATCTGAATCTGTGTCTGAGGGATTAGACAAGTTGCACGATGTGCTAATAGCCCTGACCTCTGCCGGTTTTTCGGTAAATATCAATAAATGCCATTTCCTTATGACACAAATAGAGTGTCTGGGCCAAGAAATTTTGGAGAGTGGTGTCAGGCCCGTGAAACAGAAAGTTGATGCTCTGTTAAGGGCACCTACGCCACAGAATGTAAAACAAGTTTGTCAATTCATGGGCTTGTCCAGTTATTTTCGTAAGTTTATTCCTAATTTTGCTGCCCGTACAGCTTGTATAACTAAGTTGACGAGATTAGATGAGAAATTTGTTTGGGGAAGCTCCAATATATCGTGCGTTTATACCCAAAGATAGCCGATTAGGGTTACTGAGACTATTTCACGACGATCAATGTCACTTGGGACCGGACAAAACCTTCGCAAAAATTAACCATTATTTCTGGTTTCCAGGAATGACGAGTTTCATTCGAAAATATTGCAATCATTGCTTAAAATGTATTGCGAATAAAAAGCTTTCAGGGCCGCGACAAGGGAAATTACACCCAATTGACAAAGTACCCATCCCCTTCCACACCGTACATGCTGATTGTGTTGGCCCTTTCCATGTATCTTCCAATGGATATAAACATATCCTTCTTCTCGTTGATGCATTTACAAAATATTTATTTCTTATACCGTTAAAAACGCTGTCTGGTTCAGAGACTCGTGATGCACTCAGGACACACCTTAATATATTCAGTTGCACTAAAAGTCTCATTTGTGACAGGGGTACTAATTTCACGGACACGTCCGTGAGGACATTATTCACTGACCTAGGCATTGAACAACATCTGATCGCTAAAAGTGCTCCCCGCGGCAACGGACAAGTTGAAAAATATGTTGGAACAGTTCTAAATCTGCTAACAGTTGAAACAGAAAATAAGTCAGCATGGCCGAGCGTGATACATAAATTGCAAAATGTTCTTAACACTACGCCACAAAAAACCTCTGGGTTCTCACCCATCTATTTGTTGACTGGCTTAAACAATACTACTGCCGAAATTACAGCCCTTACGGACACTATTAGAGGTGTTATAACTAATGGTAATTTAGAAAATGACAGGAAATTAGCGTATGAGCGCATGAAAAACCAGGCCGAAAAGTCAAAGATCTTGTTTGACAAAGGTAGATGCCCACACAAAACTGTTACGGTGGGTGACTTTGTTTTTCATCCTTCGGGTAACTCACATCTGTCAAAACTAGATGGAAAATATAAGGGGCCGTTTGAGGTAATACAAATTTTACCCAACGATAGGTTGGAACTGAAAAATCTTGTTACAAATCGTAAAAGAATCGTGGCAAGAGACATGATCAGATTATGGCCTGGAGAGTTTCCTGAAAGCTCTAACTGAGATTTCATTTTATTTAGCAATACTAACTCCACTGTTGAAATGCGTAACGCTTTGCAGTATCATTTTCCTCGATTTTGTAACTGTTGGAATGCGGAACGCTTCGCAGTAATGTTGTTTTTGTTTATCTGACTGTTGGAAGTCGGAACGCTTCACAGTATTGTTGCTTACAAGCTGAGACTGTTGGAATGCGGAATGCTTCACAGTAGCTGTAGCTTAAGGTTGATTACAGTGTTGGAAGGCGGAACGCTTCGCACTAGTGCAATTCTTGAATATCGGGCCGGCCATAAGTTTAATTTTAGTTATTTAAGTTAACATTGTATATTCAATTCGAGGACGAATTGTGTTGTCAGGATGGCCGTGTTAGCGCCGCTCTATGTAAGTGTTTGTTATATTGGCATATTAAATAATCTAGTCTATCATTAGAATGATATTGTTACGTGTTGTTGTTGCGTATAGTCTAATTAGTTTGATTAATTACATTACGTGGCTTATTAAGTGTTTTGTTGGGGTATATTATTGTCTGGTGTATTGCAATTCATTCATTCCTATTTTGTTCAGTGTAATGCGAACTACAAATAATAAATCGTGTATCTGGTTAATTGCTTATCTCATTTATTTCCCTCAAATCTAATATATATATATATATATATATATATATATATATATATATATATATATATATATATATATATATATATATATATATATATATATATATATATATATATATATCCAATGATGTACAAGTGAGTCACGTCAGATTTTTTTGACCATTTTCTCGAAAATTCACAATTTGCATTATATTTAATATAAATATTTGAAATTTTGATTGGATATGGGTCTTGCAGCTTTTAACATATGCACCACATTTCAGGAAGATTGACTGTAGAATTTTCAAAAAATATCAAAGAAAAAATCTGACGTGGATATCACGTGACTTACTTGTACATCATTGGATATATAGTCAAACACAAAATCTCATTCCAGGGCTAATCGTTTTGGATTAATCTTAAGGACTCTAAGAATCTGTCCAGTAGAATGCGCTTTTAGCCTAGCCGGTTGCTATGGGAACAGTAGATCATCATTATTATGCTACAACATTCTTAAATACTGATTTGAAAGATTCTACGGCTATCAGTTCTGAATCCATGTGCATAATTGGAAAATGTATTCCAACTGAAGTGCACTTTCGGTTCAGTCTATTGTTATGAAAATAGCAGGCAATTATTCATGTGCTACAGCAGACTATAATACCAAATTTCAGTACTTTATAGCCGACCGTTCCAAATATATGCAAATAATTTCCAAAGATTGTCAAGTGAAGTACCTTTTCGGCTCAGTCGATCTCAATGAAAAAAGAATATGAATATTAAGATAGTATTCATCGTCTTGAATACTGAATTCTGAAAAGCTACGATCAATCATTTTGTATTTATGCTGAAAACTCGAAAAATGTTTCGGGTAAAGTGCACTTCCGGTTTAGCACATCGCAATCATACAGCTAGATGTTATAGAAATGCTCAATACGCAATTTCAATATTCTACAACTCATTGTTTTGAATTTATGCAAAAAATTTGAGAAGACTGTTCTATAAAGTGCACTTCCAGCTTGAACGACTGGTACAAAAGTAGAAGAAAACCATAAATATGCTACAGCTATTACAAATATCGAATTCCAGTATCCTACGGCTGATCAATCTGGATTTATGCGGAAAATTCAAAAAAGTTTCAAGTAAAGTGTACTTCCGGTACAGACGACTGCAACCATAATGCAAGGTGCTAGTTGAACACCCTATATTAGTGTTAAATACGAAATTTCAGCACAATACTTTCAAAGGGTTTTGAGATTTTCGAGTTACGCCCATACGTACCGACATCAAGCCGAAAATAGTCAAAATGGACTCAGGAATGCTTAAAACGGATATTCCATCCAAATATCGATAGGCGAATTTTTTCGGCTTATAATACTTTTTTGTACTCATAGTACAAATGAATAAGAAATACCCTCAACGATAAAAGCTTTAATACGGATTCCACCGAGCAACTAACTTTGATCTCTATGATATTATGTGCCATTTTCGAATGTATCGACCGATTTTTGTTAGCATTCTAACGAATCTACAATTTTGATCGAGAAATTTGGTAAATCGAGCTTCATTTTAGAGATTTTGGAGCGAATTCTCTAAGAAAATGCTTTGAGTGTGCGTTTTAACTTTTATTTTCAATCAAATAGAAGTGAATCACTTTCTCACCTGCAAATCAGATAGACAACTTCCACAATTAGATATGATTAGGTTATGGTAATAATTATTTGCTGTTTCTTTCACTCAACTCACTTAATTACTCCGTTTATAAAATTATTACAGCATCAAACTCCGAAATTCCTATTCCTGTAGTAGAACCTACGAGAAAAATTGTTTTAGTGATGATTTCATAGATAAGTATGTCTAAAAAATTCACATTTTCAGGTTAAGTTGGTAAAATGATTATTTTGTTAAATTCCTACCTTATTTTGATTGACATCTGAATCTCTAATACAATCAACTTCCGCAAAATATAAAATTCAATGCGAAACTATTGTAATTTTTTCCGTCGATTAAGAAATCTAAGGGAGATATATTGTCGTATTTTCTACACACAATGCAGGACAAAACTGAGTGTTATTAAACGCGGCAATATTACATCTGTTGTTTATAAGTGCACAAGCGCAAGAAGTCAATCTGGAGTGCGTTCGGATGCTAAATGTATCGCTCAAAGCAAAGCGATGTCAAATATGACATGATTGATGTTTAGCTAATTTAGTCGAACGACTTGAACCAACTTTTTTTCATTTTAACTAATCTTAAATTCAAAATAATGGCAGAGTTGCCTGTTTGCATGTTGGGGACCTCTGAATTTTTACTTTATAATGTTATTTTTTGGCTCAATCATGGACTGTTTGAATCAGCCACATAAACGTGCGACTTTCAAATACTTCCATTATGGTCAATCAACTCTGTTATGGAGCTAAAAGCTACAACATTTGTACTGAAAACGCAGCAAATAGCAAAACTTTGGAAACTGAAGCTATCCTGTATCAACTTATTTCATCATTTTTGTCAATATTACAACACATGAGATAAATTTTTAGTTGTATGTTATTTATAGCAAACAATAAATCCATTTTAAAACATCTTCAATAGTACACAAAGAGTTAGGTCAAGTTAAAATAATCGATAATATGTTCAAAAGACCAGCAGTTGCATTGTGCAAAATTGGCAAGTGCAGTGCTGACCTCTGGTGCTTAACTAAAATATATAACATTTGACATTAAGTTGAATTTTATTCTATTATTCTATTCAAAACAAACAATAAATCCATTTTATGCGTTAACTGATTGTTGAAACATTTCAAACAGCTCATAAATATCGATTTAAAATGTTCAATTACTATATCCATAGATAAGACTCATCATGGACTGGCAGCTTCTGTCATCAGCTGTCAAGTTTGATCAATGTTGCCAATAGTATGGAAGAAATTTGGTTATTGAATATATTCTAAGTATTATATTCTACGAAATAATTATAAATTGCTCTGCGTCCGATCTTTAGAGAGTTTTAGATGACAAATCTATTCGTATAACACTTAAAACTGCAATGAAATCTTATTAAGTGAAGCTGGCTACAGATGTCAGAAGTAAAAAATCGATAAATCGCTACTCGCTGTTTGCATACTGCACAATCAGCGATTCCCTGCGGCAAAAATCTGAACAATTCCCATTGCAAATCAATAAATTGCAGTAATATAGAATTTATCAACAATAATAACTATTTCTTGCTTCATTCGAGCAGTCAAAAAATAAATGCACCAGTTATATCATATGTAAATACATTAAAGAATATTTTTTATAATATTTGCTTCACTCAGTATAGCGATAAACCTAACAAATACAGGCAATGCTAGGAGTGTAGGTTATGAATTGAATTAACTGATACTATTTGTTTATAATGAAATAAATCAAGTCACATGAATTAGATTTGCACGCATCAAACATTTAATAAATTTTGATGCACAAAAGATCAGGATGGGGAAAATTTAGCTGCATTACATGTAAAAAGAATTAGTAGGTACAGTTCATCGAGTGATGTATGAATCATATTTCATAACACGTCAAATTATAATGATTGATGACTTCATTGTCGTAATTGGATGTTATTACTTAATATGACTCAGTTTTCTGATACAGACTGATGATTCTCACAAAATTTGATTAATGTAAAATCTTATTTGTTCATTCGTTGGAATTTTCAAAGTGTTAGTTTCATTGATAGCGAGAGGATATTATAGTCAGCTCTTGATTGCTTGTTCTATTGTTGTATTTGGACAGAATGTTCGATTGGCTGGGTTTAATCAAGATCCAAATTCAAATTTATTCAACTGAAAAAAGTGTGAGATTAGTATAAACCAAACTATCAATGAACAATATTGAAAATCAGAATAGATACTCGTGTATTGTTGAATTTGTACCACATGTATCTACCAGACTGTACTTGAAATGTTTCAAATTCCATTCAATCTTCAATACTTATTCCATCCACAACATCGTGAATTGAAATATCGTATCCAGAAAATAGTATAATTAAATGATGAATTTTTGAAAAACAGATAATCAGTATCAGTAATTAAAATTAACATCACTTGAGTAAGCGTTTTGAATTTCATTGATTATTCTCCAGTGCCTACGAACAGTTAGGTTTCTTCCAACAATATTATTACAAGTCAATTACTATTTGTACCACTTCTTCAATCTCTTGTATTTATTGTATGCACGTTTCCTAAGATATTTGTGAATGTGATATATATTGTCCAGTGTATTAATAACAACATGTCCATATTCCACTATTCTTCAAGAATTTTTCCAAGAATTCATCCAATTCTACGGTACGGAATACAAATTTAGTTGAATAATTATGTATACATACCCTTGAATAACCTTTTTTTGTTCCATCTCCAATTATCCACTAGATTCATCAAGTAAGAATGATATTTATCCGAAATGATCCTCAAAATTCATGTATTTGTTTTCAAAGATATTTTAAAATGTCAAAAAGTTGAAATGCCATTTCAACAATTGAATATGAACATCAAGTCGCAATGATCAGAGCAGGACCAGCCACATTGAAACGATAATCAATGCTACGGACATCGCAGCTTGTGATATCCACGCACAAACGCTTGATAGAATGTAGAAAAAAAATGTCTCAATCGGGTTGGGACCATAAAAGTATCTATCCTAATCAAGGTAGGGCCTGTGGATAGAATTTGCTACAGAACGCAGGCTGACTTAATCTGGCGCTGTCGCAAAAGCCACGTTTACATTAGAGCGAAACAACTAATAAATGTTGGAGATATAAATTATTTAAAACAACTTTTCAGTAAATAAAATGCATCAGATAACATTTGCTCATGACTATTATGTACTAAACTATCATTAGAATTCATGTAAACTCAGTAGATTTTATGAAATTTACCAAAATATTTTTCAACTTGACATGTCAAAGTGACGTTTCCGAGATTCAGTAAAAAGCATGAATCACAGTAGAACGACAAAATATATTAAAGTTGTACTTATAAATTATTCAAAATACCTTTTTAACAATTGAATTGTATCACAGGATATTTGCTCATGCATATTAAACATTAAACTAATGTCAAAATTGACGTAAAAATAACAGAAATAATAAAATGTATGAAAATGTTTTCGAAATTGAAATGTCAAAATGACATATAATTTTGTAAACCCCTGTTGAATAGATGAATAAAAGATAGGGGCACGCTGATCAACGCAAATTTTCGTCGTTTTTAATTTTTCCTGCAAATACTATAAGTACCAAAAATATGAGACCACCGGAAGGCACTCGTCCTAATGAATATCTATCAAATAAAAAAAATTTCATAAAAATCCATTAATCAATACGACCTGTAGAAATGCGCAAAAAAGTGACTAATCTATACCGAGAGTGGAACATAAGGCTTTTAAGCCCGGTTTCTCCACAGCGTCTTAAGTACTTCTTATATCTTGAGCTGTAGCTTGAGATTGAACCTCGTCTTAACTTGTTGCACCGCTCTATTTAAGCTCTGTTTCCATCTTGAGACGGTCTTAAACATAAGTTGTCATTTTTCACGACTTAAGATGAAATTTATAACCTATAGTACACTTGTTAGTCTTTGATTCACTACTTCTGTTCTAAATGTCAGTGTAGCGAAACGTGTTTTCTGCATCTTCCCCATTGAAACATTTTATTTAAAAAAGGTGAGTGATTTTAGACAATATAATAATTATATATAAAAAACAGAACAGGTTGTGAATAGATGGACAATTTTTACAATAATCCTCACATTGAGGACGTGGACGAAATTGACGAGGTTGATGAAGTTGACGAGGTTGATGAAGTTGATGAGGTTGACCAGATTGCTGGAGTTCCAAGAAGAGTTTATGATAGACTAGATTGCTTCAACCATTTTTCTGATTAAGACTTTTTCAAGAGGTTTCGATTGACAGAAGCCACGGTTTTAAATGTATTGCCGCAAATAGAGCAAAACTTAGAATATGTATCTGACAAGTAGGTTTATTATAACATGCACAATCCTAATAATACAAAATCTTAAAATTTTTATTCTAGCAACAATTGTATAAGTCCAATGGATCAACTTTTGTTAACATTGAGGATGTATGCAACAGGTGGGAATTTATTATCCATCGGAGATTTTATTCAATGTGATAAGTCAACAGTGTCTAGAATATTTTCAAAAGTAACTACAGCAATTGCTGCTATTTCGAGACAATATAGTTACATGCCGAGGAACCAACAAGAAGTGGCTAAGCGACAAAATGATTTTTACGAGGTGTCAGGCTTCCCAAAAGTCATTGGTGCTGTAGATGGTTCACATGTCAAAATAAATTCACAAGGTACTTACACAAAATGCAAAGTGACCATATGTAAATACGAATTTTATAATTTTTTAGGTGGAGCAGATGCCGAAATTTATCGCAACAGAAAGGGGTATTTTTCAATCAATATCCAGGCAGTTGCAAGTGCAGATCTGATGTTTCAAGATATAGTTGCTCGCTGGCCAGGTTCAACTCATGATTCAACCATATTTAATAACAGTAGAGTTAAATACAGGATTGAAAATAATGATTTTGGCAATTCATTTTTATTAGGTAAATCAAGCATTGTTATAATATTTCAAACTTATAGTGTTGGGAAAAATGTATAATTTTGTCATATTTATCACTTTAGGTGACAGTGGTTATATGAGTCAACCTTATTTGTTGACACCATTTTTAAATCCACAAAATCATGGAGAAAGGGAGTATAATAGATGTCACATTGCAACCAGGGTAAAAGTTGAGCATCTTTTTGGTGTATGGAAACGACGTTTTCCGATTATGGCTTATGGTTGTAGACTGATGCTTGAAACAATATTGAACGCAATAGTGGCTACCGCCGCATTGCATAACATTGCACGCCTGAACGGTGAACCAGAACCATTGCCGGAAAATATGATAATGCAACATGACTTGCAACAACTTATATTGAATGGTAATATTCCTGCTATTCCAGCTGGCATAGAACATCAGGATGCATTCAACATTCGCAGAGATCTGGCTCAATTATATTTTAATAGATAATTTTTTGTTTGATATTGTAAGACGTATTCGAAATATATTTTCTAATTTCATAAGTAGATATATTTTTCGTTATTCAAGTCAAATACAAATTTCATTTCCATATTTATTTATAAGTTCATCTATAATGAACTTAACCATCACTATTTTTCATTGCTAATTCTGACATAAACATTGCTTTTTTATGATCGAGCTCGAGCTGCATCATACTTTTCTTGTGCTGTATTTCCAATGTATGGAGCTCTTCTTTATGTCGAAATTCTTGTTGAGCAAGGAGCTTTTGCTCATGCAGCAATTCGATTTTAGCTTTTTCCACCATTGTTAGCTTTTCTTGTAGTTTTGGTCGTCTTCGAGAGGCCCATGTAACTTTATTATCAACTTTTGGAGTTGAGGCAATAAGCTCCTTCTCTTCATTTAACGGCATGGTGCCTTCTTCGGACACCAGAAGTAGCTGGTCCTCTAGATGCGGTTCATGGTGCTCATGCAGTAGAGTATACTCTATTTCTGGATTAACTTGCACTTCATCAACAACTATAAAAATGAACACATTACCATGTACATGATTAATTCAAAGAAATATTCGCAAATCATACCTATTTCTTTCTCCAACGCATCGCTATCAAAACTAGGCTGGAGACCTGTAACATTTGTGTTGTTGATTATGCTCATAACAATATCATTATTTGTTGCTTCTAGTATCAATTTAGGACCTCCGCCAGTTTTGTAAGTCTCAATGCGTTCCTTCGCGCAAGATTTTCTAGTTTCTTGTTTGATATTGCTCCACAATTTGCGTAGAGAGTCGACATCTCTATACACACTACTGTGTGAGTTGTAATTATCACTAATTGATTCCCAGGCTGCTTCTTTCTGTTGATTGGATGCACCATTTGTACGTTTGTTCTCAACAATTGCTTTATATTTCTCTACATAGCTAGTAAGAAGTCGCTTATCTTCTGCAGAATAATTGATTCTCTTGCTGGCTTTCTTGGATTTTGATGCTCCAATTTATACAAATATAATATAAATAGCAATAGCACACAAATGCAGAAAAAAATTAAGTGAAAATATCAAAGTTTTGCAAAACCTGTACAACGACGAAGGTCAACATGAAGCTTGTCAACAAACGTCAAACAATATTTCTGCCGATCGGTGGTTTGTTAGACAAGTAGCGCGTGATTTGAAAATAGCCAATCACATAACAAAAGGTTTTGCACAAGATTGAGAATACAATGTTGCCAGGTATATTAATTTTAAAGAAGATCTTAACTAAGACGTTGTTCAAGATTGATGGTACAACTCATATTTAACTTAAGAAGGTCTTGGAGTGAAGCTCTACTTGGCTGAGATCCGTCTTAAGTAGAGATGGAGAAACCGGGCTTCAGTATATTGTAAATTAATGAATGTCATTCTCATAATTTCCAATTTCTTCAATTTTTGGAAACTGAGGGAATGAAATATCCAATTGTTGTGAAGGCTTCAAATTAATCTTATTTATTTTTGGATCAAATTTTTGCAATTGGGTTGTGTCATGAAAATAAAGTTGTGATTCTATATTACTTTTTCAATAGATAATATCAAACTATAAGTGTGAAAATTATTCTTATAATTTATGAATGAATATATTAATTATAACTAATATTTGAAATTCAATAAATTTTGGATGAATGTAAGAAGCGATAAAACGCTTTCTAATTGGTCCGACATTCACGTGACGTCACTTCGGTAGTAAGCAATCCGGTAGTTATATACTTGAGTGAAGTCTCCTTGTATATCGTCAATTTCTTATTGGAAAAACTATTTTAATATATGCAATGTGTCTCAAAGATAATTTCACAAGAGCTCATTCAAGTAATATACCAGAAATTAATCTATTTATGATTTATGAATACATAGTGATGTATGAAGAATTCAATACCCTAGAAGTACGAAGTATTAATAGCGTTTTCGATTTAGTGCTCGGTACTTAACTCAGGTTGCACTGCGAGCAACAATTGTGTTCGATTGGGTTTTCGATTAGGAAGGAATAGGGCACTTTGCGTGCTAGATTACAAGCTCCATCTCATGAGGTCGAGCAGTTATTTAAGTGCAAGTAAAACGGCGGATTTTATGAACGAAATCAAACAGGGAAAGATCATTTTACTAGAAATGTTACTAGAATCATCGTCGTCTCGTAGTGATGAAGATTTTTCCAAAGAAACAAGAATCCGACCAAAGGTTGAAAACTTTATTGAAGAAGTTATTGATCAATTCGATGATGAGAGTAGAATAAATGTGGGCATATGTATATATTTTTTTAGTTTAGAAAGAATTTACGGGTGTCCAGGAAAACATGTGAAGAACTAACAAATTTATACGAATCTTTTTCAAGGAATAAGGCACATGGTGGAAAGAAGATGGTTACATTCAAAGAACAAATTCTGGCTTTTTTATGGTATATAAGAATATTGAAGATGATCCATCGATTCTATAATAGTGGCCTGCTTATTATCGCATAGTATCTTACTATTTTCTTTTATATAGCTATTTTTATTTTCTACATCATAGATTATTCTATTAAATAACATTTCTTTTGCATTCTTATCATTACTACCATAACTACTACTACATTCCGCTATTTTTGATTGCACTGAATGAGTACTGTATTTGATTGGACTCAGTGCATATCTGACGACTTTAAGAGTATTCAAGCAGCCCTAGTGTCGAGCATGACGTCACACTATAAAATTTCTAGTGCATATGAATCAAAAACGCTATTTTAATCAAAAATGTGAGTAGTTTTTTGGAATTATTTTCTCAACATGCAAATGCTGTTACATCTTTTTGTAAAAATCCAGTCGAGAATCACTTTGTGATAATGCTATAGGTTATTAGGTATTCAACGCGAAAATAAAACTTCTTTTGTGAAAAGAAGAATCACTCCAAGATACCTATTCTATAATTTTCATGACTTTCCATCTACTTGAGGTGATATATTAATGATGTCATATCAACTTCCAGCCTTGAAACATATGGAGGTACTCGTACTAGTCGTATTTGCTTAAGTTTTTGGTTATATTCATTTATTTTGAGACAACATATACCTATAGTTTGAAAATTTGTCAGGTAAAATAAATATAAACTATTTAATAATTATTCATATTTTGAAGCATTTATCAATGAGAATTGAAATATGGCTGCGTAATATTTACAGTTATTTGAATTTGACCTACTACATTCTCAACGTAAATAATATTTCAAATTGATATTTGTCTATAATTACTATGAATTCTCATCTTATGGTGAGTTTATACACAGGAATTTTGTGTGCTTCAGCCCACAACTATATATCAAATCCATCACAAAATAAAATATGGAACACCATAACCTTAAACGTCAAAACATCAGCGATAAGATTCTATCAACACCTCTCTGCTTAGAAAAATCTTATTAGAACATTTTTCTTGTGTGTCAGGATAAAAATGAACAAAACTACCTCTATATAATTTTTTTTCTGATATAATTCTTGCAATAACGTTCAGTAATTACTCTGAGTAAATAGGTTATCTGTGCTCTGAGCACCGAAGTGATGTCACATGTTCATCGATTGCGCTCGGGCGTTTACGGATATTTCCGACGTATTCAAAATTTGAGGCTTCCAATTTATTAATGAGAAATGTAATGTTTATCAAAAAATTGTGTGAAAAGTAATCACAATACTAAATTTGAAAAACTTTCATATGGTATTATTACTTCATATACGTGATAGAACCCAATTGGTCATTATTCATTTCTAATTCTTTATAATCTTCTGGTATCCCATAAAATGTCCATTGAATAATTTTACAATCTCCATCATTGATTGGTCTGAAAATTACATGAAAATTCTTCTTTATTTTTCTATGCTTACAATTAATTACAAATTTTTGCTTAATTGGGGAAATTGTAATTAAATTATTAGTGTTTGGGATTTGCATTACGTTATTTCTACTTTGTTTCTCAATAATTTCACAGTCATCATTATTTTCATTAATCACTATATTTTTGATACAATTATTCATTTCCAAACCTATAGTTTGACAATAATTCATATTACTGGGTTCTATGCTGAATTTTCCCATAAGAATATTTTTATTGTGTTCTATTACGGAATATGTGAATTGTTCTGTTAATGTGTATAACTTGTTATGGTCGATAAAAGGAATTTGGTATAACTGGTATGAAGGGTAAGAATTCATTGAAAGTTCTGGTTCTATTAATAATATATGAATTTGTTCATTTTCTGGTCTACAATATGTACTTATCTCGTTTACCTGTGACCAAATGTCTTTCTTGCCTGTGATTTGAATCAAATCATCATGGTCTATAATAGTAGCGTCTAACTTATCCAATGAGCAAATCACCAACATTAATTCCATATGTTTACAAAAAACCAGTAAATTTTGAATAGTAACCAATAATTTGTTGATTTTTCACTTCCATGTCAAACTGACTCAACCAATTTTGTTCTTTGTCGAAAACATCATCTATAAGTTTTAGATCTTTTGACAATTCATTCTCGTTTAATTTGAATTGTTCCAATTTTGAGTCGAATTTATCTGTTGAATGCTTTTCATTCTTTTTTATCTAATCATTTGGATTTTAGAGGATCTTTTGATTATTTCTTATTTGTTCGCATAAACTGTCATATTTTTCTGCTCAATTTAGATCCAAATCACCTGTAATTGATATAATAATATTTTCTAAACCATTTATTAAACTGCGTTCAGCTCTTTTATAAAACAATTTTCGAATTTGCTGTGTTAAATCACTCATAAAATAAGATCATGCTTTGCTTTGCTCTTTAAAATGATAATCATTTCGGGCCTGTCTTATGATGTTGAATGTAATATTGTGCAGTTTTGAATATTCTACATAGAGAGGGGTAATATTTGAATTGAAATAATGTATTATTCCTCCTTCTGCTAATTCACAGTCACCAATTCCGTACAAAAGAAATCCATTATTGTATGAAATGTCCACTAGTTGAGCGGTGGTGAAGGCCCAGAAATCAAGTCTAAGTTTCATTTAATCTGAATTTCCGAATAAACCTTTTATCTTTTATTTTTACAGTTCCTAAAATAGGATTATAATTTTCCACTGAAACTTTTTTGAATATATTTGTGCATTGTTGCGGTTTATTTTACCGCAACCATTTCCGAACCTTTTTCTCAATATAACTAATTTCTCAAGCCGTCTCTGGCTTTCTCAAGTATACAGTTGGGGGCGCCATGGTCTTGTGAACGCATATAGAGGATCGCAAGGTGGTTTTTGTTCTCTTCTTTCGGTGGTCAGTGCCTTGCCAGTATTACTTTAAACAGTTCCTATTTTACGTTAATTTATTGATGAAAGTTACAAAAGTAAGTACTATTTTCTATTAACTTCAATATTTGTTTGCTTTCCGTAATATCTAATTTCTTATTGTAGACAGTTTTATTGTAAAGTGAAATTTTTCAGTCCTCGTGGCTAAGTTTTGAGGTTACTTTTTTTAACGTAATATAAACTCATAGTTTTGCTTTTAATATCACTTTGAGGCTCTGGCGGGGTACCACTCATCGCGAGAAGACCGTCACGAGCTTCTTTGGACTCTTTGAGCCTCCTTCATTTCACTTCAAGTTCAGGTGACGTACTCTCCTTCCCGTTTTATTTCCAACCCCTTTGTTCGATCCTGCATTTGTGAAGTTCAATTTTTCTAGTCGCTTTAATACTCAAGTTGTTCTGGTTGGTCTACTTTTCGTACTAGTAGTTGGTTCTACGGAACCCTTGGTTTTCATTTTTGATATTTTATTTTGGAATAACTAGTCCGAGTTCAGCGGAGTATTAAACTTTACGTTACCTTCACAAATCAGTATCGTCCCTCTACTCGTTTCCTACATGCTCTGCTATCCTCTCCTTGGAATGAGTGAGTGAGTTAGGTGTGAATGAAATTACTGACAATATTTTTTTGTATTCGGACTAAAAGCTGCGTGAATTTTGCGCCTTACTGTTTCTATCAGAAAGGACTTTCCTCTTTTTTTTTTTTTTGCTCATTTTTGGTTCGACCTAGTAACTTTTTTTTTGGTTCGACCTAGTAACTTTTTTTTTGGTTATACGGTCGAGTAGACCTTACTGATAGAACTTTTTTTTTTTCGGTCGACGAGTTACACGCTCAATTTTTGTCAATTGCGTTCATGCGTTTCCTCACCGTATATGCTTGCGATCACCCCATTTGTGTTGTGGCATCTTCCTCTTCTTGCATTGGCGTGATTTTTTTTATATTGTTCATTTTTATTTGATACCAAAATTCAGTTGTGAACTCATTGTAATTTTGTGTCGTTATCCATACCATTGTCAAATATATACCGAACTAATTACTGGCGTAAGCTGTTTTAGGTTATTAATGTGTCTTGTAACCATTACATCGGCAAGGGAACTTAGCTGGGTTGAGAGCAGAGGCCGGATACCAGCCATAGGAGCAGCCGAAGTCGTCTTTATTCTTTATCGCTTCTGGGGAGGCTGTCAGCACCCACTATATTGGTTCGTACAACCGACGAAGACCGCAGATACAGCCCAAAAACTTCGACGACAATTCGAAATATTTTTTTGGTCAACTCCAACCGCAAGGGCCGTGGCCCCGCCTCTGGCTCAACCCAGGAGAAGTCATAGCTTGCTACCTACGATATTCTGCAATTGTAAGGTATGCCAGTAATCCAATTTGTGAAATTTACTGATTTTTTTTTGTTCAGGATATCGGAGAACGCGTTAATACTTTTTTTCTTTTTCGGTCTTCACTATTTGGTCTTTGCAGCTGTGCTTTTGGTTAGCCGAGCCCTCCAAACAAAAATACTTTTTGCAACGTGGAAGTAACTTTTACAAATTATTCATCAAGAACACCAGAGGAAATAATTATAATAATAATAATGATGAATGTATTGATTGTTAGAAAAAAAAGCTTATTTCCAATACAAAAAAAATCTTACTGAAACAATACTTAAAATTAGGTACAATACTTATCTCTGAAGAGTCTTTTCAAACTTGATTTGGATTTAGTCAGAGTAGATGTATTTTTAACATTATCAGGTAGATTATCATACTCTAAAAAACCCCTTTGAAAAACAGTGTTTGTTGCTGATACCTTATTCTATTTTGTTATATAAAAATCATTTTTTTGCCTTGTATTGTGCTCATGAACATTCGATCAATACACAACAAATTTCTCCAAATAATCTGGAAACAAATATGTTCTTATTTTATGAATAAAAATTAAAGTATTTTATTTGATATAATCCTCAATATTAAGCCATCCTAAGGTATTCAACATTGATTTAATATTTGTGTATCTACTGCACTTCAATATAATTCGCATCGCTCTGTTCTGAAGTTTTTGCAATTTACTTATATAACCTTTGTTACACAGGTAAAGAATTGTAGAACAATAGTTGAAATGCGGAAGTATTATACAATTAAATGATCATAATTTTGCGTATTTAGATAATTGCTTGGATATCCTTTGGAAAAAACCAATTTTCTAGATACTTTCTTTATCATTGAAGTTATATACGCATTCAGATTAAGTTTTTCGTCAATTACTATGCCAAGATACTTAAACTCAGTGACTCTTTCTGAATTATGATTATCGATCATGATGTTAATATTCATAGAATCTAGAATTCCTTTATGCACTATCATAAATTTACTTTTGCAAATATCCAATTTTTATTTATTTGACTGTAAGAATGAATTAATAGCCTCTAAATCTTTATTCACTTCGTTACAAATCTCATGTAGATTATCACCCGTGGCGTAAATCATCTGCAAATAACTGAATCTGGCAAAATTTTGTTACATTTACAATATCATTTATATAAATAATAAACAACAAGGGGCCTTAAATACTGCCTTGGGGAACTCCAATACCACACTGCTTTTCCGTAGATATCGCACTATTCCACTTCACCACTTGACATCTATTCTCCAAATAGTTCTGAATTTATAAAAGTACATCTCCGTTTACACCATACAATGATAGCTTGTGCACTAAGTTTACTTGGCTTATAGTCTCAAAAGCTCTTTTCAAATCCAAGAATACCGCACACACTTTACTATTTTTGTCCAGAGTATTGTGCCATTCGTTTACCACCAATTGCAAAACTGTTTTACATGAATGATTATGTCTGAAACCTGATTGATTTGCAGTTATTAATTTATTAGTTTCAAAATAATTTGATAACTGTTTATGAACAATTTTTTCCAATATTTTGCTACAGATACCTTATTTATCGGTCGAAAATCCGATACCTTATTTGATCCAGACACTTTTGGTATTGGCGAAATCTGACTCAGCTTCATTCGTTCTGGCAGGATGTATTTATTATATTTAATAAAGGATTACCAGTGACATGGAATGTTTCCTTCAATATTCTGGTATTAATTCTGTCTGGGCTACTTTGGCTGTTCATCTCCCATATTATATTTTTAAGTTCATTCAGCGATATATTTTCAAAACAGTTCAATACGCTTTGAACACTAATATTGGTTTGAATCTCATCGATTTCGGGTATTGAGATATTCATGTCTGATATACTTTGTATGGAATATTCATTGAATTTTGTCACTATCTCATAACAATCATTAATCTCACCGTTTTCAAATTGAATGTCTTTTGACGAATCACATTTTTTTTTGTTTATCCAGGTTTTTAGCATTTTCCACATTTGTTTTGGATTCTTCTTATTATTATCAATATTATTTTCATAATATTTTTGTTTCTCACATTTGATTTCACGTACTGCCTCATTCCTCTTGTGTTTATAATCTTCCCAATCTTCAGTGGATCCAGTTAGTGCAAACTTTTGATAAGCCACATTCCTTTCTCTTAATATTTGTTTTATACCATGATCAAACTATTCTTGATTTGAGCGTCCATATTTTATTGCTCCAAAAGATGTTGCGGCTTCCAATGCATTTCTTATTGAATCATAAAATTTATTGTAAAGAATATTTACATCTGCAGTTTCATACGACCAATCACTGAAAGCAAGTATGTCGCAAAGTTTATCGAAGTCAATAATCTCTTTAGTTATTGGTTCTAGTGGCTTTTTGTTATTTCCAGACATATGATGTAGTATTTGTTTAATTCTGTGATTAGATATTGTTGGAGTAGCTAGCACCTCACATTCAATATTTCTCTTGTTTGAAAGTACCAGATCAATTATTGTTTTTGATGTATTTGTTACACGAGTGTATTGTTCAATCAATTGTCTCAAATTATTTTGTGTTACTATCTCTTTTAATTCAATTGAATAGTGCTGATTGTAACTTTTTTTCCAATCCAAGTTGACATCACCCGTAATTACACTATTGAGATCAGGTTTTACATTTTCAACTATCCATTCATCAAGAAATTCCAAGAATTTTGAATGACTACCATTTGGGGAGTGGTATAAGACTGCTATATATAATGGGTCATCTAGTATGATTTTAACATATAGCAACCACCAGTTCATGTTTTCAATATATTCATTGATTATTTCAGTTTTAGTATCATTTCTAACATACATTAAAATACCTCCTGTATGTCTGGATTCTGAATTTAAACGATATATTTTGTATCCCATCACATGAAATTCTTTATTTTCGAAATCACTCGTAATATGTGTTTCAGTTAGTGCCAGTACAAGTGGATCTTTTTCCAACAGAAAATGTTTTCTTTCATCAAAGTGTGTTGATAATCCTTGTATATTCAGGCAATACATGAAGTTACGAACATTTCTGATCTTAGATTGCTATTTGGTATCATAGTTTATCTTATTCCTTACTCTATTCATCATTCGTTTATAGACAGTACAATTTCTGTCATAGACTGTATGTTTTGCATCTACATCCAATTTCAACACTTCTTTTGCATGAATGCAGTTTGCACAGCGATAATTATTTCCAGTTATTTCACATGCAATACTTTCGTGATTTCCTGAACATTTCGGACAGACAACTGAACCATTTGTACATTTTTCTTTTTTGTGACCGTACTTACAGCACTTATAACATCTCAAGATATTCAACTCTTCGTAAACTGAACACCGACTCCATCCAATATTTATTTTTTTATTTGTCATAACTGTTCCAAAAGAGGAACCACCCATGTCTACGATTGCATTATAATATTTTTGTCCGTACTTTGAAATTTCTTTGAGATGCCTAACTTTTATTTCCGTATTTATAGCTAGTTGATTTTGGGCTACAATCATTCTCTCAATATCTGTTTTCATTATGTCAATATTGTTATCTTTGAACTCGTTGTGTATAGCAACTATTTTAACAGAAGGATTTTTTTTACTAATCATGTTGATTTCATAGTTCGCTCCTAGTTCCGTCATTAATTTCTCCTCAATTTTCCTAACTTCATTATTTGTATTACATGATATAACTACAGCACCATCTCTAACATTTTTTATAGCTCTTACTCCCACTTCAAGTTCCGCGGGCTTAATTTTTCTTGAACATCAATTTTTATTTTTTTACTTTCTTGGGCCACTTCGAGTTTTATAATAACAGCAGCGGTCTCAGCATACGATTTTTCTATTATATTGGTTTTTTCGGTACATACATTTAAATTTTCAAATCTGCTGCTTACTACTTCTTTAACTCTTTTGATATTGATGCATATATCTTCAATTTTCAAATCATGTGTTTGAGATTTCATATCTAGCTTGTACAAAAAATTCATCATAATATTAACTTCATCAATTAACATTTGCATTTTATCTTCTTCACAATTTTTACAAACAAATTTAATCCGGTCATTGTTCACCTAACTCTCGAACGCTGCCTTATTCAGTCTAATGCATTTAGGATGAAAATTTCTCGCACACGGTCCATAGCACTAGAGTAAATCTTTAACATTAGTGTCCAAAAACACTTATCACATTTTTTTTCCATACTTTCAATAAATGGTTTCCCTTAATGCATTCAAGTGAAGCTGGTTGTCTATAAACATATTATTTAAAGTTTTGACTTTTAACGTAAGTCACTTGTAGCAAGTCAAATCTCGCACATTTACTTAAGGGGGTAACTCGAATACTGGCCGTATCTTCAATAACATAAGTACTTAAACTTTTGTTAAACCAATTTATAATGGATATTGACAATAAAAAAAATTAATTTTTGTATTTATTAGTGAATCTGACAGTTTCTTTGAAACAGATATCAACAATAATTGAAGAGAATGTTGTATTTAGTCGCTCAGTTGATTTTTGTGAAAATAGTTAAAGCAGATCTGGCAACGCTGTTTTCTTTGTAGTTTGTTTTGAGCATGGTGTAAAATAACCTAATTATTTTATAATAGCTCTGATATATTGGTGATAAATGGAGGAACATAGTGTATGTGCCACATACTATTGTATCATTTTAATATACAAATTTCACTTGCAAATCTATATTTTTGAGATAAAAAAATTTGAGTTTCTTATTTTTCCGCGGTAGAAGAAGTGACCTCTAGAACAATATCAAGGTCATGAATGACGTTTGGCAAGCGCTGTTGTCGCTTCTTTGATGGCCATGCTAGAGAAATTGTAACTTGGATGTTTTCATATTATTTTCCTTATAATTCGAAAAATACGTTGGTGAAGTGTGCTTTTCTTTTGTGAAAATTAAACAGTGATTATTAATGGACAAGAAGGAAGTTGATTTTCTGCAATATCTCATCATTAAGTTCTATTAATATTCCAATGAAATAATCTTGCTGCAATCTGCCATAAGACACTGTGTTATTTTTACGTTATTAAAACTATTATTCTTTATTTAAATGACCCATAAGATGTTCTCAAATTTTTTTTGAGTCGAATATGTGTATCTGATCTGTAACTTGCTATAAAATTTATAATTTTATCTTATACCAAGTATGTTCGAGCTGAATCTAGGAAAAAAAACCCCCGGGAAATAAAACCCCGGAAAAAAGCCCCGGAAAAAAACCCCCGGGAA
Organism: Dromius quadrimaculatus; assembly: GCA_963989225.1. Taxonomy (NCBI): domain Eukaryota; kingdom Metazoa; phylum Arthropoda; class Insecta; order Coleoptera; family Carabidae; genus Dromius; species Dromius quadrimaculatus. The sequence continues at coordinate 27,350,126 of OZ022326.1, read as the reverse complement.
AAAAACCCCCGGGAAAAAAACCCCCGGAAAAAAAGCCTCCTGTGATAAAAATCGAAGAAAGTTAATATAGCGAATATTATAAATTAGATATATAAGGGTGTTTTCATTATGTTTGATAATAAAACCAAGAGTTATAAACAAAAACTCTATATAACGTGTATAAGTTTTATTTATTTATTAGCGTCAATAATAATATAGTGGAGTAAAACATTTACATACATTTATTTTTTGTGCATGTTTAAGAGACGATCTCAGAAATATTTTTATTTTTTGAAAAGTTTCCAAAGGTCATTAGATAATGACGAGAAATTGATTTTGGTCGATTGTTTATTTTGTTAATAATGCCTGAACTGTTGCAAAAGGGAAAAAAGGTTTGAAGTAAAAAAATTGAATATTATTGTTACCCAGGCAGTGGCATACGTGAATACTTTTATTGTAAGGCATATTTTTCAAATTCGACACAAAGCTATAATTTTTCAAATAGAACTAATACATAGACATACCAGCAAAAAGCTACATATTTTTTTCTGGTTTAAATAATATAAAATTAAATTTCTTTGTGTTGGTACAACATGAGGAGTTTTACAATTTCTGTATTTTATGTTGACTTATATTTAATGCCTGAACTTATGCTAATACCTAACCTTCATATTTTTAAATGATATAAAACAATTGAGAATAAGAAATCTATATAAATGTTTTATTCCACTATATTATTATTGACGCTAATAGATAAATAAAACAGAAGACCCTGTAATTATGTCTGTATTACATTGTACATTACGCGTTATTTAGAATTGTTGTTCATTACTTTATAGGTTTTATTATCAAACATAATGAAAACACCCTTATATATCTAATTTATAATATTCGTTATTTTAACTTTCTTCGATTTTTATCACAGGGGGCTTTTTTTCCGGGGGTTTTATTTCCTGGGGGTTTTTTTTCCGGGGGTTTTTTTTCCGGGGTTTTTTTCCCGGGGTTTTATTTCCCGGGAGTTTTTTTCCTGTTATCTTTCGAGCTACCCCCTTAAGTCAGCTCAATTGATACACAAAAAAGAAAATATATATAAAGCGTTAAAACTCTAACAAACTCACGGATACAGCTTCAGCATCAGTACCACTCAAAACACACAATATTAATGATTCTATTCACTAAAAAAGATACAATATCACTCATAATTTGCACTTATAATCAGAAGTATCTACCACACACCTGTCACATTCAAAGATGTAAACCGTAAATTATGTAACAATAACACCCAACGTGTGGAGCTCCTGAGTAAATTTTGGATCATATCTTTGTTACTTCGATAATAATGCAAAAGCCAAATTGCTCCCTTCTCTCTCACTATTTTTTCTCCCTCCTTTTCTATTATCTTTTCCTGCTCACAACACTTTTCATTTTTCTGCTCATTATTTGTTTCATTATTTGTTCCACTTTTTTGCATAATCATTATTTTACTCCGAGGTACCATGAAGTCCGACATGTTGAAGATTTTGACCGACGACAAGCTTGCGTTTGAGTTGCGCTGCAGAGGACGTATGTTGAGAGACAGTCCAACAGATTTTCTGCGAACGAGTGAAAATGGTGTATGGTTGGTGTTTTCATGAATTCTTCAATGATTAACATGGTTTTTTTTCCTGTTTTATTGAAATTAGGGTGAATGAATCAAAATTTAGAAAATTACTTGAATTTAGTTATCAAATATTGTTTATTCAGATCTAAAAGATCTATATTTATGATTTCGAAAGAAGTTTTTGGTGTAGGGGTCAAATTATCGCTTAATTGTATAGGGTGTCGATCATATTTATTTCCTTTGCATATTTTGCACTGATTTATAATTTCTGTAATATCTCTAATCATGTTCGGGCAGAAATGTTTCTCTTTCAACTCGTAATGAGTTGCCATTATTCCTCTATGATTTAATATATCCATTATAATCATCAAAAATTATTTGGGTCTGTTTATCTTCATTTTGAACATCTTCTACTTACTTTTAACATTTTACCAAATTCATTATATTGATTTCAAATTTGTCCTATAATATCTAATTCTATATTTTTCATGTTGTTTGGGGATTATTATCAAATACTCAACTTTTGGCACTATGTAGTTTTTTGATACTTCTAACAGTTGTCGTTCTGTTTCATCTATATCAATATTAATAACAAATCTTTGATTTTGATAGTTAAATATCCTCATTATTTCTATATCGAATGGTTCATTGGATAAATGGGGAATAATTTGGTTTTTTGCTACGTTCAACCTATCTTCTACAGATTTGACCCCGTTAATTGGGTCCTAATTAGAGCTTTGAATTGTGTCTCCTGATTCTGATTCATTCACAATTATACTCTGTTGCTCATTTCTGTCGTCATATATTTTATCCAATATTTTATTTACTATCTGATCGATTTCATCTGTTTCTGAACTAAAATTTTGTAGCTGTTCAGTTCATTATCATAGAAATTTATTTGTATTTGTGTACTATCAAAAATGTGCTCCAACATTTCTATTAATTCTGATTTTCCTAATTGATTCTATTCACATGATAAATATGGAATATTAATTTAGTATACATCATTCTTTATTGAATAATCTTGTAATTTAATGAGTGGTTTCTCAGAATATTTTTGATTAACATTTCCTAAATATATGTCCTTTGTGATCAAATGAATCATAATTTTGTTATCTGTATTTTGAATGATTGTATTTTCATTATCCACATTTCTTGCACAATAATTTTTACTATCGAGTTTCAAATCAATTTGTCTTGCCAAACCTTTTGAAAATAGCAAATCGTTTGATATACAATTTGCGAAAATATCGATATTCAATACATCTCCTGATTTTTTTTATAACTTTAAATCTATCTCTTTGTCTTGATAGAAAATCAGCTATTTTATTTGTCTTTCTTGGTAAATACTCTCCGAATTCTATTTTCCATCGCATAATCTTCTTGTTTCAATTTTTCATAGAAAATAGCCAAGAAAGAGGTTTATGATCAGTGCAAACTGTAAATTTCCTGCCGAATAAATAGGGTTTGAAATTATTAATCGACCAAATAATAGGTTTTCATTCTTTCTCAATAGTGCTGTAATTTTACTCTGCAGAATTGAACGTTTTTGATACATACGCAATTGATTTCTGTTGTCCATCAAGAACTTGTATAATTACTGATCCCATGGCATAATCTGATGCACTTGTTGTTGGGATGAATTTTTTTGATAAATCAGGGAATTCTAAAATTGGTGGATTACCTATCAAATCTTCAGCAGTTTGGAATGCGTCTTGACACACTTGATAAGTTATATCTATTTGCTTATTCTTTTTTGAACATTCTGTAGGAGGCTTGGTAAGTTTAGCGAAATTTGGAATAAAACGTCTATACCACGAAAGATTGCCTAAAAAGGATTTTATTTCTTTGACCGTCCTGGGGATCATAAGTTTTTCAATTGCTTCAATTTTTATTTTTATTAGGTTGAGGACCTTCTTGTGGTGTAATGAATCCTGAATATTCTGTTTCAGTTCTGAGGAGTTCTGATTTATCGATCTGAGTTTTGAGATTTGCATCTTGTAATTTGGAAAAAAATATTTTCTATATTTGGTGAATGTTGTTCTTATGTATTTCCAAATATTACTATATCATCCATATTAACTCAACAAATCTTGTTGATATATTCTAAAAATATTGCATTCTTCATTCTTTAGAATGAAGCTGGGGCATTTACTAGACCGAAAGGCTGTTGTTCTCTATCTTTTTCATCTATTGGTGTCTGATGAAATCCAGAATGCAAATCTAATGTTGTAAAAAATCCAGGTTTACCTATATGGATAATATAGTGATATTTGGAAATACATTAGAACAAAATTTACCAAATATAGAAAATATTTTTTCCCAAATTACAAGATGCAAATCTCAAAATTCAGATCGATAAACCAGAATTCAGAATTCCTTGCAACTGAAACAGAATATTTAGGATTTATTATATTACAAGAAGGTCTTCAGCCTAACGAAAATAAAATTGGAGCAATCGTTGAACTTACGATCCCTAAGACGGTCAAAGAAATAAAATCCTTCCTAGGCAAACTTTCGTGACATAGACATTTCATTCCAAATTTCGCTAAACTTATCAAGCCTTTTACAGAATGTTCAAAAAAAAAAATGAGCAGGTAGATACAACTAATCAAGTGTATGAAGACGCATTCAAAACTGCCATATATATATATATATATATATATATATATATATATATATATATATATATATATATATATATATATATATATATATATATATATATATATATATATATATATATATATATATATATATATATATATATATATATATATAAATTATGAAGTTCAACTACCCGCAGAAATGCTGACTTAAGATATAAACTTTCCACAAGATCATGTAACATAGAATATTATAAAAACACATGTAATCTCTGAGAACGAGGAGTTCTCTTATCATAGCCAAGCTTGTATCTTGTATTGCACAGTTTTAGCAACAATAAAACTTTTTAAAAACTATTTCAAAAAGTCTAATATCATAATTGGCGCAGTCGGTAGGATAGCCAACAATAAGTTTGTAACAGTGAAAAACACAAAAGTTACTCATCTAATTGTCGTATTTTTATACGAAAATTGGCTATTCGCAACAATTTAAAGTGTGTAACAGTGAACACATATAAGGCTATATCAATAAGCCCTTATCTATCAACAACCACACATCTGAAGAAGAAGTATTCTACTTTACGGCTAAACAGTGCCCATCAGAGGACTATTCATACGTCCCATCATATCGTCCAAGCGATTTCTCTTGCTGTTCTATCGATCACGAGAATCCAGACGACAAGCTTCAAGAACTTCACATCTCGTCTACTTCAGTCTACGAGAAACAGTTCGAGAACCCCTTTAGAGAACCCCTTGCAATGAAAACTATTGTCATAAGTTTATTCTTTAAACTATTTTATAATACACAGGGTACTCTCTAGTAATACTAGTAATAAAGAGTACGAGCCCCGGCACAAGGCAATCATACATAATTCATGTCAGATTCTGATAACGAAGGATTCGTAAATTCTGTTCAAGATAATATCAATAATATTATACGAAATCCAACAGTAACAGAAAACAACATGACTTCTTTACAAGATATCAAAATCTTTGTCGAAATGATCCCAACGTATGAAGGGGACATAACGACCCTTAATAGCTTCATTCAAACTGTGGATGAAACATACATTATTTTAAATACTCTGCAAATAACAGCTCCACAAAAAGTATTTGCATTTAATTTAATAAAAAATAGATTAACAAATAATGCAAAAAAGATTGTTTCACAAAATAAATTCACTAACTGGGATGAATTAAAATCATATTTAAGTACTAACTTCTCAGATAGAACTTCAGCTGAAACATTATTAGGAGAATTATTTGAAACTAAATACAAACAGAATACAGAGATTACATTGAAAACAATGTTAGATAAATTTGAGTTATATAAAGCAAAAATATTTTCAAAAGATTATAATTTACAGCAAAAAAATGCTATTCTTCAAGAAAATCAAAAAGCTGTAGTAAATAAATTCATATCATTGTTACCACCTATTATTAAAGGATCATTTATTGTGAAACAACCTTCTACATTAGAACAATGCGATTTATTATTAAAAAATGAATTCAGTTATGCCAATTCTTTACACAACAGTCCAATGACACGAAACGATAATAAACAAAACCCAAGCACTTCCAGAAACCCAAATTTCACCTTTAACCTTCCACCTAAACAATTTCCAGGACAAAACTTTCCCTCCAAACCAGTCAGTCTTCACAAACCACCAACTCCTGGATATAATAGGTTCGCAAGACAAAATTTAGTAAACAGCTACGAAACACGTAGATCTCAACCCCAACCAATGTCACTACAGACACGAAATACCCAACCTATGTCAACATCAACAATTAAGCAAAATTATAACAATGAAATAATGCAAAATGAGAACACTGATGCTGAAGAACAAGATTTTGAAGAATGCGAAATAGAAGCTAATGACAGCGATGCTTTTTTAGAGGAAAATCCAGAGATAGAACAAAATACGTAATGACTTCAAAATTAAAATCTATTCCTTTGATAAAATATAATGATTACCTTATATTAATTGATTCAGGCTCCGATATAAATTTAATTTCCCCAAATATTGTCAAACAGAGAAATTTAAAAATTATTAATAAACCAGTCACTTTTAAGACAGCTCAAGGAAAAGTTCATTGCAAAAATTGTGTAGAAATTAAAGTTCAGAATAAAAATTTCGAATTTTTCATCCATGAATTCCATAAGGAAAGTAATATGTTATTTGGTGTAAAAATATTAGAACATTGCAATGCTTTAATGGATTTTAAAAATAAAACTATAACATTCGGAAATAAAAAATTTAAATTATTATCATCACAGACATTAAAAAGTTCATTTATACAATTTAGACACGAACATCTGAATTACGATCAAAAAGTCAAGATAAAAAATTTATTAGAGAAATATTCACACTTATTTCCGAGACCAGATGAAGAATTATCTGCGACAAATGTCACTACTCATAAAATTCGCACAACAGACGACACACCCGTTTTCCAAAAGAATTATAGACTACCACAAATCTATGAAAATGACATCGAAGAACATATCCAAAATTTACTGAATACAAAAGTAATTCAAAAGTCAAAAAGTCCATATAATTCGCCTATTTGGTTAGTACCTAAGAAAATGGATGCGTCAGGCAAACGCAAAACGAGATTAGTAATAGATTTTCGAAAATTAAATCAGAAAACCATTGAAGATAAATTCCCTTTACCCAATATTGATACATTATTAGATCATATAGGTAAACCTAAATTTTTTACAACATTAGATTTGCATTCTGGATTCCATCAGATACCAATAGATGAAAAAGATAGAGAAAAAACAGCCTTTTCTACATCCTCAGGACATTATGAATTCCTTCGTATGCCTTTCGGTTTAGTAAATGCCCCAGCTTCATTCCAAAGAATGATGAATGAAATACTTTCAGAATATATTAACAAAATTTGTTTAGTTTATATGGATGATATAATAATATTTGGAAATACATTAGAAGAACATTTACAAAATATAGAAAATATTTTTTCCAAATTACAAGATGCAAATCTCAAAATTCAAATCGATAAATCAGAATTCCTTAGAACTGAAACAGAATATTTAGGATTTATTATATCACAAGAAGGTCTTAAACCTAATAAAAATAAAATTGAAGCAATTGAAAAAATTATGATCCCTAAGACAGTCAAAGAAATAAAATCCTTTTTAGGAAAACTTTCGTGGTATAGACGTTTTATTCCAAATTTCGCTAAGCTTACCAAACCTTTTACTGAATGTTTAAAAAAGAATAAGCAAATAGATATAACTGATCAAGTGTATCAAGACGCATTCAAAACAGCCAAAGATTTGATAAGTAATCCACCAATTCTAGAATTCCCTGATTTCTCAAAAAAATTCATTCTGACAACAGATGCCTCAGATTATGCCATGGGATCAGTAATTTCACAAGTTATAAATGGACAAGAGAAACCAATTGCGTATGCATCAAAAACATTTAATTCTGCAGAGCAAAATTACAGCACTATTGAGAAAGAATTAAAATCTATTATTTGGTCGATAAATAACTTTAAACCCTATCTATTCGGCAGAAAATTTACAATTCGTACTGATCATAAACCTCTTACTTGGCTATTTTCTATGAAAAATGCAAACCAGAAGCTTATGCGATGGAAGATAGAACTAGGAGAATACAATTTTGACATTGAGTATTTACCAGGAAAAACAAACAAAATAGCAGATTTTCTATCGAGACAAAAAGATAAATTTAAAATTAAAAAAAAATCAGGAGATGTAATGAATACCGATATTTTCGCTCATTGTATATCAAAAGATTTGAAATTTTCAAAAGGTTTGGCAAGAAAAATTGATTTAAAATTCAATAGTAAAAATTATTGTGAAAGAAATATGAATAATAAAAATATAATAATCCAAAATACAGATAATAAAATTATCATTCATTTGATCACTAAGGATATATATTTAGAAAATGTTAATCGGAAATATTTCAAGAAAACACTTATTGAATTACGAGATTACTTAATAAAGAATGATGTATACGAAATCAACATTCCATATTTATCATGTGGATTGGATAAATTAGAAAAATCAGAGTTAATAAAAATTTTGGAGCCCATTTTTGATAGTACACAAATACAAATAAATTTGTATGAATATGAACAGTTACAAAATTTTAGTTCAGAAACAGATGAAATAGATCAGATAGTAAATGAAACATTGGATAAAATTTATGACGACAGAAATGAACAACAAAGTATAATTGTGAATGAATCAGAATCAGGAGACACAATCCATAGTTCTAACGAGGACCCAATTAACGGAATAAAATCTGTAGATAATAGATTAAACGTAGCAAAGAATCAAATTATTTTCCATTCTTCTAATGAACCATTCGATATAAAAATAATGAAATTATTTGACTATCAAAAACAAAGATTTGTTATCAATATTAATATAGATGAAAAAGAACAACAATTGTTAGAAGTATTAAAAAACTACATAGTACCGAAAGTTAAGTATTTGATATTAATCCCCAAACAACATGAACAAACATTGAATCAGATATTACAGGATAAATTTGAAATTAATACAATAAATTTAGTAAAATGTTATAAATTAGTAGAAGATGTTCAAAATGAAGACAAACAGACCCAAATAATTTTTGATAATCATAATGGATATTTAAATCATAGAGGAATAATGGCAACTTATAACGAGCTAAAAGAAAAATATTTCTGGCCGAACATGATTAAAGATATTACAGAAATTATAAATCAGTGCAAAATATGCAAAGAAAATAAATATGATCGACATCCTATACAATTAAGCGATAATTTGACCCCTACACCAAAAACTCCTTTCGAAATCATAAATATAGATCTTTTAACTTTGAATAAACAATATTTTATAACTATATTCGATCAATTTTCTAAATTTGGATTTATTCATCCTACTTTTAATAAAACAGGAAAAGAAACCATGTTAATCATTGAAGAATTCATAAAAACTTATAAAAAACCAAACATAATAATAGCTGACCATGGACTAGAGTTTAATAATGCCCTAGTGAAAAATTATTGCAATAATCATGACATCAAACTACATTTAATCAGTATAGCAAATCCAAAATCGAACGCGGTTGAAAGATTTCATTCTGTATTAATAGAGCATCTTCGCATATTACATTCTATAAGTAAAAATAAAGATTTACAATATATTATAAATAAGGCTGTAACAGCATATAATAATACAAAACATTCAACTACGAAGTTGACCCCTTGCGAAATACTTTTCGGACAAAACGAGCAAAATAAATATTTCCAAAAGCAATGTTCTGATGAAGAGATTATAAACGATTATTTTAGAAAGAAATCAACAACAAATAAAGCAATAAATAAGATTATGGATAAAGAAAAAGCAAAGAGAACGAAGGAAAATGAACTACCTCTCATATTACCAGAAAAAGTATATGTTAAACAAAATAACAGATTGATGCACAAATATAAAAAACCTATATTTAAAAGAGTTTCAGTAGAAAATTATAATCCTATTTTAGGAACTGTAGAAATAAAAGATAAAAGGTATATTCGAAAATTCAAATTAGATAAAATTAAAACTTGATTTCAGGGCTGTTACCACCGCTCAACTAGTGGACATTTCAAACAATAATGGATTCCTTTTGTTCGGAATTGGTGATTGTAAATTAAAAGAAGGAGAAATAATACATTATTTCAATTATAATATTACCCCCCTTTATGTAGAATATTCAAAACTGCACAATATTACATTTAACATTATAAGACAGACCCGGAATAATTATCATTTCGAAGAGCAAAGCAAAGCATTATCTTATTTTATGAATGATTTGAAACAGCAAAATTCAAAAATTGTTCAATAAAAGAGTTAAACGCGGTTTAATAAATGGTTTAGGAAATATAATTAAATCAATTACAGGTAATTTGGATCAAAATGACGCAGAAAAATATGATAGTTTAATCGAACAAATAAGAAATAATCAAAAAATCCTCCAGAACCAAAATGAACAGATAATAAAGAATGAAAAGCATTTAACAGATAAATTCAACTCAAAATTGGAACAGTTCAAATTAAACGAGAATAAATTGTCAAAAAATCTGAATATTATAGTTGATACTTTTAATAAAGAACAAAATTGGTTAAGTCAGATTGATATGGAAGTGAAAATTAACAAATTGTTGATCACTATTCAAAATTTACTGGATTTTTGTAAACATATGGAATTAATGTTGGTAATTTGCTCATTGAATAAGTTAGACACTACTATTATAGACCACGATGATTTAATTCAAATCACAGGCAAGAAAGACATTTGGTCCCAAGTAAACGAGATAACTACATATTGTAGACCAGAAAATGAACAAATTCATATATTATTAATAGAACCAGAACTTTCAATAAATTCTTACCCTTTATACCAGTTATACCCAATTCCTTTTATCCGTCATAACAAGTTATATAAATTGACAGAACAACCTACATATTACATAAAAAAACACAATAAAAATATTTTAATAGAGAAATTCAGCAGAGAACCCAGTAATATGAATTATTGTCAAACTATAGGTATAGAAATAAATAATTGTATTAAAAATATAGTGATTAATGAAAATAATGATGACTGTGAAATTATTGAGCAACAAAGTAAAAATAACGTAATGCAAATCCCGAACACTAATAATATAATTATTATATCCCCAATCAATCAAGAACTAGTGATTAATTGTAAGCATAAAAATATAAAGAAGAATTTTCAAGGAATTTTCAGATTAATCAATGATGGAGATTGTAAAATTAATCAGTGGACATTTAATGGGATATCAAAAGCTTATAAAGAATTAGAAATGAATAATGACCAATTGCAAAAATTTGATACAAAAATAAATAAGATTAATTTAAAGCCTTTACAACAATTGAATATTTCATTCCCTCAGTTGCAAAAAATTAAAGAAATTGAAAACTATGAGAATAACATTCATCATTATTATATTATTTATATTATAATTATTGTAATAATATTTGTTGTAATCATAAAATTATTATTAAAGTATTATAAGAATTATAGAGTTAAACAACAAAAAACAAATATTGAATTAAATAATTTAGAAAGAATAACCGAAAATTTGTAAATCATGTATAAAGTTTAAACTTGCTTGGGAGGAATTATGAAGTTCAACTACCCGTAGAAATGCTGACTTAAGATATAAACTTTCCACAAGATCATGTAACATAGAATATTATAAAAACACATGTAATCTCTGAGAACGAGGAGTTCTCTTATCATAGCCAAGCTTGTATCTTGTATTGCACAGTTTTAGCAACAATAAAACTTTTTAAAAACTATTTCAAAAAGTCTAATATCATAATTTATATATATATATATATATATATATATATATATATATATATATATATATATATATATATATATATATATATATATATATATATATATATATATATATATATATACTTTTGTACACGCACAACAAGTTTGGGTCTCCACTATCAGTATAAATTGAAAGTAAATTCTCATTCGACATAGAAATATATACTATCAGCTGCTTAATTTCGTCAAAAGAACCTTCTCTTTATCAGAATATGTCTCAGATATCTGCAGCAAAATGTTAATTTTGTTTCAAGTTTTGTCTTCCCTGATGTTTTTATTATTAAATCACGTCAATCGTTTATTGGGAATCGATTGAGGCCAGTGGAGATCAACTAATACACTACTTTGATAATAGATCTTATGAATCAAAAAAATTGCTACAGCTGTGTTTTGCAATAACTCGTTTGGGAATCTTCATGATCATGGTCTAGAATAGATCTCTTTGAAACTTATCTTCTGTATGTCTCTGTATCAAAACAGCTTGAAGCTTCTATCTTTAATATATGGATAGAAATGAAAAAAGAAGCGTTAGGAAAATCAAGTTGATAAGTATGTTTTGGTGGAAATATTCAAATCATGTATTCAACTATTTTAAATTTACTAGTTCATTCTGTAATATCTCAACGGTAAGCCTAATTGCACTATTTGAAATGAAGATAGTGAATATTGTTATACCTGAAAAATACTATTTTAGGCGATCATAACAAAAATGTTGTTTCTATGGCTACTTTTGCGGCCATGAAGTTTCACTTTTTGGTACAAATCTGTCATATATTACTTTTTGGGGCTGATCTGTCAAATATCACTTCTTGGGACTGATCTGTCAAAGACTACTTCATAAACACTTCATACCTACCTATATGGGCCGCTTGATGAACTCTTTAAGAAATAGTTTTCGCCGAAATACATATTATATTCTTCCGTCAACCTTCATAGTTCGTGCAATTCAAGAAATTGATACGCATTTTCTACAAATGTCACTTTGATTAGGAGACAATAGAATAAAACAATTTCAGCGGCCACTAAGATATACCGTTGCAATGTTTCAGAGATAAATAGATAAAATTTTGTAATTTTGAATTATTTCGTGATGATCGCCTAAAAAACTTTGTGTGCACCTCGGCCTACAGTTCTTTTTTGGTCTCACCTGAACAACAGATTCGACCAAAAGAGATAACCTTTACGGCCTTGATACACAATAAATAACTATTATTGGAATGCAATAGACGCTTTCTCACAAAAAAGAATAGTAGGTTCATTACGATTAGTCTTGATCCTTTCTGTCAGTTATTCCCGACAGGAAAATCAACAGTTGATATTTATTTATATGAACTAATTAAGATCTAGAAATTTTGAATTGAAAACTTTTTCATGTATTTTATGCTTGAATTTCGTATCGAATATACTCAGTATTTGTGTTTATTTACCTTCAATAGAAAATATTTCAATGGAGTTAGTATCTACATATTTGTACAGATGTGTATCACGTATTGTTAATATAAATAGCTTCTTATTCAGAAACATATTTCAAGGCTACCTTTAAATGTAATTCATCTAAACGTTGAGCTTCCAATCGAGAAAAAAATATTCCAACTCTATATTCGTTAACCCAGCATCTATAAATCATTATAGCTTCAAATTCTTTACTGCTATATAATATCCAAATCGTTCAGATGATTAAAACCAAATAGTATCCGTTGTTTGACGACTGATAAGAGGTGTTCCAGGCAAAAATTTCAGTCAATCCACTTGTTATCTCAGTTAAAACTGAAGTGAATGCTTTATTCAAAGTGAGCGAATATCAAGATTGATATTTAGTGCATTTTCTCCTAAAAAAGCTTGTAATGATTTACCGAAAAATTTACTCCAAACAAACTACTTGTCCAATAAGGTTTTATGTTATGTTAACAATGTAAATAATTTTCACTACTATTACTATTAAGGTATGTGTTTTTTCTAAATATTTAGATAACTATTTGTATATTTTGCTTCTAGTTCTGCATGTTGTTGTATTCCAGCTGATAATGGCGACCACTTCTCTTGGCACCGAAACGTCCAAGTTTTCTTGAATGAATATATTCGAATTATTTCAATAATTATTGACCTCCTTCGTCATGATTTTTATCAACCTATTAGTCTAGTCAAGAAGTTGAGAAACGTGATAATTCTTGCTACCGTAAATTGTAATACAAGCGATAGCTTATTGAACTCGTTATGACGTCTAGAAAAATGTGCATAAATTCCAAACCCGCACATGACTAATTGCAAAAGTTATAAATAATTGAAGATTCCAAAGGAAAAAAAATCTACTTTTCAAGAATTACTCAAATACTATTGATGCTGGGAGAATATTGCAAACGGATTCTTGAAGAAAAGAAAATTTCCAGGAGAAAATGTTGACTTTTAGAACTTGACTTCTGTTCTTATTACTTTTTAGTTGTACAAAGTAACAAGTAAGTACCTATTGTGGAACCGACAAAATTCACCTATCGAGATTTTGATGGAAATATCCGTTTTGAGCATCCCTGAATTCATTTTGACTATTTTTGGCTTGATGTCGGTACGTATGTTCGTGCGTGCGTGCGTTCGTCCGTGCGTACGTTCGTTCGTAACTTGCAAATCTCAAAACTGGTCGGACGTGTAGTGTTGAAACTTTGTATTTAAGACTGGTATAGGGTCTAGTTATGCACCTCGCATTATGATTCCAATCGTCTGTACCGAAAGTGCACTTTATTCGAAACTTTTTTCGAATTTTTCTGATAAATCCAGAATGATCAACCGTAGGATATTAAAATTCAGTATTTAAACTGAATGTTGTATCAGAATGGTCATCTGCTATTTTTGTATGAATCGGTCAAGCCAGAAGTGCACTTTAGCTGAATCTTCTTTTGAATTTTTTGCATAAATCTAGGATGATTAGCCATAGCATATTGAAATTTTGTATTGAGCACTTCTATAACATCTTATTGTTCATCATGCATTATGATTGCGATCGGCTAAGCCGGAAGTGCACTTTACACAAAAAAAAATTTCGATTTTCCGCATAAATCTAGAATGATCAGCTGTAAGATATTCGAATTTAGCATTTGAAATTGCTGTAGCATCCTAATGGTCAACTTCTATTTTTGTAACAATCAACTGAGCTGGAAATGCATTTTATATGACAGACTTTCTGAATTTTCCGCATAAATTCTAGACAATGAGTCATAGAATACTCCAATTTTGTATTAGATCCTTTATAATATCTAGTTGTACACCTTGAATTATGATTGCTATCGACTTAGCCGGAAGAGCACTTCATTCGAAACATTTTTTGAATTTTCAGCATAAATCCAAAACGAATGAACGTAAATTGTTAGAATCCAGTATTTGGAATGATTTCACCTTCTAGATGCTTATGTCCTATTTTGATTGAGATCCACCGAGCCGGAAGTGCACTTTACAAAACAGTTTTTTGGAATTTTTCGCATAAATTCGAAACGATCAGGTGTCGAACATTGAAATTTGGTATTTCAGTCTGCTGTAGCATCTGAATGATTGCCTACCATTTTCATAACAATAGACTGAACCGGAAATGCACTTCAGTAGGAATTTAGTTTTTAATTTTTCGCATAAAATCATATATAGATATATACATATACAGAAATAAGTACATTTTTTCAATCTGCAATAGATCTCTTCAATTCTAACAATTTTTCTTGATAACTTTTTTCTGTAAGTCTCCTGGATATCGGGTGAAAATTCATCAAAGTTTGGTCAAAAATTTCATAGTGCGCCTATGGTTAGAACTGAATGTTTCTCATTTGTTGGAAGGATGACAGCTGTTGATTCAAATGGTTATTTTGAAACTTTAAACCATCATAGTCCTATCAATCATTCATTTGAAACTGAAAGAATAACAGTATTCCAATAATACACTGATATTCGCTCGCCTCGATAATTATATTTTTGTATATGTTGCAAGAGAGATCAAAGTTATCTCTGAAACCAACAATTTGATATATTGGTCGTATTTATATGTTATTGTTGAGAAATTTTATTTCTATTTAGGAATTTCACGTATATTTTTAAATAGTTGGTACATTTCTTGAACATTAGATTGTCAGCACGAGTTCATTACACTTGGATCAGCTGATTTGAATAGTCTGAATACAGCCTGTAACAGAGTTAGAATATGGGTCAGATTGTGCTGCCATCTACGATCAACTTAAAAAGTAGTTGCTACTCTCAGCTTACTTCATTACTGATGGCTCTCAAACGATTCAATTAAAGTGAACGGTGAAATATGAAATGGAATGCAGTTCTAAAATAATCAATTTAATGAATAATTCAACTGAAAATATTCCCGCAAAAATTGTAAGAGCTTATTCTTGAAAAACAGAAAACCTAACCTACAAATGTATCACACTGAGTTTGGTAATTGATTTTAAATATTTTTTAGAATATAAGATACAATAGTCTATTTGTTCAACAAATCAATTTACAAGGCATACTTCATTGAAACGACCTGACTGTGAAGTTTGTAATAATATGAGAAAAAACTAATTCACAGCTGCTTCATTCATAAATTATTGTATTTTATTCATTTCATCTAGTGTTTCACGTTCCAGTTCTCAATATCTCATAGTATTCTCATCATTATGTATGAGTGCACAATATTTTGACATTGAATACATGAGCATAACCACAAATTTTTAGTGAAAAATTACATTTCTGAAATCGTTCCAAATAAATTCGCCGGATTAATCCTACACTGCCTGCGAAATCGCAGATAGAAGTGCTTGACATTTTCACAGGTTTTAACTTTTGTGACAATAATAATTAGACGATTTTTCCCAAAATTTATTTGAAGAAATTGATCTGGAATTGACAGCTCACATATGTCGAAATCAATTGTTTTGTTGTAACCAGAGTTGTAACTGCTACTGAATATGATAATTATGCACCTGAACGACTCGTTAAATTACAGGGGTTTAAGAATGCTAAAAAAAGATGAGAATTCGAGAAAAAGTTATTAAGAAAAATTGTTATGCTTGACGGGTTCTATCACTGTTTGAAATTAATGTACTTATTCCTGTTACACACTGTATTTTATTTAAAATCATCTTCAGGACACTGGAATACATATTGTCAATTTAGATTCGAAAGAATTTTGAAAAAAATATAATCTGAATGTTCGAAAATCTTTATTCTAATCTCAACTAATGTAAGTAATTGTTATATTTTTTTCAAAATTTTTTATATATACATATATATATATATATATATATATATATATATATATATATATATATATATATATATATATATATATATATATATATATATATATATATATATAAATATATCTACAGGGTGTAACAGAAATAAGTACATTAATTTTAACCAGTGGTAGAACCCATCAAGCATAACAATTTTTCTCAATAACTTTTTCTCGAACTCTCATCTTTTTCCAGCATTTTTTAACCTCTTTAATTTAACGAGTCGTTCAGGTGCATAATTATCCGGATCCAGTAGCAGTTACAACCCTGGCTACAACGAAACAATTGATTTCGACATATGTGAGCTATCAATTCCTTCAAATAAATTTTGGAAAAAATCGTCTAATTATTATTGTCACAAGAGTTAAAACCTGTAAAAATGTCAAACTCTTCTATCTGCGATTTCGCAGGCAGTGTAGAATTAGTTCGGCGAATTTTTTTGGAACGATTTCAGAAATGTCACTTTTTACTAAAAATTGAATTATTGTGGTTATGCTCATGTATTTAGTGTCAAAATATTGTGCACTTATACATAATGATGAGAATACTATGAGATATTGAGAACTTATCGTTTACCTGAAACGTAAAACACCAGATGAAATGAATAAAATACATTAATTTATGAATGAAGCAGCTGTGAATTAGTTTTTCTCATATTATTACAAACTTCACAGTCAGGTCGTTTCAATGAAGTATGCCTCGTAAATTGATCTGTTGAACAGATAAAATAATGTATCTCATATTTTAGAAATATTTAAAATCAATTACCAAACTCAGTGTGATACATTTGTAGGTTAGGTTTTCTATTTTTCAAGAATAAGCTCTTACAATTTTTGCGGGAATATTTTCAGTAGAATTATCCATTGAATTAATTATCTTAAAATTGCATTCCATTTCATATTTCACCGTTCACTTCAAATAAATCATTGAATGATTTTCTCTTTATGTTTGAGAGCCAACAGTAATGAATTAAGCTGAGAGCTGCACCTACTTTTTAAGTTGATCGTAGATGGCAGCGCAATCTGACCCATATTCTAACTCTGTTACAGGCTGTATCCAGACTATTCAAATCAGCTGATCCAAGTGCAATGAACTCGTGCTGACAATTTTATGTTCAAGAAATGTACCAACTGTTTGAAAATATACGTGAAATTCCTAAATAGAAATAAAATTTCTCAACAATAACATATAAATACGACCAATATACCAAATTGTTGGTTTTAGAGATGAATTTGATCTTTCTTGCAGCATATACAAAAATAGAATAATCGAGGTGAGCGAATATCAGTGTATTATTGAAATACTGTTATTTTTTCAGTTTCAAATGAATGATTGATAAGACTATGATGGTTTGAAGTTTCAAAATAATCATTTGAATCGACAGCTGTCATTCTTCCAACAAATGAGAATCATTCAGTTCTAACCATAGGCGCACTATAAAATTTTTGACTAAAATTGATGAATTTTTACTCGATATCCAGGAGACTTACAGAAAAAAGTTATCAAGAAAAATTGTTAGGCTTGAAGAGATCTATTGCAGGTTAAAATTAATGTACTTATTTCTGTTACACCTGTATATATGTCCAATGATGTACAAGTACGTCACGTGATGTTCACGTCAGATTTTTATTTGATATTAAAATATATATCCCTCAACTTGTTGATTAGACTATACTTATCAACAGATGCATTTGAAGCAGATTTCGAGTGGAAAAAATGGGATAGCTGGATATGGAAACTCGGTGAGCAGGAAATACTTGCACCTGTCCGGTTTTTTCATACACGGAGATTCAAGAATTATGCAATTCCTCTTAGTGAGTTATTTGAGTCTCTTAGTGTAGTATGTGATAATAATAGAAGAATGTCTGTCTTATCTGAACTTTGATGTAATTGAGAAAGAGGCAATCGTTGGCAACATCGCATGTTCTATAGGTAGATAAAAATGCTATTCGATTATTATTATTTGTGTTATAACTATAGTAAATTATAAGCTACGCTGTTCCATACATTATCAAGCTAACGCATTTACAAAGCTTTCAATTTCAGAATCAAAAAACGACGATAACAAATGTTCGATTCTTCTTGAATTGGAAGTTCAATTACGATAGTAGTTTTTACATGTTGATATTCAAGAATCAATAATTGAGAATATTTATTTCACAAACTTCCTGGACTGCTGCAATAGTCCTCATCCTCAATAACTGACCAATTTTTAATCATCCTGTAGGGAAGGAGAGAATAGGTCATGATAAAAAACAAACTAATCTTACATCGACATCCCTTGTATCTCTTAAATATTATGGATAAGCAAACTCAGCTGGTCAAAGTGAACAAGCTGTTGCAGCACAAATTGCAGTAAATCAATTGTTGTACCTTTATAACTGTAGAAAGAACGTAATTGTACTCAAAGTCATCTCAAACAACTGAAAAAAAGCTCGATTATAACATTAGGGATGGAAAAGCAAACATACATAAGTTTTACAATAAACTTGTGTGAAGATTTTCAACAATCAGTATTCACCAGTATGATTATGGAACTGTTGAGAGGAATCACACCCCCAAGACTCAGATTGAGAGTCTGGTCTACTGATTGAATCAATAACGAATTCATCTGTGAAAATAACAAACAAAAAGGTAAGTTATCCATACATCAAAACGATTTCTTCAGTAGAATTCAGCAGCTATTGACGTCTATAGCATCCAAAAAAAATTACAATTTGTTCATATAAATTCACAAATAGAAGAAGCATCCGTCTGTGATATGGATTGCAGAAGTTAGAAGAGCTACGGAACTCTAAGGCGCAGACAACTTCAGTGGTATTGTCATGTATTTGATCACATGTTTCTAACCTTTCTCTATGAAATTTTAGTGCAAATGATAATATTTTTGTACATGATTTTACGAAAATACAACTCTATTTCTGATATTCAGATCTTTCGATTTAAAAAATTTGGCTGACAATATGTTAACCAACAAAGATCAATATTTTCACCTCTTAAAATAGCACTACTCCCCAAAAACTCATATGCACTTTCTCTTACTATCTTTTGTTTCATCATATGGTGCTATCTCCTTATTTTAGATTTATTGCTGAAGTATCTAGCGCTTATTCAAAAGATAAGAATACGGATCAAAATTCTTACAATGATTCATGCAACTTAGTCTAAGAATAGTGTTCATAAGATACCTGAGATAAAGGATCAGGATCCAAATAATAGATACTACAATCACATAGCAGCGATAATGTTCCATTGAGCTAAATAAAAAAAAAAACAAGATCAATTATGATTTAACATTGAAAATCATGACCTCCACGATTATAAGGTATACGGAGACGATTCGAATCACAGGGTGAGTCCGATCAACATATTTGATATCTGTCTATGTTTAAAAGATCACGTTGAACTAAACGCATACAACTGACATCATAATTTTCACCCTCACTACCTGAATAATAAATAATAATAAATGAATTAAATGTCAGTAACGTAGCTATCAAAATTAATAAATTCATGCAAACTTCATACCTTGAAGATTGTTTCTATCATGATGCGAACTCTTAGGAGTCACGTGATGGTCAGTTATTTTAGATCACTCAGTATATCTTGATATGTGTTTATTCAAATATTGGTTATCGAAATAACATGCATGATGGAGCAGAATCTATTCCTGGATATTAAACCTTGAGTGATTTGATGCGCCTCAGTTCAAAGTATTTGATTGAGCTAAGTAATAATCATCTATTTATGAATTTCTTACTTATCGTTTCAAAAGGTCAGAGCCGATTGCTATTAAGATGAGTGAACTTATTCCAATAGCTGCAAAGCATGATGCATCGAATGGTAAAGTGTTATATTTGAAGCCGTTAAATATTAGCAGAGCGTTAATATAAAACAGCATGTGAAATAGGAAAAAGAGAGGAAAGGATCCCAAATTGATTGATTCAATAGAGGACTGAGTGACTCTTGAGTGAATATCTGTGATTATTTGAGCATTTATTATTGGTTGACGATTGGTATAAAGTTTCAAGTTATCCTGAACATTGACTTCCAAATAATCTTCATCAGAGCTCTGCACAGCTTGCAGCTCTCGTTTCAGGAATGTATTAATTTTATATATCTTGTGATTATTGCTCATGTCAATGCCTGTTATGTCATAGAGAACAATATAAAATACGAGTGTTCCATAATTAGAACAGATACATTTGCTGAGAATCAGAAGTAAATCATCATTTTCCAATATAAGATATATATTAGCACCAGCAAAAGCCAACATCAAAATTATCCCAAATCATATTGTCACAGAAGTCAGATATAAATAATCACTCTCAATTCCTAATTGTCTCACAGCATAATCAATTGCGATTTGATCTTGGAGTATTTTGTTGAATACAGAAATTTTTGTGGCATATCCCCAAAATGCAATAAGACCTATTATGTCTAAAACGCCGTATTGAACATGCAGGTCCACTAAGACTTCGGTAACTTCTATGTCTACAGGAAAATGGGTGAATATATATCCTGCAGCGAATGATACCAAAACTGTAAGCGCTGCAGAATTATAAGAAGAGTAAGAACATACAACAACAACTCAACGGTGGAATAGAGGGGAATCAAATTTCATCTTTGATCAAAAGATGCGATTCAAGACTCCTCACAAGAAATAATCACAAGCTCCCAAAACAAATGGATATAACTCATTATTGGAAACAAATAATGGTTTCTCCCATCACTAACTTCAATAAAAGTTAATATTTGATAGTTGTTATCGATATCTTGCACACATATCTATGACGTAAACTTTGAGTGAATGATCCAATAATTCTAAATATATAAACAAAGAGGAATCTATTCCAAAACCACTCAAATTTTGTAACTCTAGCTCAGTGATATCGATCAGTTACAGGGCTGAACTTGGTGAAGTGAGGCTAGCTTTTCCAAAATAATAAATAAGAATAAATGTAGCGGAACTACCGAAATTGAGGGACAAAAGAGCCGTCATCAATGTTTTTAATAGACCAAGAGTTTTAACAAGACATTGAGAAAATATGGAGTCAAATACTCCCTAGGCAGCAGAATAGTAGTGGAGCCACCACGAAAAAAAAAAAGGATGTAGCCCAGTGCATGCGCTGTCAAAACTATGGGCACACAAAAACATACTGCCACAAACCATATTATTGCGCGAAATGTGTTGCAAACCACACTACTAAAGACTGTAAAAAAATTGCAAACTCACCGGAGACCTGCCCTACTTGCTCAAGATCACATTCTGCCAATTACAAGGGCTGCTAGATCTTAAGAACTACAAAAATCAAGAAATAGAGTTAGTCAAAGTAGGGGAAACATCACCCAGAATCAACGGAGAAGAACATATGACAGCTACGCAGATATAACAAGAAACAATGCAAACATTGGAATAAATTCTCAGCCAATACATGCTCCGCTAAGCTGAGATTTTCTGCCAAAATTCCTGAACAAATTTGAGAATATGTTCAGCCAGCTCATGCAGCAAAACACAGTCATTATTCAACTGCTCACGACTTTAATTATCAAAATTGATGACTCTCGCACTCAAAATCATACTCTGGAATGCTAATGGATCAACAAAACACAAACAAGAAGTTGAAATATCTCCAAACTTGAACATAGTAGACATCATGCTTGTGACAGAAACTCACTTTACAAACAGAAATTACTTTACAATCTTCAAATACAGAACCCACTTCACTTATTACCCTGGAATCACCCACGAAGGAATGGACATTCTGATCCAAGAAAATATTGAACACACCGAACTAGAAAACATAGATGAATAATATCCACAAGCCACAAATATGGAAATACAAGAATTGAACGGCACATTCGTAATTTCTGCTGCATACTGTCAACCCAAACATCAAGTGAGAAAAGCTAAATTTGGAGCATATTTCGATGAATAAGGTTGTCAATTCATCGCGAAAGAAGATTACAATTCAAAGCACCCCCAATGGGTACCGAGTGTAACAGATCCAAAAGAAAAGGAAATGCAGGAAGCGATTGCAGCAAAGGACTACAACTATCTTAGCACCTGAAAAGCAACGTGTTGGCCCACCGTTCCAAATAAACAGCCCGATCTGCTGGGCTTCTTTATGACGAAAGGAGTATCATGAAACTACATAACTACTGCATCCTGCTACGATCTACGATCAGATCACTCACCTGTTATTCTAACGATAAGTACTACAATAATGGAGAAAGATGGAATTTCGACTCTATCGAATAACAGAACCGACTGGGAATCATTCAAAAATACTTAAATGACAAAATAAACCTAAAAATCACAGTAGATATCGACAAAACAGTTGAAACCGTAGTAAGGTTAATTCAGCAAGCAGCATGGTACTCTGTCCCCTTCAATGCAGAAGACGATAGACGAAATGGTTAAGTAAGCTATCCAAAATTTCTGAGAGACAGAATCGCCTAGAAGAGTAGAGCCAGGTGGAAGTGGCAACATACCTGGCGTCTTGGCGACAGCAATAGTCCCAATAAATTATCAGAAGAAATTAAAAACTTAATGGAAAAAAAGAAAAACGACTCATTCCAAGAATATCTCAGCAACCCCACAGCAACACTTGAGAACAACTATACTCTATTGAAAGCGACAAAGAAGATAAAACAGCCAATTCATCTCATCCCATCAATTCGCAAATCAGACAGAACGTGAGCTATAGAAAATGTGGATAAAAACGAACTCTCCGCGAAACATCTCTCTGAAATATTTGAAGCACACTCATCAACAGCACACAAAAATGAAGAAAAAATTGGGAAATTCTCAGCCCTACCTCTACAGATGTAACCCCCAATCAAATTCTTCACACCAACAGAAGTAGAGAACGAAATTAAATATTTTAACAACACGGAATCACCAGGATACGACCTAATCACTGGAAAAATTGCGAAGCATTTACCTAATAAGATCCAAATCATGCTTACAACAATCTACAATAAAATAGTTAGAGAATCTTATTTCCCAGTACAGTGAATATTCGGTCAGATCATTCTGAACTACAAGCCTGGAAAACCGCCACAACAACTTATATCCTATAGACCTATCTCGTTGCCTCCATTATTTTCAAAACTCTTTGAGAAGCTCCTGCTGAGAAAAAAAAATAATTGAGCGGGAAAACCTTATACCTGAACATAAATTTGAATTCCAAAAAAATTGCTCAACAATTCAAGAAGTACACAGGATAGGTAATGAGATAGATAGCAGTCTACAGAATAAACAAATCTACTCAGCTGCCTTTATAGGCATGAGTCAAGCATTTGACAAAGTGTGGCATGAAGGACTGCTCTACAAAATTAAATCCAATTCAACATATTCGTACTTTCTACTGATGAAATCGTACCTGAGCGAGCGGTTCTTCCAAATTCGACACGAAAACACCCTCTCAAAAATCAAAACAATCAAAGCGGGAGTCCCACAAGAAAGCGGTTCAAAATTGGGCAGTTGATATAAAACTGGGCCAAACACACTTTCTTGTGGAATAGGAATAAATGAGCAGAAATCCACACATGTAGTATTTACCAACACAAGAAAAACATATCTACCTGTTTTAATTAACGGACAAACTATGGAGACAAAAGAGAACGTTAGATATCTTGGCATGCATCTAGACAAAGGTTCAATATGGAGAACTTATCTGAGAACAGAGTGAACACATATAGACATGAAAATCAAGAAGATGTACTGGCTTCTAGGTCAAAAATCTAAGCTATCAATTGGAAGCAAACTCTTACTATACAAGGCAATAATAATCCTGATATGGACATACGGGATCCAAAAGTGGGGCTGCGCAAGCAAATCAAACATGAATATAATCCAAAGAACACAGAATGAAATCCTACGCCTAATCTCCAATGCACCATAGTACGTAAACAACTTCACGTTACATGAAGATTTTTAGGTGAAATACGTACACGAACAAATCCAAAGACTTGCACCAACACAAGAAATTGAACTAAACTTACATATAAACAAAAAAGTCGTGAACCTTCTAAACACCGAGAGCAACCTGAGACGACTCAAGAGAAAGAAGTCATCTAACTTCAGAAACCTACCCTCACAGCAGTAAACCCTAAACTTCAATAAATATGTCTATACATATTTGGAACAAAATAAAAATGATTCTGCTTGGTGGCCCTAACAAAGGCCAGTTGTAAATGAATGAGTCAATAAAAAAAAAACATATATATATATATATATATATATATATATATATATATATATATATATATATATATATATATATATATATATATATATATATATATATATATATATATATAAATCCTCATATCATTTTGGCGTCCTAATATTGCGCGTTTGCATTTAATCTGGCGTCCATTGTAAATTGGAGTCCGTATATCGGACGCCATTTTAGAATTGCTTCAAAATTTTTTCCTGGCTTGTTCCCGACCTCTAGAGGCTAAATTCAAAATTTCATTTTGACGCCAAAATGATAGGGAAATGTAAATTTCCGTATATTTTTAGTTCCGAAAAATTCCGCTCCAATTTTTAGTGGCGTCAAAAATATACGTGTATATTCCCACTTCATATATTTCGCTATCATACTGGCGTCCAGAAACTTGACAACACTGTCGCAGAACATCGATCGATAATGAAACAGATGCTTGTGCTTCTGACATGGAATTTGTTGGGAGTATGGCTTGAATTTGGAATTGCATTTTTTATGTATGTCATAACATAATATTTCTACCAATATTTTATTGCAGACTGAAGTATTATAGTACAGTTACTTGATGTCAGAAATTATTCTTGCTTAGAAATAATTCTTTATCAACTTAAAATTTGAGCAGTCAATTTTAAATATTAGGAAAAAACAGTTGAGTACTGACTCAAGTATGAGGAGTAAGTGAGCAAATTCATGTACCTCTTTCTAATAGTTCAAAAGCCGACCGCACCTTAACATTCCTAGTCAGATTTAGGGCCGAATTGTATATGAATTGATCGAAGATATAGTAGTCATTAGGATGTCACCTTTATAAATCCAGGATCTAGTCCTAAGGATCAAATAAAGGCCATATCCGGTCAATAAGTTCGTGGTTAATCTGAAACTAGTATCAATCGATTGCAGAGGTCAAGTACTTTAGGACAAAATCAGGATAGTACCTCTGTTCTATTCAAAACAGAGGAAAAAGCACAACAATCATAAGGGAAGTTCTTTTTTTGGAGTATCTGACCTTTGCTACTAACAAGTACCAGTTTTAATTATAAGTTCTATCAGAGAAGTTGACTCTGACGACAATTGACCGTAAGTAGCCTTTTTCTGACGCTTAGGACAAGATTCCAGATTTAAAAAGTCTGTCACCCAATTGACCACTAAATTTTTGATTGATTTATGTAAAATTTGACCGTAAGTTCCATTAGGGAACATAAGGTGCAGTCGGCTCCCCAACTATAGGATCACTATAGAATGTGAGAGCTCGCTATTTCATCCGTGATGTTGTCTTATAATTGTTGCAGAAAAACAAATTATATCGTTCGTACAAAGCAAGTGGAACATTTTTGTTGCAAGTTCATCATTGCTTTCACTAGGACCAAATTGATGAATCTCAAATTATTCATGTTTTTGAAGTCCCTGATGGTCACAAAGTTGCACTCTTAGTGTGATCGAAAGAAAGTTAGAATGGATGGATGAATTATCATCATTACATATCTCCTGTAATACATTATAAGATTAATATAAGTTTGTGATATACAAGGGAATGAAAACTAATTTTTGCTCCTAATAATATAATCTATTACAGGATATCACATTCATCATGGCTGAAAAATGTAAAGAGTTGGTATACAACATACATATAAGTTGGGACTTGGCGGAAACATTATTCGAGTTTTTATTTTTGTTCAATTTAGAATTCACTGGCAACATAAGACTAGGAAAATTTTGTGTAAGAAACGAAAATGTTGCTTTATTTTTCTTGAATCTGTCGGTAACAGAGTACACCAGAAGATAATCTGGGTTACTGTGAAAAGCCACAATTTGGTTCAAGGTACAAGTTGAATTTTTCTCAAATGAGAGCTTTAACTATTCAATTGCCCGGTTTTTGCAAAGGGCTATATATTGAATGTATTCAACAATAACTGTAGTTTGGAAATGATATGCTCAAACTAATTCCATATAACATACATAGATACTATCTTATATTCCAATTTGTGCGAGTTATCATATCATCGCTTCTCTCATTCAGTTTGTGGATAGATGAACATTGACTCTGTTGTCGCAACTGTGTGAAAACATTTCTTGAAGTCGGGGAGCCGGCCGCACCTCAAGCTCCCTGATCGAACTTATGGTCAAATTGTATGATATGAATCAATCGAGAATATTGTGGTCAATGAGGTGACAGACTTTATAAATCTAGAATCCTACTTCAAGTGTCGGAAAAAGATTACTATTTTTCATTTTTGTTAGGATCAACTTCTCTGTTAGATCTTATGATTGAAACTAGTACCAATTGATAGTGAAAGTCAAATGCCTTAGGAAAAAACCAAGGTGCTACCCCCTGCTCCGTTCGGAAGGGAAAGGAGAAGAATAGACAAGGATAATATTATGTGGTGGCAAAATTATGCTGGTAGCATTTTGAACAATTTTGCATCCCATATTTAATCTTTGATGAAAGATATATCACCGTTTTGCTCAAAAACATGAAAAAAATCCAATGTGAACACCACATGTCTTACTTGTACATCTTTTGACTCAATAATTAACAGTTGATACTAATATTGACTCTAGGCAAGATCGACTCCAACCAAAATTTGAGATGATAATTCAATCATTCAGATGCTACAGTTCATTAATGGTCAGTTGTACCGCTCTAACTCAAATTTCAAACTTCACTTATACAAAAAATGTCGAATCGAAATAAGGACAGCAATGTTCATGCCACATCCAATTTTCAAATTTTGATACGATATTGTTGAGTTAGGTGGCACCTAAAATTTAAGTGACAGCGGTGCAACTGGCCATGGAACGCTTAAGCATTCTCGAATACCAAATTTCATCATTCTACGGCCTAAGTCTCGAATTTATGCGAAAACTTGAGAAAGATTGTCAGACAAAGCTTACTTCCAGCTAATAGATTGTTTTGAAAATATTGAGTTATTCATAGGGATTCTGTAACCAAGCGTTAATTCACGTCGAGCGTTAACGTGAACTTGACTCCCGTTTTGTCATTTTCGTATTCTGAACCTGAACGTTGATTCAAGTTCACGCCGATAGTCGACGTTAAGTCACGCGAACCATTTGACAGCGTTAAGTGTTACGTTTTCAGGTTATTTATATAAGAATAGTAGAAATATCCAACTACTTCTACAAAATAAGTCAAATAAACAACATTCAGCGATAAAGATGAGCAAATTTGACTTTGGTCTCACATAACAAGATCAAATTTTCAAGAATTAAAAAATTTCCTCAGACTCAAGATTTGAATAATTACTCCAAATTTGCAAAATCAAGAAGTATTCCAAATTTTTCAGTGCAAGTTTGAAAGTAGCTAGATGTTTTAATCACTTCTATTTGGATCGTGAACAAAGATCAGATAATTATATGAGTCTATCTTAATAGACCGTCAGATAGTCGAAGATTTGAGTGCCCCATTTTGTTTTCTCTGCCTTCAAGAGTTTTGATAAGTATGTATATTTAGAGTATAATAATGCCAAAATTAGAGCTGGACCGTGTGGCCAACATAATAATAATTAATTTTAAATTTTCATGAAAAATCCTGTTTTGATCCAATTTTCTCGTTTCTGCCATGCTTACAAAATGAAATTTAAGGAAAAAAGAGTCAGCGAAAAACGATAGGCAGAAGTGATCCACTTGGCTGAGGGTTTGGAATGAGGGCTCGATTATGCAAAGAAATATATCAATTTTTCACGTTTTTCTCGTTTCTGCCGTTTGGCCATATGAAAGTTGATATCATAAGTATCTTGTAAAAACGAATGGCATAAGTTTTTCGAATGGCCAAGTCAAGATATGCACGAAAACATTTTGCGAAAGTCTGAATGTTATCGTGCATTTCTTGACTTGGCCATTCGAAAAACTTATGCCATTCGTTTCTACGAGATTGATATATTTCTTTGCATAATCGAGCCCTCATTCCAAACCCTCAGCCAAGTGGATCACTTCTGCCTATCGTTTTTCGCTGACTCTTTTTCCTTAAATTTCATTTCGTAAGCATGGCAGAAACGAGAAAATTGGATCAAAACAGGATTTTTTATAAAAATTTAAAATTAATTATTATTATGTTGGCCACACGGTCCAGCTTTAATTTTGGCATTATTATACTCTAAATATACATACTTATCAAAACCCTTAAAGGCAGAGAAAACAAAATGGGGCACTCAAATCTTCGACTATCTGACGGTCTATATAAATTGAACAGTATATATTCTAGGAAGACAACTAAATTTGTCAACGTGCAGATACGACTGAAGTCTCAATAAAATAAGAATGAAATCTTATTTTTCAATTTGGATATTTATTGATGTCATCAAGAGGTTGATTGTTGAAATAAAAATTTCGAATGTAGATATCTTGACGTATATTTCTCATTTCGTTGATTCCAGTCTTTTTGTTTTTATAATAAAATTTTACTTTCCGATTATGATATTCACTGTTGTAATCAAGATATTGATTGTTGAAATAAAAATTCAAAATCTTCTAACTTTAATTTTTCTTCGTTCTGTTATGTTCTCTCTAAAATCAATTCCCTGCACATATAAATGCATAGGTAATACTATTTTCATTAACAGCTTCATCAGGATGGAACGCTTTGTCTATTTCAAGTTAATTTTTATAACTGATGAACTCAACTTTCGTTGATCTAGTTTTCTAGTACAAAAAATTTAGTTGAGCTTCTACTTGAACCATTACTGGAAAATCAGCATACACTATCGCGTTCATGATATATATCTTGCTTTTTTACTCTACTATTTTCGTTTATGAAAAGATGCTGGAATATATGCTGCAAAATAAATGATTTACGGTTTGAAGGCTTGTGTAACATTTTATATAAATTGGAAATAGTTTTTTAAAGCATTTATTGGTTAAATGAATATATCAAATAGTCTCCTCAATATCTACGGAATTAAATAACACTCCTTTCTCTCCTCTATTTTCTTCA
Source organism: Dromius quadrimaculatus (assembly GCA_963989225.1). Taxonomy (NCBI): domain Eukaryota; kingdom Metazoa; phylum Arthropoda; class Insecta; order Coleoptera; family Carabidae; genus Dromius; species Dromius quadrimaculatus. The sequence goes on along the minus strand of OZ022326.1, from coordinate 27,320,092 downwards.
TTATAACCAGATCACACAGTACATTTTTCACCCAGAAGATTGAAAATTTGAAATGTCAAAATGAAATATGACAACAAATTGTTCAATTTCTTGTAATTTGATTGGCTGAATTTCACGCATTTCATAGAGTTTGGAATAAATTATTTAACGCTAGCGTTAATCTAACGTCAGTGTGAATTAACGTTCAACTTTCACGTTGACATTTCAGAATACCATCTTAACGTTAGGGCGTGAAAACTATTGACGTTAAGTAACGCTGGCGTGACTCAACGCTCGGTTCTAGAATCCCTATCATTATTCGAATGCTACAATTTCTCTAGATACAAAATTTCAAGATTCTACGGTTGATTGTTCTGGATTCATATGAAAATTCGAAAACGTGCTTAGTAAACTGCACTCCTTTTTAATCCGACTGCAGTCATAATGCAAGGTGTACAATTAGGTTTCATAGAAGTGTTTGATACGAAATTTCAATACTCCACACCTGATTGTTTTGAATTAATACAAGAAACTCGAATAGACTGTGCAATTTCAGCACAGCCAATTAGTATTAAAATAGAAAATAACCATTAAGATGCCTCAGGGAAATTCAAAAAAAGTGCATTTGCGGTACAGACGATTGCAATCATAATAGGGGCTGCAAAACTAGACTTTGGACCAGTCTCAAATACAAAATTCAACTATATAGATACTTATACATTCATACGTACGTACCGAAGTCAAGCCGAAAATAGTCAAAATGCATTTGGGGGTGCTCAAAACGAGAATTTCTATCAAAATCTCGAAATATGATTCTGGCGGTTCAACAATACTACTTATTTATACTTTGTACAAGTGAGTTAAAAGAAATTCACTTGGATTACTTCGATACTTATTGCATGTTCATTATTTCATATTATAAGTAGTATCTGACTTTGTGCATCATATTGCAACACGAACAGCGAAGGAAATTCTTAGGGATATACGATATGGAAGACTCTCGACTTTCAAAATTATACGTTTACCAATTTGCATTGTGGAAAAACTAATCAGAGAATGTAGTTGTACATAGTTCAACAAAATCCATTCTCAATGCTTGAACTTTTTGCCTTAAGATTGATATATAAGATAAGAAGAATGAATACTGATAAACGATATGCTCCCAGCAACTTTGAAGGATTTCATTCACTATTTGCACGGCTGGGCGTATTCATATGTTTACCGGCTCTCCTTTCAAGGTGGTATGTTGATTTTACCGGCAAACTGTGATTACTATGGTTATGCTGACTCACCGCCTATGAGCAAAAGCGGTAAGTTAAAAATTGTGGACTTCCACAGAAAGTATTAATTTATTTATCGTTATTTATGATTGAATATTCACAATAAAATGTCAAACTTGACAGCTGACAGCGAGTGAGCTATGAGTGGTAACTCAATTTGAAAGAGAATATTAGGATTCATAATTGGGGTAGGTCTTCCAATCGTGCAAAAAATTTTTTAAGCATCACTGTCAATAATTACAGGACCGATTTCGCTCAGTATTTGCAAACCTCGCCAAGGCTCGGCCTCCAAACAATTATTCTCAATCGGAAAACCGTACTTACTAACCTTAATAATTGAATAACTATTTTGGGACTGATCTGTCCAATATTACTTCTTTGGGACTGATCTATGAAAACTACTTGATTAACACCCCACACTCACCTCTATGGGCAGTTTGATGAAGTCTTAGAAACAATTTTTGCCGAAATATTTATCATATCCTTCCGTCAATCTCTATAGATCTTGCAATTAGAGAAGTAGATACGCATTTTCAGACAATAAAATAAGACAATTTCAATGGAAACTAAGATAAACATTAGCAATGTTTCAGAAACGAATGAATAAAATTTAGTGATTTCAAATTCTTTCGTGATGATCGCCTAAGAAAAACGAAATATTCTGATACTCTCTTCTGGTCTCAGCTGGCGTTCCGGCCGTGAACCACAAATTCGACCAAAAAAGATCACCTCCATGGTCTTAATACACTAATTCCTTTTTTGTATCTTCCACGTAACAGGATCGATTCATAATGGTGGAGTGAGTTTTCTCTTAGGTATTCATAGGGATATGTATGAAGACTACTCGATAGACTGGTATTTATCATAAGAGTACCAAGATGAGGCATCTTATGAAAGCAGCAAATAATAACTCAGTGCACAGATAAAGTTTAATTTAGTTGCCTGAAACTCCATTACTGTTACTATCCAAATTTCATTCCTAACCAAAAGTTTATGTAGGACAGATTTCCCAGCATTTCAATAATTCAAATTGACGATTATTGATTGAACTGATAACGCATACTTGAATTAGGGTAGCAACACTAGTTTAAATATTTTGAATGTTGAGAGGAAAGTCGGTAATATGATAATAATTGAAGACAAATATTTCATCCGCTAGAGCTGAATCCAAGGGAAGAACTCTAAGACATGTGCCAAGTAGTATAGGGTATTTGATAAGGTGAGTAGGAAGTATTCCTTACCAGAGCCAGATTATGCATAAAGCCCGATAGGCACGGGTTCACGGACCTTGGCTTAAGGAGGCCTTAACTTTGGGGATTTCACAAGCATTTGAGTCACCAGCTCATGGATCTCATTGAATTACGACCAATGAGCTTCAATGAGTCTAGATCCGGCATTTGTGTTGATTAAGAGAGGATGTAGACATGATAGTTTCTCAGTGGAAAGTATCTGAACTAAGATTGTGTAGAATTCAATACTCTTCCAAGAAGTTATGAGATTTTTTTGTGTGCCTTACAGCTCTTAGGATATTGCAAGAATACTCTGTACTTTTTTTTACAATATGATGACCTAATGAGGGGAGGTTTCCAGCTCCCAGAATTAAGATTTATATTCACACTGACCCTCATCACACATTTATAGGAAAATCTTGAGCAAAATGCAAGTTTAGACCAAAATTTGGTCACATTTCCATAGAGCAATTATTATCACAATTTATATGACATCTGTAAGTCCTTCCTGATAAATTATCCTTCACATACTTCCATTAATGGAGTCTACCAACAGTTCACGGACATGGCAAATACATTTTACTTCAGAACTCTAAAATAGCAATTATCGATCAAAAATCCATATTTTTTCGCAAAATCTTCCAATTAACTATGAGTTCTCTATCAATCAATGACATATTACTACTCTATGAAGATGTCTTGAGTATCAACCCATTTCAAAACTTGAATAATGTAATTCTACGCAAACCTTTGAATATATCGCTTCACATTTTACGCAAGAGACGTGCTTATCGGACTTTAAAAACTAAATCTGGCAACAAGGGGGACGCCACTTCAAACATGAAGTGAAAGCATATATATAGATAGGACGCCACTATAAACGCAATATGTAACGTATATTATTGACGCCACATTGATGTTATGATGAAAGGAAGTCATATTGTATAGGAAATGGGAACTCTGTGAATATTGCGTGAAATGGAATTTCTGTGTGAAATCTGAAGAGCCCATGAGAAATTATGTAATATACTTCGATCAGATCTCAAGTATACGCGTTCCTTTCAGTAGACGCCAGAATGAACATCTTTGTAAGGACGTCAAATTGATAGGAGGATTTATATATATATATATATATATATATATATATATATATATATATATATATATATATATATATATATATATATAAATCCTCATATCATTTTGGCGTCCTAATATTGCGCGTTTGCATTTAATCTGGCGTCCATTGTAAATTGGAGTCCGTATATCGGACGCCACTTCAGAATTGCTTCAAAAATTTTTCCTGGCTTGTTCCCGACCTCTAGAGGCTAAATTCAAAATTTTATTTTGACGCCAAAATGATAGGGAAATGTAAATTTCCGTATATTTTTAGTTCCGAAAAATTCCGCTCCAATTTTTAGTGGCGTCAAAAATATACGTGTATATTCCCACTTCATATATTTCGCTATCATACTGGCGTCCAGAAACTTGACAACACTGTCGCAGAACATCGATCGATAATGAAACAGATGCTTGTGCTTCTGACATGGAATTTGTTGGGAGTATGGCTTGAATTTGGAATTGCATTATTTATGTATGTCATAACATAATATTTCTACCAATATTTTATTGCAGACTGAAGTATTATAGTACAGTTACTTGATGTCAGAAATTATTCTTGCTTAGAAATAATTCTTTATCAACTTAAAATTTGAGCAGTCAATTTTAAATATTAGGAAAAAACAGTTGAGTACTGACTCAAGTATGAGGAGTAAGTGAGCAAATTCATGTACCTCTTTCTAATAGTTCAAAAGCCGACCGCACCTTAACGTTCCTAGTCAGATTTAGGGCCGAATTGTATATGAATTGATCGAAGATATAGTAGTCATTAGGATGTCACCTTTATAAATCCAGGATCTAGTCCTAAGGATCAAATAAAGGCCATATCCGGTCAATAAGTTCGTGGTTAATCTGAAACTAGTATCAATCGATTGCAGAGGTCAAGTACTTTAGGACAAAATCAGCATAGTACTTCTATTCTATTCAAAACCGAGGAAAAAGCACAACAATCATAAGGGAAGTTCTAAACGACAGGGCAGAGGGTGATATCTTGGTTTTGTTTTGGAGTATCCGACCTTTGTTACTAACAAGTACCAGTTTTAATTATAAGTTCTATCAGAGAAGTTGACTCTGACGACAATTGACCGTAAGTAGCCTTTTTCTGATGCTTAGGACAAGATTCCAGATTTAAAAAGTCTGTCACCCAATTGACCACTGAATTTTTGATTGATTTATGTAAAATTTGACCGTAAGTTCCATTAGGGAACATAAGGTGCAGTCGGCTCCCCAACTATAGGATCACTATAGAATGTGAGAGCTCGCTATTTCATCCGTGATGTGGTCTTATAATTGTTGTAGAAAAACAAATTATATCGTTTGTACAAAGCAAGTGGAACATTTTTGTTGCAAGTTCATCATTGCTTTCACTAGGACCAAATTGATGAATCTCAAATTATTCATGTTTTTGAATTCCCTGATAGTCACAGAGTTGCACTCTCAGTGTGATCGGAAGAAAGTTGGAATGGATGGATGAATTATCATTATTACATATCTCCTGTAATACATCATAAGATTAATATAAGTTTGTGATAGACAAGGGAATGAAAACTAATTTTTGCTCCTAATAATATAATCTATTACAGGATATCACATTCATCATGGCTGAAAAATGTAAAGAGTTGGTATACAACATACATATAAGTTGGGACTTGGCGGAAACATTATTCGAGTTTTTATTTTTGTTCAATTTAGAATTCACTGGCAACATGAGACTAGGAAAATTTTGTGTAAGAAACGAAAATGTCGCTTTATTTTTCTTGAATCTGTCGGTAACAGAGTACACCAGAAGATAATTTGGGTTACTGTAAAAGCCACAATTTGGTTCAAGGTACAAGTTGAATTTTTCTCAAATGAGAGCTTTAACTATTCAAGTGCCCGGTTTTTGCAAAGGGCTATATATTGAATGTATTCAACAATAACTGTAGTTTGGAAATGATATGCTCAAACTGATTCCATATAACATACATAGATACTATCTTATATTGCAATTTGTGCGAGTTATCATATCATCGCTTCTCTCATTCAGTTTGTGGATAGATGAACATTGACTCTGTTGTCGCAACTGTGTGAAAACATTTCTTGAAGTCGGGGAGCCGGCCGCACCTAAAGCTCCCTGATCGAACTCATGGTCAAATTGTATGATATGAATCAATCGAGAATATTGTGGTCAATGAGGTGACAGACTTTATAAATCTAGAATCCTACTTCAAGTGTCGGAAGAAGATTACTATTTTTCATTTTTGTTAGGATCAACTTCTCTGTTAGATCTTATGATTGAAACTAGTACCAATTGATAGTGAAGGTCAAATGCCTTAGGAAAAAACCAAGGTGCTACCTTCTGCTCCGTTCGGAAGGGAAAGGAGAAGAATAGACAAGGATAATATTATGTGGTGGCAAAATTATGCTGGTAGCATTTTGAACAATTTTGCATCCCATATTTAATCTTTGATGAAAGATATATCACCGTTTTGCTCGAAAACATGAAAAAAATCTAATGTGAACACCACATGTCTTACTTGTACATCTTTTGACTCAATAATTAACAGTTGATACTAATATTGACTCTAGGCAAGATCGACTCCAACCAAAATTTGAGATGATAATTCAATCATTCAGATGCTACAGTTCATTATTGGTCAGTTGTACCGCTCTAACTCAAATTTCAAACTTCACTTATACAAAAAATGTCGAATCGAAATAAGGACAGCAATGTTCATGCCACATCCAATTTTCAAATTTTGATACGATATTGTTGAGTTAGGGGGCACCTAAACTTTAAGTGACAGCGGTGCAACTGGCCATGGCTTAAGCAGTCTCAAATACCAAATTTCATCATTCTCGAATTTATGCGAAAACTTGAGAAAGATTGTCAGACAAAGCTTACTTCCAGCTAATAGATTGTTTTGAAAATATTAAGTTATTATTCGAATGCTACAATTTCTCTAGATACAAAATTTCAAGATTCTACGGGTGATTGTTCTGGATTCATATGAAAATTCGAAAACGTGCTTAGTAAACTGCACTCCTGTTCAATCTGACTGCAGTCATAATGCAAAGTGTACAATTAGGTTTTATAGAAGTGTTTGATACGAAATTTCAATACTCCACACCTGATTGTTTTGAATTAATACAAGAAACTCGAATAGACTGTGCAACTTCAGCACAGCCAATTAGTATTAAAATAGAAAATAACCATTAAGATGCCTCAGGGAAATTCAAAAAAAGTGCATTTGCGGTACAGACGATTGCAATCATAATAGGGGCTGCAAAACTAGACTTTGGACCAGTCTCAAATACAAAATTCAACTATATAGATACTTATACATTTATACGTACGTACCGAAGTCAAGCCGAAAATAGTCAAAATGCATTTAGGGGTGCTCAAAACGAGAATTTCTATCAAAATCTCGAAATATGATTCTGGCGGTTCAACAATACTACTTATTTATACTTTGTACAAGTGAGTTAAAAGAAATTCACTTGGATTACTTTGATACTTATTGCATGTTCATTATTTCATATTATAGTAGTATCTGACTTTATGCATCATATTGCAACACGAACAGCGAAGGAAATTCTTAGGGATATACGATATGGAAGACTCCCGACTTTCAAAATTATACGTTTACCAATTTGCATTGTGGAAAAACTAATCAGAGAATGTAGTTGTACATAGTTCAACAAAATCCATTCTCAACGCTTGAACTTTTTGCCTTAAGATTGATATATAAGATAAGAAGAATGAATACTGATAAACGATATGCTCCCAGCAACTTTCAAGGATTTCATTCACTATTTGCACGGCTGGGCGTATTCATATGTTTACCGGCTCTCCTTTCAAGGTGGTATGTTGATTTTACTGGCAAACTGTGATTACTATGGTTATGCTGACTTACCGCCTATGAGCAAAAGCGGTAAGTTAAAAATTGTGGACTTCCACAGAGAGTATTAATTTATTAATCGTTATTTATGATTGAATATTCACAATAAAATGTCAAACTTGACAGCTGACAGCGAGTGAGCTATGAGTGGTAACTCAATTTGAAAGAGAATATTAGGATTCATATTTGGGGTAGGTCTTCCAATCGTGCAAAAAAATTTTTAAGCATCACTGTCAATAATTACAGGACCGATTTCGCTCAGTATTTGCAAACCTTGCCAAGGCTCGGCCTCCAAACAATTATTCTCAATCGGAAAACCGTACTTACTAACCTTAATAATTGAATAACTATTTTGGGACTGATCTGTCCAATATTACTTCTTTGGGACTGATCTATGAAAACTACTTGATTAACACTCCACACTCACCTCTATGGGCAGTTTGATGAAGTCTGAGAAACAATTTTTGCCGAAATATTTATCATATCCTTCCGTCAATCTCTATAGATCTTGCAATTAGAGAAGTAGATACGCATTTTCAGACAATAAAATAAGACAATTTCAATGGAAACTAAGATAAACATTAGCAATGTTTCAGAAACGAATGAATAAAATTTAGTGATTTTAAATTCTTTCGTGATGATCACCTAAAAAAACGAAATATTCTGATACTCTCTTCTGGTCTCAGCTGGCGTTCCGGCCGTGAACCACAAATTCGACCAAAAAAGATCATCTCCATGGTCTTAATACACTAATTCCTTATTTGTATCTTCCACGTAACAGGATCGATTCATAATGGTGAAGTGAGTTTTCTCTTAGGTATTCATAGGGATATGTATGAAGACTACTCGATAGACTGGTATTTATCATAAGAGTACCAAGATTAGGCATCTTATGAAAGCAACAAATAATAACTCAGTGCACAGATAAAGTTTAATTTAGTTGCCTGAAACTCCATTACTGTTACTATCCAAATTTCATTCCTAACCAAAAGTTTATGTAGGGAAGATTTCCCAGCATTTCAATAATTCAAATTGACGATTATTGATCGAACTGATAACGCATACTTGAATTGGGGTAGCAACACTAGTTTAAATATTTTGAATGTTGAGAGGAAAGTCGGTGATATGATAATAATTGTAGACAAATATTTCATCCGCTAGAGCTGAATCCAAGGGAAGAACTCTAAGACATGTGCCAAGTAGTATAGTGTATTTGATAAGGTGAGTAGGAAGTATTCCTTACCAGAGCCAGATTATGCATAAAGCCCGATAGGCACGAGTTCACGGACCTTGGCTTAAGGAGGCCTTAACTTTGGGGATTTCACAAGCATTTGAGTCACCAGCTCATGGATCTTATTGAATTACGACCAATGAGCTTCAATGAGTCTAGATCCGGCATTTGTGTTGATTAAGAGAGGATGTAGACATGAAAGTTTCTCAGTGAAAAGTATCTGAACTAAGATTGTGTAGAATTCAATACTCTTCCAAGAAGTTATGAGATTTTTTTGTGTGCCCTACGGCTCTTAGGATATTGCAAAAATACTCTGTACTTCTTTTACAATATGATAACCTAATGAGGGGAGGTTTCCAGCTCCCAGAATTAAGATTTATATTCACACTGACCCTCATCACACATTTATAAAAAAATCTTTAGCAAAATGCAAGTTTAGTCCAAAATTTTGTCACATTTCCATAGAGCAATTATTATCACAATTTATATGTCATTTGTAGGTCCTCCCTGATAAATTTTCCTTCACATACTTCCATTAATGGAGTCTACCAACAGTTCACGGACATGGCAAATACATTTCACTTCAGAACTCTAAAATAGCAATTATCGATAAAAAAATCCATATTTTTTCGCAAAATCTTCCAATTAACTATGAGTTCTCTATCAATCAATGACATATTACTACTCTATGAAGATGTCTTGAGTATCAACCCATTTCAAAACTTGAATAATGTAATTCTACGCAAACCTTTGAATATATCGCTTCACATGTGTCATCGATAGAACATTTTACGCAAGAGACGTGCTTATCGGACTTTAAAAACTAAATCTGGCAACAAGGGGGACGCCACTTCAAACATGAAGTGAAAGCATATATATAGATAGGACGCCACTATAAACGCAATATGTAACGTATATTATTGACGCCACATTGATGTTATGATGAAAGGAAGTCATATTGTATAGGAAATGGGAACTCTGTGAATATTGCGTGAAATGGAATTTCTGTGTGAAATCTGAAGAGCCCATGAGGAATTATGTAATATACTTCGATCAGATCTCAAGTATACGCGTTCCTTTCAGTAGACGCCAAAATGAACATCTTTGTAAGGACGTCAAATTGATAGGAGGATTTACATATATATATATATATATATATATATATAATGTAGTAAACCAAGAGAAAAAAAAACAAGATATTGAGCGCTCTACACAACGCATGATAAAATATATGTTAAAATATATACGTAACAAATGATACAAGCTGAAATAATATCAAAGAAATGTCAACCAGTTTGATTGGTAAGGCATATCTTGATCTATATAAATATATATATATATATATATATATATATATATATATATATATATATATATATATATATATATATATATATATATATATATATATATATATATATATATATATATATATATATATATATACATATATATATATATTTATATATTGTGACGATGTGAGTACGTCACAACGTAATTTACAACATAAAGTGTATATGTGATGATGGCCTAGCGGTTAGCGTGCTCGCCATACATACAAGATTACATAAATTCACAGGCAGAAAAGTTCTACACTACACAAATAAAACATAATCCACTAACACGAAACATTACAAAAATCAGAGAGCATAACGCTCCCTTCCCGATTAAACATTTCTTACCTTACCAAACACTTCCGGTATTCCGCCGTCGGAGTTCATGAGCAGTAGCACCAAGTCACACTAACACACACATTTTCTTCGTTACACAGTGTAAGTAAATATCATAGCCGCATTGTAAATAATCACATCGTCACTCATTAATTTTAAGTTAGTATAGGAAAAAATTATCAAAAGTTGGTTTTTTAATTTCTTTTTCCAACATGTAAATAGTGCTAATCATCTCACGTCATTCACCTCATTTTCAATCAGTAGCTAGCTTCAATTTTTCTAATTCTTTATAAGTTGTAAATATTAATATATAAATAAGGTCTGTACCAGGGGTTGTATTTTTTTTGTAAAAACATTAAACGTTATTAACTCATGCCATGCGCGAACTCGTACTGCTAACCGTAGCCTTGATATAAAAATTCATTCTAAATCCTCAGGATTATGGGATGAAATTTTTATACTGGGCGTTCAGTAACAGTACGAGCAAGTCGCGCATGAGCAGAGTTATCTGTACATATATGTAATGTGAATGTGATAATAAAGCTATTTTATAATATATATATATGCTCGCTTGGTGCGGCAGCGTTCGGGGCTCGAGACCGCATGAAGTAAACTTTTATATTTTTATTTTTGATTCAAAATCGGTATGCAGCAAGTTGAGACTGAAAAATTAAATATTTAATTGATAGGCAGTATATAAAGCCTCCGATTTCGAAGAGAAGTCAGTTGAACTGTAGCGCCTTCCTACAGTTCACCAGCCCTCTAGAGTGCAGTCTACGAGTTAGCAGCCAGTGCCGTTCGTCAGAGTAAGGGTAAGCGAACTAACCGATACCTAGTTTCCGACTTGCGTCTTCCAAGTCAATATCCTACTACCCAGCTCGCGTCTTCCGAGCTACGTCCTATTCCGACTTGCGTCTTCCAAGTCAACATCCTTTTAGCCAGCTCGCGTCTTCCGAGCTACGTCCTATTCCTACTTGCGTCTTCCAAGTCAACATCCTGTTATCCAGCTCGCGTCTTCCGAGCTACTCCGTTGTTTTCCGACTCGCGTCTTCCGAGTCAACATCCTTTATCTCCGTTTCAGTAGATCTACGTTCTGGATTGACGGTAAATCAGTCAGTACGGTCAATCAGTCAGTCAGTATCTTTTATCAGTCAGTACGGTCAATCAGTCAGTATATTCAGTCAATTGGTTAAATCAGTCAAATAGTCGATTAATTAGTCAAGCGGTCAATCACTAGCTTATTTCAATTGTTGTGTTGGATATTATTTAACATTGTCAAGTTATTCTGGCACTAGAAATATTATTGCTGTTACTTTATATTATCTTAATTTTTATTTTCAACTATATTGAATAGAAATATTTTATTCTTGGTAAAAGCTGTTACTCTTTTGTTGCGTGTACCCCGTTCTCCTGTTTCAGCAAAATTTCAGAAGCCTGGACATCATACCTCCACAGAACTACCTTGGCACGTACAACAGCCTGGCGCTCCGTTGGTAAATGGCGCCCAAGAAATAAGTAAAAATTAACGACAGGCCAAACAGTACGTCACATATTTCTGACGTTCCAAGCGGGAACGTCACAATATATATATATATACTTTGTTTTAATAGTATCCTTGAAGAAGCCTGAAAATACAGCTGAAAGCTTGACAAATTAAGAAGAGTGTTTTATTAAGCCCAAATGTTGACTGCCGCAACCACAAATATCTGTTTCTCTATTAATTTTATTAATTTATTCTTTAATATTGCCTCATTAATTTTTGCAGCTGTACATAGTGATAATCCTCGGTAATTACTGCATATTCTATTGTCCCCTTTCATGTGTATTGGGAATATCACTGCCATTTCCCAGCCTTCTGGTATTTGCTCTATTCCTCATATTTCATCCAGCAATATTTATAATATTTGTTCTCCTTCCTCTCCCATATATTTCAATTGTTCCGCTCTTATTCCGTTATGATCTGGTGCTTTGCCGTTTTTTAATATATTTATTACTGTCTTCATTCCTTCCTCTGTAATATTTTCTTGATTTGCTATTCCTGAGTTTTCCAGTTTTTTACTTTCTTCTTCTCTACTGACATTGTTAATGTGTATTCCTTCCAATAATTCTTCAAAATTTTCTTTCCATCTTTCCATGATTTCTTTGTCTGCTTTTATTATAACTCCTTGCTGGTTTACTAGCTGTTTCAATTTTATGTGTTTTTCTTTCTTGCAGTTCTAAATTGTTCTGTAGAATAATTTTTGATTCTCCTTAAAGTTTTCCTCAATTTTGTTTCAAAAATCTCCCAAGGTTTTTCTTTTGATTTTCTCATCTCTGTCTTCGCTATCTTCCTTTGTCTTTTATAATCTTCATAATCTTCCTCTTTTTTGGTATTGATATATTTTCGCCATTCTTGTTTTTTTTTCCTTGACTTCTTTTATTTTTTCATTCCACCAGTATGTTTGTTTTCTCTTGTGTGAATTTTTGAATATTCCGCATGATCTTTTATACGTTTCTTGTTTCCGCTTGAGTTTGCAACTGTTCAAAGAGTAGTTTTTTCACTCCCTTTCAGATTGTGCGTTGGTCTCAATCCTTTTATGACCAGATTATTTTTTTTCCTCCGCCTTTCTTCTAAATCACATTTAGTCTATAGACTCTCGATTCTATCTACCAAAGTTTCCTTTTCTTTTTCCCATACAGCTTCTTTCCTCTCTATTTCTGATTCTATTTCTCTTATCTCTTGTTTCAAGTCATTTGTGTTTTGTTCCATTTTTGCCATTATATTTTGCATCATCTGTTTCAATTCCTCCATATTTTGTTTGTCTACTTACTTCTCTTTACTAGTCTCTGTTCTAGTTCTTTCTTCTTCTTCCCTTCTTCTTTGTTCCTGTGACAATAGTCAAAACGGATTCAGAGATGCTCAAAACGGATATTTTCATCAAAATCTCGATAGGTGAATTTTGTCGGTTTCACAATACTTACTTGTTAAGGTAAAAAAATTTAATGTTGAAAAAACATACGTTTATATTTTAAATTGCTTTGTGGCTATCGATTTCGGATAAAATCCATCCTCAGGCCGTACAGCTTAAATATACATTTAATTTAAATATGTGAAAAATATAATTGCTTATAAATTTTGAGAAATTGTTATTTGACAGTTTTGTTTAAATTTAAATTTATGTTATAAAATTGGTCAAAAAATATATATGGAACGTATGTTGCATCAGGAAAGGAATGAATATATAGGAAAATGCTGAGAAAGGAGAACAGAAGAAATGGTACCATGTGCTGAATTTAGAAACTGAGGTTATGTGCAAAATTTGAATTTAAATGAATTGTTACTTTGAACAAGTAAGTAAGAAGATAAAGTGCTCAAAAAAGACACATAGGACCCCTCGACAAACACGTCAACAGATCAAATATGATTTCTACAATTATTTTATTCAATTGTTCGTATCGCTTGTCACACAGAACAAGGCATTGATCAGAGAACAGTTATAACATTATTCAATCATTTATTTTCTACGTCATATTTACATTTTAAAATATGACGCCATAAAGCGTAATGTTGTCATAAAGCGTTTAAAACGAATATATATATATATATATATATATATATATATATATATATATATATATATATATATATATATATATATATATATATATATATATATTTTGAAAAAAATATAACAATTTCTTACATTAGTTGAGATTAGAATAAAGATTTTCGAACATTCAGATTATATTTTTTTCAAAATTCTTTCGAATCTAAATTGACAATATGTATTCCAGTGTCCTGAAGATGATTTTAAATAAAAAAATCGAAAGCTTGACAAATTAACAAGAGTGTTAATAAACGTAACTAATTGCAGTCGCGATTACCTTTTATTATATATATATATATATATATATATATATATATATATATATATATATATATATATATATATATATATATATATATATATGTTTATATATATATATATATATATATATATATATATATATATATATATATATATATATATATATATATATATATATATATATATATATATATATATATATATATATATATATATATATTCGTTTCAAACGCTTCATGACAACATTACGCTTTATGGCGTCATATTTTAAAATGTAAATATGACGTAGAAAATAAATGATTGAATAATGTTATAACTGTTCTCTGATCAATGCCTTGTTCTGTGTGACAAGCGATTTATCAACAATTGAATAAAATAATTGTAGAAATCATATTTGATCTGTTGACGTGTTTGTCGAGGGGTCCTATGTGTCTTTTTTGAGCACTTTATCTTCTTACTTACTTGTTCAAAGTAACAATTTATTTAAATTCAAATTTTGCACATAACCTCATTTTCATTCAGCACATGGTACCATTTCTTCTGTTCTCCTTTCTCAGCATTTTCCCATATATTCATTCCTTTCCTGATTCAACATACGTTCCATATATATTTTTTTAACAATTTTATAACATAAATTTAAATTTAAACAAAATTGTCAAATAACAATTTCTCAAAATTTATAAGCAATTATATTCTTCACATATTTAAATTAAATGTATATTTCAGCTGTACGGCCTGAGGATGGATTTCATCCGAAATCGATAGCCACAAAGCAATTTGAAATGTAAACGTATGTTTTTTCAACATTAAAATTTTTTACCTTAACAAGTAAGTATTGTGAAACCGACAAAATTCACCTTTCGAGATTTTGATGAAAATATCCGTTTTGAGCATCTCTGAATCCGTTTTGACTATTGTCACAGGAACAAAGAAGAAGGGAAGAAGAAGAAAGAACTAGAACAGAGACTAGTAAAGAGAAGTAAGTAGACAAACAAAATATGGAGGAATTGAAACAGATGATGCAAAATATAATGGCAAAAATGGAACAGAACACAAATGACTTGAAACAAGAGATAAGAGAAATAGAATCAGAAATAGAGAGGAAAGAAGCTGTATGGGAAAAAGAAAAGGAAACTTTGGTAGATAGAATCGAGAGTCTATGGACTAAATGTGATTTAGAAGAAAGGCGGAGGAAAAAAAATAATCTGGTCATAAAAGGATTGAGACCAACGCACAATCTGAAAGGGAGTGAAAAATCTACTCTCTGAACAGTTGCAAACTCAAGCGGAAACAAGAAACGTATAAAAGATCATGCGGAATATTCAAAAATTCACACAAGAGAAAACAAACATACTGGTGGAATGAAAAAATAAAAGAAGTCAAGGAAAAATAACAAGAATAGCGAAAATATATCAATACCAAAAAAGAGGAAGATTATGAAGATTATAAAAGACAAAGGAAGATAGCGAAGACAGAGATGAGAAAATCAAAAGAAAAACCTTGGGAGATTTTTGAAACAAAATTGAGGAAAACTTTAAGGAGAATCAAAAATTATTCTACAGAACAATTTAGAACTGCAAGAAAGAAAAACACATAAAATTGAAACAGCTAGTAAACCAGCAAGGAGTTATAATAAAAGCAGACAAAGAAATCATGGAAAGATGGAAAGAAAATTTTGAAGAATTATTGGAAGGAATACACATTAACAATGTCAGTAGAGAAGAAGAAAGTAAATAACTGGAAAACTCAGGAATAGCAAATCAAGAAAATATTACAGAGGAAGGAATGAAGACAGTAATAAAAATATTAAAAAACGGCAAAGCACCAGATCATAACGGAATAAGAGCGGAACAATTGAAATATATGGGAGAGGAAGGAGAACAAATATTATAAATATTGCTGGATGAAATATGAGGAATAGAGCAAATACCAGAAGGCTGGGAAATGGCAGTGATATTCCCAATACACATGAAAGGGGACAATAGAATATACAGTAATTACCGAGGATTATCACTATGTACAGCTGCAAAAATTAATGAGGCAATATTAAAGAATAAATTAATAAAATTAATAGAGAAACAGATATTTGTGGTTGCGGCAGTCAACATTTGGGCTTAATAAAACACTCTTCTTAATTTGTCAAGCTTTCGGCTGTATTTTCAGGCTTCTTCAAGGATACTATTAAAACAAAGTTAAAATTTAGAATAAAATGTTCCTCTTTCAATCAACAAAGTTTTCTTACTTACAATAAATGAGATTAATAATAAGAGTCGTAACATTCATAAAATTTTTTTCGAAGAGACAAACATTTTGATGAGCACATGTTTGGTGTTCACCAATAATAAATATATCACAATTAAACGTAAATTTCGATAAATAATTCGAGTGGTTATCACAGCTAGCTGGTTTTTATATTATATTGCACATTTGATTCTAATTTAATATTGAAGTTTTGAAATGCTATTTGATGAAGCAAAGTTTTTTCGTGACAGGCTGTGCGGCCATTTTTGGAAGACCAGATGTCGGCTGTAGCCACCCTTACGATTGACGTTGATACAACAGCTAAAAATTCCCCAGAAGGAGAACAAGAAACTAAAATAGTTACTTAATTAATCTGAAGTAAACAAACAATGGATATTCTAAAAATAATTTACACTTCTAGAATTTCAGAGTGAAAAAGGTGAAAACATACAAAAGCAATTGTATAAAACAAAAATTGTTACAATTAAATTGTTACTTGAATAAATTGGAAAATGGGTGTGGTTTTTCAAGTTTAATTCAGATTCTGACCACCAATTGGTTCTGACTGCTGCTTTTTTTCAGACATTTGGAGCAGATAAACGTAGATGTTGCTCAAGCCACATATATCAGTTCTCTTTTTCAACTCATATATATATATATATATATATATATATATATATATATATATATATATATATATATATATATATATATATATATATATATATATATATATATATATATATAATCTATTTGAATCTCATTTTATTCTTTCGGGTGTCGCGATTAGTTTTCCTATCTTATGTTATTCTATGGTATTTATGAAATCTTTCCATTTTTTTCCTATTGCCATTCTCTTTACTTATTGACAGCTGATATTGTTCTTTTTCAGTATTTCTTGTATATCATTCTCATATATTTTCTGTGATCTTCCTCTATTCTCCTTTTTTGTCGTCTTTGCCTTCCATACCATTTTTGTTTGACTGTCATCTGGCATTCTTATAAGATGGCCGTACCAAGCAAGTTGCTCTTTCTTCATGGTAGTATGCATACTCTCTATTTGTAACCTGTTCTGTATATCATCGTTTCTTATTCTATCTAGTCTTGTTATCCCTTCTACTTTTCTCATGTATCTCATCTCCGCAGCTTGTATTCTACTCTTTGTTCCCTGGTTCGTCGTCCATGCTTCACTCCCATATAACAGTATTGGTCTGTATTATACTTTGAATAGTGTCATTTTGGTCTCTTTCTTAACTTGTTTATTGCTTAGGATTATTTTGTTCATTGCGTAGTAACTCTTGTTTGCTGTCAAAATTCTGTTGTCTATTTCTTGCTCCAAGTTACCTTTGTTGTTCAATGTGTGTCCCAAATATGTGAATGTTTCTACCTGTTCGATTCCTCTTTAATCTATTTTTACCTCCGTTGCTATTTCCTCTTTCGCTATTACCATCATTTTTGTTTTTTCTATGTTTATACGTCCATGTTTTCTGCCGTACTCCTATATAAAATGAGTAGTCAACGGCTTTATTTTTGAACAAGGAAATTGCTCGTCAAGATTGTGTATGTGAGTATCACAGAAGGCTGCATTGGCTACTTCTTGAAAAGCAACGACTGGTATTGTCCCAAATTCTCCTAAAGCTCCGCCACAATAGATCTCTTTGACTCTCTCCATAGTGGTTCCTCCGAATTTCGAAGGCTAAGGTGTAGTGCACTGGATGCCTCCCACTGCATGTAATGTATTGATCCCATCTAGAGGGTCAATGTTCACGTCAGCATTGTCAAAGACGAACTGTGTTAGCGATTTCGATGGTCGAACATGTTTAACAGGTTTTTTCAAGCATGAGAGTTTGTAAAGACGTACTTCATTATATGTGCAACAAAATCCAGTTGCTGAAGCAATTTCCTATAGATCCCTTGAGTCATATTTCCGGTTGATCAGCATCCCTAGGCCAACATGTGAAGCTGATCAAAAGGATTTTGGTCGCGTAGCACTAATAATTGAGTGGGAGATGGATATGACTTTCTCTTTGACTTTATCATCATATCGACACTCATTAAGAGCAATAGTTGATCTTAGATACAAATCAAGTGATTTTGAATGACCTAAATTCTGTCCTTTAGAGGATGCACTACAATGTTCAAATATATCATTCATTTCATATAGGTAATACATCTCACATTAAAAACACTTTTTTTGGAATAATGGAAGGGAATTATCATTTTTTGAACTCACATATCTCCCTCATATCTCCACGTGATTTCCAATGAATGGTATTTATTCTTCACAAAATTTTGTGTCCTCTAATTTATAAAACGATAACATTTAGCTTTAAATGTATTGTTCAAGATTTATTAGTGAAAAACATAGAAAAAGTCCAAAAATTCCGAGGTTTCTGGGACACCCTTCATGCAGCACGAACAGAGAATTGGTGCAAACCTTAACAAACTACTTTCACATATAAATAAAGAGGTTGAGGCCATTTCCAGCTTTCCAAGAATCAATTGGCCTACACCCCCTTTTTAACTCTATGTTTCCTGGCCTAGTTATCAATTCCTTTAATTTTACATCTTCAATAATATTCTCTCACAAAAACAAGGATAATAATATTGACACATAGCACACTGACAGCTGCTAGGATCATAATAAGTATGAGGTTGAATGCTAAACGTGATTCAGACAAGCCAGCAACCACAGACTCCAAGGTCCCTAGATATCACCAAAATTTAATTAAAATGGCCTTCAAAAATTTGAACATGCTATATTCCAGCTATTATCACAGATTCTTATTGAACAATGCCATTCTTGTTTCTGTCGCTTTATACGGTCAAATATCATCGAAAAAGAAGATTTTGTAGAATTATATGTATATATATATAACCGTGTAAAGTGTGCATTAGTTATAATAATAGTATATTTTATTGCGAAACTTATGGTTACAAATTGTTACGAAAAAAAATAATGATATATATGATCACAATCCAATTGAGGTAGATGTGCATGGCGAGTACATAGTAGAAAGGAATGTAAAAGAAATAACAATCATACATAAATCGAAAGAAACCAAAAAGACAACTGGAAATTGAGATTTAATATGTCCTTAAATTCAAATATCACATCTCTGGCTGTTGTGGGATGTTGTTCTCAAAAACCTTTTACTTCTTCTCTTAGTTCTGTGAACCTTTTTAAGACATTGCCTGTTGGGAGCCATTGTACCTCACAGTGTTGAAGAAGATGTTCGTGATCACTTCCTATTTCTATGCACAAAACTGAGAACATTGTAGAGTTCAGTGAACGAGATTTCATGAAGTTTATGAACTTGACACACTCTTGCATCGTTACTGTCAAGAGTAAAGTGCTTCGATCCTTTTGGAAGATCTTGAGCAAGGACGGTTGGAGCTCGACTAGAAACTCAGTGAAGACAAGCTCGAAAAAGGTATTTGAAAGGCCAATGCCGAATTTGGTCCAACGTTTCAGTCGGTCGCCTAACCGATGCGGAAAAATCCGCCGCGGAAGAGGAAAAGAGAGAAAAAAATTACTGGCCTCACGATAGTGAACTTATTGGGTCACCGAACAATAAACACACAAACCTAGAATCACTGCCAATCACAGCAAAAAGACAAGATAAAATACCAAAATATTTCAATGTAATGAATTTGATAAAATTAAATGTTACAGTTGTGAGAAACAAATTTTTGAATTTCAATAAGTGGAATGTGAGCTAGTTATTCTGATCTATTGTTGACAATACGAATCTATAAACGTGCAGAATCTGATTATAACAAAAGATGGGAATTCATAAACTAATAGAAGTAAATTATCAGCATAGTTTCCTTCAAGTAATCAGATCAAACGTCGTAATACTAACAATCATATGTTAAATTGATTCAGCAGTGTAGCTCGCAGGGTTCCGGTATACGTAGAATAAACTAATGAATGGGCGCAAAAATTCACTAATGAGTCAAATCAGTACTGTTTCGAAGTTCACGTCGCGCATGGATCAAAATGAATTGCGAATTCCCTACCTATTTCGCATGATGATCACGTGCTACGAGATACAGTTCACATCTACAATGTGCACAAAAGAAACAGACAACAAATGTTGTTGATCAGATTCAATAATAAATGAAGAGTGACCACTATTAACAGTGTATTCCACATTAACGGAAATTTACAAAGTGAATCATGCGAATAGTTGAATGATTTGAATAAATAATGAGTTGACTAAAACTTGAATTCGCCAACTATCCGTTGACACTAGCTGCCAAATATCACAAATAAAACAAGACATTTCAAACAAACCGTAACTACCAAACCTGACTAAACAGGTAACGTGAAAATAGCTTATCTGGGAGCTTCCAGCTGCCTCAACTTCGTTCTTCTCCTTGTGTATTGTTATGTTTGTTGAGTGGATGCGCAAAGGTTACCGAATACGAAGGTTTGACTGCCTGATTAGTGGTGGCGTCACAGCACAGGAATCGTCACGTCACGTGTGGGAATGAAATCCAGTGGTGATAGTCCAAAATGTGCACCCAATAATCCGAATCGATTCCAAAAGAAAAACGAACTCCCAAAATAAAAGCAAGAATTAATAAAAGCCTAAAAGGAGAAATTCAATTAGGATCGCACTTATGCGAAGATGTACGCCACTGCTTTGCACATGATGTAAAATTACATGCAGAATTAACTTTACATTTGTGACGAAGTGCTCCCATTTCAGAATCTGAAAAACTGCTGTTAGTAACCGTCTGATAAAATGATTTGAAATACCTCAACTTAGTCACAATTTTACTGTTCCAGTTGATAGTATTCAGTTATATTAACTCCGATTCACCGAAACCGCTTAATTTAATGTTCGACTCTCCGATGCAAGTCAACTTTGCCGTTGATCTAATTTTTCCTCCTGAAATATATGAAACCGTTAAAAAAAATATTTAGGGAGTAATTGACAACGCACCGTTTGTATAGGAGTGCTCCGTATTTATGTAAAACCTAATTACAGGTTATTCAGAACTCCTATTCCTGTATTTGAAAATAGGTTACTATTTGAATATTTGTACATCACCGTCTGGAATAAATAAATTAGATCTAAGTTGTAGTGCACAATAAGCAGGAAATAAAACTTACCTTTTATATAAGAATAAACCATAGTTTGATGATAAATTGTGAATTGTATACATGTGCTTCTGTTTACTTTTGTTTGACTGATTGCTAATTAACCATTAATTCTGATTGTACGACCCCCAGAGCCATCTGACGGGCAGATAGGAAACTGGCAATAAAGTTTTATTTTAAGTTTAAATAATATAAGGATCACAAAATGTTGTAATATGTATTTGGCAAAGAAGTAACACACGGAAAGTCATTATTTTATTTATTCATATTTTTTGTAGGTTACTAAAATCTAAGTATTATCCTCTTTTCATAATTAAACCGGCTCAGTATCGTTTACTTGGAATCTGGGTATAAATACAGGCTGAAATCGATCAGCAAGACACTCTTCCGGGAGACTTGAGTCCACAGTTACTTAGTAGTGCTTCTGCAACAGGCCAACTAAACCTTTCCGCATCCATCGTGACTCCTGCTACAGAGTCATCTGTATTTACCGTAAGTAACGTCCTGTCGATAGGGTTATTTAACCCCCGCTGTCGAGTGGTTCCTGTTTCAGAACCGTTGAGACGACGTCCGTCGTGGCTCCTGCGTCAGAGTTACCATCCACCAGGACTGTAGTCTCTGCCGTAGGGTTACAGCCTCCTGCACTTAGCCGTAGTCTCTGCCACAGGGCTACAGCATGCACCCTCCGCAATTGTCTTCTCTGCCGTAGGGCTACAGTCCGTTCACCACGTCGTAGCCGCTGTCACGAAGGACAACGACAACTGCTGACGATGACGACCGATATCCGAAGCATCATATTTTCGACTTCGTGTGCTAGTTCGAAGCCGTGTTCGTCGTTTTGTGCAAGTATAAACGTTACTATTCGTTTCCGCCATTTTATGTACCTTTCCCCCATTAATTTGTGTGTTAATAAAACTGTTTGTTTCCCATATACGTTTCTCTTTATTCCCAGCAACAAACCCTCTCCTTTCCGCTAGCTATCCGGCACCATCGCCATAGAGTTGCTCCATTATTGGCGCCCGAGCATACTGACCGTCAGGCAACTCCTAAAAAAGACGCCACGTGAAGTAGTGCGCGTCACAAAATGGCGCCCGAGCAGGGACTGTGAAAAAGAAAAGAAAGTTGAATCAAGAAGATAGCATCAGGAAACAAGAACGAACTTTGAACACTACGATACCGACTCAAGTCTCTCGAAGAGTCAGAGATGACGTCGACCATGAAGACGATGTCATTCTAGCTGCGACCGATAACGCCGCTTCGAGGAGAAGCCTAGCAACAGACCGAATCAGCAGTCTAGATCAAAAAGGCATGCATCCAGAGACGGACATTCGACGATACAAAAGCTTAGCTTCGGAACAGAATTCCGATCGAAATTAATATAAATCTGTTATCAGAGTATGTCCATGTCCACCGTCTACTGGACACCGTTATTAGGGAGAGAGAGTCACGGTACTAAAGTGCGCATCCAAATTTGATTCGCACTACCGCAACTTTCCTGGTGAACGTACAGATGCCGCCGAAAACTCCGTAATCTTGGAAGCATAGCTACTGATGTGGTTCATCAACCGCCGACCGTTCCGTTATTGTGAATGCACAGATACCGCTGTGATTTACCAGAAAACTGACCGTTCCGCATCCTGAATGCGCAGATACCGCTGCGATTCACTCCGTACCGATGAACCCACAGATACCGCTGTGCTTCAACCGTATTACCGACCAATCCGCATAGTGGATGCGCAGATACAGCTGCGATTCACTCCGTACCGATAAACATACAGAAGCCTGCTGCGGTTTAACCGCAAGGTCGATCGATCCGCACAGCGAATACGCAGATACCGCTGCGATTCCCTAGGTGCCGCTGAGCTCACAGTTACCGCTGTGGCCCACCCGCATTGCCGATCGTTCCGCATACTGAATGCGCAGATACCGCTGCGATTCACTCCGTGCCGCTTAACTCACAGATACCACTGCAATTCATTCCGTACCGAAGATCTCACAGATACCGCTGTGGTTCCACTTGCAGTTGCAAGAGCCACTGATCCTGGGTCTCCAGAAACAATCATCTCATATATATTTCAAAAGATCATCGGATGAATGATAAAAATGGGGGACAAAGAATTATTGAATCATCTCTTCACGTTGCAAACGTTTCGGTCTTCATTAAACCTTCATTAGTGCCTATAGGGCAATAAAAAGAACGATAGAATATATACTATTGAACAACATGCAAATATTCTCACAATGAACAATAAAATAATTACCTTAGAGGAAAGTAGAACATAACCAAAAATTTTATAATTTTGTGCAAAAACATCTTCACACTTCAACAATACAGAAGCAACTGAATTACAAACGGAAATGTCAACAAAAAATCACTTGTTAATGAAACATAGCCAAAAGACGTGCGCCAAAATTCAGCGGCAAATATAAAAACAAAAATAATTAGAATAACAAGTGCTATCTTTTACAAAATGACAAATCCAAGATATTTTGATACGTTTTACTTAAATATTCAGTATCGGTTCTGAAATTGATTGAGTTATGACCTGGATAAATATATATCATCTTCAAAAAATTCCTTTTCTTATAATTACCTTCATGATCTAAAATTTTAACATTTGCAAAATCGAAACGATAATTATTATCTATACTATGGTTGGATAAAGCTGTTTTTATATATATATATATATATATATATATATATATATATATATATATATATATATATTTATCTAGATCATAACTCGATCATTTTCAGAACTGATACTGAATATTTAAGTAAAACGTATCAAAATATCTTGGATTTGTCATTTTGTAAAAGATAGCACTTGTTATTCTAATTATTTTTGGTTTTATATTTGCCGCTGAATTTTGGCGCACGTCTTTTGGATATGTTTTATTAACAAGTGATTCTTAGTTGACATTTCCGTTTGTAATTTAGTTGCTTCTGTATTGTAGAAGTGTGAAAATGTTTTTGCACAATATTATAAAATTTTTGGTTATATTCTACTTTTCTCTAAAGTAATTATTTTATTGTTCATCGTGAGAATATTTGCATGTTGTTTAATAGTATATATTCTATTGTTCTTTTTATTGCCCTATAGGCACTGATGAAGGTTCAATAAAGACCGAAACGTTTGCAACGTGAAGAGATGATTCAAGAATACTTTATCCTCCATTTTTATCCATCATCCGATGATCTTTTGAAATATTTAACTTCTACTGGATATGACTATTTTCTAAATTTATTATTCACAAGAATATTTTTGACATCATGAGATTTTACAACGAAATTTCACATCAATTTGGCAAGGATGCGTCTCATACGCTCAAACAATGGTCCAACAAATTGAAAAACTTAACGGCACAGAAGAACAGAAGAATCTTCCTTCTACAATGCAGAAGCAACCACGTCATTCCCACCCATATACACATGGCAGTACAGAGATTATTCTGCATCTTTGAAGATAACAATCCATGTCTACAGGAATTTCAAAGTTTGTTAACTAGGTTAGAATCAAATTTATTACGTTTTGAAATCAATAGTACTCTTATCACTCCTAATGAATTAATTAAATTAGAGAATATGGCTAATTCACAATTACCAGCATCTGTTGTATTAAATTTCAAAGCACATCAAGATATATGGTGTGACAAATATTTGAATAACATCAAGAATAAACAAATTATGAAGTTTAATAAATCAAAATCTATTCAAATTGGTAACATGGTAGCTGATGGCAAAAATTATGTGATTAATTTAACGGATAGAATCATTCCTGATGATATTAACAATTTTCTATCATTGGCTTCCAAATTCAATTTAGAATACAATAAAAATGAATTTCCTATCATTAATTTGCTTAAAGATGTAGAATACTGCATCAGCAGTCAAAACGATCTGTCAGTTGATGAGAAACAAGCCCTCAGATTGAACACCACTAACATTATTACTAACTTCACTGAAAAACTGAATAATCATAATTCTAAGCTCAGAAATAATAACAGTTTAAATGTAACATATCAAAAAACTAGGGAATTCCTTGAAGAAAATGATGATATTCTAGTAACTAATTCAGATAAAAGTAAGAGTACGGTTATTATCAAAAAATAGTATTACAAAGAAAAAATGGGTGAGCTGTTGGATGACGTTAATACTTATAAGATTTTAAAAGTTGATCCTACGTGTAAATATCAAACAATGAATAATAAACGGATTAAGGATCTTAACGATAAACAGTTCATAGATGACAATCTTGCAAAATTTTTGAAAACGTATAATTCTGTTTCTCCTGAAATTTATGGTCTACCTAAGACCCATAAACCTCCACCAGTTCCTCTGAGACCGGTAGTGTCATGTATTAATTCACCTTCTTATAATATTTCTAAATTTGTATCAAATATTTTATTGATGATTGATGAACACCTCATATATAACGTAAAAGACTCTATCGAAGTGGTTAATAAATGTAAAGATTATATATTACCTGATAACCACATGTTGATCTCGTTGGATGTATCATCCTTATTTACTTATGTCACAAAAGATTTGGTCATTGATGTCATTGATGATTTGTGGGAGAAAATTGAACCTCACACATTCATTGATCTTGCTTCTTTCAAAAATATTGTTGAATTCTGTTTTGTCAGCAGTTATCTTCAGTTTGATGGTGAATTTTATAGTCAGGTTGATGGTTGTGCGATGGGCAGTCCAGCGTCTCCGATTTTTGCGAATTTGGTCATGACGAAATTTTTAAAGGATCTCCTGACCAGCTTCCTTTCAATCTTATTTTCCTACATCTTTATGTTGATGACACTTTGACTTCTATTCCGTCTGATATGATTGATGGAACATTGAACATTTTCAATAATTACAACCCAAAAATTCAATTCACAGTAGAAATTGAAAAAGATGGCCGTATACCATTTCTGGATTAGCTCATTGTGAGACAAGCTCACGGCGCTTTGATAACTAATTGTTATAAAAAACCTACTTTTTCTGATAGGATGCTTCATTATCAGTCTAACCATCCTTTACATCAAAAAATCGGAATTATTAAGAGCTCCAATAATAAGATTGTCACACTTAGTGATGCTCGTTTTCACCATGAGAATTTCCAGAAATGAAGAATTTCATTGCATAATAACGGTTATCGACTTGAATTTGTTTCCAAAATCTTACACTCAACTTTATCCGCTCCAACAGTCAATAATAATACAGAAATAAATACTGAACATAAAATATATTTTGAAATTCCATATATTAATGAAGTTTCATATCAGCTAGCGAAGGTGTTAACAAATAATAGAACCAATATTGTATTTTATAATAATAAAAAGGTTGGGAACTTATTTAGTCGTTTAAAAGATCGAGTAAATATTGAAGATACATCCAATGTGATCTATAAAATAAATTGTAATGACTGTAATGGCGTGTACGTAGGTCAAACAAAACAATTTGTTGAAAGTCGTATGAATAATCACAGAAATGATTGTAAGAAATTAGATGATAAAAAAATAGCTTTATCCAACCATAGTATAGATAATAATCATCGTTTCGATTTTGCAAATGTTAAAATTTCAGATCATGAAGGTAATTATAAGAAAAGGAATATTTTGGAGATGATATATATTTATCTAGATCATAACTCGATCAATTTCAGAACTGATACTGAATATTCAAGTAAGACGTATCAAAATATCTTGGATTTGTCATTTTGTAGAAGATAGCACTTGTAATTCTAATTATTTTTTGTTTTATATTTGCCGCTGAATTTTGGCGCACGTCTTTTGGCTATGTTTCATTAACAAGTGATTTCTTGTTGACATTTCCGTTTGTAATTCAGTTGCTTCTGTATTGCAGAGGTATGAAGATGTTTTTGCACAATATTATAAAATTTTTGGTTATGTTCTACTTTTATCTAAGGTAATTATGTTATTGTTCATTGTGAGAATATTTGCAGGTTGTTCAATAGTATAAATTCTATTCTTTTTTTTATTGCCCTATAGGCACTGATGAAGGTTTAATAAAGACCGAAACGTTTGCAACGTGAAGAGATGATTCAATAATTCTTCATCCTCCATTTTTATCCATCATCCGATGATCTTTTGAAATATATAACTTTGACTAGATATGAAAATTTTCAAAATCATCTCATATTTCTGTAAAATGTGCATATTTGATTTATTGCCTTCGCAGAGTGGAGAAAGATAGCATACTTCCGGACGATGGCTGCCTCTTGATTGAAGGCAGAAAGCCACGCCCTGCTATTTTCAGCCCGCCGGCCAGACGTGCTTTGACAGAACCCGTCGACATTGCTGCCAATACCGATGCCGTCTACACCTCCGCCAAAGCCACAGGTGCCCCCACCGCTCCGTCGATGCCAGAGTTAGAGCTCAATCCCAGGGCAGGGGCTGAAGGCATCGAGGCTCTGATGACGAGTCCGCCCGTCATGCTTTTGTCGTCACCAGAGCCCCCCCGTCACTCCAACATTCGCCATCTGTTTGTCCGCCTCACCGCTGACGACGCCGACGCGTGCAGTTACCCCACGCACGCCACTGCTGGACCTAGACGCCTTGATCCAGACTCCGGCGCCGCCTACCTCCACTTTTGTTTTTCTGTCACCACTCCCGGTCTGTCCGTTAACTTCCGATATTTACAGGCCAGGTGATGGACTTCCGAAGAATGCGAGGAGACTCCGTTTTACTCATCCGTTGGCGTCTAGGAGCCCAGCTGTTTTGGAGGGAATAATGTCGTTGGCGGCCAAGCAGTGGCAGCCAAAATCCGTACCGGAGGACTCAGCTGCCGTGGAGCGCTTCACTCCACCGTCAGCTCCGACAGCTGAGCACACAAACAGACCAGTTATCCCAGCCGTCCGTTAGGTTCGCCAGCTGGTACTTCGAGAAGAAAGAGGAGTACGTTGGGCACACGTTCCAATTCCCGCAGAGGACTACGTGCCCCGAAAGCGACCGAACCGTCGCAGCCGTCGTAACAAACGGAACCAGCCCTCCTCCCCCCGTTTTTAGTACTCAAAGTTTTGATTGATTTCCATTAACCGTTTTTTTGTTAAGTTTAATTTTTTTCTGTTATGCTTAGGTTTTTTTTAGCATATAAATTCTTGTCAAAATTTTCCAATAAATAAAGTTTACCTGTAAAAAATAATTACAGTTTCACCTTTTGTTCGTTTTGTGAAGTAAGGAGGGGATGTGACGAAGTGTTCCTATTTTAGAATCTGAAAAACTGCTGTTGGTAACCGTCTGATAAAATGATTCAAAGTAACTCAACTTAGTCACAATTTTACTGTTCCAGTTGATAGTCTTCAGTTATATTAATTCCGATTCACCGAAACCGCTTCGAACTGTTCAATTCTCCGATGCGAGTCAACTTTGCCGTTGATCTAATTTTTTGTCCTGGAATATATAAAACCGTTAAAAAAAATATTTAGGGAGTAATTGACAACGCACCGTTTGTATAGGAGTGCTCCGTATTCATGTAAAAATTTAATTACAGGTTATTTAGAACTCCTATTCCCGTATTTGGAAATAGGTTACTATTTGAATATTTATACATCACCGTCTGAAATAAATAAATCAGATCTAAGTTGTAGTGCACAATAAGCAGTAAATGAAACTTACCTTCTATATAGGAATAAACCATAGTTAGATGATGAATTGTAAATTGTATACATGTGCTTTTGTTAACTTTTGTTTGACTGATTGCTAATTAACCATTAATTCTGATTGTACGACCCCCAGAGCCATCTGACGGTCAGATAAAGAACTAGCGATAAAGTTTTTTTCTAAGTTTGAATGAAATAAGGATTACAAAATGTTGTTATATGTATTTGGCAAAGAAGTAACACACGGAAAGCCATTATTTTATCTATCAATATTTTTTGGAGGTTACTCAAATCTTAGTAACATCCTCTTTTTATAATTGAACCGGCTCAGTATCGTTGATTTGAAATCTGGGTATGAATACAGGCTGAAATCGATCAGCAAAACACTCTTCCGAGAGACTTGAGTCCACAGTTATTTAGTAGTGCTTCTGCAACATGCCAACTGAACCGTTCCGCATCCGCCGTGACTCCTGTTACAGAGTCATCCATATTAACCGTAAGTAACGTCCTGTCGACAGAGCTACTCAACCCCCGCTGTCATGTGATTCCTGTTTCCGAACCATTGAGACGACGTCCGTCGTGGCTCCTGTGTCAGAGTCGCCATCCACCACGACTGTAGTCTCTGCCATAGGGCTACAGCCTCCTGCACCTAGCTGTGGTCTCAGCCGTAAGGCTGCGGCATCCACCTTCTGCAACTGTAGTCTCTGCCGTAGGGCTACAATCCGTTCACCACGTCGTAGCCGCTGCCACGAAGGGCTACGACAACTGATGACGACGACGACCGATATCCGACGCATTATGTTTTCGACTTCGTGTGCTAGTTCGAAGCCTTGTCCGTCGTACTGTGCAAGTCTAATCGTTATCATTTGTTTCCGGCCTTTCATGTACCTTTTCCCCATTTATTTGTGTGTTAATAAAACTGTTTGTTTCTCCTAAACGTTCACCTTTATTCTCAGCCACAAACCCTTCTCTTCCCGCTAGCTATCCGGCACCATCGCAATAGAGTTGCTCCGTTATTGGCGCCCGAGCATACCGACCGTTAAGCAACTTCTAAAAAGACGCCAAGAGAAGTAGAGTGCGCGTCACAAATTGGCGCCCGAGCAGGGACTTTTTTTCAAGCAGGGACTTTGTTGAGCAGAAACTATGTTGAGCAGGGACTATGTTGAGCTGGGATTTTAAAAAGGAGAAAATGTTGAATCAAGAATATGACAATGGAGAACAAACTTTAAATACGACGATACCGACTCAAGTCTCTCGGAGAGTCAGAGATGACATTGATCATGAAGACGACGTCATGCCAGCTGCGACCGATACCGCCGCTTCGAGGAGAAGCCTAGCAACAGACAGAACCATCAGTCCAGACCGAAAAGGCATGCATCCAGAGACGGACATTCGACGACACAAAAGCTCATCTTCAGAACAGAATTTTGATCGAAATTCATCTAAATCTGTTCTCAGAGTCTGTCTATGTCCACCGTCTACTGGATACCGTTATTAGGGAGGAAGAGTCACGGTACTGAAGTGTGCATCCAAAATTGATCCGTACTACCGCAACTCCACAGATGAACGCACAGATGCCGCCGACAATTCCGTAATTTTGAACGTACAGCCAACGATGTTGTTCAACAACCGCCGACCGTTTCGTTATTGTAAATGCACAGATACCGCTGTGATTTACCAGAAAACCGACCGTTCCGCATTCTAAATGCGCAGATACCGCTGCGATTCACTCCGTATCAATGAACCCACAGATACCGCTGTGCTTCAACCGCATTACCGACCGATCCACATAGTGGAGGCGCAGATACCGCTCCGATTCACTCCGTACCAATGAACATACAGATGCCGCTGTGGTTTAACCGCAATGTCGATCGATCCACACAGCGAATGCGCAGATACTTAGATCTCCTTATATTTTTGTGGAATGTGCGTATTAAATTTGTTGCCTTTACAGAGTGGAGAGAAATAGCATACTTGCGGCGTGGCTTTCTGCCTTCAACCAAGAGGTGAGCATTGTCCGCACCGAAGAGCTCAGGTCAGAGCTTCATACCGCCGACAGCTAAGTTCACAGGCTGGCCAGCCAGCCCAGCTGTCAGTTGGGTTCGCCAGCTGATGCCTCAAAAGATGGAGGAGTCTGGTGGGCGCACGTCTTCATTCCAGCCGAAAGATACGTGCCCCTAAAATGGACCAGCCGATGTTGCCGCCGTAGCCGACCGAATCAACGGCCTCCTCCCTCCCCGGTTTAAATTTTTTTTGTTTCTTGTATGTTTAATTGTAAAATTTTGGTTGAGTTTTTTTTAAGTTTGAATCTCAAAGAAGTATTATCGCCGTAAATGATATAAAGTTTCACCGTTAATTTGTTTTGTGAAGTGAGGAATGGATGTGACGAAGTGCTTCCATTTCAGAATCTGAAAAACTGCTGTTAGTAACCGTTTGATAAAATGATTCAAAATAGCTCAACTTAGTCACAATTTCACTGCTCCAGTTGATAGCCTTCAGCTACATTAACTCCGATTCACCGAAACCTTTTCAAACTATTTAATTTCCCGATGCAAGTCAACTTTGCAGTTGATCTAAGTTATTTTCCTAAAATATATAAGACCGTTGAATACAATATTTAGGGAGTAATTGACAACCCACCGTTTGTATAGGAGTTCTCCGTATTGATGTAAAAGAGTTACAGGTTATTTAGAACTCCTATTCCCGTATTTGAAAATAGGTTACTATTTGAATATTTGTACATCACCGTCTGAAATAAATAAATTAGATCTTAGTTATAGAGTGCGCGTCACAATACATAGATCGTAAAAACACCTGCACAGTGGGAAAAACCTAGGTTCATCATTTTTGGATTTCAAACTGATCGTAAAAATAAATTCAACAAAAATATGAGTCAATTTGATCATTGTAATTTGAATAATTTCAAGGTGGAATTGAACGCAGAGGTTTATCTTTATGATAACATGAACCTCAATTTTGAAAATAATCAATGGTCTATTTTACATAACATGTACAGCCAATTCCAATTTGCCCACTATCAAAAAAACAATGAACCTGTTTTCACACCTGAGGAATTCTTGAAATATTGTCTCATTGTTGTTATGAATACATTCTTTGAAAATAAAACTTTGAAGTCTAGACCTATAGATTTGAAACTCAGTTTTGGAACAAGTAAAAACATTCCTGCTAATACAACTGCTTACTGTTCAATATTGTATGATAAGATTGTCAAATACACACCATCAACAAATTTTGTACGAATAATGTAAGAAATAGTTTCCATTTTAAATAAATAAATTACATGTAAAACATATTATGTATTATATTGAATTTTAACCTTATCTATGTGTTTCAACTTCTTAAATTTCCCTTATCAAGGACTTGCTTGCTATGTGTGACATAGCACGTGATTAACACATGATATAAATCAATCTCGGTTTCGAAATTATCAATCTCACTGTACATCATTCGAAATTTATATGCTCCGCGCGTGTCTTTCTAGAACAACAAACTCGATAGTCCACATCATGACCTTCCACCGCTAAAGAGTTTAAATTAGAATTATCAGTTCAATTCTATGGGGATTTATAGAGAATTATTCGAATCCTGTATTGAAGAATTAGCATTGAATTTTAAGCATAAATTTCACAAACAAACAAACCAAGATCATGACCTTTTACTGATTAAGAGAATTTTGGAATTGAATCATTCAAGCATGAATTTTCGCATCGCCAATCACATCGCTAGGTATTCAAATTTGTGAAGCCACCGGCGACATCTGTTAAAATTCAAATTTTACCACCAATACTCAAATTTTACCGCCGAAATCCAAATTTCCTCCACCACACTGTAATATCTCTGGCTCCAAATCACAATTCCAACGCCCTAAATTCAAATTCTACTAGCCAAAATTCAAATTCTATCACCAGAATTCAGATTTTCCCTACCCCGCCACTGGTGCAATCTCTCATCCAAATGCACAAACATGCACCAGCGCCATCTATCATACAAATTCTGAACCGCACCACAACGTCATCTATCATTGAAATGCTGAACTAAAGATACATACAGTATGTTCATGAAGAATTTCGCCGCCGCTGCGCCGCCGCCGCTGCTATGTACATTTTGATCCAGGGCTCTCCTATATTAACTACTAATTGTTTGTCACGAAGAGTCAATAGATCAAATGTTATCAATTTTCCCAAGTCTATACCTTGTTCACTCATGACTCCGATAACTCTTGGAAATGAAGCAATTTTATAGAAGGTATTTTGAGTTTTCTGTGTATCATCAGCAGTTGATTGGTGTTTAATATAACGTCGTGTTAGTTCGGCAATCGCCTCAGCGACTCTGCGTACAATTCTGGAAGCTGTCGATTCATGACACTCATCAAATTATTTACAGTATCAAATACACGAAGACAAATAAGTAGTTGGTTCACAGGTGATATACAGTTATTTCTGGGAGTTATCGTATTAGAAGTGTTTACTTGATAATTTTTTTTGTTATACATCGTAAGAGTATTCTAGTTGTCTTCCTATTTCTGGTAGAAATTCCAGAACTGTCTCCTCAAGTAAACGAAATCGCATAGAGAACTATATATCGTCCAACTCACAGAACTGGCCCTTTCGTAAATTCTTTTTCCCATTCGATTTATGGAATCAATTTCTTCTAATTCGTCATCATCGGAAAAATCCATATTTGATACTTATACTAGAACGCTTTATTGATAGTTTCAATGAATTAATAAATTCTATCATATTCCTGTGATACTTACACGAAGGAATTACAAAATGACGAAAATTACTTTTAGGTTATCTGGAAGTTAGTACGATGAACTGAAGATCGTCTTAGGCTCAGATATATATTCTAGTCTACTATTTTAACTATAAGTCAACAACTGGTTCATTAAATTCCATAATTCAACCTGTTACTCACTAACCAACAGAGGTGGAAGTGGACAATAATGATAAAAATTCTAAGTATAATTTCTTATTAAATTCCGTTTTTTTTTTTGCTTTCCCCAATATTATAATTTAAGCTTTAGGTGTTATTGTTGAACAATGAAATTTTCTTGGACCTTTGTGGGTTGTGTGTTTTTCGAAGTTGAATTGATAGTTTCTCCAATGATTTTTTTTTTCTTTAAATCACATATTGCTACTGGCAGAAGACTGTCTATGGATTGAAGACCGTCATAAATTATTTTGGGCTGTTTTTAGGCCCTCTCTATGTTTCTCAGGTATTAAGGTGACGTATTGGATTCATTTCTTGGCAACTAAGCACTTCTTATCGATTCAACACTTGAAGCTTTTTATAGGCAACTCTTTCCGCTCACTAAAGTTCCTATTCGGTTATGCAGTTCAATTGCATAGTTTTCGAATTGTAAATTATAAATTTGTTACTCGGTTAGTTCAATTCACTACCTTTCTTTTTACTGATCCTGTATTTGTGAAGTTCCGTTTTCTAGTCATTTAAATACTCGCGTTTTTCAATTGGTTAATACTTTTGTACTAGTAATTGGTTCTATAGAACCCTTGGTTTTATTTTTGGTTATTTTGGATAGTTAGTCTGATCTCAGCGTAGTATTTAACTTTGTAGTGAACTTCACAGATCAGTATCTGCCCTTTACTCGTTTCCTTTATGCTCTCCAATCCTATCCTCAGTATGAATATATGAGTGAATCTAGAATTTAATATTTAGCGTTCTGTTCTGGACTCTGAATTGAAGTTTTGGTTATTATCGCTTCATAGATTCTATCAAAAAAGAGCTTTTTTCTAACTGCTTTTTGAAGCTATTCCCTCTTCAGTTCGACGTCATTGCTTTTGCTTGGTTATACGGTCGGCATTCTCTTTTGATAGAACTCACTCTATTTCGGTCTTTGATTTTCATCGTTTAAAAAAAAAAGCTTCATGCGTTTATTCACCTTGCGCGCTTTTGATCACTCTATTAGTGTTGTGTTGCATCTTTCTCTTGTTGCTTACGCGTAATTTTATATTGTTCATTTCTGGTACCAGTTTTTTCTCTGTAATTCGATTGTTCACTAGCATGAGTTACAAATATACTCACATTTAGATAGAACATTCCACTAGATCGAAATTCTTCAGATTTAGTCACAGATTGTCGCGCTTACCTCGCCAGAGAGCTCAGCTGGGATAGTTTCCAGCCCTTAAGGGTGTCGTTTACCCGAATTTTATTTCTGTTCAGCTCGAACAAGGGACTTTTAGTGTACGCAGCCCAAATATCTTGCTCAATCATTTGGTACTCTATATTTAAATCTATTCAAGTGCAGGTAGCTCTCCTAATAGAAAGATTCATGACACAGGTTTTGGGTTCATTATTTTCTGACTCGAACAGTACCTGAACTTAATCTTTAGTTCAGTGTATAAAATATTATCTGCAGATATTTGAAAAAAAATATTCTAGAATATCATTATCAACTTAGGAACAAGATCTAAAATGAACTATATATTTTGTTAATGAAACCCTATAATTGAATATCCAATCAACGCCAATATATAATATAAACTATCAATTGCATTTTCTAAGAAAGTGATAATTCTGCAAAGTAATTCTTCCGAATTTATGGGAATATAAATAGCACTGGTCCTTACAGAAAGATTTTCCAAAATTCTGTTGATTGTTTTTGGTTGAATTGAGGGTGCTGATTTTGAAACTAGCATTATTTTTTTCCAGCAACTCTTGTTTTTGATTTACATACAGGCTATAAATTCTTACGAAAATGTATACTTTCACACACTTAAGTTGATTTGAATCGATACAATATTGTCTTTTGAAGTACATTCTCGAATTAGAAGCTTGCTCAAGGTTTCGACAAAGATTCCAGCAATAATATGCCATAATATAGGTGTCCCATCATCCTTGGTATCGTTCTGTCATAACTCGTATCTTGATGAAATCTTTCATTTTGTTCCTCACTAAAATATCCAAGAGTTTTAGGAAATCGATCCAAATGAGAATGTAAATGATGAACTTGAATGTTCTTGTTACATCCAAAATCTCTCAGATTTGACAACATGTCCTGTACCAATTGTGATTAGTTTTCTGACTTTCTAGATTTTGAAAACGAATTATTTCCATGTCCTCTTTTTGAGCTCATATATGCTGAACAAAATTTTGTATTTCTGATCAACAGTCTAATTTGTGGACCATCAAGAATACCTACTCTCAATTTCTCTGCACTTAGCTCACGAGATTTGAGAACATCCACCATTTTTGCTAAGGGCCTTGATAAATTGTTTCCTAATGCCGAGTTTATTATGATAAATTTGATCTTGATTCACTAAATGTGGATTCATCACATTTTGGTAACCAATAACTAGTGACTCTCTCGATGTCCGCATTCTTGGAGTCCAAAGGTTTGTTCTATTTGCAATATATTTACGATACTTGTCTGGATCGTTCGTACAAGGTCTCCTCTCCGTTGTCATTGTAATATTCAATATTGAATTAGCAAATGTGCTAGGTAAAACAGGAAAAAAAATCTACTTCCTGAATGAATGTGAAGAGTTAAAATATCTCAGAGACTAGAGCTGCCAAGAAAGATTAAGTATGATTCATGGAATCACCGCAACAAAATACATTGAAATTGACATTAATATTTTTGGAAAATTTTATAAAGTCGTAACTTGTTGACCAGTGTAATGTATTATAATGATTTAAATCTAACTTGATTCTATTAGAAAGTTGAACTATTCCTTATTCATGATAATTGCTAAGTCCAGGTCGTAATGTGGGTAGCAATCAAATTTGATAAGCCATTTCACAAGAAATATGCAAAAAAAAAATTTGGACAGTTTTTTCTTATTTTTCTCGTTCACGAACTTATACACTTTCACACGTATTTCAGAATTTGCTTGAGATTCCTATGAATTGGTTATATGAAGGCTTAGAAACTTGCTTCGTTGAACTGAAGTATTTTCAAGAAGGTATTTCTTCCAGTTAAATTGGTAGGCGGCAATAATTTTCCTATTTTAAATAGGGAATTTCCGAAAGCTCGATTATGGGAATAATTTGGCATATGGAATACTTGAATAGTGGATTCATTGACAAGTAGAGGAAAATGAGAGCTTACAAGCAAATATTTCAATTCACGAACGAGAGCAACAAGCGAGTGAATAAAATTTACACGAGCAAAGTAATATCGCTTGTCTCACGTGTTGAACATGCTAATTTTTTTGAATGCTTGATGGAAAAACTTGAGTGCAAGACGCCAAGTATGGAAATAATTCTCTACAGAAATACTAATCAAGGTAGTGTGCTTGCAAAAAAAAAAAAAAAACTTTACATTTGTTTCCGGCGAAATCAAGAGAATTTATGTATCCTTATATATTTAACCTGTATTTTTTTCTTAATTAGATCAAAGCTGTCATTTGGGCGCGTGTCATAGTGTGTTTTTCGTTTTTCATCTCTTGTTGCTAAATAGAAAAGTGCTAGTAATTGAGAGACTGGCACTTTTCTCTACTGATTCCCACATAATTAACCTGATATTATCCACCAAGTATACAAAAATTATATTTTCTGTAGATATTCTCAGGGCGGGATTAAATATTATGAATCTGTGAACGGAATGTTATAAGCAAATTTGCAGCAGTGGAGAGAATGATATTTCTTGGAATTGTATAGAATACGACTTCATATGTTTGAGGATGACATACAAACAAGTCAATTTTTCGAATTGAAGTATCTAGTTTTTCAAAATATTGATGAATTTCTCGTCAAAGAATATGATACTTCGACCAATATATTCAGAGAAATTAGAGAATAAGTAACTTGGGAATGTTCATTTGTAATTGTTTATTCCATATAACAATCAAGTTCATTATTTCATTTTAAATTTTATCATCGAAACTTTCCGTTGGGAATCAAAATACTAGTTTCGAACATGGAATTTTTTCCTTCAAATTCATTGATACTAATTATAATCTACAGTAAGCTCCAGACTTGGAAAAATGTCTTTCTCATATCTTGAAAAGTATGACGAACATAATGTGTCAAGTCAGATTTTGAAATCCTCACACTGTCAAAAAATTTGCTAGGACTTCAAGTAAACTCTGCTTTTTTTCTTTGTTAATAATGCTTAAGCATCATCATGATAGTAGATAAACGTAATTCACGTGATTGTGATAAAAATTCATTCTGATATTATATGGAAGTGGCAAGACGAGAATAACAGAATGAAATACATATTCGATCGCTCCGAGAAAGGTGTCTAATAAAAGAGCGTGAGGGATTATAAATATATGTACCTCACAGATAATATTGACAGCTGCAAGGAATCTGTCAAGCTGGTTGCAGGGGCTAAGTATAACAGGCGAAATATTTCAAGGAATGAAAATATGTACTTCTTGATAGGAAATTTGATGAACAGGAAAAAAACTTCTGGAATGCAGTCAATGGAATTTATTTTAATTTTTCGATTTCGACAGGTTTCGACATCACTTGTGTCATCCTCAGGAACTATAAATTATGATATAAGCGATTGATAAGTTGAAAATAATTACAATTTGTTCAATTGTGAGCTACTTACAAGAAAAATTTTTGTTTCCAATAAAATTCAGTGTAAATATTAATTGATAATAAAATAAATGAGAGGTGTATGTGGATTATATTCCACATGGAGATATGATGTGAAAAAACCAAACATTTGTAAACATGAAAATATTTTAAATGTAGTCAAAGTTAAAATTTACTGAAAAGTGTCTTCCGTTTTACGAAAACCGTTAGAACATCAATTTTGTACTAGTGGATTTTGCATGTCCCACTACTGCACATTTTGCTGTCGTCATATTTATTTTACCCTGACAATTTTCGCTATGCTCATTCAATCTCGTCGATAAATATCTTTCTGTTTTACCTGTATATGTGGCATCGCAATCCTCACATGGTATTTTATATATTAAATTTGATTTGTGGCTTTTATTTATTTTGGATTTCAAGTTACTGAACAATTGCCCCACAGTTTTTTTTTGCTTGAACCCTATCCGTATTTTTAATTTATTTTCAAACAACTCTCGTAATTTTTCAGCAGCGCCGTCTATGTAAATCATTGAACAGTAGGTGATGTCTTCTTTCTCCACTTGTCTAGCGTTGTTTTTAGAATTCTGACATTTATTTATTGAGCTGTTAGTTAATCCACGAGGATATTTGTTCAGAAGTAGCAATTGTTTGATCTTATTCAAAATGTCTCCATGATATTGTGGGGAAGTTAATTTTGATGCCCTGTTATTTAAATTTTGAGCTATATTCAGTCGGTGAGTCATTGAATGATTTGAGCAATAGTTGAGATATCTTGTTGATGCGCTTGGTTTTCTGTACCATGATGTGGTTATGTTACCCTCTTCATCACGTATGATAGTAATGTCTAGGAACGGTATGGAGTTATTCTGTTCTACTTCTACCGTGGATTGTAAGTGTTCATTATAACTGTTAAATGTATCCAATGTATTTTGTATTTGGTTTTCAGGTACAGCCAATATCAGATCATCCACATATTTCTTAATGAAGGAAAGCTTGGACGGTAATTTTGGTATTACCTCTTCTAGTAAGCAATCCATAACAATATTAGCCAGTACTGGAGATAACGAGGAGCCCATGGCAAGACCAAACGACTGAACGTAGTATATTTATCTTCAAATTGAAAGAAATTTTCTTTGATACAGAATTTTATTAATTCCAAAAATATAGTTCCTGAGGATGACACAAGTGGTGCCGAAACTAGTCAAAATCGAAAAATGAAAATAAATTCCATTGACTGCATTCCAGAAGTTTTTTTCCTTTTCATCAAATTTCCAGTCAAGAAGTACATATTTTCATCTCTACGCAGGAGTGTGCTACACACACAGCTTACACATTTTTCACACACCATGGACATCTTTTTTGAGTGCACCAGGGTCTACGGAGACCTGGCTAAGTACCACCTAAAACAAATTTTAAGCCTAAATGTCAAACTGACAGCTGCAATTAATCAAAGAATTTTTTTAATAAGATGTAAGCAAACAGAAACGTTCCCTTAACATATGACTAATAATTCCAAATGTTTGAACAACATTTTGCTCAAACATAATCCGTACAAAAATCAGACAAATAACATAGTGAGAAACTTCAAAACTCAAACACTCAATTTACAAATAAAAATAGCATGTTGGCGGATAGATTTACTAGGAAAAAAAATATTATCATCATTACGAAATATTACACCAAAATGTTAGCTTTGTGCATAGGCACCAGATATATGATTTGTTACAACGAAAATTTCAATTTTATACTCTGAAACAGAAAAATATACAAATAAACAAATTTCATAACCTTCAAAAGCATAGACACATCACAGATACTAATACTACAGCGATTAATGATTGGTTTATGAATCTAACCATTTTTCCGGCAGAAGTCGAAGAGACATTGGCACTTGGCCCGAAATTTAGTATGCCTCTTCAGTCCGCAGAATTACCTATCTTCAAATTAGTAGCAGATGTAGAATACATTTTACAAACCACTGATGATCAAAAAGCACGAGACTCGCTGAGAGCTCAATTTACTAATATCATGACGAATTTCTGTAACAAAGACAATAACAACAACACAACAATACAAAAAAACTTGAGTAAGAAATTTCAAAAAACAAAACAATTCTTGAAAAATAGAGATGATATCATAATTCTGGAAGCTGACAAGACTAATAAAACTGTTACCATGTACAAACAAACATACATTGACAAAATTAATTATTTATTATCGGACAATACTACCTACAGAATAATACAAGAAGACCAAACCAAACGAATACAGAATAAGAATAATGCAGTACCTCCTAGAATATATGGCCTTTTCAAACTACATAAAGACAACCACCCGTCAAGACCTATAGTCAGTGGTATAAATTCACCAACTAACAATCTCGCAAAATTTCTAGCAAATCTTTTAAAAGGCTTAGAAAATACTACGTATTTTGTAAGAAATTCATTCGAGTATAATGATTTCATCTCAGAAATAGAACTGGATACAGGATACGTGTTAATTTCACTGGATGTCATTTCATTATATACAAATGTACCAGTAAATTTGGCGATCGCAGGAATAGAGAAGAATTGGGCAGCCATAGCACAAAGAACTAACATACCACTGCAAGAACTTTTAGAATTAATCAAATTCTGTATCAAAGAAAATTTCTTTCAATTTGAAGATAAATACTACGTTTAGTCGATTGGTCTTGCCATGGGCTCCTTGTTATCTCCAGTACTGGCTAATATTGTTATGGATTGCTTACTAGAAGAGGTAATACCAAAATTACCGTCTAAGCTTTCCTTCATTAAGAAATATGTGGATGATCTGATATTGGCTGTACCTGAAAACCAAATACAAAATCCATTGGATACATTTAACAGTTATAATGAACACTTACAATCCACGGTAGAAGTAGAACAGAATAACTCCATACCGTTCCTAGACATTACTATCATACGTGATGAAGAGGGTAACATAACCACATCATGGTACAGAAAACCAAGCGCATCAACAAGATATCTCAACTATTGCTCAAATCATCCAATGACTCACCGACTGAATACAGCTCAAAATTTAAATAACAGGGCATCAAAATTAACTTCCCCACAATATCATGGAGACATTTTGAATAAGATCAAACAATTGCTACTTCTGAACAAATATCCTCGTGGATTAACTAACAGCTTAATAAATAAATGTCAGAATTTTAAAAACAACGCTAGACAAGTGGAGAAAGAAGACATCACCTACTGTTCATTAATTTACATAGATGGCGTTCAAGGGTTCAAGCAAACAAAAACTGTAGGGCAATTGTTCAGTAACTTGAAATCTAAAACAAATAAAAGCCACCAATCAAATTTAATATATAAAATACCATGTGATGTAACGATACCCTTGGCTGATGGCGGGTTGGTTACTTTTGGCGTCGTCGTTGAAACTGCCAACGGTATAC
The DNA here is from genome assembly GCA_963989225.1 of Dromius quadrimaculatus. Taxonomy (NCBI): domain Eukaryota; kingdom Metazoa; phylum Arthropoda; class Insecta; order Coleoptera; family Carabidae; genus Dromius; species Dromius quadrimaculatus. Next base: position 27,277,906 of record OZ022326.1, on the reverse strand, counting down.
TCGGGTGCCAATACGGTCGGTGACGCAGTTTCTGACGGTGGACGGCTGAGTAGCTCAAAGGAGTGGGTCAGGGCGTTTTTAGGAATAATATTCAGAATGTAAGTAACTATGAGATTTATTTACACACAAAAAAAAGCTCGGTTGTACACACATATATGTTGCAGGGATTTGCACTGAGATCGCTGAGCTGAAGGCTGACGACGACGATGCGGCAATTTTCCAAGACAATCAACATTCGCGGAATCGCCAAGCGACTTCCCGAACGGTGGATCAACTTTACTACTTGTTCTACGCGAGTGGAATAAAACTTGCTCCTCACAGTGATTCTACGTTAATATGGTTCGATACTGTGTAGTCACCAGGTGACTCCTCTAGCAGTGCTTCTACGTTGAATAATCGACGCTTCGAAATCACGAAGACTTCTTCAGCGGAGCTTCTACGTTAAATAATCAACACTCCGAAATCACGAAGACTTCTTCAGCGGAGCTTCTACGTTAAATAATCAACACTTCGAAATCACGAAGACTTCTTCAGCGGAGCTTCCACGTTAAATAATCAACACTTCGAAATCACAAAGACTTCTTCAGCGGAGCTTCTACGTTGAATAATCAACACTCCGAAATCACGAAGACTTCTTCAGCGGAGCTTCTACGTTAAATAATCAACACTTCGAAATCACGAAGACTTCTTCAGCGGAGCTTCTACGTTAAATAATCAAAACTTAGAAATCACGAAGACTTCTTCTTCAGTTCAAAAATAGCAAAAATATTCTAAGTGCAAAAACAGCAAAACAATTGAAAAATAAACTAAGTTCCTTTTACGGACTTAGAAAAAATAAACAAAATTATCAAACTTACAACTTTGCCTTGACAAACGTACTAACAGACTTAGCACGAAAACTTCGAACGGACGTCGAACGGTAAACACAGTATATAGACTCTGGAAGATGGCTCGGAGAACTAACTTACAAAGAAGTGACTTAAGTCGGCCAGAAGGCCTTATTTATACCCATAATTTAATGAAACCTTACTTAACATGTTTAAAAATTAAATCCATATTAGCGCTAGCAATAATATAAAGAAGAAATACAGAAAAAAGAAGAAGTCATTTTTCAAATACACATTTTGTTACAATAATACATTTCCTATCACTCTCCTGTCAACTACATCCTTTTCTGATTTTATTTCCTTAATATTAAAATTATTCTAAATAATTTTCACATCGCTCGATAATATAGAAATTGTCAAGTGTCGGATCTAGTTTGTATACGGTCAACGGTGGCGCGGAATGTCAAACAACAACAAAATATACAATATACAATATACAATATACAACATATTTACAGGACAACAGTGGATTACATTCAGACTTTATTACGGTGAGACATAGGACATAAATACAGATCACACGATCTCACCTTTTTTTTGATTTCAGGTGTTTTTAAAAACCTAACCTTATTCGTCCACATGTGAAAGATAGTATTCGGTATTGGAGCAGCTGAAAACGGATGAATAAACGGTACGTGATGTTGTAGGTTGATACAAAGTTACTGAATTTAAATTTTACAGGGTGCGCAAGAAGTGAAATAGAATTGTGAAGGACTAAACATGTTTGACGGTTGCAGAAGGCTCTGGGATGTGCAACGGTAACGGATTTTGGGGCCTAATTCGTTACACACCCCCTTTACTTCCCAAAAAAAGTATGTAAGGACTTTTTTTCAAACAAACAAACGGTACACGGTAAACAAAACTAATAATCAAAATAACTGTTGCAGGGGTTGTTGAAATCATAGGGCTTATACCAGGCGGTGTATTTGGGCCTCTTTGGATTGGGCTTCCTATGCCCACGGTTCCGGCGGGGATTCTTCTTCCGCTTCCTCCTCGCTGGCGGCTCGGTAATGGCGGAGGGTTCTGCAGACGCTCGTCGGGCCGGCGGGCGGACATCAGCAGGGCCCCCATGACAGGCCTGATCTTCGGCCGGCTGGTCTGCTTGGCAGGACGGCTCGGAGGACGCTTCACGGCATCCTTGAAGGCGTCAAGCAGTGCCTTCGGTACGGTCTTCGACTTCGACTGGCCTCTCAGGTACGAACTCATCTGTAAAAGCGGGTTTCAAGTCTTTATTGTGAATGTTTTCACAGATTTTGCCGCGTGCTCCACGAAGATTGTACACATTAGGGGAAATACATTTGGATATGGACCAAGGACCGGAGAATTTAGGTGATAATTTGGCAGCGATCCCCTTTGCGGCTGCTGACAGTGGATGTTCACGTCTCATCACTTGGTCCCTCAGGTGGTTCTGCAATAGCCGGCGCCGGAGGTTGTAATGTCGGCTTTGTTTTGTTGCAGCCTGGGTGATATTAAGCCTTGCAAGTTCTTGAGCCTCTTGCATGGCCTTTACTCGGTGGATATGGTCGGCTTTGGTGGCTGGTTGGGCCTCCACGTCCCCGGAGGCCTCGGTGAAGCTGCTGGATAGCTTCAGTTCTCGCCCAAGATTTAAGTAGGCCGCGTAGTATCCTGTGGACGAATGTCGGCCCGTGTTCAGCGCCAGCATGAACTCTGGGATGTAGTGGTCCCAGTCACGGTGCCGATCCTCGCAAAACTGGGCGATCATCGGCTTCAGAACCCTGTTCACCCTCTCCATGGGATTAGCTTAGGGCGTGTACGATGGTGTGAGCCTCTGTTTGACCTGGTGCTCGTCCAGGAATTGACGAACGGCCCTTTTGTCGAACTCGGTCCCATTATCGGTCAGGAGAGTCTTGGGGTAACCGAATCGACATAGCACCAGCTCACGGAAGGCGCTGAGGACAGTGGTTGCAGTAGCACGGCGGAGAGGGCGACACTCTACCCATTTTGTCATCAGGTCCTGAAACACGATCAGGTTCTGATGTCCCTTGGCGGTGCGAGGCAACGGCCCCATGATGTCAGTGGCAACGTTTTCCCAAGGCTGAGCGGGTTTTGGTGGTCCCATGTGTCCAGCTTGGCCTCGCTGGTCGGCCTTGAATCGCTGACAGCTAGCGCAGCGCCGCACGTAAGTAGAAACTTCTCTGAACATGCCTGGCCAATAATAACATAGTGCCATCCTCGAGATGGTTTTGGCTATCTTCAGGTGTCCAGCGGTCGGGTCATCATGGTACTCCTTCAGCAGTTGCGGACGCTGCCCTCGAGGGATGCATAATTTCCATCCTCGGTGCGGTTCGGTCTCAGACAAGTCAGCTGGATCCCAAAATCGCCTGTACAGCTGACCGTTGGTGATGCGATAGTCGGAGTGGTCTCGGCGATGCTGTTGGACGGCTGCCAGCATCCGGTTATACCACGGGCAGTTGACTACCTGGTCAACGACGGCGAGGGTGTCCACGGCAGGTAGCGGTTTACGACTCAGCATATCTGCTAGGTGGTTCAGGGATCCTTTTCTGTACTCGACGGTGAAGTCGTATTGTTGTAGTGACACGACCCAGCGAGCAAGTCGACCGGTGGGCTCCTTCAGCGACCCCAGGTATCGGAGAGCTTGGTGATCGGTAGCTACCGTGAAATGATAGCCCTCCAGGTATCCGCGCAGATTTTTGATGGCCCAGACAACGGCTAGGCACTCTTTCTCTACGGTGGAGTAGTTTCGTTCAGCTGGATTCAAGGTGCGGCTGACGTATGCGATGGCTCTGGGTTCTTCCAGACTACCCTGGACGAGGGCCGCACCGATACTGGCGTCGGAGGCGTCGGTTTGCAAAATGAAGGGCTGCGTAAAGTCTGAACATGCCAAGGCTGAGGCGGAGGTAAGAGCTATCTGGAGCGTCTGAAATGCTTCTTGTTGATCTGGGCCCCAATTCCATTTTTGTTTCTTCCGTAAGAGCTGCGTCAATGGAGTGACGACGGTGGAGAACTGTTGGATGAAGCAGCGGTACCAGGAGGCCACTCCCAGTAGCTGGCGCAGTTCTCGGACACTCTTAGGTGGCGGCATCTGTAGGAAGGCCTGGATTTTGTCGGGGTCTGTCTGTATGCCTCGCTCTGTGACAACGTGCCCCAAGTATTTGATGGAACGGAGGCCGAACTGACATTTTTCCGGATTAATTCAGAGTTTGGCGGCCTGGAGCCTACGAAAGACTTCCCGCAGGTGGTGTTTGTGCTCTCCCAAGGTGGCGCTGGCGATCACAATATCGTCTGGGTAGGCGAAGGCGTGTGGTTCTAGCTCTGGACCGATGACAGAGTCCAAGAGCCATTGGAACGTCGCTGGGGCTTCATGTAGCCCGAAAGGGAGGACCTTGAACTGGTATAGGCCCTTTCCTGGGACCGTGAAAGCGGTGAGGGGTTTGCTTTCCTCCGTGAGTGCCACTTGCCAGTATCCGTTCTTCAGGTCAATCGTGGAGAAGTATTTTGCAGGTCGAAGTTTGTCCAATATGGCGGAGATATAGGGCAGTGGGTAGGCGTCTTTCTCGATGGCCTTATTCAGTTGCCAGAAGTCGATGCAAAATCGTGACTTGCCATCTTTTTTGTTTACGATGACCACGAGTGAGCTCCAGGGGCTTTGTGAAGGCTCGTTTTTTCGACCTCTTCGTCCACGATCTTCTGCATGCGCGGATTGCGGGGTAAGTAGCGCTGCTTGATGGGCTGTGGGTCACGGAGCTCAATATGATGTTTGATTTTAGGCGTAACCTCTTTCATCCCCTGGAAGCGGGGTAGTTCTTCACGCAGAAACTGACTCAACTCATCCTTGGTTGACGAGAAAATTGGAGCGGTCGTAATCTGCGTGATTGTCACGGGAGGAGCGGTGATGGTGATAAGCCTCTGGGTGGCGTGGATGGTGGCCCGCAAGGCGGATAGCGTGTCCATACCCAGGATGATAGGGTGCGTCAGTTGTGGAAGCACCTGCAGCGGAATCTTTTTCCAAATGCCCGCAATGAGGCAGCCGACTGTCCAGGTTCTTTGGGTGCATACGGTGGTGCCGTTGGCCATTTGCGTAGACTGGCGGTACCCTGATTGGATGGGCGCACCTCTGCTGGTCAGGGCTGCGGCAAGATCGGATTAATATATGAAAACATAGCCCCAGTGTCCACCAGGCCTTGTATGTCCTTCCCCTGGGTGGTGACGGTAACGAAGAGGCGGTTTTCGACGGGCATGTCGTCGTGGATGGCGGGTGAGTCGGTGGATTGTTTTATTTGAGGGCCCTGGGGTGTTCTGAATTGTGTGGGTCCTCGATAGCCACAGCTCATTCCCCATTTCCCGACGGTTGACCTGAATTTTGACAGGGGCAGTCTCAAGTGAGGACGCCAGGCTTACGGCATTGACTGCAGAACATCTTCCGGGAATTTTTGCATTGGAAGCGGAAATGACCATGCTGGCCGCAACGCCAGCATATGTTGGCAGCAATAGCTCGCGATTGGTTGAAGTGAGCTACGGGGACGATGGAGGCAACAGATTTTGGTAAATTTCAAATAACTCACGCTCCGGCGTATACCCTTCATGTCGTCTCATCGCAGTTTGCATTTCAGTGACGAAATCCCGGCCCTTTTCGCCCGGCTTCTGCTTCCGGTTATTTATTACCTCCTCCAGGCGCAGCAGGTGATCGGAGCCGACGTAGACGAGACGGAAGTCGTCCAAGAAGTCCGACCAGGATTTCCATGCCTCTCGATTGTTACGGAGCCATTGAAGTGGGGCCCTGCGCATGAGTTCTGGTAGGGCGGACAGCAGTTGCCTCTCGGATATACGGTAGCTTTCCCGGAGCTCTGAGATACGCTCTAGAAAAGAGATCGGGTCGGTTTTGCCGTCGAAGATTGTGTTTCATTTGCGCACCATCTCGCAAACGGGCGCGAGCGGTGGTGCTGGTGGCGCAGTATGGGCGAAGATTGGTTCGTCGGCATCCGGTTGGGCTGCGTTCAGGTTCAGATTGGGCAACGCACGGATAAGCGTCACCATTCGCTTACGGAGTTCTTCCACGGTGCCTGTGCTAGCCAACCCCAGCTCTTGGAGACGGCTCTGCAGCTCTTCTTTGCGGATGGTGTACACCCAGGTGGTACGGACGGGAGCCTTCATGTCGGAGACAACGCTCTCATTATCACTCATCCTGAATATCTGGTAAGACCTTGTTCGGACTGGTCAGTACTAGGAAGTCCCTGCTCGGGCGCCAATTTTGAAACGATACCATTGGCTGATGGTGGGTTGGTTACTTTTGGCGTCGCCGTTGAAACTGCCAACGGTATACTCGGGCGCCAATACGGTCGGTGACGCAGTTTCTGACGGTGGACGGCTGAGTAGCTCAAAGGAGTGGGTCAGGGCGTTTTTAGGAATAATATTCAGGATGTAAGTAACTATGAGATTCATTTACACACAAAAAATAGCTCAACTTTACTACTTGTTCTACGCGAGTGGAACAAAACTTGCTCCCTCACAGTGATTCTACGTTAATATGGTTTGATACTGTGAAGTCACCAGGTGACTCCTCCAGCAGTGCTTCTACGTTAGATAATCGACGCTTCGAAATCACAGAGACTTCTTCAGCGGAGCTTCTACGTTAAATAATCAACACTTCGAAATCACGAAGACTTCTTCAGCGGAGCTTCTACGTTAAGTAATTGACACTTCGAAATCACGAAGACTTCTTCAGCGGAGCTTCTACGTTAAATAGTCAACACTTCGAAATCACGAAGACTTCTCCAGCGGAGCTTCTACGTTAAATAATCAACACTTCGAAATCACGAAGACTTCTTCAGCGGAGCTTCTACGTTAAATAATCAACACTTCGAAATCACGAAGACTTCTTCAGCGGAGCTTCTACGTTGATCCAACGTTCGTGGAGCGGACGGTGGAAGTTAAACAAAATGACTAAATTGTATCTTACAAGAATATTCTGAGTTCAAAAATAGCAAAAATATTTTAAGTGCAAAAACAGCAAAACAATTGAGAAATAAACTAAGTTTCTTATACGGACTTAGAAAACATAAACAAAATAATCAAACTTACAACTTTGCCTTGACAAACGTACTAACGGACCTAGCACGGAAACTTCGAACGGACGTCGAACGGTAAACACAGTATATAGACTCAGAAGGCCTGATTTATACCCATAATTCAATGAAACCTTACTTAACATGTTTAAAAATTAAATCCATATTAGCGCTAGCAATAATATAAAGAAGAAATACAGAAAAAAAAAGAAGTCATTCTTCAAATACACATTTTGTTACAATAATGCATTTCTCATCACTCTCCTGCCGACTACATCCTTTTCTGATTTTATTTCCTTAATATTAAAATTATTCTAAATAATTTTTACATCGGTCGATAATATAGAAATTGTCTAGTGTCGGATCTAGTTTGTATATGGTCAACGGTGGCGCGGACTGTCAAACAACAACAAAATATACAATATACAATATACAATATACAACATATTTACAGGACAACAGTGGATTACATTCAGACTTTATTACGGTGAGACATAAGACATAAATACAGATCACACGATCTCAACTTCTTTTGATTTCAGGTGTTTTTAAAAACCTAACCTTATTCGTCCACATGTGAAAGATAGTAATCGGTATTGGAGCAGCTGAAAACGGATTAATAAACGGTACGTGATGTTGTAGGTTGATACAGAGTTACTGAATTTAAATTTTACAGGGTGCGCAAGAAGTGAAATAAAATTGTGATGGACTAAAAATGTTTGACGGTGGCAGAAGGCTCTGGGATGTGCAACGGTAACGGATTTTGGGGCCTAATTCGTTACAGTGAGGATTGCGATGCCACATATACAGGTGAAACAAAAAAATTATCAATCGACGAGATTAAATGAGCATAGCAAAAATTATCAGGGCAAAGTAAATATGACGACAGCAAAATGTGCAGTAGTGGGACATGCAAAAGAGTTGAATCACAAGTTCAATTTCAACGAAACAAAAATAATGGATTTTGAACAAAACCTAAATAAGAGATTGACATTAGAGATGCTACACATCAATGCAGATAAAAACAGTATCAATGTAAGAACGGACACAATGAATTTGAGTGAAATTTACAATAACCCACTTAAATATAATAATACAAAGACTTGATTAAATATATTTCAAATATTAGTGAAACACTCTAATTGGTCCCTTGGGGTACTTAGTTCTTTTTTTTATATGAAAAAACTAGTATACAGGTTTCCACTGGTACAAAATTGATGTTCTAACGGTTTTCGTAAAACGGAAGACACTTTTTAGTTATTTTTAACTTTGACTACATTTAAAATATTTTAATGTCTACAAATGTTGAGTTCTCCTACATCATAACTCCATGTGGAATATAATCTACATACACCTTCCAATTATTTTATTATCAATTAATATTTTCACTGAATTTTATTAGAAACAAAAATTTTTCATGTAAGTAGCTCACAGTTGAACAAATTGTGATTATTTTCAGCTTATTAATCGCTTATTCAATAATTTATAGTTCCTGAGGATGCCACAAGTGGTGCCGAAACTAGTCGGAATCAGAAGATAGAAATAAATTTCATTGACTGCATTCCAGAAGTTTTTTCCTTTTCATTTCAAGGAATATATTCTGTTTCTTTGCAATGAGTTTCTGCATTTATCTGAAATTACAGTTGAATGACTGAAAATCGGAGTAGTACATTCTATTGACTATTCTTGAAGGTGAGTATAATTATGTAAATTTTTGCATCTTGAAATATGATAAAATGTCACAAAATCACATTTGTTTATTTCAGTTAATGTGCTTATTTCTCGAAAAATATTGATAATTTCAAGATTTTGCTCACATGATTCCATAGATATAGTGTGACGAATAAGGCCCCAGAATCCGTCACTGTTGCACATCCCAGAGCCTTCTGCTACCGTCAATAATTTTTAATTCATCAAAATTTAGTTCACCTCTTGCACACCCTGTAAATTATAAATTCAGTAATTCTGCTTCAACATACAACGCCGCTCACCTTCAGTCCATCGGTATTCAACTGTTTCGAAAACACCTGAAATGATAAGCAATTGATATCGTATGATCTGTTTTTATGTCTTGTGTCTTACCGTAATAAAATCTGAATGTAATCAACCGTTGTCCTGTAAATATGTTGTATATTGTATATTTTTGTTGTTTGACGTTCTGCGTGACCTTTGACTATACACAAACTAGATCCGACACTTGACAGTTTCTATACTACCGACCGATGAAATATTTAGGACAATTTAAATATTAAGACAATGAAATCAGGAAAGGATGTATCCGACAGGAGAGTAATAGGAAATGTATTATTGTAATGAAATTTGTATTTGTAAAATTACTTCTTTTTTTTTTCTGTATGTCTTCTTTATATTATTGTTAGCGCTAATGTGAATTTCATTTAAAAACATGTTAAGTAAGTTTTCATTAAAATATGAGTATAAATTAGGCCTTCTGGCCGACTTAAGTCACTTCTTTGTAAGTCCAGTCTTCTGAGCAGCCGTTCCAAAGTACGCTACCAGTTCCAATACCAAGTGTCATCTTCAGAGTGTTCATCGTCCAAGTGAAGTTTTTGTGCTTAGTCCGTTAGCACAGCTGTCTGATACAATTTGTGATTTTGTTTCGTTTTTTTCTAAGTCCGTAAAAGGAGCTTAGAATATGTTTGCTGTTTTGAACTTTGAATATTCTTGCTGTTTTGAACTTGGGATATTTTTGCTGTTTTTGAACTTGGAATATTTTCCAAATAATTTACCGTAGAAGCACCGCTGAAGAAGTCTCCGTGATTTCGAAGCGTTTGATTATTTAACGTAGAAGCACAGCTGAAGGAGTCTTCGTGATTCGAAACGTTTGATTATTTAACGTAGAAGCACCGCTGAAGAAGTCTTCGTGATTTCGAAGCGTTTGATTGACTTAACGTAGAAGCACTGCTGGAGGAGTCACCTGGTGACTTCACAGTATCGAACCGCCTTAACGTAGAATCACTGCGAGGGAGCAAGTTTGGTTCCACTCGCATAGAACGATTTCTCGTCATCTGCGACCGCCTGGGTCCGTACTGCGACCGCTTGTGTTGAGTGTCATGTTCAGCCGTTCTGTCACCGTCAGCCGAAGTATCTCCGTGCAAGTGTCCTTTAACATATATGCTCTATGTTCATTGTCGTCGTATTTTTGTGTGTGATAAATCTCATTGTGACACCTACCTCCTGATAATTATTTTTGACAGCCCTAACCCTTCCTGTCCGAGCTATCCAGCCGTCCGCCATAGAAAAACTGCATCACCGACCGTATTGGCGCTCGAGCACACCGTTAGCAGTTTTCAACAGCAACGCCAAAAGTAACAACCACGCCATCAGCCAAGGGTATCGTTACAATAGTAATGTACAATGTACTGAGAAATAGTTTTTCAAAACAGTGGTCTCATGAAAGTAGGAACTAGATATCCATGTGAAGCTTAATTTTTCAGTTTTTTGTTCATATATTTATAAATGAATAATATTGAAATGATGCATATTCATTTTCATATGCTTTTAACGTATATACAATATGTTATCAGAAAAACTTTAATAAAATGATCATCATATGCAACTTACAGCAAAATTATCCAATTTCTATGAGAAATATGTACGTAAAAATTGCAAAATGTAGGACTCTTTTTACAACAAGTGGATGAAAATCTTGAAAATCGGGGAATCAGATTCCATGCCTCAAAGATTTATCCATCAAAAGCTTTACTTGATCACGAAAAATAATCTATGTGACGAAAAATAATTAGATATGCGTAAACCATGTTTTCATGATTTAGGTGGTAGTCAGGCGGCAGCGATGTAAGGGTGTCCCTTACATCGCTGCTGCCTGACTACCAAACCCATCATGCATGGAGCGGCCGCTAGCTAAGAGTGGAGAAGGGAGCGAGTGAGCAGTTGATCATAAGCTCATTTCAATCAATAACCAACGCACTTACCAGAATATATGAGCGCCATGCAATTTTTGAAACAGAGCTGTCGCCGACGGAAATTGCCAAACGTAAATATTGAGATACTGAGTACTTTGATAATATACAAAAAATCAACTTTGTAGGCCAAGATATGCAATAAAACTATTAATGTACTTAGAATGATAAATATGATTTCTTCCAATTATTCAAAATGCTCAAACTTTCACAAAATGAATTTTTTCAGATGGTTAAAGCCAGATCAGCAACAGTAGCTCAATTGACTCAGAATAAAGTATTGTGCAGGGGTTCGGCGCGCAATGAGTAGCCTGCCGTCGGAGAGTAGTATACCGGACAAATTATGATGGAGCATGGAGAATGTTGAGATAGACGCCACTGACCTTGGTGGTCAATCAAATATAGGCTACAATTAACTTATAAGTTTTGAACTAATTCGATACTCGAGATAAATATTGAAATTGAAAACTGCAATGAAAGTTCGAGTTCAAAAATTTTGAATATCTTGGATATAATGCAGCTTCAAATTTTCTGAATTTGTAACTCTATAAATCCAATATACAAATTAAATAAATTACTGAACGTGTGATTTATTCATGAAGAATGTGTAACACCTATAAGTCCAACAATATGTTGTCAAAGTGGTCCAAGCCAATGATCGCCACATAAAATAATTTAGTGTCCACTTCAAGAATTCACAATCAATTCCCTCCTCAACTATCAATTTCAATCAGTTCCACTAAAACTTACAAATTACCTGGATGGCGAAATTTCATATGCTCAATCACAAATGTTCACAGTAATTCGAAAAGCGTAAAGACAACTACGGTTACTCAAAGAGTGAGCGTGGTGTATACACATACAAAGCTATTGAAATTATGAATTTGATATCTGGAATCAACAAACGGCAATATGTATCACTAATGCAAGATGTAAAGGAGAAATACTAAAAAGAACGAGTATTTATTTTGAGACGTAACAAATCTCCCCTCACTTCCTTGAGGGAGAATCGGGAGATATTTCTTCTCGTACCTTATAACTCGACCCGAATAATTAACAAAACAGGCCTGAAATCTTGTACGTGCCAGATGTCTCTTTCTTCGCCAATATGATCACCAAGCTTAAATTGTCTGCACAAGTTCGTTGCACTTTCCCTGGCATTTTTACGAGGAACGGCTGATTTGAATTTTGAACAATCTGAATACAGTCAAAATCTGTGCTGTAATCCCTACTGCAAGTGGAGAGAGCACTTAATGCTTAATACTATGCGCATGAAGATAGTTGCGTCTCTTGTCACCTGTGGTCTCTGATTGCTGTCACCAAGGTTTCCAATTAAAATTAGTCTTTTTAGGTTAGGTACTACAAGTAGAAAGGAGTTAGAAAATTTGTAGAACAAAAATACATGTGTTATAGACCTTTGTACATATAAATCAATCTTACCGAAAAAATATATGAACAAATATCAAGTTTTTGAACAATATATAGAGTTATTGTATGCATGAAGTGTGAACCAATTATTGTCAATGAATCTGCAGTTATAAAATTCACTCAAAATTTGTTTGGAAAACGTTATATATCTATTTTTGTAGAATGCCCTCACTACCTGCGGCTCATACGTGAATGAAATTACTTTTCACAGTATTGCAATCAGGTTTGATCTAATTCTGTAGTTACTGAGAAAATTAGTAATTTGAGCTAAACGTCAAGTCAATCACTTCAAAGTGTCTATTTTCAAGAGACGTTTGTTCCATTGTGGGTCACAGTTTCTGTTAAGACTACTCTCCATGGTATTCAAGTCCATTGTAAATGAGACTAGAGAAACATTGAATACAAATGTTCAAAAAAATTTAAAATTATACTATTGAAGTATGGCATTTGACAGCCATATTCTCAGTTTTGTATTGTGTATTTGTTCCATTGTGGGTCACAGTTTCTGTTAAAACTACTCTCCATGGTATTCAAGTCCATTGTAAATGAGACTAGAGAAACATTGAATACAAATGTTCGAAAGAATTTAAAATTATACTATTGAAGTATGGCATTTGATAGTCATATTCTCAATAGTACATACTAACCCACAATTTTGTATTAGTACATTTTTCAATAATTTGGATCTCTTTAATGCAATCTCAGCTCACATAAGGTGATAAACAGGCAGTAGATATGATCTGTGAGGAGTTTTCATAACAAAACCGGAAAAATTAGGACGGAAATCACTAATACAAGTCTGTAAACTAGTTGAAGTTATTTTGAGATGTGTAATTGATTGGAAAAATACATTTTGAAGGAAAATTATAAGAGCTATGAAGTATTTCCATTAGATAATTACCGCATTTTCAAATTTGCTCTGAGCTGGAGTGACATTTTGCATTGTTTTCACTTTTTTTGAAGATAAATGCATCCTTTTGCTTAATCTGAGTCAATTTTACTAAACTTAAGATTTCTTTCCTTACAAATATCTCTTTTCTTTTTGATTCTAGTTCCCATAAAACTACTGGAGGGTCTCTCAGCATTTTTGGGAAGCACAAACTTGTGCATATGAATTTATTGAAGTTTCTTCGGCTGCCTGAATTCCAAAGTAATATCAAAACTGAAGAGTATTTCTCTTTATTGGTTCCATACGCTATAGATATATTGGAGCATCTTCCGTTACAAATGATAATTTTCAGTTCTAGCACCGTTTAAATATTGCTGCTGAGAAATTCTTATCCATCCCAAATGCTTCTTATTTGTTTACTACTCGAAGTTACAGGTATTCATGAGATCCAGAAAATCATTAGGCCCAATATTTGATATTGTGCTAGAACTAAATCATGTGTATATTAATGCTTTTGCACTTATCGAGAACTCCAGGTCGCGAAATAAAATCAGTGGATTTGCACCTAGAATAACTACTATGATTTATAATATTGTCACAAATGTGGAATATTTCAAGTCAATAATTCACACTATTATTTATTTGAACTCGCTATTTATTGAATGGGTTATTGTAATTGTAGGATCTACGTAGCATTGACCAACAACCTATTCGGTGTTCAATTGTCAGACATGTGAATGACAGTCAATGGCTACTAGATGATCGGTTGTCGGACTTTTGAATACTGGTTCATTGTTGCTCAATATGAATGTTGGCCTATGGTTGTACTAGAATATATAAGGCGCGTGAACCATAGCGAGAGAGTAGTCATTCGATAAAAGTAACAGAGCGATTTTGTCATTGTGAGCGTTTGTAGAATTGATATTTGCATCGTAACCTGTAATATTGAATTATTCCTAATAAAGTTCGTGACGAGTTGGTGTCAGAAGTGGGATCCTTGAAAATTGAGTGGAAATTTTGGATACGGACGACGAAGAGTGGATTAGGTTGCAGTGTAGTGAAGTGTTTGAAATTGTACTAAGACTGTTATAAATGCCCAAGACAAAAAGCATGGCCACCAGCAAGATGCAGGATCAGCTGGAGATGATGATGGAATTCATGGAGACTCCAGCAGCTGAGCGAAAAGCGTCGGCGACATCCACGGAGAAGGAGATGGTCGAGTCTACTGAATGTATAAGAGCGATCGTGGTAGAGCAGATGCAGTCTACTGAGGAAAAAATGACTAAATCAGTAAAAGAAACCGTAGCTGGAGAGATAGGAACAGTTGAAGAATCAACAGAAAAAATGGCTACAGAGTAGAAGACAACTTCGGAGCAGAATGAAACGGTGACAGTGAAAATCCAGGAGATTGATGAAGAACTTATCAAGGTAAAGAGTCAGGTCAAGCAAATTGAACAATAAATCTTGCAAGTAAAGCGGGAGTTGGAAGCAAAATTGGACTCTATTGTCATCGAAAATCTGCACAGCCTAGGCCTCAATAGTGATGGCGTAGCCCTACTGATAGAAAGTGCTCCAGCATCTACTACAAGGTAAGGGGAAGAACAAAAACGCGTCGATTATACGAAACTGATATCTGGATTGAAGCTGCCCTTTGGGAAGGAGCACATAGAAGAATTGCTGCACGGACAGCTAGGGAATCGCAAGCTACTATACAAACAGAATCTGACTACATTTGCATATGCTGTGCAGACTCTAGCCAGGAGAGCTTTTGCAAATTGTCCTGGCTTAACACAGAAATATGTAGCAGTGAGACAATTCGTGAATGGTATCTGCGACGATGATATTAGGCAGGTTGTGCGGCTAGCGAATGTCAAGGCAGTAAGGAAGGAGCTAAAAAATGCTCTGAAGATAAAAGTGGCCACAGAGGCGTCAAGACTGACCAAGAAAGTAAGGTGGCTTGAGAGCGATGAGAAAAAGAGCCCGATATGAAATGGATCACGACTTATACAGGACGTCGCCAACTAGAGAGATTTTCTTCTCGATTTGTACCGACATCACCTGAACAGAGAAGAATAATGGGATGTTGGCAGTGTGATAAGAAGAGCCATCCGTCGTGCCAAGCGTACCGTCGTATGTGACACGAACACTTCGTCGGAAAACTAAATTTATAGACGGAGAGTCGAAGCCAAAAAAAGTCTCTGAATTTACCAAGCCCAGTTTTTTTTATAGTTTATTACAGTGGTTGTGTACACAAACATACTATGGTCAGTCAAGCAGAACTGGGAACAGGCGTCCCAGGTACACTATCGAAGCTGCCGTTCCTGCCACAGTAATAAAACGAATTTACTAAGGCTAAAATTGGTATACAAGTAGTATATTGCTTATAAATGCAAGTTTTGACTGTCAGTTAGTTGAATGTGGGGACAGAGTTGGTCAGTCGGCCGCAATGTACGAATGTTTTTCGACATTCTAAATTAATCAATGTCCCTCAGGTATTTAAAATTCTGAATATTGTTAGTTTTATCATTTTTGTATGATACCCTTAAAAATACGTTCGGGTTGATATGACTCAAATCGAGAATATGAAACCATGTCCAGGTTATATTATTTACATAGAGTGATATATAATTCATAACAACACAATATGCCAAGTAAATATATTTATCTCAAGTTTTGCTTCAAATCATGTACACGTGTGCAGATTCGAACACTTATTTATTTATGTGCAAGTCAAAACTTGCAAGTTCAGTATTTGTTAAGTTGTATTATTGTTGTCAGTTCTCAGCTCACTTTTGTTTGGATAACTGTACAAAGGGGCTGTGCTAGTATACAAAGAGCTGAACATGACTAATCGAAGAGTGTTATCTGATGATGAGTTAGTCGAAATAGCGGAAGCATCATCTGATAATAAAGATGGAGTAGAAATATTAGAGTAATAAAATCATACAAGTAACGAAAGTGTTATTGCGGATTCTGATGATGATTCGAATTATATTGTGCATTTTACCCCTGTTGTTCCTCAATCTATTATATCAAGGCATGGTTAAATTGAATAAGAATCAGATCCACCACAACAGCACGACAGACTATCTTCAGCGAACATTATAAAAAGGACTCTAGAAATAGCAAGATCTGCGACTACAACAATTGCAGATCAAAATTCTGCATTTGAAACTTCATTCCATTCTGCTATTCGGAATAAAATTATAAAGATGACAAATATTAGAGGAAACAGAGTATTTGGTGACAAATGGATTGATTTGAATAGCGACAAATTTGTAGCTCATATTGGATTATTATTATTATCAACACGCGTATACTAATCCAGTGGAGAATCAACAAAATAATTGTGGAATGGAAAAACAGAACGAGCTATATTCAGAGCTACAATGTCCCTTAAAAGGTTGAGAGCAATATCTCGAGTGATTCGTTCCCACAAAAATCCACTTGTCAAGAAAGAAGACTCACAGATAATCTTGATGCTATTAGAGAAATTTGGGAGTTGTGGGTGGAGGTGCTCCCGAAATTATATAATCTTGCTGACAATGTTACCGTGGATGATCAACTGATACTGTCCTTTCAAACAATATATTCCGAGTGAATCCGCTAAATATGGAATAAGAATATGAGCTCTTTGCGATAGTATATCAAAATATCTTCTGAAGGCACAAGTATACACTGAAAAAGAACCAGGAGCATTATCGGAGGAGAAACAAGGCATGCGGGTCGTGAGCAAACTGACATATGAACTCAAAGATCAAAATGTCACATGTGACAATTTCATCACGTTTTATAATTTAGGTCAACTTTTGCTAAGACTATATGTAACTATGCTTGGCACTATAAGACGAAATAAGCCTGATCTTCCACCACTGACTGATAAAGAAGAACAAAGTTCATCATTATATTCCACCTACAGGACAATAATTGTGGACTACGTCCTAAAAAAATTGAAGAATGTGGTTCTTATGAGTACACTACATGATAAAAAAGAGATCAGTGCCAGAGATAATAAAAAACCGATAATTATAATGTATTACAATGGAACAAAAAATGCTGCAGACACATTTAATCAACTTGTAGCAACTTACAGCTATAAGCAAGAAACTAACAGATGGCCTGTAATATTTTTAACATTCTCGATATTTTCGCGTACAATGCACTCATTTTTTATACATCTATAAATCCGGAATGGAATAAAAATTAGCTATATAGGAGAATAATACACTTGGAACAATTTAGGACATTACTTATAGAACCTCACATAGCTACTAGAACACATGCCAAGAAATCAAGAGGCATGTACTATTGTAAGAAAAATACAATAGCAAAATCAAAGTGAAGAATCAGGCACCTCTACGGCCGCAGTAAGATATATGAAACAAGTGGGATGCGAATTTTGTTCATCCAAAAGTAGCAACAAGACAAATATGTTGTGTTATGGTTGTGAAGAACACAATTGCACATCTTATGTAACATTTATTTTTATAAGGTATTTTCTCTTTGATTTTTCTCAGTTATATTTGTCTCTCTCAATATTTTTTTTCATATGTTTAATGAAATAATTAAACATGATGAATATTTTATTGATAATATCCTACTACATGAGTCACAAATCTCAGAATTTAGAATAATGGCTCGGGTCATATAGACCTGAACGTTACAAGAGTATAGTAGATATGAACAGAACAGCAGAAATGTGGAATATTTCAGGTCATTAGTTCACATTATCATTTATTTGAGTTCGCCATTTATACAATAATCGATGTAAGTGACAGTCCATGGCTACAAGATGATCGGTTGTCAGACATTTCAATGCTGGTTCGTTGTTGTTCAACTGTCAGACATTTGAATGTTGGCCCATTGTTGGAGTAGAGTATATAAGACGTGTGAACTAATAAAATAGCAGTCACTGAATTAGAGTAACAGGGAGCGATTTTGTCATTTAGAGCGTTTGTTGAATGAATATTTGCACTGTAACCTGTAATGATGAATTATTCATTATAAAATTTGTGACAAAATGAACACAAAAATTTCGGACACACTTACAATTCACTTTTGATACTTTCTTTTCATTTGCTTGTAGCATTCCATCATGAGAATCTGAAATAAAAACTAATATCTGCATTATTAAACAATTTTTCATTTCAATCAACATTTGTTTAAATATATTTCAATGGTGACTACTATTCAAGATTCGAATGAAATTGAAAAATAGGCTT
Source organism: Dromius quadrimaculatus (assembly GCA_963989225.1). Classification (NCBI taxonomy): domain Eukaryota; kingdom Metazoa; phylum Arthropoda; class Insecta; order Coleoptera; family Carabidae; genus Dromius; species Dromius quadrimaculatus. The sequence continues at coordinate 27,259,495 of OZ022326.1, read as the reverse complement.
ACCCCTTCCAGCTAGAAGGTAGTACTGAGTGCCGGATCTTTTCATTCAAATGATCTCTCCCGGTTCTTCCTGCCTGCTGCCCTTCATGAGCGGCTTAAAAACTAGTTGTAATTCTCTAAAATAAAGAAGAAACTCATTCTTTGATTTATTTGGAAAAAGCGGTAAGATATTATTTGGAATTCAATTTTAGAATATAATTGATTTATTGCCACAATTCTAGATGCTTCTTTTACTAGAGAACAAGATACATAGCCTACCAATGTAACCTAACTAAACTGTGTAAATGATTTCAAATGTTTTCTGAAATATTGGTTACTATTGTTGGGATATGCCAGTGCATTGTTTGGCTGGACGATTATACCAAACAAGTTTACGACTGGACGGCTGTAAGACGAAGCGTTTGGAGGAGGAACAACCCTTGAGACGAGAGAGATGAGGAAAGAGTTTTTAGGCATACGGTTATCAGCCCTCAAACAAATATGTAATAGTAATATTTTTGGTGATATGAAGAAAACGAAATGTGGGAGTTCAGTCGAGAGCTTTATTTTAATCTACTCTACAGTTTCGGTTCCACCTGGACCATCTTCAGGAGTGCTACATTGTACAAAAGTGTGAACATGAGGGATAAAATGACGAACTGAAATTAACAATGTACTTACAATAAAATTAAAGTGTGAATGTGTTGACATCTGTGTGTAATAATAAGTTAAATAAAAGTCGAAGTAATAAAAATGGGGAAAACAATCATGTTTTCGGTCACAAATTTCAAGATAAAATATTTACAATATTCAAAAAACTGTGCTTGGCAATAACTGATCGTTATGAAAGACCCAGACCAAGTGCTTGTTGAATAAGGTGTTTGCCCGCTTGATGCGGAAAAGCAAAATCACACAGGTCGATAACAGTCAGTTGATGAAGTCAATCATTGGATAAGAGTCACATCACGATATCAAGGGATGCAAGCCATAGAAGAAAAAATCAAAAAACCAACGAAACAAAAAATATTCAAATCATTTCAAAATGTTATTATAAATTGTGCTTGAGGCTACAGTGTCAGTTTTCTCATCGATATTATTTTTGTCCTATTTTATATGTAACATTTCAAGTGCTAATCTTTTGTTAAGAATTGCTTGATTCTGTAGAATGCGTGTGTTGGCAGAATCAAAAGAATGTCCGGTCTTCATACAGTGACTAACCAACAAACATTCAGCACCATCTTTTTTGGCTTGAATCCCTTGATATCGTGATGTGACTCTTATCCAATGGTTGACTTCATCAATTGACTGTTATCGACCTGTGTAATTTTGCTTTTCCGCATTAAGCGCGCAAATACCTTATTCAACAAGCACTTAGTCTTGGTCTTTCATAACGGTCAGTTATTGCCAAGCACAGTTTTTTGAATATTTCAAATATTTGATTTTAAAATTTGTGACCGAAAACATTGTTGTTTTCCTCATTTTTATTACTCCGACTTTTATTTAACTTATTATTACACACAGATGTCAACACATACATACTTTAATTTTATTGTAAGTACACTGTTAATTTTACTTTGTCATTTTATCTCTCATGTTTACACTTTGTACAATGTAGTACTCCTGAAGATGGTCCAGGTGGGACCGAAACTGTAGAGTAGATTAAGATGAAACTCTTGACTGAGCTTCCACATTTCGTTTTCTTCATATCATCTAACAGTCAGCATTATCCACTACTTCTATTTTTGGTGATGTACATAATGTTTTAAATATATTTTATAAGTAATCTACAATCACCAGTGTTCTAATTATTGCAACGATCCCCACTGTTAGTCGAAACGCAACAGTTGGTAGCAGTTCGGTGGTATTCGACGTTCAAAAACTACGACAAAAGAAGCTGGAAGAAATTGTTCTGCGGTTTGAGCTACATATTTCATCTAAAGAAGCTATCTTTTGTTTCGACGGTAGTCCGATTGCGATAGAAGAACGGTGAGAGATATTCCTGGTGGAGGAAGAAAGAAGATAACTAAATCAAGTATAGCAGAAGACGCACGTCGAAGATTCTGGAAATTGGATCAGGTGAGTGGCGCTTCTTGTTCTCTGAGTTTATGGTCTTATTATATGGTGTGTAGAACTCGAAATCAGAAGAAAAATCAATCTGTACTGATTTGAAAAAAATCTATTGAGCTCTCTGAGATAAGAAAACATTAGTTACTGGAAAATTGTTGGAAATAGTAGTATTTCATTTCGAGAAAAGTTGTACAAGGTTTGGAATTTGTGTTTCAATTGAATTTCTGGTTAAAGAAAATTATTCTGGATAGCTTACGTACAATTTGAAAGAAAAATGGGTCTAGATTATTATATTTGCAATTTAAGAGAACTAAAATATGTTGTTAATCTGTTTGAACTTACGACGCATACAGGAAAAGTGACCTGATCAAAGAATTGGTTGATGCTGGTTATGATGCAGCTGAAGTTGGATTAGAAATTGAGGCATGAAATGCGAGTCCACAAAAAGGTAGGTTTAAGAAAATAGAACAGATAAAATTGGAAGAACAACAAGAAGAAAGACTATTGGAGGAAATCGAAGAGAAGAAAGGCTTGAAATGGCTAGATTAGAAGCTTAAGTTAAATTGGTGGAAGCGCAAGCTCAGAGGCAAGCAACGACTTCAAGTGCTGCTAGTGAGTCAAGTAATAGTGTAAATTCAAACAATGCGAATAGAATAAATTTCAATATGAATAAATATTTACAGCCTTAAAAGGAAGGAGATATGAGCTTATATTTAACAAATTTTGAACGCATTTGTGCACAATAGAACGTAACCAATTGGATTGACTAGTGTTTTATCTTCGGAAGCAAATGAAGTAATGGCGAGGTTATCTAAAATAGATTGTAAAGATTATGGAAAAGTCCGATCTAGTTTATTGAAGAAATACCAATTAACCTCAGAGGTCTTCAGAACTAAATTTCGATATGAGAAACGAAGAAACGATCAGAGTTACGCAGAATTTGCTTATCAACTGAAAGTGAATTTTAATGAATGGCTTGAATGTGAAGAAATTGGAGATAACTTTGGGAAAATAATCCAATTGATTTGCTTGGAAAAGTTTTATAATTCAATACCGGATGAAACGCGATTCTGGATTGAAGATCACTATAATAAAGAAACTATTGAAGTTGCGGATGATCTGGCAGATGAATATATGACAAAGAGAGGATCATAAGCAGAGAAAATATATAATAATCAAGGTTTTTATAGGAATAATGAATATAGTAAGAGCAAAACTGAAAATAAGATTAACCATTCGAATGAAGAGGAGCAGAAAGATAATAGACAGGAAATAGGAGACACAAAGAATGATGAAGAGATAGACCAAAGCAGTTTTGATAGAAGACGACCTTTCAGATGTATCGGATGTGGAGCTCCAGCACACGTGAAAAATTCACCTGGGTGTCCAAAAGCAAAACCAATATCGGCTATTATAGAAACGGAAGAAGAAACCCTTAGATTATTTGAACCATACATGATATCAGCAACAATGAATGGTGATAAAATGAATTTATTGACAGATAGTGCAGCGCCCTATGATATGGTCCCAGATAAATTCATAAACTCCAAAGATTACATTGGAAAATTTGTACCAGTACGAGGTGTACTGAGTGAGGAAATTGTTGCTTTGCTGGTAGCAAGAGTCACATTAAAATATCCAGAGCTCGGAGAAATCACCACAGAAGCAGCTGTGACGGATAAACTTCAATTTTCGTACTTGTTGTCCAACAGAACTTGGGAAAAATAAGGTAAAGAGAAGGCGGATATAGTTCCGGTGTTTGCTCTTACTCGTTCAAAGGCAAGAAAATTGATGGATAATGAGGCGAAGAAAGTTCAACGGAAGGATACAGTAGATAAGATTTCTGAAGAGATGGACAAACCAATTGAAGAAGAAGAGCTGGAGAATTATGGACCAGAAAGAAATCTTCAAGGAAAAGAAGGGAGAAAACTCAACGAACCAATGGTACTTCCTGCAACAGCAAAGGATTTTTAAGATATTACAAAATTAACACCCACTAGTTTGAGAGAATTATAAATGAACGACAGTGATCTTCAGAAATATTTTGATTTAGCAGGAGCAAAGGAGGAGAACAATGGAGTGAAATTTCATATTGCACATGGAATTCTTCATCGAAGATTTAAAGACAAATTGGGTAGAAGTTACGAACAAGTTGTCGTGCCCGGAAATTTCAAGGAAAAACTCATGAACATAGCACATGGTAATATGTGGGAGTCATTTAGGATGCAATGAAACTATAAAACGAATACAACAGAATTATTGGTGGAACAAAATAGCTAGAGCTGTTAAAATAAAAATCAAATACTGTGATGTATGTATGAGAGTAGGGAAATCAACGGATAAGAAGAAAGCACCGATGTACCAAGTCCCGACTATTACAGAGCCTTATAAAAGAGTCAACATCGATATTGTGAATCCATTGCCAAAAACAAATGAAGGAAATAAATACTTGTTGACGTTAATATGCACTGCAACAAAATTTCCAGATGCAATACCTTCGCAGGTAGCAGATTCTGAATCTGTTGTAGAAGGTTCATTGGATATTTTTTCGAGAGTTGGGTTTCCTGTGGAGGTACAGATGGATTTGGAAACTCTATTCACCAGCAATTTGACAACTGAATTTTTTGAAAGATGTGGTGTAAAGATACATCAAAGTTCTGTTCATCATCCTCAGAGTAGCGCCGTGAAACGTTTTCATGGAGTACTGGAAGGAGTCTTGCGAGCATTATGCTATGAACATGGAAAAGACTGGGATGAATATCCAGAAACAGCATTATTTGCTTTAAGGAGTGCTTCTCATGCTACTCTTGGATTCAGCCCTGTTGAGTTATGCTATGGAAGACAGATAAGATCACCATTAAGCATAGTTGAAGATTTATGGGTTGAAATGAACAGAATGAATCAGTGGTTGTGAACATATTGAAATTACCTCAAAGATTCAAAGAAATGAATGAAATTGTAGAAATTTCAACGCAAGAAACAGTAACAAAATCGAAGGAATATTATGATAAAAACGCGAAGAGAATATCCTACTAAATAGGTGAACAAGTGATGGTCTACCAACATGCAAGGACCAATAAGTTGCAAATGCAATGGGCAGGACCTAAAAAAGTTGTGGAGAAGATTTCAGATACCAATTATGTAACTGAAGAAATTTCTGGTAGAAGAAAGAAAACCGTAGTCCATGTGAATTTACTAAAGTGTTATTATGATAAAGCCAAATTTGTTGCATTAACAATAAGTCCAACGGGAGAAGATAGAGCGGAGATAGATACCAAACTTGGAGTCAGGTGATGAAGCGGAAAGCTTGAATGCTTTTGAAGTATTGGATAAAGGAAAAAAAATTGAACATCTCACACTTGCTCACGAAGCCCATTAGACAATTTGATAGGCAAATTTCCAGGATTATTTTTGATGAAACCGGGACGAACACATCTTATTGAACATGATATATGTCTTAAAGAAGAGAAAATTATCTGAAAAAAAGCTCATGTACATTCACCCAGGGTAAGGGAATTGATTGATAAAGAAATCGATAAAATGCTTGAATTAGGATTTATTCGGCCAAGCAACAGTGACTGTTCTTCCCCGATGATTATTGCTGAAATGGAAGAAAAGGACACTAGACCAGTTACCGATCATCGAGCTTTGAATCATATCACAGTTCCGCAGCAACATCCTGTACCCAACATTGAAGCATGTATAGAAGATGACTGAGAAAGCAAGTAGATACGCTGCATTCATCACGCATAGGGGAGTCAATAACACTTGCATTTGGATTGCAGTCTGCTCCGTTCACATTTCAGCGACTTATGGATGAAATTCTAAAAGGTATGGAAAGCTTCGCTGAACCCTTTCTGGACGATATAGCTATTAATTCTTAGAGCTGGGAAGAACACTTACAACATATTGAAACGGTACTTGTGGCGTTGTACGAAGCAGGTTTAACAATCAAAGCGGAAAAATGTAAAATGGCGCAATGATTGGACAAGATTGAAGAAAACCTTGTGAAGCCAAAGTCATCGCAATACAAACATTTAAACGACCACAAACTAAAAAAGATGTGAGAGTTTTTTTGGGAATCACAGGTTATTACAACCATCACATAGAAATGTATTCTGGAATCGATTGTCCTTTAACCGAATCATTGCGAAAAAATGCTCCGAATCGAATTGAATGGAATGAAACAAAGGAAATGGCTTTCCAGAAACTGAAAAACGAATTGATGGAAGGTAAAATTTTGAGATCTCTGGACTATAACAAAGTTTATTATGCGAACGGATTACTCCAAACAAGGAATAGGAGTACCATTGTCACAAAAAGACGAATTAGGACAGCAAAATCCAATATTGTATTTAAGTAAGAAATTAACTGAAAGGGAACAGTCATATGGAGCTAGTTGATTGGAATGTTGCGCCATTTTTGGGCTGTTACCAAGTTTAAACCGTATCTTTACTTAAGTCACTTTATTATAGAAACAGATCACTGCCCTCTGAAGCGGTTGGAACAGATGGGACAGAGAAATGGTAGATTATTGAGATGGTCCTTAGCATTGCAAATGTTAGATTTCACTGTTATATATAGGCCAGGAAAACGATGTGGAAATGTAGATTTCTTATCGAGATATTTGTAAAGTTACATAAAATACTTTTACTACAATTATTTATGTTTTGTTCAAATTGAAACCTAATAGATTATATTTAATTAAAATTAGTTTATATATAAGCCCCTTGAAATGAGATTGTATATTAGGGGTTGCGAGTTGCGTTACTCAACTTGATCAAGAATTCGAAGTCTGTAGTGGCAGAATCAAGTTGGATTCTAAGTCTCAAACGACTTACTCAACCAGGGGCAACTGTTGGGATACGCCAGTGCAATGTTTGGCTGGACGAATATACCAAACAAGTCTACAGGTGGACGGCTGTAAGACAAAGCGTGTGGAGGAGAAGCAACCCTTGAGACGGGAGAGATAAGGGAAGAATTTTTAGGCATTCGGTTATCAGCCCTCAAACAAATATGTAATAGTAATATTTTTGATGATGTATATCAAGTTTTAAATATATTTTATGAGTAAACTACAATCACCAGTGTTCTAATTATTGCAACGATCCCCACTTTTAGACGAAACGCAACACTCTATAATGTACCTCTCATTTGTTCAGCAGATCAATTCAAGGCGCACACTTTTTTAAAATGACCATAACGTAGACTTTGTAATAAACTTGGCCTAGACCGAGAAAGGTGGTTATTCTCGCAAGCTTCCATTTTTGTGATAATTTAACGATTTTTATTAGAACTTATTTGAAGGAGATGACAACTCAAATGTCTCAAAATTGATTGTTACATTGTAATTGCTACTGGATTTGAAATTCATGCACCTGCACAGCTTATTAAATTGTGAAATGGTGAAAATGCTAAAAAAAATGAGAATTCGGAAAAAACTTTTGAGAAAAATCATATATATACTTGACAAGTTCTATTATTAGTTGAAATTGATGTACTCATTCCTGTTACATCCTGTACATCACAGATTTTGAGAACTTCATCAGGAAACAAGGATATTCGATGAATAACAAAACGGACATTCTCACATTAAAATATGCCGATGATCTCGTGATGTTTGCCTGTTTTTAACAAGATATGCAGAGGCAACTTGACGCATTAACCAAATTATGCAACGATCATAAGCTCGAAATGAATGCCAACAAAACAAAAATTATACGCTTTATGTGAGAAGAGCGCCTGAAGGAGCCATGAGGCATGTTTGCCAGAATAAAGGAACAGAATTCACAAACAAATATACGTACTTAGGGGTTACTTACACAGCATCCAATTCATATGATGAATACTCAAAAGAAAAGTTAACAGGGAGAAGAAGAGTCACTAAACTGTCGCAAACATTGTCCTTAAGGCACAATTATACTCGTACGAAGCTCAATTCTAATTGGTAAACGCAGTACTTGTTCCATCATTACTGTACGGACTCGAAGTAAGGAGCCTGCTCCAAGCGAATAATATTAAACAAGGACAAATGCAACATTTCAAATCTAGCCTCCACTGGCAGAAAACGACTCCCAAATATATAGTACGGCGAAAAGCGTGTATTAGAAATCTGGGAGTTACAATCTTGAAGAGGACACTCAATTTCTTACAATAAATTCTGCTTATGCCGGATGCCCGGTACGTGAAAATGTGTCACGAAAAATTGAAAATGCTTGATAGCAAGCCCTTAACTGTGATTTCTGCGAAAACATAGAATAGGCATAATTGGTTGAAAAATCTGAAAACAATTTCTGATCAAATGAACTTCAGAGCAGTATGAGAGAAACAGAGTTGCCTGATATCAGAACTAGAGATCAGAAACATGATCAAAACATTCAATAGAATTTAATATGAAGAAGACAATATGAGAATCCTGAACTTTTCTTATAATCCATATTTTCAAAAATTTCTTACTGGTCAAAATAACAGGTGCGTGAAGTTGACAAACAATTTTGAGCACTAATGGAATGAACCACACTGCTGGTTAGTGCTTTGTTAGAGCTTCTTAGTGCTCGCAACATATTTATAGCAGACTCCTCTATTACGTCATGAATGACGTTCGACTGTTTTCCTGCCAACTTTACGCTAGCTGACACTTTTGAACGGAAATTGATGGACATAGTGTCATTTATTAGTGCTCAATTAGTGCTTCTTGGTGCTTCCAAATTTTCTATTGTGAATGCCATAGTGACATCATGAATCACGTTCAATCACTTTCCTGCCAACTTTACACAAGCTGACACTTTTCAACAGAAATTAAAAAACTTGGTGTTATTGGTTAGTGCTTCGTTAGTGCTTCTCAGTGCTTCCAAATTTTCCACTTTGAATGCTACAGTAAGGTCATAAATAACGTTCCATTACTTTTCTGCCAACATTACGCTAGCTGACACTTTTTAACAGAAATTAATAATCTTGATGTCATTGGTTAGTGCTTCGTTAGTGCTTCTCAGTGCCACCAAATTTTTTACTCTGAATACCACAGTGACGTCATGAATAACGTTCAAATACTTTCCTGCCAACTTAACGCTAGCCGCTAGCTGACACTTTTCAACAAAAATTTATTTGCTTGGAGCCACAGGCTGCAGCTTCGTTAGTGCCTCTTGGTGCTTCCAATTTTTCTACTCCAAGTGTCATACGCCTAACCACTTTTCTGTCAACATTATGCTAGCTCATACTTTCAAAATAAACTAATGGGCTAGGTGTCATCGACTAGTGTTTCTTCAATACATCTTAGTGCTTCCGAATTCTCCACTCGAAGTGCTATAGTGACGTCCTGAAAAATTTCCTATAACCTCCCTTCAACTCCACGCAAGTTGACACTTTCCAATAGAAATTGATAGACTTAGTGTCATTGGTTAGTACTTCTTTAGTGCTTCTCAATGCTTCTGAATTCTCTTCTTTCAGTGTCAAAATGATGTAACGAATAAAAGTTAACCATTTTCCTGCCAACTTCATGCTAGCCGACAGTAATTGATGAACTTGGAGTCATTGGTTGGTGCTTCTCAGTACCTTCAAAATTTTTACTCCATGTGTCATGGTGGTGTCGCAAATAGTGTCTGATGATATTTTAGGCCTGGAACTAGCAGATAATATCAAGCACTTATAAATCAAACTTTGTGATTGGTATAGTAAATATTCCGTTAGTGCCTCCAAATAAATTTACAGCGTGCTTCACTATATCGTCATTAATGACAATTTTCTTCTGAAACTTCGGGGATCGGTGCGTATTGATTTCAACCTTACTTATCAACCAGCCGAAAGAAAACTTGGCAGATTATAAATTTGTACCTATTATTTTCTTCTAAGAAGTGATGTCCTGACGGCACCACTTGCAGAGCTTGTCTGCTGCAGATCGTTCATCTTCCAGGAGTAGGTCCTCAATTTTGCTTCTCTGCATGTACTTCAAATTGGATCTTATTCGGAATGGTAGAAATAGGCAGTGAAGACATTTGCATCTGACATGTGACATTCAATAAATCAAAAGTGAAAAAGAACAGAAGAGAATCATGGAATACATCACTTATGACCAGTAGCACCACCGTCACTTAACTTTAAGAGAGGAATAATGACCGTAGTAACAATTATCCATACAATAGTTGCCATATAGATATGAGACTCTACTTGAAGGAAATGGACGGTGGTGCAACTATTGTCCATACAATAGTTGCCATATAGATATTAAATTATACATGAAGTTAGTTGACTGTGGTGCAACTGGGCATTATGGTTTCAAAGGAGTGAATTGTGCCTGGGTGATCGGAAGACATATTATTATCCTCCTAGTCTCTAAGTGCCCATACTTCAAAATTTCGAATAGCATCACTTTGAATTCAAGCTTGACTTAATACGAATAGAGCCAGAGCATGTAGTTAGCAAATTATCATCAGCACGAAGAAAGCAAACTGTATGATTGGTTAGTGCTTCGTCAGTGCTTATAATTAAGCAAACTATACCAAGCATCAACGAAATGAAGCTGATGGATTTATATAGGAATAAATGGAATTGGTATCATTGTTCTGAGCTTAAATCGTATTTTTTCTAAGAGTTGAGGAATGAGCTCCTAAATAATTCTCATGGATGAAATCATGCAAGAATTCGAGAAATATGAATGATTCATTACATGGAATTAAAATAGAAACAAGTAGTTATCTAACGGAAAACAGAAATTATATTTTTCAAAAAAAGTATGAAGATCTATTCAGAATGAAATTGTATTATCGATGCAACTACCAAGGCCATTGTTAAGTATACTATTTCTGTTTACCAACATTTTAAAAATTATTATAGGCGGTGATCTACGGCATAAACATTGATATTGCGATCTCACTGTGAATAGAACTTCATATTACACCTCAATCGTTAAGTTCAAATTATATATGATACAACATGCGGATTGACCACTGTAGAATTACTGATGCGCAATATTTTGTTTTCCAAATCATCGAATAACTTCCAACTAGAATCTATACGGCGACAGTATGCTGTATAATGACCTGTAGCAGTTATAAATTTTGAAATAGGTGCTATGTTATCACTCAAGCCTCTCAGAATAAATGTTTTTTCAAGAAGTTTGATGGAAATCGGTATATCACATAATAAGGATGGACCACAATCAGTCATTTCAATAATCATTTGATCACAAATCGTCTCGTGGATGATTTCATTACCGCATGTTTGATTTTGTGTTCTAACGACTCATCTAGTGGTTTTTTCTAAGCAGGATGAAATAGCGTCAGACATATTCTTGAATGATTCTTTCAATATATTGATATTTATTGGCCATATATCGATATTTCGTTCCATTGCTATTCGAGAACAAGTTTCTTGAGAGCAAAACGATTCTCCAATGGCAGATGGATAGTGATGCAATAATTTTGGAATTGGAGCTGCAACATTTGGAGTACAATCTACTTCTAGTGTTCCGTCTAATAGGATAAGTTTTTCGAAACAATCTTAATTAGCTAAAATTTCTCCTGTCAGTTTATATGTTTGTATTTTTGGGCCAACACTCAATAAGAATAATCATCAGTGAGTCATTATCAGTTTCAAAGATGAAATTATATGAAACACTATCCGCAAAAGCAGCTACAAATATCTGTGAAATAGAGTCGAACGCACATGTCTGTGAGAAAAGAAATTTATTCTTATTTATCATTATGGAGCAGGATCTAACGTTGCCATTGTTCGGAATGCTTATCTTGATTTTATCACCGTCGTTGACGTGAAGGATTTCAGGACAGGAATTCTTGTGTGCAGACTTTTTTTTCTTCCTCCAGCTGTAAATGAAGTTGTAGATAGGATTAGAATTTGATACTCACTAGATTGCTTTTGTCTCCAGTTAAATACTCACATACCCAAGATTCTTTGGAAGTGCCTTGGAAAAGAAACAAGATAAATTTGAACTAGATGTAATTATTCCAATATCATTGAGAAACTTACGTTCGTCTGTTTCTAAATCTATATCAGATATTGTCAAACTATTCTCATTTGTATATGCTGATCCATTTTTAGTGGTCCGTCCTGAAATAATTTTGTTATTCTCGTCGAGTTCACTTAGATCTTATTCCTTATCATCCGCTAAATGAATCTTGTCTATTGTACTATTTTTTTCAGTTACAGTTTGTGCTAGAACAAGCATTCCTTGAATAGTTTGATGGTGTATCAGGAAAAATTTATCAGGTATCATTCGCAGTTTGATCAATTCAAGCGTTCTACTTTTCAGATCATTGGAATAGCGCTCCACTATATTGGAAGATTCAGTCCTCTGACCGTAGCCAAATTTATTTGTCAAAACTGCCGACCACAGTAGAAATAAGTTCATGAATTCACTAAGACTGGTTGCAAATTCTGGTGCAAGATGATAATTTTCATCATCGCTCATAAAATTAACTTTCTGTAGGCTTCTCTCTTTGATGTCTTGGAACCACTGATTGGAAGATCTTGATTACGTCTCTGATATATCTTCTATTGAAGTAGACCTGACGAGAAGACTCATCGCTTTCATATGAAAATTCTTCTTCGGCGACCTATACTCTTCTATACTTGGCGAATGACTGATAAATCTCATCACTTGTGCGTAATCTACTCGTAAATATGTTGTCGGTGAGTCATACATACGATCTCCCTGTGAGAATATCATAGCACAGCTCTAGGTAAATATTTAGATACATATTATTCGTAGCCCAACAAGCAGCAGTTAACAGTGCTAATGAATAGTCACACACCAACAATTTTGGACTTTGGGCTTCAGATTTAATCCAAAAAATCAGCCAGCAAGATATTGATATGGTGTCTTGAGCCTCTGACAGCACCTGACAGACAGGTATTCAGTCATTGGGTGCATTCTAATGTATCACAGCACTGTATAAGAATATGTGACCAGATATATTATTGTACGGACGAATAATTCATCGAATTATGGAATCTGTCGCATCTATTGCTAGTCTATTAATATTGAATTTACAGTATGAATTATATACGTGTAGTTGCTCTGGTGAGCCCTGTCAAGTTAGATTTATCAGTCATTGGCCGAGTATGAAAGAGTATAGGTCGCCCAAAAAGAATTTTTATATGAAAACGATGAGTCTTCTCGTCAGGTCTACTTCAATAGAAGATGCGGAGAATATATTAGAATCTCTATTCATTGTTAGTTATAATGAATATACCGAGAGGAAAACTGAATGTGAGTAGCACAAGAAGCAGCTGAAACTATTAATATCAGGATGTGATCTGAAAGAATAAGATCACGAAACAGGAACAATGGATTCAGCGAATAAGTTTGAAAATACTGGACTCCTGTTGAATGATATATCAGAGACGTAATCAAGATCTTTCAATCAGTGGTTCCAAGACATCAAAGAAAGAAGCCTACAGAAAGTTAATTTTATGAGCGATAATGGAGATTGTAATTTTTCACCAGAATTTGCAACCAGTCTTAGTAAATCTATGAACTCATTCCTACTGTGGTCGGCAGTTTTGACAAATAAATTTGGCTACGGTCAGAGGACTGAATCTTCCAATATAGTGGAGCGCTATTCCAATGATCTTAAAAATAGAACGCTTGAATTGATCAAACTGCGAATGATACCTGATAAATTTTTCCTGATACACCATCAAACTATTCAAGGAATGCTTGTTCTAGCGCCAACTGTAACTGGAAAAAATAGTACAATAGACAAGATTCATTTTGCGGATGATAAGGAATAAGATCTAAGTGAACTCGACGAGAATAACAAAATTATTTCAGGACGGACCACTAAAAATGGATCAGCATATACAAATGAGAATAGTTTGACAATATCTGATATAGATTTAGAAACAGACGAACGTAAGTTTCTTAATGATATTGGAATAATTACATCTAGTTCAAATTTATCTTGTTTTTTTTCCAAGGCACTCCCAAAGAATCTTGGGCATGTGAGTATTTAACTGAAGACAAAAACAATCTAGTGAGTTTCACGTTCTAATCCTATCTTCAACTTCATTTACAGCTGAAGGAAGAAAAAAAAGTCTGCAAACAAGAATCCCTGTCCTGAAATTCTGCACGTCAACGACGGTGATAAAATCAAAATAGGCATTTCGAACAATGGCAACGTTAGATCCTGCTCCAAAATAATAAATAAGAATAAATTTCTATCTCACAGACATGTGCGTTTGACTCTATTTTACAGATATTTGTAGCTGTTTTTGCGGATAGTGTTCCATATAATTTCATCTAGATAATGACTCACTGATGATTATTCTAATCAAACAATTCTTGAGCGTTGGCTCAAAAATACAAACATATAAACTAAGAGGAGAAGTTTTAGCTAATTAAAATTGTTTCGAAAAACATATCCTAGTAGACGGTACAGTAAAAGTAGATTGTACTTCAAATGTAGCAGCCCCAATTCCATAATCATTGCATCATTGTCCATCTGCCATTGAAAAATCGTTTTGCTCTCAAGAAACTTGTACTCGAATAGCAATGGATCGAAATATCGATATATTGCCAATAAATATCAATATATTGGAAGAATCATCCAAGAATATGTCTGACGCTATTTCATCCTGCTTAGACAAAACCACTAGATGAGTCGTTAGAACACAAAATCGAACATGCGGTAATGAAATCATCTACGAGACGATTTGTGATCAAATGATTATTAAAACCACTTATTATGTGATATACCGATTTCCATCAAACTTCTTGAAAAAACATTTATTCTGAGAGGCTTGAGTGATAACATAGCACCTATTTCAAAATATATAACTGCTACAGGTCATTATACAGCATACTGTCGCCGTATAGATTCTAGTTGGAAGTTATTCGATGATTTGGAAAACAAAATATTGCGCATTAGTAATTCTACAGTGGTAAATCCGCATGTTGTATCATATATAATTTGAACTTAACGATTGAGGTGTAATATGAAGTTATATTTACAGTGAGATCGCAATATCAATGTTTATGCCGTAGATCACCGCCTATAATAATTTTTAAAATGTTGGTAAACAGAAATAGTATACTCAACAATGGCCTTGGTAGTTGCATCGATAATACACTTCATTCTGAATAGATCTTCATACTTTTTTTAAAAAATATAATTTCTGTTTTCTGTTAGATAACTACTTGTTTCTATTTTAACTCCATGTAATGAATCATTCATATTTCTCGGATACTTGCATAATTTTATCCATGGGAATCATCTAGAAGCTCATTCATCATCTCTTAAAAAAAATACGATTTAAGCTCAGAACAATGATACCAATTCCAATTATTCCTATATGAATCCATCAGCTTCATTTCGTTGATGCTTGGTATAGTTTGCTTAGTTATAAGCACTAACGAAGCACTAACCAATCATACAGTTTGCTTTCTCCATGCTGAGAATGATTTGCTAACTACATGCTCTGGCTCTATTCGTATTAGGTCAAGCTTGAATTCAAAGTGGTGCTATACGAAATTTTGAAGTATGGTCAGTTAGAGATTAGGAGGATAATAATATGTCTTCCGATCACTCAGGCACAATTCACTCCTTTGAAACCATAATGCTCAGTTGCACCACCGTCAATCAACTTCAAGTATAGTTTAATATCTATATTGAGGACTTACTCCTGGAAGATGAACGATCTGCAGCAGACAAGCTCTGCAAGTGGTGCCGTCAGGACATCACTTCTTAGAAGAAAATAATAGGTACAAATTTATAATCTGCCAAGTTCTCTTTCGGCTGGTTGATAAGTAAGGTTGAAATCAATACGCACCGATCCCCGAAGTTTCAGAAGAAAATTGTCATTAATGACGATATAGTGAAGCACGCTGTAAATTTATTTGGAGGCACTAACGGAATACTTACTACACTAATCACAAAGTTTGATTTATAAGTGTTTGATATTTTCTGCTGATTCCAGGCCTAAAATATCATCGGACACTATTTGCGACGCCACCATGACACATGGAGTGAAAATTTTGAAGGAACTGAGAAGCACCAACCAATGGAACCAAGTTCATCAATTACTGTTGAAAAATGTCACCTAGCATGAAGTTGACAGGAAAATGATTAACTTTTATTCGTTACAACATTTTGACACTAAGAGTAGAAAACTCACAAGTGATGAGAAGCACTAACGAAGTACTAACCAATGACACCAAGTCTATCAATTTCTATTGGAATGTATCAGCTTGCGTGAAGTTAAATGGAAGTTATAGGAGATTTTTTAGGACGTCACCATAGCACTTCGAGTGGAGAATTTGGAAGCAATAAGATGTACTGAAGGAACACTGGTCGATGACACCTAGTCCATTAATTTATTTTGAAAGTTTGAGCTGGCGTAAAGTTGACAGAAAAGTGATTAGGCGTATGACACTTGGAGTAGAAAAATTGGAAGCACAAAGAGGCACTTACGAAGCTTCAACATGTGACTCCAAGCATATAAATTGTTGTTGAAAAGTGTCAGCTATCGGCTACCGTAAAGTTGGCAGGAAAGTAATTGAACGTTCTTCATGACGTCACTGTAGCATTTAGAGTAGAAAATTTGGGAGCACCAATAAGTACTAACGAAGTACTAATCAATGACATCAAGTTTAATCATTTTTGATGAAAAGTGTCAGCTAGCGTAAAGTTGTCAGAAAAGTAATTGAACGTTATTCATGGCATTAGTGTGGCATTCGAAGTGAAAAATTTGGAAGCACTTAAAAGCACTAACGGAGCATTAACCAATCACACCAATTTTATCAATTTCTATTGAAGAATGTCAGCTAGCGTAAAGTTGGCAGGAAATTAATTGAATGTTATTCATGACGTCACTGTGACATTTAGAGTAGAAAATTTGGGAGCACTAAGAAGCACTAACCAAGCACTCACCAATGACATCAAGTTTATTAATTACTGTTAAAAAGTGTCAGCTAGCGTGAAGTTGGCAGAAAAATAATTGAACGTTATTCATGACATTACTGTAGCATTTGAAGTGAACAATCTGAAAGCACTAAGAGACATCAACGAAGCACTAACCAATAACATCAAGTTTTTTTAATTTCTGTTGAAAAGTGTCAACTAGTATGAAGTTGGCAGGAAAGTAATTGGACGTGATTCATGACGTCACTATGGCATTTACAATAGAAAATTTGGATGCACCAAGATGCACTAACTGAGCACTTACCAATGACATCAAGTTTATCAATTTCTGTTCAAAAGTGTCAGCTAGCGTAAACTTAGCAGGAAAACAGTCGAACGTCATTCATGACGTAATGAAGGAGTCTGCTATGAAAAAGTTGGAAGCACTAAGGAGCATTAACGAAGCACTAACTAACAGTATTGTTTATTTCATAAGTGCCTAAATTGTTTGTCAACTTATGCATCTCAAATTATTTAGACTCAAATATCCTTCTTGAATTCTAAAGATTATTTGGGCAACAGAGGGTTGCAAACACAAAAAGTTTCCATCTTTAGCACGATATATATTGCCACAAATTCAAATAAAAGTTTATCTGCACCATATGCAACCTTTATAAGGAAGGCAGTCTTACCCAATTCCTTCTCAAATGTCCCATTTATGATCTGTATGTATGGGTTTTTTCTTTGCAAATGAATCATTAATATTAATATTATTACGGCTACATCGACCGGAAAATTTTTCAAACGGACATATCTGTTGACCAATAAGATATCGCGTGGACTGTAGCCTTAAAAAGTGCGACAAATAGAAAGAGCATTGAGTTGAAAACGTGAATCTAGTATAAAATGAGTAAAAATGTCTTATCTGCTGCAAAAATCACCTTTATCAATGTATGTTAGTGACAATGTTTACATTTTTCAGAATCTTATTCGATGAAAAATTACTTTTGATTTTGAACTCTGGTCCTTTGGCCAAGGATCTGCTTCAGAAAACAATTATGCAAAAATTGAACAAGGCAAGTAACTAGATACTAAAAATATACAGAATACTGGATGTGATAACGTGGATATTACATCCAAACAAAAAAAATAAAATCTTCTGACATTCATCCCAGGCTTGAGAAAAAACAACATTAAAACCCCAAACAGAGGAATATTGTTGTAAATTCCTTAATTTCTTGCGTTTTAGTGGAGATAAAATTATTTACCAACATCAACCAGTTCAATCTGATTTATTTTTCAGGCATACAATTCAATTTGAGAATAGGCTGGTGCCTATATAAAAGAATAATAATTATTGAATAATACAATAAATATATAAATATTTTATTATATTACCTACGTGCAACATAAAACTAATTTTTTATTCAGTAAAAATACTTTACACTTTCTTGAGCATGACATTTATTTATTTTGTTCATTTTGTTTCATTTTTTTTTAATTACAAAAACTACTCACTAGATATTATCAAATTTGAATCCAACATTCCTCCTTGAGTAGTTTTGCACGTATTTTCCTTTACTTAAAGCTTCTGTAAAAATATCAGCTATTTGTTCGGAAGACTTAATGTAGGTAGGTACAACGGTCTTATTTATATGACTATTAATTAATTTACGTTTAATTTCAATATGCTTTTTACCCTTGGTAATCTTCCCTTCATCGGCATTTATCAACATATTTATAGAAGCTTGATTATCAATGAATAATTCTGAAGGTTTTCTTACGTCAGAGATTTTGAGTTCATTCATCATTCTTCGAATCCAACAAGTTTCTTGAATTCCTGCAACAGCAGCACGGTATTCTGATTCCGCTGATGAAATTAAAGTCGCTTTTTGTTTTTGAGAAGCCCGAACAATTGGACCTCCAAATTCTACAAGCAGACCATTCATGGAATTCATATCAGTACTATCTCCTCCATAATTTGCATCTGTGTATGTCTTCAGTGTTGAGCGCCTATCAGTGAAAAATATTCCATATTCTTCAGTGCCTTTGAGATATCTAAAAATAGGTTCAACAGTTTGCCAATGACTCACTTTTGGTTGATTTACTTGACGACTTGAATAATTTACTGCATAACTGATATCTGGTCGAGTAATAATTGTTGAAAGATATAGAAGACTTCCAACTATCTCACGATGCGGTTTGTCTTTTAATTCTTGATCATTTACAACCTTATTCGTTAGCATACCTGGATCCATTGGAGTGTTTGTTTCGTATGCTCCACTAGAACCAAATTTCTGCAAGATCCTTTCTGTATAACCAGGTTGATTTATAAAAACTCCATTATCTAAAAAATTTATGCTCATTCCCAAGTAATACAACTTTCCAGTGCTTGAACTTTCATGTGTAATCTGAAATTCTTTTGCCAATTTCCTTAATATAAGTCTCACTTCACAGATACTTTTTCCAACTATCAAGCCATCATCAACAAAAATTGCCAATATAATACTTCGATCTTTGTTATAAAACACGCAAGGATCATCATCAGTGGCTTCAAGCTTCAAATTTCTTAGAAATTCAGTAATCCGTACATTTCATGCTTTAGGAGCCTGTTTTAGACCATATGAACTTTTTAGAAGTTTACATACTCTGTTTGATCCATCTTGAAGTCCTTCGGGTTGAATCATGTAAATTTCTTCTGAAAGATCTCCATTCAGAAAAGCTGTTTTAATATCTAAAGTTTCAATGTAAAGCTTTTCTTGAGCTGCATGACTTAAAATTAGTCTTATACTTGCAGGACGAGCTACTGGTGAGAAAGTTTCAAAATAGTCTACATCATGTTGTTGATCATAGCTTCTTGCTACTAATCTGGCTTTCTTGCGGTTATCACCTTTAATACGGAATACCCATTTACTTGTAAGAGCTCGATGACCTTCTGGAAGATCAGTCAATATCCAGGTTTGCATCTTTCGTGATGAGTTCATCTCTTCTTCCATTGCAAGCTCCCATTCAAAGTCATTCAATGCAGAATTTACTGTTATATCTTCAATTTCTCCAATCAAAGCAGCTCCAAGTATATAATCATTGTACTTCGGATGAGGTTTAATATTTTTTCTATTTCTCAGAGTTCTAGATGGTTGTTGTATCTCTTGAGCTTCTTCGTCGTCTTCGTCTATGAGATTATGATCCAATCTGTTTCTATCATTCTCCTCCTGTCGATAATCATCTTTTGATTCTAAATTAGCATCAAACAAATTTTGCTTTTCGGACAATTTTTCTGACTCTTGATTTTTACTATTCATGTCGATCTCTACATAATGATTATCAAAGTTGAGATCTTCTTTGAACAGAACATGACATGAGACCTTGACTTCTTGTTTCTGTGGAATGTATACTCGATATCCCTGTACTTCTGTATCGTATTCCATAAATATACCTTCAATACATTTCTTGTCAATTTTCTTAGTATCATTCTTGTAGATGAAGCATTCGCAGCCAAACTGTTTCAGTGTTTCAATATCTACTCTTCTACCAAACCATAAATCGGACGGACTTTTTCCTTCTACGTTACTTGTACCTGTTTGGTTTATAGTAAAAGTTGAGTAATTTAATGCCTCTGCCCATAGTTTTTGACCTAATTCTGTTGAATAAATTCCTGCTCTGGCAGCATCAACAATTGTCCGTATTTCTCTTTCTGCTCTTCCGTTTTGTTCGGGAATCTTGACAACAGACTTACGATGCAATATTCCCAATTCTTCAAATATTGTTTGGCTTCTTACATTTTTAATTTCAGTGCCATTGTCAGATTTGAGAGCTTTTACTTTCCTTCCAAATTGATTTTCAACTAGATTTAAAAAAATCTTCAGCTTTTCAATTACCTCATCCTTATGTTTCAGAAAATAAACAGTTCTGAAGTGACTGTAGTCATCTTTAAACAATAGAAAATACCTCCCAGTGACAAACAATTCATTTCCCCAAGATCTACATGAACTTTGTCTAGACATTTTTCAGCAACGTGATGATTTATTTAAAATGACTTCCGACACATCTCACCATATGCACAGCCTTCGCATACATATTCATTCCAGTCATCGATATAATGAATATTGTTTCTCTTCAAAATATCTCTAATTTAATTTACATTCTGGTGTGCAAGACGCTCATGCCACATTTTAATAGAAACTGCAGATAGATTGTATTCCTTATCTTCTACAAATTTCAGTTTGAATGAACCCTCAACTCTTTCAGATATTAAAATGACATTACTATTCTCCATAATTACTGACTGTGTTGCATTTGAATGCTCTTCATATCCTTTGTCAAGTACAGTAGACAATGAAAACAAATTGAATGTTAAATCTGACACATACAATACTTGTTTGAGGACTACAGGGTTCCAAGAATTACCATTGTATGCCAGAAAAAGGAACTTCACCAATAAATTTGGATTCTACTATAGAAGAATCACCTAGTTTTATTTTAACAGGAGTTTCCAAAGTTTTTATATCTTTCATCCAACGTAAATTCCCAGTCATGTGATGAGTCGCACCAGTGTCCTGATACCATACTGTGCTGTTATCAGAGATTTCACGCATCTCACTGGCAGATAATGATACAGAAATTAAAGCCTTTGGCTTCTTACTTTGCAAACATTCTTTTGCAAAATGTCCAATTTTATTGCAATTATTGCAAGGATACTTTTTCTTACAATAATCTAAATAAACTTGACATGACTCACTTTCACAGTCTGGTTTTAAATGTCCAGTCTTACCATGTCTGTAACAAGTTCTAGATTTATTCTGTGAATTTACTTGCTGATTTCCTTGCTTCACAAATTTCCCATCATTTGACTTCTTTGAAAAACTCTTACTTTTCCTCGATTTGAGACTTTTTGACAACAGTGCATTCTCTACATTATTCAATTCCTGTCTTTTATCAATTCTTTCTTCTTCCAATTTCAATCTATCCAATAAATTTTCTAATGCCTTTTCTGTCGATGCTACTGAGTCCCATGTAGAGTGGAAATGATTATATTTTTCAGGTAGGACACTTAATATTCTAGTTATTACCCATTCATCCTTTACAGATTCTCCTGCTACACGTAGTTTTTGCGCCAGCCCATCAATTCTGAGACAATTGTCTACGACAGTCTTATCTTCATAGAATCTATAGCCAAAAAATTGTGAACGAATGTTATCAAGTGAAATAGTCGGCCTTGTTGCATATAATGCTTCTAGACGTTGAATCATTTGATAGGAGGTTGTACAAGTGCTTAGCTTAAGAGCAATTTCTTCTTCAACATTCAGTCCTATAATTGTCTGCGCTTCATTGTCTTTTTTAACCCAATCATCATAATCTGTATCAGTTTCAAATGGCTCTATCTTATTTCCATTCGCAATTTTATCTAGATCTTTATGACGAAGTAATAAATTCAACTTGAATTTCCATGCTTCATAATTACTTGCACCTGTGCTTTCTAGTCTTGCTATTAATTTACAAAAGAAATATTTCGTGTCCATGTTTTTCTTTTGTCAATACAGTAGATTATGGAAGGTAGGTATTGAGTAAATGATGTATACTTTGTTGAAATGTTTTTATTTCAAGTTACGTGGTGCGATCAATTTCGGCTATATAGCCATCATCAGGCATTCGCTGAAAGTACATAATTGCGTGAAGATATTTTCTATATAAAAATTAAATATGAAAATTTTTGAAAATGTTAACAATTTTTCAATATAAGATATAAAAATATAGAAATATAACAACATGTAATGTATATAAATATATAATAAAAAATGAAGTGTATGTGACGCTGCGTCGAAAGATAAATAAGGAATTGAATATTATTAATATTGAATTTTTCATGAAAAATCTAAATATTAATTATGTTGTTGAAACAGAAATAAATTGTAAATGGAGGAAATAAATATTTAAAATTTAAATATTGAATACTATTTTGAATTGAAAATAAAAGATCAATACCTACCTTCCATATATAAGATGTGTACTCAACTGGAGAACTTCATACAGAACAGTAGATTATATTTTTATTTGCTTTTCAAAAACTTGATTAGAAGAATCTTCACTCTTCTAGGCCCATAACCTGTTGTAAATTCTTTAATTTCTTGCGTTTTAGTGAAGATAATATTATTTACCAACATCAATCAGTTCAATCTGGTTTATTTTTCAGACATACAATTCAATTTGAGAAAAGGCTGGTGCCTATATAAAAGAATAATAATTATTGAATAATACAATAAATATATAAATATTTTATCATATTACCTACGTGCAACACGAAACTAGTCTTTTATCTAGTAAAAATACTTTACACTTTCTTGAGCATGACATTTATTCATTTTGTTCATTTTGTTTCTTTTTTTTTTCAATTACAAAAACTACTCACTAGATATTATCAAATTTAAATCCAACAAATATGTCCTATTTGGTACAGCTCCGCACACATCCCAGACCACAAAATATACGACAATTCAACAATAAAGCGTAGTGTTACTCTTTGCTATTGGTTTGGCTCACAACTGCAGTGCAAAAAAAAATTCAGTTTAATAATTGGGGGCTTGTCATACAATCTCAGCGATATACTGGGCAACGACGATATCAGCTTAATGCTCTACAATTATAAGAAAGTAAAAGATACATTCAGTAAATTGAGAGAACACTTATGGTAATGGTTCCCAGCGAAATCCAAGAAAAAAATTCAGAAAGTAGAAGAAGAAGAGCCAGTCTTTTCCTTCCATACAACTTTTGACTCAAAACATATTATTAGATTATAGGGAGATAACCACAGACAAGAGATGTAAAATCTGTGTTGACAATACATGTAGTACAAGGAAAAAAACATTTGTCAAAATCAAGTAAGAACAAAGAACTGATGGAAGATTATAGAAAATAAATATTCACTATTTCAAGCCCAGAGACTGGAGAACGAAATACAGAGCAAGATAAAAGCTTCATTAGAGATAAAAAATGAATTTTGGATCAAAATCTTTCTAGATTGACAAGAGATGAGAATCAAAATATGAACAGCACGAATTAAATACGTCACGCTAGCATCATTGGGAAAGCGCTCTGACACTCTAGAAATCAAAATATCATATTTTGCAGATGATACTCTGCTTTATGCTAGTTGTAGTAATGTTTCTCGACTGATAGGTACAGTGAATAATGATCTTGGATATGTGCCAAAGTGGATAATCTGTAACAAGCCAAAATTGTACCACGATAACGGTGGATGTATGTTCATGACCACTGAAAATGTTCATAATAATTTCATGTTAAACAATAATACACTTTCACTTTTCTAATGCCTAATTAGGAATTGTTGATAACATGAAATATGTGGGCATGATCAAAGACAGAAAATAGAGATTTGATATTTAGGTCCAATACATCTGTAAAAAAGAGGCCAAGGGATTGAATTTTATGGTAAGAATGAGTAAATGATAATAATAATGAAAACATTTTATTTATTTCTATGGAAAATGTTTACATTTTGTAGAAAGCGTCAGTTATACACAACATATTTGAGCATCAAAGTATTCATCAAGATCATAGAAGCGTGCCTCTATAAGATAGATTTTCAATTTATTTTTGAAGACAGCTAAGAATTTTGACTTCTTTATATTCACTGGAAGTTCATTGATCACTCTAGTTTCTAGAGCATACAGGGATACATAACTTACTTTGAGTCTTTCGAAAGAAGTTCTCATTCAATTCTCTCCTCTAGTATTGATAGTCTGGTCAAGTTGGCCTTAAAAATAGAGGTACCCTAGCATGAGCTCCCAAGAAGCTGAAAATCAACATGAACGTCAGAGAAACCATAATAATTGAGTTGTGGAAAATCCCTATCGATCCTATGTGTGCAAAAATTTTTATACGAGGTCAAAGTTTGTAAAAGTGAGTCTCCTGGATTTTTAGGCGAAATGGTTGATTTTATGATAGAAATAGTTGAGACAAAAATTGTAGATATTTCAATTTCCTACAAGAATGCTCCTCATCCTTTTTTTCTTAAGACTTACCATTTCTGATGAAAAGCCATTCTAGAGTTATAATCTCAATAATATGCATGACTACGCTGCCTGAGTACTTCATAGGTAAAACTATTAGTCTGCGTAGCTATCACTCGTACATTAATATTGAATATTATGGCCCAAGCTCCACCAACTAGGTATAAGCGGCAAGATTACCAGGCTCTTAGAAAATATCTATCATAAAGCAACTCTAAAAATTAGCGTTAATGATAAGCTATCTGAAGGAATTCAAGTGAGCTGAGGTGTTCTACAGGGGGTATGCATCAGCCCGTTACTTTTTGCTCTATTCATATAAGAGCTTGAACGCTCTATCAGAGACAACAACCTTCACGGATATTGCAAGGACAGTTAAAATGACATCTTGACATTACAGTACCATATTGCTCTTTTTGCTCACTCTCCACCTGACCTATTGCCGCTCTGACAAGATATTGTGACTGTAATCACTCAAAAATAAAGGCAGAGAAGACTGAGACTATTCAATTTCACAAGGGAAGAGCTCCAAGAAATCAAATAAGGCATTTTTGTCAAGGAAAAGAGATCCTTTACTTACATAAATACACCTATCTAAGAACTACTTCCACAAACTCGGGTCTACTCAACTAAAATACTGCAGATGAATTGAGCGCAGTCATGAAAACAGCAGGAGTAATTAGGAACACCATGATAAAAGCCCTAATGCTCTGTTGGGATACTATTGAGAAACTTTACAAGACAACTTTCATACCCACTCTGCTATATGGAGCTGAAATTTAGGGCTTTTCCCAGCGTAACAGTATAGAGAAATAAATATCGCACTGCGTCAAAACTATCTTTGACTTGCAAAAGACCACACCCAATTACATCATACGGAAAGGGACGGGTACAATGAGCCCAGAAGTAGTTATTTCACAGAAAATTCTTAAGTTTTGGTACAAAATTTTGCCCATACCCGAGAAGCGATATGTGAAAATATGTTATAATAAATAACTGAAGCTCAACGATATACCGCAACCAAACCAAGTAGTCAACAAGCATCATAAGCATAATTGGGACAAGAGTCTTCATACAATACTCATAAGACTCAACTTTGAATTTGTGTGGATTAATCAGAGTTACGTCCAATTAAAAGCAGAAACTGATAACATAGTGAAAGCTTATTGTGAAGAGATCTATTAAAACGACAACAGAAGAATTACATGCTCTATCAACCATCTCAACTATCGAACCTATTTCGTTGTCCTTTGTATGATCCAATTCAAAACCCATTTTTATAATAATCACGAACCTCTTCTTAGCAATACAGCCAACTTCTCTCAAGTACTTCTCGCGGAGCTCACGATGGAAAAATTTTGGGATATTTTCAAGTATTTCAACTAAGCCCTAAAAACTCGTGCCTTCATATTGAATGAATGATGTTTTATATTCTTAATACTGTAACTCGCACTCTTGATAGTACATAGAAAAAATAAATGCAATGTCATTCTTTTAGGAGCTTATTGTAACCAACCCGTTTGTATGAATTTCTTTTTGTAAGCAAATAAATTCATTTTCATAATTACATTGATATTGAATGATAATTCTGAAAATATGAAATGGAAAGAAACCCAGTCCCTTATTTATGTGACTATGTGGTTTTTATCAATATCTGCCTGATGTTCAATTGCCAACGTTGCAGTGTCCGTCTATTACTATTTTGAATTACTTGCATAGATAAGTTACGTTAGGTATCTTTTGCAAAACATACACGTAATAGAAAACGTGTTTAATTCTGCCTGTCTCCAGCCTCAGCTTCTGCTCATCAACATTTTTATCGAGTATATTAGCAGGCTCAAGTGTAACTTGGTAATTAACTGGATCCAGAAGAATGTGGTTGTAAGCTAATGAATACTGTATTGGAATCAATCCACACTCTCCTTCCACCTACACCAGAAAAGCTCCTTAATAATAATAATAACTGCAGAAACGGGTGTAATTCGAAATGCGGCTGCAAAAAAGTGAGCTGAATTAGTTCACCAGTATGCAACAGCTGTCAAAGCCAGTCGTGTTCAAATACTATATCTTCAACAGGAGATAATCCTTACACCAACGATAAAACAAATGTCGTATGGCTATTAGGACCATTCACGTCAACTCAGAAAGATTAAGATGGAGAGGTTGAATAGGAAGACCTAATATTATATCAAACTTCAATAAGAAGACCGTAGAGTAGGCCTACCTGGAAAACCAAATGAAAAATACGCGCCAAGTACATTACCTCATACGTGGCGTGGAAACGTGTGCAAATTATGAAGAATATCACTTTAGAATGGCCTTTTCTCAGGAATGGTAGATCTTAAGAAAAAAGGGGTGAGAGTCATATTTGTAGAAAATTGAAACATCTTAAATTTGTGTCTTAGCTATTTATATCATAAAACTGATCGTTCCGCTAAAAAATTCAGAATACTCATTTCTGCAAACTTCGATCTCACACAAATTTTTTTGCACATACAGGTTCGTTAGAGACTTCTTACAACTTCATTATTATGGTATTCCTAACGTTCATGTCAATTTCTAGCTTCTTGAGAATTTATGCAAGGATGAATGTCTATTTTGACTGGACTATGATACCATGACAATCCTTATCACACAAAAATTGATTGACATTATGGAAAACAAATACATGTTTCAAAAATGAAGAGGTCAGTGAGTGTTAAATTTTTAATTCGATAGAATAATTTTTACAAGATTCTTGCATCTTGAAATTGGCAATATTGCAAACAACTATTTTGAACTCTTAAAAACGTTGATAGCATGAGTTGAAACACCCCAAAAACTCATACCATATCTTGAAATAGATTGCGCTTTAGCATGACAGAACATCAGTAGCTATGACTTTGTTACATATTGCTTTAGATGCCTAATTTGGTGACACATTCCAATAATATTTGTTCTAATAATACCAAAATGATCTTTCTCCAACAGACATTCATCAACGGAGAAACCTAGAACTTTAGTAGCTTCAATCTTGTTAATATGTTTGTTTCCCAGAATAACATATAAATTCATGTTATTTTAATTTTGAGAGGTACAGAGACGTATAAAACTAGTTTTTGTTTTATTGAAGTGCAGTAAATTATTATTACATCATTGTAACACTTTCACCAAATTTTAGTTGCATCTATCTTGCAGCAGAATATGGTCCCTAGCAGAAATTATCTGAGTTGTAACATCATTGTATATTAGCGAATTTATTTCATTATCAAGAATAAGATTGAGGTTATCAATATGAATTATGGAACGCATGGGTGCTAAGACACTATCCTGAGGAGATTCAATGTTAGTCGTTGACGAACTTGCGTTTGTTGAATTCACATGTGAGTTTGATGAGATATAAATACTGACGATCTCTGAGAAAACTGAAGATCCAATTGAGAGGAGCACCTCTCACTTCAATGCTATCTAATTTTAAATCAACAGGTTGAGGTCGATACAACCGAATGCTTTGCTAAGATCACAAAATATTCTAAGCAGGAGACTATTATATCGTAAAATGAATGTATTGCTTCTACGGTAGATTTTTTTCCTAAGACCGAACTGATTTTTATGTATAGCATTGGTATTTCTTGAAAATAAATTTAGTCGTTCAATGTGGCAGTATCAAAATAACTTTGAGAACACGGATGACAAAGGTATAAAATTATTCATGTCGACTTCATTCTTTTTTCATGAAGAGGAATGATTTTACTCGGTTCAAAATTTTTGGGAGGGCTCCAGTTCTAAAAGATAGATTCATACGATGCATTGAAGATTCCACGATAGTGAGAGCTAGGGTTGTCAACAATGAATTTGGCATTTCATCTGGACCCAAAATTGTTTAATTTCTAACTTTCGAATTTATCAAGTTCAATAATTCAAGTTCGGTGACAGGACGCAAGAATATGGATTTAAGCTGTAAATGTAGTCCAAACAGGGCAGCCGTACCTGAATTACTCATCATGATTCTTATAAAGAGAAGGGCATCTCCAAAAAATTTATTGAAGCAGTCCGCTATCTGTGTTGGATTTTTGATGACACCATCATTTTTATTTAAAGAAATATGGATTCTTGCTGAACTGTTCTCAGTATCGTGAGTTTCTTGACAGATTTTGTGAGGTTATCAGTGGAATTGATTCTCGATCTTTGGAATCAAGAGAGAGAAATTGTTCTTTGCTTTCGCATGAATGGAATAAATGTTCTAACTTGACTGTCTTATATCAGTATTGATCCAATTTTTGTTGGATTTCATAACTTCTTCTAGAAAAAATGAGCCTGAAACAGATAAACAAAACTATTCATCATCTTGAACTTTGCATACTATGAACAATACAATAGTGTGACTCCATTTTACTTACTGTACAACTGTTCTTCTTTTTTGCAATCTGCAAGACATAAATGAATTATAGCTTCTCCAAAACAGAGCAATGCAAATAATCTTGAGATGTGGTAGAACAAATAGAATTTGCGATATAAGAATTGGATTGAACTGGCTCTACGCAAAACAAATGTGTGAGCTCTAGACTATGGTATTTATCTATGAAATTGTCAACCAGTTATTGTTTATTTACGCAAGTGTAGAATTTCACAATGATCTACAAGAATGCGATACAAGAAGCTATGACTCTTTTTATGTTCAAGTGGGGAAAAAAAGAGATAATATTATATTATGTTCCGTGAAGGATTGGTTGCCCACAATTAATTGTCCTTGACCATTAGAAATGCAAAATCTGTGGATAATTTTGAAGAAAGATGAAAAAATATATGGACACGTGCAATGACGTATTATTAAAGTAGACCCAGCGCGTCCTATGGCAGTCCACAGTTTGTTGTGATGTTAGCACTTACAAGGTGAGGGGTTCTGAGAAGCGAAGGGAGTAAACATGCTTGTTATGCGGTTTGCCTGCTTTTATTTATGTTTGAGAAGTGCGCGCCTATATTCTGTACTGTATGGATATATTTGTTGAATTAGAAGTAATAATATATTAATTGATTCAAAATAAAAAAGAAATTAGATTTTTCCGACATCTCATAATCGATATTTTTTCAAATGAAAAACGCAACCTGCGACACAACGATGTTTATCCTCCTCACCCCACTGTTTACTCCGGCATCACAACAAATGCCGCGTGCTGGGTCTACTGTTAATACGTCATTGGACACGTATTATTTAATTATATCGTCATAACCATACATTATTGTTCATGTATTAGCTATGCTATTTCATTAAGGCCCGAGATATCCACCTCCTAATAAATTTATTGAGTGAATAATAACTATGGCAACAATTGTCTGCACAATTGTTACTATAGTTATTATTCACCAGATAAATGTATTAGGAGGTGGATATCTCGGGCCTAAGATAATAATGAAGGATGGTAAGGTTTTCAACAAATAATTGAAAAAGTCTTGTCTACACTGTTCTATTTTAGATTAAATTGCTGACCGGTTTCGATTCTTTGAAGAATCATTATCAGAGCCGGTTAGACTACAAAGAAACGAAAAAACGATCACATACAAATTTTCTGTGAATCTACAGCAATGTACAAAAGTTCTTTCATACATTATGAAACATATTTTATTACAATTTTTACATGGTTGTTTTTTTCCTATATATGTCTAGTTGACGTAGTTTTTCTTCTGTAGTTGTATAGTGTAAGTATTTTTTGAATATTTGTTTATTGTTATGTGATTTTTGTCCATTGCTGTAGATTTACAGCGAATTTGTATGTGATCGTTTTTTTCGTTTCTTTGTAGTCTAACAGGCTCTGATGATTATTTTTTAAAGAATCGAAACCGGTCAGCAATTTAAGCTAAAATAGAACAGTGTAGACAAGACTTTTTCAATTATTTGTTGGAAACCTTACCATTCTTCATTCATTTCTACACTTGGGCGTTTCCCCTTTTTCAATTATAATAATAAATATTATTCCATGGAAGGCCATGGAAAGATAAGCATAGTGAACTGTGTAACGATACCCTCGCTGATATCGTGGGTGTTACTTTTGACGTCGCTGTCGAAAACTGCTAACGGTGTGCTCGGGCGCCAATACGGTCGGTGACGCAGTTTTTCTATGACGGACGGCTGGAGGTAGGTGTCACAAAGAGATTTATTACGCACAAAAAACGACGACGATGAACATAGAACATTATTTTACAGGAACTTGTACGGCGATACTTCGGCGGACGGTGACGGACGGCTGAACATGACAATCGACACCTGCGGTCGCAGTACGGACCCAGGCGGTCGCAGATGACGAGAAACTTTCTATGCGGGTGGAACCAAACTTGCTCCCTCACAGTGATTCTACGTTAAGGTGGTTCGATACTGTGAAGTCACAAGGTGACTCCTCCAGCAGTGCTTCTATGTTAGATCAATCAAACGCTTCGAAATCACGAAGACTCCTTCAGCGGTGCTTCTACGTTAAATAATCAAACGCTTCGAAATCACGAAGACTTCTTCAGCGGTGCTTCTACGTTAAATGATCAAACGCTTCGAAATCACGAAGACTTCTTCAGCGGTGCTTCTACGTTAAATAATCCAAAGAATATTCTAAGTTTGAAAACAGCAAAAATATTCCAAGTTCAAAACAGCAAAAATATATAAGTTCAAAATAGCAAAAATATTCTAAGTTCCTTTTACGGACTTAGAAAAAACAAAACAGACTCACAAATTGTGTCGGACAGTTGTGCTAACGGACTTAGCACAAAAACTTCACTCGGACGGTACACACTCTGAAGATGACGCTCGGTATCGGAACTGGTACTTGGAACGGCTGCTCAGAAGACTTGACTTACAAAGAAGTGACTTAAGTTGGGCAGAAGGCCTTATTTATACCCATATTTTAATGAAACCTTACTTAACAGGTTTTAAAAATTAAATCCATATTAGCGCTAGCAATAATTTGAAGAAGAAATACAGAAAAAAAAATAAGAGGTAATTTTTCAAATACAAATTTCATTACAATAATACCTTTCTTATTACTCTCCTGTCGAATACATCCTTTTCTGATTTTATTTTTTTAATATTAAAATTGTTCTAAATGATTTCACATCGGTCGATAATATAGAAATTGTCAAGTGTCGGATCTAGTTTGTGGATGGTCAACGGTCGCGCAGAATGTCAAACAACAACAAAATATACAATATACAATATACAACATATTTACAGGACAACAGTAGATTACATTCAGACTTTATTACGGTGAGACATAAGACATAAATACAGATCACACGATCTCAACTTCTTTCAATTTCAGGTGTTTTTAAAAACCTAACCTTATTCGTCCACATGTGAAAGATAGTAAACGGTATTGGACGCAGCTGAACACGGATGAATAAACGGTATGTGATGTTGTATGTTGATGCAGAGTTACTTAATTCAAATTTTACAGGGTGCGCAAGAAGTAAATAAAATTGTGATGGACTAAAAAATGTTTGCGGTAGCAGAAGGCTCTGGGATGTGCAACAGTGACGGATTTTGGGGCTAATTCGTTACAACTGGCCCCAGAAAGATATCTGGATTATTTTTTGAATGTATATTGGTACTAATTAGATACGTTGATGCTGCAAGCCTCGGACTTTTATATCTCTTCGGGATTTTGAATCTACTGAAAAAATTAGAAATCAAGAAACTTCTTTTCCTGAAACAGCCTAACCGAGTCGAATGAAAAGACAAAGGACACATATTATAGATATATAAATGCTAGACTTAAAAAGAATAACAGCCATAGCCTTGATGATAATCGTCGCAAAGAGGCGATTTTTTGCGAAATTATAATTTTGCTCATAGTCACGTTCTAGAATAATTTTAAAACAAACTGTTTTTCATATCTCATTGGATGCAGAACAGCCATTCTCATTCTTGAATTGATCAAGAAGATACGCCATATTGAAAAACAATGAAAACCTGGTTTTTCTTATGAAAATCGATTTCTTTGTGTATTCTTACTTTTGAAACAACCGAAATGGAGTTTATTTGGTTATTTCATGGGTGATAATAGGGCTTCGGAGCAAAAGCGAATCAATGCACTCTTTATGAATATTGAGTCAGGGGCGGAAATCAACTCAGATTGTTTAAACGCATCATATAGTCAATGTAGCTTCACGCAAAAGTGGATAAATCCTTGTGAATCTTAGAAACTAGAGCAGTGTTTTGATGCAAGAACGAGTAGAACCATTTTTTGTTCAAAACCAAATAAATCTGAAGAATTGTCATTCGTATATAGGATAATAGATGGCAACAGGGGCTTTGTAGACAAAAAAAAATCAAATGAGATCATACTTGTCATCAAGACTCCAAAATTCCTGCTGCCTATTGAGTCTTCCTGCACTATTGTGCTCGTTGCTGTTTGTAGTAGTTGATATTGGACATTGCGAAGTCTTGAAGTGTTCAAGTAGTTATTTTCTCGTACAACACGTGTTCTGTGTTGAATATTATCATTGGAGACGATATACTAGGAGATATAGTGGCTGTGAGTGACGCGAATCAAAGCAGCTGAATAACAAGAAGAGTTCAGGAAAAGTAAGGATGAGAGTATGAAGGGTAAGATGAGAAGACTGGTAGATAATTCAGACAACTATAACAGTATTTCTGTGATTTATTACAGATATCGAGACCCAGATCATGAATTAGGGAGTATTTTTCAATTATTCATTTACAGCATGTGAAAGAAATCACTGATAACAGTACAAAGAAAAGAAATTATCCACTCAATACAAAATCCTCTTGCAAGCAACTCAATCAAAATGACACATTAACAACAAAAACAAAAAGAAAAAGTAATATGAATAAGAATAAAGAAATATTCAATGGAGCTCCTCTCCTCGAGAATGATGCAGAATAAAGAGAAGCAAAAGTTGCTGAAGAAGTAGCAGAGGGGCTATACAAATTTGGCTTGGCACTTTCTAGAGGTTTTATCAAATGTAGATTAATTATGGAATATGGATTTCTGCTGAATAAGAATAATTGGATACACATTGGATTTGATCCAACAGAACATTCAGAAAATTTTATAAGATTTTACAATAGTAGAATTGAAAAGTTTATTGATTTCAAACGACTTAAGTGGTATTAGTCTCTTGAGTGCTATAATGTTATTATGGGATATATGAAAGTTAATTCTAATGTGGAATGATATTCAATTCCAAATCAGAAATTATTATTTGATGGTATAGAATATGATAAAATTATTATAATTGAAACACAGAATAATCAAAACTGCTTAGGTGATACATCAATTTCCAATTCATCTGGAATTACTGTCTTTCTACATGGCATCATCAATTATTTAGAATCGTTAAATTTCTTAGATTATTATTTGAGTGTAATGCGACAAGCATCCTCTTGTAAGAAAGTAAATCACCTTAAAAAGTGTAACGAATTAGGCCCAAAATCCGTTACCGCTGCACATCCCAGAGTCTTCTGCTACCGTCAAACATTTTCAGTCCATCACAATTTTATTCACTTCTTGCTCACCCTGTAAACATTAAATTCAGTAACTCTGTATCAACCTACAACATCACGTACCGTATATTCATCCGTTTTCAGCTGCCCCAATACCGTCTACTATCTTTCACATGTGGGTGAATAAGGTTATGTTTTAACAATACCTGAAATTAAAAGAAGTTGAGATCGTGTGATCTGTATTTATGTCTGATGTCTCACCGTAATAAAGTCTGAATGTAATCCACTGTTGTCCTGTAAATATGTTGTATATTGTATATCTTGTTGTTGTTTTTTGACATTCTGCGCGACCGTTGACTATATACGAACTAGATCCGACACTTGACAATCTCTATATTATCGACCGATGAGGAAATTATGTAGAATAATTTTAATATCAAGGAAATAAAATCAGAAAAGGATGTAGTCGACAGGAGAGTGATGAGAAATGTATAATTGTAATGAAAGTATTTAAAAAATTACTACTTCTTTTTTCTATATTTCTTCTTGATATTATTTCTAGCGCTAATATAGATTTAATTTTTAAAACATGTTAGGTAAGGTTTCATTAAATTATGGGTATAAATAAGGCCTTCTGGCCGACTTAAGTCACTTCTTTGTGAGTCAAGTCTTCTGAGCAGCCGATCCAAGTACGCTACCGAGTGTCATCTTCAGAGTGTGTACCGTCCAAGTGAGGTTTTTGTGTCAAGTCCGTTAGCACAGCTGTCCGACACAATTTGTGAGTTTGTTTTGTTTTTTCTAAGTCCGTAAAAGGAACTTAGAATATTTTAATAAATCTCTTTGTGACACCTACCTCCAGCCGTCCGTCATAGAAAAACTGCGTCACCGACCGTATTGGCGCCCGAGCACACCGTTAGCAGTTTTCGAAAACGACGTCAAAAGTAACAACCACGCCATCTGCGAAAGGTTATCTTTACAAAAATGGCGCCCGAGCAGGGACCGTAAATGTCATCAGAAGCAGGGACCGTAAAATGACATCAGGAGGAGGCAACTTCCAGAAGATGACCTCCAAGGGATCAGGAACATTCCCGTACCGACCAGTCCACACCAGGCTTGACTCCGGGAGCGTACTTTGGAAGGCTGCAAGAAGAATCAGAAGAGGCTGCAAACAAAGAAGTAATATAGCCAGAGACCGCAATCCGACGACGCAGAAGCTTCGCTTCAGAACTGATTTGTTCAATTTTTTTTGTTCCTTATAAAATCTGTTCTCAGAGTTCCGTCCATGTCTGCCATCTACTGGAAGCAATCACCGCCGACCGATTCGCTAAAGTGGATGCCCAGATACCGCTGGGGTTCGCCTAGCACCGCCGACCGTTCCGCTGAAGTGGATGCCCAGATACCGCTGGGGTTCGCTCAGCACCGCCGACCGATCCGTTAAGTACCGCCGACCGATCCGTGAAAGTGAACGCTCAGATACCGCTGAGGTTCGCTCAGACCGCCGACCGATCCGTGGACCGCCAACCGATCCGATGACTGCTTGAAGAGCAGGCCCATTCTTGGGGGCCCTGCTGATGTCCGCCTGCCGGCCCGACGAGCGTCTGCAGAACCCTCCCCCATCGCTGCCGCAAAAGACGCCGTCGACTCCACCGCCGCAGCCACAGGTGCCCCCTACCAAACCAATGCCATTATTGGAGGCTAGCCCCAGGGCAGGGGCTAGTGGCATCAAGAGCCGGGAGAGGACTCCACCCCGTTTGAACCTCCCCGAGCTCTCCCTCACTCCCAGGAGAGAGACCGCACTCCTTGCGTCGCCGATTCGGACTCCGGACCGGCCAACAACACCCCGCTTACCTTTGTGGGACCTGGAGGCCCTGCTCCAGACTCCGCCGACGTCACCGGTACCCTCGGAGGAAGACTATCCGCTGCCGGCCCTTCCGTTAACGCCGGGTAGGTAATTCTGGGTTGGGCAGAAGTCCAGTCCGAGGGGTGTCGTATCTCCCGTCCGTCGGCCTCCAGCAACCCCACTTGGTGTCGTGGGGTTCACTCCCATGGCAACATCGTCTGAGTCGGCTGCCGCAACCGCTACCGTACCGCAGACAGTTCCGGGGAAGCCGTCGACCGTCGCACCTCCGCTGGCAACACCGACCGTTCTCGAGCCGCCAGCGAGGAGGAAGCGGAAGAAGAACCCCCGCCGGAACCGTGGGCAGAGGAAGCCAATCCAAAGAGGCCCAAATATACCGCCTGGTATAATCCGTACGACTTTAATAACCCCTGCAACCGTTATTTTGATTAATTCTGTTTACCGTCTTACCGTTTGTTCATTTTGAAGTTTACCGTTTGTTTGTTTGAAAAAAAGTCCTTACGTACTTTTTTCTGGGAAGTTAAGGGGGTGTGTAACGAATTAGGCCCAAAATCCGTTACTGCTGCACATCCCAGAGCCTTCTGCTACCGTCAAACATTTTCAGTCTATCACAATTTTATTCACTTCTTGCTCATCCTGTAAACATTAAATTCAGTAACTCTGTATCAATCTACAACATCACGTACCGTATATTCATCCGTTTTCAGCTGCCCCAATACCGTCTACTATCTTTCACATGTGGGTGAATAAGGTTATGTTTTAACAATACCTGAAATTAAAAGAAGTTGAGATCGTGTGATCTGTATTTATGTCTGATGTCTCACCGTAATAAAGTCTGAATGTAATCCACTGTTGTCCTGTAAATATGTTGTATATTGTATATCTTGTTGTTGTTTTTTGACATTCTGCGCGACCGTTGACTATATACGAACTAGATCCGACACTTGACAATCTCTATATTATCGACCGATGAGGAAATTATGTAGAATAATTTCAATATCAAGGAAATAAAATCAGAAAAGGATGTAGTCGACAGGAGAGTGATGAGAAATGTATAATTGAAATGAAATTTGTATTTAAAAAATTACTTCTTCTTTTTTCTGTATTTCTTCTTGATATTATTGCTAGCGCTAATATAGATTTAATTTTTAAAACATGTTAAGTAAGGTTTCATTAAATTATGGGTATAAATAAGGCCTTCTGGCCGACTTAAGTCACTTCTTTGTAAGTCAAGTCTTCCGAGCAGCCGATCCAAGTACGCTACCGAGCGTCATCTTCAGAGTGTGTACCGTCCAAGTGAAGTTTTTGTGCTAAGTCCGTTAGCACAGCTGTCCGACAGACACAATTTGTGAGTTTGTTTGTTTTTTCTAAGTCCGTAAAAGGAACTTAGAATATTTTTGCTGTTTTGAACTTTGAATATTTTTGCTGTTTTGAACTTAGAATATTTTTACTGTTTTTGAACTCAGAATATTTTTTGGATTATTTAGAAGCACCGCTGAAGAAGTCTCCGTGATTTCGAAGTGTTGATTATTTAACGTAGAAGCTCCGCTGAAGAGGTCTTCGTGATTTCGAAGCGTCGATTACTTAACGTAGAAGCTCCGCTGAAGAAGTCTTCGTGATTTCGAAGTGTTGATTATTTAACGTAGAAGCTCCGCTGAAGAAGTCTTCGTGATTTCGAAGCGTCGATTATTTTTAACGTAGAAGCACTG
Source organism: Dromius quadrimaculatus (assembly GCA_963989225.1). Lineage (NCBI taxonomy): Eukaryota > Metazoa > Arthropoda > Insecta > Coleoptera > Carabidae > Dromius > Dromius quadrimaculatus. Next base: position 27,221,577 of record OZ022326.1, on the reverse strand, counting down.
CTGGAGGAGTCACCTGGTGACTTCACAGTATCGAACCGCCTTAACGTAGAATCACTGCGAGGGAGCAAGTTTGGTTCCACCCGCATAGAAAGTTTCTCGTCATCTGCGACCGCCTGGGTCCGTACTGCGACCGCAGGTGTCGAGTGTCATGTTCAGCCGTCCGTCACCGTCCGCCGAAGTATCGCCGTACAAGTTCCTGTAAAATAATGTTCTATGTTCATCGTCGTCGTTTTTTGTGCGTAATAAATCTCTTTGTGACACCTACCTCCAGCCGTCCGTCATAGAAAAACTGCGTCACCGACCGTATTGGCGCCCGAGCACACCGTTAGCAGTTTTCGACAGCGACGTCAAAAGTAACACCCACGATATCAGCGAGGGTATCGTTACACAGTTCACTATGCTTATCTTTCCATGGCCTTCCATGGAATAATATTTATTATTATAATTGAAAGAGGGGAAACGCCCAAGTGTAGAAATGAATGAAGAATGGTAAGGTTTCCAACAAATAATTGAAAAAGTCTTGTCTACACTGTTCTATTTTAGCTTAAATTGCTGACCGGTTTCGATTCTTTAAAAAATAATCATCAGAGCCTGTTAGACTACAAAGAAACGAAAAAAACGATCACATACAAATTCGCTGTAAATCTACAGCAATGGACAAAAATCACATAACAATAAACAAATATTCAAAAAATACTTACACTATACAACTACAGAAGAAAAACTACGTCAACTAGACCGCCTGGGTCCGTACTGCGACCGCTGGTGTCGAGTGTCATGTACAGCCGTCCGTCACCGTCCGCCAAAGTTATCACCGTACAAGTTCTGTAAAATAATGTTCTATGTTCATCGTCATCGTTTTGTGTGTGAATAAATCTCATTGTGACACCTACCTCCTGATAATTATTTTCAACAACCCTAACCCTTCCCGTCTGAGCTATCCAGCCGTCCGTCATAAAAAAACTGCGTCACCGACCGTATTGGCGCCCGAGCACACCGTTAGCAGTTTTCGAAAACGACGTCAAAAGTAACAACCACGCCATCTGCGAAAGGTTATCGTTACAAAAGGTAAAAGATAACGAGCCAGAGAGTTGCCCGTCGGCATTTTTTTTGAATATAAACTTTACAAAATCTTTCCATTCTGAAATGTGTAACTCCAAAACGTATTCCACAAATGAGAGATGTGAAATCATACTTCGAGCCAGACTCAAAAACTCCAAAACATACATTTTCGAATTGTTCAATTTAAAACTCTAAAACGTATATTTATAACCGCAAAACATATTTTCTTCCATTTTGTAATTTATAACTCCAAAACATATAGAGGAGAGTGACCAACAGTGGAACACCATTTGAACATATCTCCTTGTAAGAATTCCTTAAGAGGGTGTGTTAGAAAAATTCAAAACATATGATATTATTACTCTGTTACCCCAAAAATTCGTTTCTACAAAAATTTTATCCCCAAACATTTTTTCCATTAGTTTTTATTTTTTTTACTAATTATCTTAGTTTTGTTGATCAAAGATAAACAATTGACTAGATAATTTTTTTTAGAAGAAAAATACGACGAGCAAACTTGGCGAGTCCGTTTCATCTGAGTATATTATTATATTCTTGAAAGTTCATCACATCATAATGACGGTATGTATTTGTAAATGAAGACGGACTCGCCAAGTTTGCTTGTCGTTTTTTTCTCCTTGAAAAAAATGATTGTCAATTGTTTATCTTTGATCAACAAAACTAAGAAAATTAGTAGAAAAAAAAAGCTAATGGGAAAAAATGTTTGGGAATACAATTTTTGTGGGAACGAATTTTTGGGGTAAGAGAGTAATAATATCATATGTTTTGAATTTTTCTAACACACCCTCTTAAGGAATTCTTACAAGGAGATATGTTCAAATGGTGTTCCACTGTTGGTCACTCGCCTTTATATGTTTTGGAGTTATGAATTACAAAATGGAAGAAAATTTGTTCCGCGGTTATAAATATACGTTTTGGAATTACAAATTGAACAATTTGAAAATGTATGTTTTGGAGTTTCCGAGTCTGGCTCGAAGTATAATTTCACATCTTTCATTTGTGGAATACGTTTTGGAGTTACACATTTCAGAACGGAAAGATTTTGTAAAGTTTATATTCAAAAAAAATGCCGACGGGCAACTCTCTGGCTCGTTATCTTTTACCTTTTTAAGGTGATTTTTTTTTAATTCGAATTGAATTAAGTACCTTGTTTGAAGTTATGGATTGAAAAATGGGAAAATATATGTTTTGGGATTTTCAGTTTTATTGGTTTAATCATAAGTATACGTTTTGTAGTTAAGAAGTTTATATCTGAAAAAATTACCGACGGCTAACTCTTTGGCTCGAGAGTTTCCTCTCTTTCCACTTCAAAATCACAAATTCAATCCAGTCCCGCCACAGCTTAATAGGAAAAATACAGTTTCTATCGCAAATTTCAAGCACAGAAAATGTTTAACCTGAAGTATATGTTTTGCAGTTGAACATTTCAAAATGAACAGATTTTGTGAAGTTGAATGTGGAAAAATTGCCGACAGCTAGCTCTCTGGTTGTGTTTGATGCAACACTATTGAAAGTTGAAAATATTTATTTCTTTGTAATACTTAATTTTTATTAATTGCGTAAACAATTATCTCTCTCTTGTTATGAATGCAATATGGAGGTCTGAATAAACATGGCGGCCTGTAAGTTCGAGTCGCAGAACGGCTCGAACCTCTCTCTCCCTCTACACTTACGAGTATGCGAGGAAAGGAGATAGCGCTATAAAACTCCAGTAAATGCGTCACGTGTAGCTTGGGCCGAGACTTCTCACCACTCTGGCTCGTCGGATTCGCTACCGCGAATCCTGATATTTCCACACATATTCATAACATAATTAATGAAACAAATATTGTTAGTAATTTAGCAATGAGAGAAATAATATCAATTTACCAAAATGTAATCTTAGCGTCAATTGAAATTCTTGAAACTCATGGAATGGTTAAACAATCAGAATAAGAAATAATATTGAATTATATTCATGAATACAGAAAAAATGCATATGTATAATCATGAATATTCTGTTTACAGAAAAAAAAATCATAAAATGAATAAATATCTTGTTACGTGCCAATTTGGCTCTTGATCACTTTTTTGCTGGGTTAAATTTTGTAATTTAGTTTGGGTTAATTTGGGGTTTGATTTAATTTACTTTATGTACTTACTTTTGGTTCAAGATATTTTCAGTTTCAAATCCAATAGTTTCATTCATATTTCAATTCTTTAGTTCCGTTTCTTTTCTCTTTTTCAAGCTCAGTTTTTTTGGTTATATTAAAAGCGTGTTCTTGTTAGCTTTTATCAATTAATTTTAGTTCAGAATTTTTGTTTCAAATTTTCGCTGTGACAATGCGCGCGCTGTGATCAGTGATGTGACTAGATTTTTTTTCATTTTAATTTTCAATTAGGTCAAATAAACTGGATTTGACTTGATTTATTAGTCAACCTCAAGTCCTCGTATGGGACGGAAGTTAAATTTATTGCCTTTTCGTATTTTTTACCACTACAATTTTGTGGGTTTTTCCAAAGTTTATTGCGTGCGCAATCCCAAGTTTAGGGATTCTTTTGGGGAGAAACTGTGCGGCCGAATATTTTGAGGCGGTTTGGCCATTGGTTTCATCCGGCGGAGCAGCCCACGTGTGGAAGATTATTATAAATTGTGAGTGGTCCTTCCGACTTATTTCCATCGCTACCACCTGCAATTTACCGTCGTCCTGACTAAGGCACAACGCTGTGTGTCTTCCACCCTGAACATCCTGACCATCTGGAATCCAGCAAAATCAGACCAGAAGGCCAAGATCCGGACGCCAGGCAGACGAGTCAAATAGGATCTCCAGCGACGTCGCCAGCTAAGTGGTTCAGTATTTTCATATTCAGTCTTCTTTTCGTTGGTGCTATTTGCCTGATAAAGCACCTCGTAGCTTCACGACGATCTCTGTTGATATTTTTCATGTATGACTTTGCTGCGGTAGGCATTCGTTGTCGCTTTTTTTTTATGCGATTTCTGGTTACGTTATGAACGCTACGTCCGATGGTGAACCAGGTCGATCGATCTTAAGCCTTTTTTATTTCTTCTGTACCTTTTTTTCCTGGAGTAGGTTTATAGACGTGTTTGTTCAGTTAAGACTTGCTGAAGTCTGCGTTGGAACGCGAATCGCCGCCATTTTGTTTTACCTTTTTTTTGTTATTCCTACTACGTTAATTTTGCTGATTGAGCTCACTTTATCCTCATTTTGTTATATATATATATATATATATATATATATATATATATATATATATATATATATATATATATATATATATATATATATATATATATATATATATATATTGAATTAACGTAGTTAGATATTCACTTCTTTGGGTAAATATCGATTCATTTATTTTGTCAAGAAAAAAATACCAATCATTTTCATTTTCAGAGAGTTATGTTATTTAGTGTTTTTCTGCAGCTGGTGAGTAAGGATTGCTGTTTGAGATATTGTCTCACTTTATAACCTTTTTTTTTTTTATTATATATTTCATTCTATTTACAACTGGTCTGTTAGACCAACAAGCAAATGTGATATATTTCATTCAATAACATCATGTGTGAGGAGGCCCCCATTGAGGCAACCTTGGATTGTAGTTTTTTTTCGCAACACATATACATATGTATTTATAAGAATTTCAGGTCTAATGGTTTGCTTCTTTTCAATCTTCTGACGTGTGTCCCATTGTCTAGCAGATCAACAGCTAGGTTGTTTGGGTGATCGTTCAATTTGTTCTCGTATCTGGTAGCGAGTTTTTTGATCTGTTCATCTATGTGTGGGATTTATAAGTCCCTATGTATAATTTGGTTATTAGCATACCATGATGCCTTGATTATCATTCTTAATGTTTTGCATTGATATCGCTGTATTATATTTCTATTACTCTTTTTTGCGCATCCCCATAATTGGATCCCATAGGTCCATATTGGTATGAGAGTTACTTTGTAGAGTAGCAGCTTATTTCCTGTCGACAGTTGAGATTTGTGTCCTAGAAGCCAGTACATTTTTTTAGTCTTCATATCAAGCTGTTTTCTTTTTGCTTTAATGTGCCGTTGCCAGTTCAGTCTTTTATTCAGGTGCATACCCATATACTTTACTTCTTCTTCCGTTTCTAGTATTTTATTACCTAATCTAATTTGAGGACATGTTAATTTTCTATTTGTAAAGATTATATGTGTGGATTTTTCTTCGTTTATGTTCATTTTCCATTTGTTGGCCCATTCTTCGATTTCGTTCAGGGATCTTTGTAATATTTCAGAAGTTGTGTTCGGGTCTTCGTGGGAAGCAAAGTACGGCAGTGTCGTCTGCGTATGTTGCGGTTGTAGTGTCATCTTGGCACGGCAAGTCTGCTGTGTACAGCTGGTAAGGTACTGGACCCAGTACACTTCCTTGTGGAACCCCGGCTTTAAATAGATATAACTGAGAGGCACTCTCCTCGTGGCAGACGTGGAAGTACCTCTCGTTTAGATAAGATTTCAGGAGTAGGTAATACTGGTGCGGTAGAAGTGTAAAGTGAAGTAACCCAGTGTGCCAGATTTTGTCAAACGCTTGTCTTACATCTATGGAGACACCGGCACAGATTTCATTGTTTTGTAAACTTTCTTCTATTTCGGTTACTACTCGATGAACTGGTTGGATTGTTGAGTGTCGTTCGCCAAAATGGTGTGGTGGTATTATGTTTTCATAGTCTGTGATGCTTTTAATTCTTTTTAACAGTAGTTTTTCGAACAGTTTTGACAGGAGAGGGAGAAGGAGTATTGGCCTATAGGATGCCTTTTCATTTGAGGGTTTGCCACTTTTGTGTATCAGAATAATTGGCGCGAATTTCCACTGAGCTGGAAAGTACGATGTTTGGAACATAGCGTTGAATATTTGTGTTGAGCAAATTATTGTTCTGTTAGGTAATTTCTTCAAGATCTTTCCAGTGATCAAATCGTAGCCTGGAGTTTTTTTATTGTTCAGTAATTTGATTTGATTTTTTACTTCGGCTGGTGTTATATGTTTGATAGGTAGTGATAATTGCAGTGGTGAAGAGAGATAATCCTCGATTTCATCTTCTATCAGTTTCTCTTCGTTAGCTGGTAATAATGATGGATTTGGTTTGAAAGTGTTTGAAAGATGCTGTGCGAATAATTCGGTTTTCTCGAAATATTTTCTGGCCCATGTACCGTCTTCTTTTCTTATTGGAGGTATAGATTCAATTGGCCTCTTTAGTCGTTTTGTTACTTTCCATAAGGAATAGTTGCTTTCTGGTTGTGCTGACAAATTGCTTACTTGTTCTGCGAATGTATCATTTTTGTCGTATTAGTCTATTTATTCCCTTGGATATCTTGTTCAACTTGTTCTTATCACTTGGATGTCTTGTTTGATGCCACCTGTGTCTCATGTTTCTCTTTTCGGCCATTTTATCTCTTAATTCCTTTGGGTGATTTGTTAAAAATTCTTTGTTGTTGTTTGTAGCTGGGGTAGAGTTCCATGCTGCTGTTTCAATTAATTTTGTGATAATTCCGACTGCTGCTTCTATGTTGTCCTTTGTAGCAAGTGAGATTCGTAAATTGGTATTTTTATTTAGATATTCTCTGAAATTTTCCCAATTGGTTTGTTTGTTTTACAGAGATGATTTTCTTGTCTTTGTTGTTATAGTTGTGCTCATATTGATTAGAACAGGAGTGTGATCTGATGACAGATCAGTTTTTGCTTCATCATCGATATAATTGTGAGATATATTTTTTGTGATGAAGAAGCTTAGTAGGTCAGGTAGTTTGTTTGGGTCTGTGGGCTAGTACGTCGGTTTGTCAGAACTGATGGGAACATATTTATAAGTGCTGATTGTTTTTTTGTAGTTCTCTTCCTTTCATGTTCATTAGTCTTGAGCCCCAGAGAGTATGCTTCGAATTGTAGTCTCCGCCGGAGATGAATTTATTTCCTAAAGATTGAAAATATTCTTCGAATTAGATTTGTTTTTCGAGTATTTGGGAGGACAGTATACTGCTGCGATAGTAATTGTTCCATCCGTGCTTCCTAATTTTATATTTGTTGCTTGTATGTGGTTTTTGTCAAATTTTTCTAATTCGAAGTGTTTGAACTTTTCTTTAATTAAAATTGCTGTTCCACCATGGGCAGGGTGATTTGTGTGGTACGTTCTGTACCGTGGGATTTTAAAATAATTCTTCTTAGTGAAGTGTGTCTCAGATATGAGTATTATATCTATTTTTGCTTAGTTGAGGAATACCTCGACTTCCTGACGATGCTGCTTCAGGCCATTACCATTCCATAAAGCAATTCGAATAGTGTTAGCCATTGGTTCTATTGACGAAGGTTGTTAGTAGATTGATTATCATGGAGTTTTGCTGTATGAGTTGACTGAACATTACTTCGAGTTCTTTGAGTAGTTCTGATATTGAGGAACTAATATCGGTTTTATTGATTTGACTTGTGCTACCTGTTATATTGTTCGAGGATGTTCGTGCAATATCTGCATAACTGATTCTTTCTTTTAAGCCTTGTTCCGTGTTCCTTGTAAAATTGGTTCTTAATTGTGAGTTGATTGCACTGGGTTTGTTTCTGGCTCTTTGCAGTTCTTTGTAAACTGAGCAGCCTTTATAGTTCGCTGGATGCGAGCCAGTACAGTGAATACATACGGGTGGTTCTTTCTTATCTTTTTCACAACTTTCTGTCAAGTGGTTTTCTGCACATTTCACGCAGTAGTACGGTTTTGTGCAGTATCTTTCCGTGTGGCCGTAGTCTTGGCTTCTCATACACTGCGGAATGTCTCTCTTTTTTTTTAGGTGGTTCTACAGAGATCTTTGTACCAAGTAAGTGCTTTAGTTCGAATATTTTCTCATTGCTATCAGTTGGTTCTTGATCGATATAGAACATTGGTAAAAGTTCTTTAGTATTCCAGTTTCTTATCTATGAGATATTTCTAATTTCATAACCTTCTTCTTCTAGTGCTTCTTTTTTTCCGCTTATTGGAGTCGTTTGGTGGATGTTCTTGATTACCACTCTATATAATCTCTCCTGTTTAGGTTGATAAGTGTAGTATGCGATGCTATTTTTTGTCCAGCATACTCATCAATGTTTGATAAGAATTGGGCGTATTAGTATCTATTTTTACATCTTTATTTGCTTGCGTTCTGCAGGTAGATTCTTCATCTCTCAGTATGGTTTTTAAACTTGCTAACATTAAGCTGTAGTTTGTTATATTGTGGACAAATACTGGAGGAGGTTTCGGGTCAGATTTCTTCTGATTGTCGTTTGTTTCTTCATTGGTTAGTACAGAATATCTGTTGGGATTGAATACGTTTTGAATAGTATTTATTGTATTGTATTTCTTCTTTGTTATTTCTTGTGAAGAAATTGTTTCATTTCTCTGATTCTTTTTCTAGGCTTTTTAGCTGGTATTTCTGGCCATTTATTGAGTTCATCGATTTCTGTATTGGCGATGACAGGAGATGCGATGATCATTGGTGTCGGAGAATTATTCTCCGAAACGATGTATGCTGGGGACGTTATGGTTGTTATTTGGGATATAATAGACTGTGTATTGTGTGATGAAGTAGCCACAGTGGTTGTCACGTTTGAGTTTGTACAAGTTGTGAGATTGTATCATCCAATTGTGTTTTGTGTCATTGTATATATTGATGTTGTTAGTGATGGTTGACCATAGTAATATGCCGTAGGTGAGTTTATCGTCGTGGAGCTACCCACCGTATAGATAGGTTGCACTCCACTGTTCGTTTCCATGATGTAGCTGATCTGTAAGCTAGTTTGTTTTGTTTTTGCTATAGTTGGCAACACTGACGTTTCGCTGTTGAGTCAGCGGATGGTGCGCCGATAAGTGTGCGCTGCGCGCGCACTCTATGCGGTATTCAAGGTGTTCAAATGCACTCATAATCTTATAGTCACGTTCGACTAGTTCTCACTCGAATTTTTCACACAGTTTTACACTTTAGAATATACTGAATTAAGTTTTTGACGTAAACTGTATTGTTTCTGTTAATAATGCGGGTAATATCAGATTTAATTCACCACTGAGTTAAGTCACTTTGATCACTCACAATGTTACCAACGGAAGCATTTTATATTCTGCGGCATCTTGATCAACGCCGACAGATCTAATTTTCCTACAATCCAATATTCTACCCGTCCATCCTACCATCTTTTCTTTTACTGGTACTTCTGCAGTTGTGTGCTTGAGGACGGAAAAATTAACAGTTGCGTAGCGCCCTTATTTTCTGTTTTATTTGGAGAAAGCTTACGTAGCGTCCAGTAGATTTGTTCTGGTGAAGTTCATATTTTTTTGAAAGCTAACCTCGCAACAATCCAGTCCGGACCTGGGATTATTTTGTTGAAGTTTTTTGATACTGAGCTAGGCCGTTTTAAGGCTAAAGTTTGTGGAAAACTTAGAAGTAGTTTACTTAGAGCCGCAACCCAGGTTTAATTGTAATAAATTGGCACTCAGTGTGAGCCGATTTGTTTTTGAAGGGTAGGGCCGGTACCTCAATTTTAGACGTGATAATCTCTATGAGTTATCCTATTTTTCTCTTCTATTCATTGGAATGTTTTTGATGACACATTTCCAAGTTCAACAAGACTGACAGTTTCTAATGTTGGGTGGTAATCCATTAACATGGATATGATGGATTGGTAGATTCGTATGCTCCACACATGGTAGTCCCTATATAATTTTAGTATGTAATTTATACTCTAGCGAGGTCTTCCTCAGATTTGCAATGAATTCATTCCACTAAACTACTCCAATATTAAATCAAACTTCGCCACACTCATTTTTTTGCAAACATATGCTTTTAGAGCCAGCTTTCCAATTGATTTGAGAAGTGAATTATCATTATATTCACATTTGTTTGAAATTGATTCAATTATGTTTCTATGACTTCCAATATCTTCATCTTTTATTAGATCACAATGATATTTTATGTTTAGTAAATCATATGCTACTATTTTCAAACAGACTATTATTCCACATTCTTCAATCATATAGCTCAATCTATAGTTTACTATCATGCAGAGTAGTGAGATTATTACAATTTTGAAAAACAAAGTTTATATGGAATTATATATATACATATATATAGATATATATATATATATATATATATATATATATATATATATATATATATATATATATATATATATATATATATATATATATATATATATATATATATATATATATATATATATATATATATAAATATATATATATATATATATATATATATATATATATATATATATATTATATATATATATATATATATATATATATATATATATATATATATGTGGGATATGGAGTGTGAACTTGTTAAATATTGAAAAATATACTTTGAATCAATATCATTTAATGTCAAAACAGAATAATTATTACAAAAAATCAATCATCTCAAAAACAAAACTTGAAAAACGTCAGCCTATTCATCGCCTCCCTTTTTTCACTCCTCCCTTTTGATCAGCGTTGGCGTCAAGTTTCAGAGGGGAAAAGCATGGGTTATTCGTGGATCCTACATCTCAGCCTTTCCTGACACTGGATTCGACTTCGGATCCATCATCGTCGGACTGGGTTTCGGCTGTCTTGGTACCAATCCAAGGCTTAATGAAATCTGAAACAGAGCGAGTTTTTTTAGAACCCTCTCCATGCCCAATTCTTTCAATATCATATTGGTCGTGTTGCTTCACTGCTGTAATCTTGTAGGGACCCAAGAATTTTGTCTTTATCTTGCTCATATTCGCAAATTGGATTCTTCTGACTGCTACGAGATCTCCTAGCTTATATTTTTGAGCTTTCTTTCTTTCTTTATTGTAATTTCTCCTGTTTTCTTCTTGAATTTTTTGTATCTGTAGTTTAGCTTCGGTTCTTAACTTTTCTCTCTCTTCAGTAAATGATTTCACATATTCTGTTTCTATGAGTTCTCTTACTTTTATATCTTCGGCTCTCCGCATATTAACTCCAAAGAAAAGTTCAAAAGGTGAGGTATTGATGGATCGCTGATATGTTTTGTTCATTGCAACTTGTACACGATCTACATGTTTATACCAATCTTCTCCTTTTCCTAAAGAGAGCTTCGTTAACACTGGTATTATCACTCGGTTGATCCTTTTGACCTGTCCATTACCCTCGCAACTCCGGTGGTGATATGGATCAAATCTATTTTATCGGCATGGCAATAGTCTTTGAACTGATTGGATGTAAATGCTGTCCCACGATCTGTAATGATCCTTTTAGGATTGCCAAACACTGTTTTCTGTAGCTCGAGCTTACTAATCACTTCATCTGTAGTCAATGTTTTAGTAGGATAAATCCATACAAACTTTGTAAACCAATCAACAACAACGAACAAATATTTGTAGCCTTTCTTTGTTGCAGGTAGGGGTCCTAGATGGTCTACATGGTATGTCTGTAACGGCATATCTTCTTTATTTATCGGATGTAGCGTACCTTCTTTTCCAGCTTATCGTTCGGCTAAAATACAAGGTACACAATTTTGTATGCATTGCTGTATTTTTTGACGTAGCTTCGGAATCCAAAATTCTTTTAAAATTATGTCTTCGGTTTTTCTTACTGAAAAATGGCCATTTTCTTCATGAGTCGTCTTGATTATGAAATCTTCCATCTTGCTCGGGATAACTAGCAAATTATTTCCTTCTAATGATTTATATAAGAGTCCCTTTTCTTCAAAGTAGTCATCATGGGAATAACCTTCTTGTAACAGTTTAGCAATAGTCTTCAAATAGTCATCTGTCTCTTGAGCGATTCTAATTCTTTATAGCAAGTCATTCTTCACAACGATCATGACAGCATTCCTTGATAAAGCATCCGAATGTTTCATGCGATCTCCGGAACGATGCTCGATGACGTAATTGTACTCTTCAAGCAGTAGGGCCCATCTGGCAACTCTAGTAGTAAGTTCTTTCTTCTTCATTGTCAAAGTGAAGGCAGAACAGTCCGTCACAATTTTGAATTTAATGCCCAACAGGTAGACGCGAATTTTTTTTAAAGCGTTGATAATTGCTAAAACTTCCAGTTCGTAGCTACAGTAGTTCTCCTCCGCAGGGGTAGTTTTCTTACTTGCATAATAGATTGGATGCAATTTTCCGTCATCTTCACTTCTTTGTAACAGAATAGCACCATATCCATATTTACAGGCATCCGTGTGTAGCTCTGTGTCTGCGTCAGGTGAGTATAGTCCCAACACAGGTCGTTCCGCTAAATGCTGCTTCAATTGATCGAAGGCAATCTGCTGTTCTTCTTTCCAGATAAAGTTCACGTCTTTTTTTAACAAATCACTAAGTGGTTTGGCGATAAGGGCATAATTTTTGATAAATTTCCTAAAATAACCGGTGAGCCCTAAAAAACTTTGAATCTGCTTCGTGCTTATTGGTTTAGGATATTTTATGACGGCATCAGTTTTTCCTTTTGCTGGTTTTATTTCATTATCTTCTATTTGGTGACCCAGATACTCAATGCATCTTGTTAAACACTGACATTTTTTCCACTGAATTTCCAGTCCATATTCTTCTGCAGTTTTCAATACAGCTTTTAATCTTTCTAAGCTTTCTTCTTCTTCACGTGCTATCACTATGATATCATCCATGTACATCAATGCTATACTACTTCGAATATGCGATTTGAAAACCTCGTTGATAAATTTTTGAAAAATTGCTGGTGAGTTGCATAGCCCAAATGGAGTTCTAGTAAATTCATATTGAGCTGATGGTGTTATGAAAGAAGTGTATTTGCGACTTTCTTCCTCCAATGGTACGTGAAAGAAACCGTTCTTCAAATCTAAGGTGCTGAAAATTCGTGCATCTCTGAGACTATCAAGTTGATCCTCTATCAATGGAAGAGGATAATGATCTTTGATTATTTGCTGGTTCACCTTGCGATAATCTTGACAAATTCGAATAGAACCATCTTTCTTTTTTACTAGGACAATCGGACTGGCAAATTCGGATATACTCGGCCGTATGATACCTTCTTTGAGCAATAGCTCCATTTGCTTGTCGACTTCTTGCTTCTCAATTTGTGATAATCGCCTTGGACGCTGATATATGGGTGTCTCATCTTTCAGAATATTTTTTGCTGGCAAAGGTGTTGTTTTAATCTTGTTCTTCTTTGGATCATATTCTCCTCGAATTTTCTGAATTTGTCTCGCAATCTCATGATTCTTAATATGACGTATATCTAGTTCATTGTTTTGATATTCATTGACTAGAAATATGTGTTGCAGCTCTTCATTCGATTCGGTACTGCATTCCTCTTTGCTTTCTAGTTCTTTCTTCATTATTTTTATATCAGCTCCACTAATTGTAGAAACAGCATCTTTCGATAATTCGTAGCCAATAATTAAATCAACATTCATTGCGTAATTAGGAACAACATGAATTTTAGTGGTAAATTCACTATCATCAACTTTTATTTTGGTTGTAAAGCTGCCAAGCGTTTTGATTTGATGCGCTCCAAGGCCAGATAATGGTATAATTTCATTAGTTAGTGCTGGGGTTCGTATTTTAATGTAATCATTCAGTCTTATCATATTTACATCACTCCCCGTATCAACTAATGCTACTAAAGTCATATCTCCTATCATAACCTGCTTTTTAGATGCCTTCTTCAAATCAGTTTTCATCAGCAACACTTCTTTTCGATTCGAGTCTCTTCTGATTCTCTCGGTTTTACGTTCTGGACATTCCATAGACTTATGACCGAAATTGTTGCAGGAAAAGCACTTGACACCCTTTCATCTGTCCTTGCATTCAGATGATTTATGGCCGGATTCTCCGCAATTGTAACATCTAATTACGATTTTGGCACGTCGTTTAAACCCTTGGCTATCACTTCGATTTGATTGACTGCGTAACTGTGAATCTCTTCTTTGCCTCTCATGTGACATGGTATCTTCGAATTGTTTTATTTTCTTCAGCAGTTCTTGGGGCTGATCATAGCTCATTAATGATAAAACCTTGGTCAACTCAGTGTCACCAATCCCTGTAACAATATATTTTATCATGGCTTGGTTACTCACGTTTCCCTTCTTCGCTATAGCCACAACGTCGTAAAAGTATTCCTCGTAGGACTCGTTCTTTTTCTTCTTTCTATTCATCAATTCAATGTGAATGTCAGCTTCATCTCGACTAGACGGAAAACACTTCAATATCTCTGTTCTGAAAACCGTCCATTCCATTAAATCTTCAGATGCGCCATCAAACCACATTCTTGCTGCTCCTTTGAGCTTGGAAACTGCATGGAACAGGATTGTAGAATCATCCCATCTGTAGCCTTTTGACACTGCCTCAACCTTATTAATCCATTGAACAGCTGTTAAAGATGTTGTTTTTGATGGATTAAATTCAGGTAACATGTCAACAACGTCTTTTGGTCGCAATTCTTTTCTTGAAACTACCAATGGATCTACAGTGTTACTCAATGCAGCCCTTTCTCTTTCCAGCAACTGTCTTTCACGTTGAAGGAGTTCTCGCTCCCATTTAATCAAATCAATCGTCAGTGGATTCTCATTTTCACTTAATTTAACTACGTCAGCTAACTCTTCATCATTCTGCTCTAGTTCTACGTTGGAATCCATGTTCGGCGTTGTTTTTTCCATTGTAGTCGTCTTCGTCTTATGTTCTGCAGGCGTCTTTTTTGGCGGCATAACTTCTTACTTATAAATATTTCGTCTTCTTCAAGGATATTCGACTCTCTCTTCGTACTTTTTTTTTCTCAACTATTTCGTCTTGTTTTCGTTCTTAACTCATTCGTAGTCACACATTCAAATTCACGATGTTTATTTACTCACAAACAATACCACACCTCAGATCGTTGCTTCATATCCCGGACGAGCCCCCAAATTGTGGGATATGGAGTGTGAACTTGTTAAATATTGGAAAATATACTTTGAATCAATACCATTAAATGTCAAAACAGAATAATTATTACAAAAAATCAATCATCTCAAAAACAAAACTTAAAAAACGTCAGCCTATTCATCGCCTCCCTTTTTTCACTCCTCCCTTTTGATCAGCCTTGGCGTCGAGTTTCAGACGGGAAAAGCATGGGTTATTCGTGGATCCTACATCTATATATATATATATATATATATATATATATATATATATATATATATATATATATATATATATATATATATATATATATATATATATATATATATATGTATATATATATGTATATATATATATATATATATATATATATATATGTATATATATATATATATATACATATATATATATATATATATATATATATATATATATATATATATATATATATATATATATATATATATATATATATATATATATATATATATATATATGTGAGTGCGGATGGCCGAGCGTGTTTGTTCACCTATACATGCTGTGACGTCACTCGACCAAGAGGTCGCAGGTTCGAATCCACTCACCGACAATGTGTGATTTGTCGTAAAAATAAAAAATACAGCTACTTGCATCATCACTCGGCTGCTACAGGTTGCCAACCTATACACCTTAAAATATGTAGCAATGGCACGATATTCTGATCGGCAGTACGGCGGTGTTATACCGCGGCTCGGTGATATCAATTAGAAAGGCCCAGGCCCTTACAAGGGCTGTTGCGCCAGTGATGATGATGATATATATATATATATATATATATATATATATATATATATATATATATATATATATATATATATATATATATATATATATATATATATATATATATATATATATCTATATATATATATATATATATATATATATATATATATATATATATATATATATATATATATATATATGCGCGTACACGCATCTACAGCTACTTCATTTTCGGCTACCGCGCGCAATGCAGTCGGTAATGTAGACAACAAGTTTGGATTTCCACTATCAGTAAATTGGGAGCAAATTTTTATTCGACATTGATATATATAACCAGCTACTTGATTCCAATAAAAGAACCTTCTCCTCATTAGAATATGTCTCAGATATCTGTTTAAAGATGTAAATTTGGTTGCAAGATTTGGCTTCAATGATATACTCACCACTAAATTACGTCAAGCCACTTATTGTAGATCAATTAAGACCAGTGGAGAACTAACTAATACATTGCTCTGATAATAGATCGGTTGACTCAAAAATATTGCTACAGCTATGTTTTGCAATAACTCATTTAGGAATCCCAATGGTCATGGTCAAATATACAGGCTGGCACCACAAGCTCTGTTTTTGGCTATACTAGCAGTGTTATTTTAAGAACAGTTTTAAGGCAATATAAATATTTCAAGATATTTTGAAGGAAAATATTCAAATAAATTTTGTAGACATATGTGTTTTCCGTAATTTGTATCTGAAGAATATTTTCTAAAGTATTTGGGGATATTCTAATTGCGTTAAAACACATCTTGACACAACGCTCTTAAAAGCGCCAAAAACAGAGCTCGTGGTACCAGCCACAATTCATTGAAACTTGTTTTCTGTATGTTTCTGTATTGATTCAGCTTCAAGCTTCTACTTTTAGTATATAGATGGCAATCAGGATGGCAATAAAAGAAGAAACAGTTGATAAGTATGTTTTAGTAAAAATATTCAAATAACGCATTCACTTATTCTTAATTTACTACTTTATTCCGTAATATTTTAACAGTAAACCTAATTGAACTATTCAAAATAAGGATGGTGAATATTGTCATACTTGAAAAATACTTTTATTAGAATGCAATATACGCTTTTTCACAAAAAAGTATAGTAGACTTATCACGATTAGACTTGATATTTTCTATCAGTTAGTTTCAATGAAAAAATTAATAATTGGTATTTATTTATATAAACTAATTGAAATGTAGGAATTTCAAGTAAAAAACTTTTTTCATGTATATTACTAGTTGAATTATGTATCAAATTGGATATTATTTGTGAACAATTCTTGTGACAGTTTTAACTCAATATTTGTGATTATTGACATTTATTAGAAAATATTTTAATAGAATTAGTATCAATATACTCATAAAATTGTGTATTACGTATTGTTAAATATAAATAATTTCTTATTTAAAAACATATTTTAAGGTTACGTTCAAATGTAATTTAACTAAAAGTTAGGTTTCCAATCGAGAAAAAAATATATTTCAAAGCTATATTTGTTAATTCAGCATCTATAAATCATCATAGCTCTGAAATCTTTGCTGCTCCATAATTTCCAAATCATTTAGGTAATCAAAATCAAATAGTATTTGTTGTTCAACGACTGATAGAGCTATTTTAGGAAAAAATATCGGTCAATCTACTAGTTTACTAAGTTCAAGCTGAAGTATATGCTTCATTCAAAGTGAGTGAATAATGAGATTGATATTTAGTGTATTTTTCCCTACAAAAGCTCATAATAATCTGCAAAATATACTCCAAACAAACTAATTTATCCAAAAATGTTTTAGAAATAATCCCAACAACATTTATTCTCAGTAAATATCGTATAATTCACTTGTTGCTGCAGGCGTCAACCTGAAGATAAAGATCGGTTTGAAATGTAGTGAATAATATACCAGAGATATTCTTTCTTTCAACTTTATTTCCCATCAGTCAATCATCTCTTCCATTACATAACAAATACTTTTTACATTCTAGAATTGAATTAACGCAATTGTTACTTAGTTTATGCCTGGTTTTATAAAAGGCAGGGTAATTTACTTCTAGAGTAAATAAAATTTACTCTATTAGTAGACAGCCGATTATTTGACAGCAATATTTCTGATATCATAAAGAAACTCAAACTGATTAGAATTTGTTAGATAAAATAGATTCATATTAGAAGAAGATTCACTTGGTCTTTCATAAAACCGGCCTTAAAATGCAGTATTGAATGCAGCGTATCAAACAGCCTTTAAATTATTGTATGAGACGACATTCAGAACAATATCTTATATTTATTTTTCTTCCATTGCCTTTAACAGTGCTGCTTCTTCTTCTAAAAGATTTTGTTTGATAAAAGGTATTCCTCTGTGTTACTGTAATGTATTTAAACTAATTTTATTGTTCAATCTTTTTATCCATAACCTAGAAAGAAAAATACGCAATTGTTATTTGGTTCGCAAGAATAAAATTCTTTGTTTACCTTCTTACAGATCCACTGTCGCTATCACAGATTCATATTTCTCTCTGAATTTCGGCTACTCAAGTCTAACAGCCGTTACCTTAAATTAAAAAGATGAGATGGTGATAATGACAGATGACCGGTTACTTAAAATCACATCACAGCCACAGCTGATTCACAAACTGAAGGTTGATGTCATAGCAGGCAAGCACTCACGTGATACTGTGACGTACTTGGTTGGTAACTGTCAATTTTGACATTCAACTTCGATGATCTTTGTGGATATTCAAGCTGTTTATGAAGTTTTTTTAACACTTTTCTTGTATCGTACATCTTAGAACCCTTCTACGTGAGGCTCACTGCTATTACAGATTGTGCCTAATTGGTAAAGGACTAGAATACCTACCTTCAACCGCAAATTTTAATGGTGCATAAAGTGGAAGTTCTTGTTTAACAAAAATTAAGAATGTATTTGTACAACATGTTCAGGAATGACAAATCATTGTTATATTGTTCAATGCATACAGACTGGTGATTTGAAAGACGCACTATAGCGTTCTCAATGCTATTTTTGGAATGTTCAATTATTGGCTTCCTTTATTATTAAGTTAAATCATTTATTGTGGAGAAAAAATTTCTGCATTTTCTGACACTAATATTTTTAATTTTACTTTACTAGGAACCAGTAAAATCACGGAAATATTCATTGATAATTTTCTTAAATTCAACAGTGCCATGATATAAAAAATAAATGTACCAATTCAAAGTGATTGCTTATATCCGTCATCTGCTGTCAAACTAGATATAGTGAAATGGTTTTGTGGTCAAAATAGAGCTCGAAAAATATCAGTTTTCCATAATTTTATTTTGTTATTTCATGGTACTGTTGATTTTAAGAAAATTATCAATAACATTGCCGGGATTTTACTGGTTCCTGGTGGAGTAAAATCAAAAATATTAATTTCAAAAAATGCAGAAATTTTTCCTGTTCAATAAACTATTCAACTTTTTTGATGTAAAATAATTAGGGAAGCCAATAATTGATCATTTGAAAAATAGCATTTAGAACGCTAAGGTGGGTCCTTCGAGTCATCATCCTGTATTTGTGATATTTGTTTACTCTCAGCAAACAAGTTACCTAAAACTATTAGGAGATTTTGCGTAAATATATGAGTATCAAATATCAAATATTTTTCTGTTTCAATATCATTGCAATCAGTTGAATAATTTATATTTCAGTTTTGCATTAAAAATGCCGTGCATCTTTGGACACCAGAGGTCAGCTGATCGTCCGAGACCCATTAATAGTACAAATAGTTCCGAATTGAAAAAAAGACACCGTCAGCAAAAATCGCTAAATTTATATGTAGAAATTGAATAAACTAGTTCCAATCAATAAATTTTTATCCATTTACAAAATTTACCATCTTCAAACTGCAGAACTTGAATGAGTGAAGAACAAATTATGGAAAAAAGTAACATAATTGACGTGTCAGCATAGTTGTCAATTGCTGTATTAATTTTGTAAAAATTTTGTGCATAGATAAGTATTTCCAGTAGCAGGATCAGTAGTTAGCATCGATAACGACATGGAGATATTTCTTTTTGATTTCTGCTTACTCTAGTTTGATAGCCAAGAACTCAGATGAAGTTATTGTGAGAACGATAAATTATTCAAAATCTGTTACAGTTCTTTCAAAAAATAATTCAAAGACCTATCCATAAATATATCACAAGAATTAATTTCAAAACAAGTTACAGATTGGAACAAAATTAAACTACACTTCAAGCGGTCAGCAGGAACAGTAGAATTTGGCGAGAGAAAAACAAGAAAAAAGGGATAGATAAGCAATTACACATGGTATTTCATAACCTAATGGAAGAAAATGCAGCATGCATTCCTTTAAAAGTTGCTTACCTGCCCATTTCTGAATATAGTTGATTATTTCTCGCTAGTTCAATATCTAAATAATTATTTTTCCTGTAATCAGAAGAAGAAATGTGAATATACCAGAACTAGAACAGATTAATTTAGTTGAACATATCAATAGATATTCGTATCCAATATTTTTTATGTAAATGTATGTTCATCCCTAAATGATCCAGTATTCATCATCGGTATCATTAATTTTATAGTATTGTTATTACTTTCGGGATAAGTACTATTTTGCGCACGTTTCTCCGGGCTGTAAATAGCTCTTTGCCTTTTGCGTCCGCAAGTATAATTTAAACTTCTTGCACGCAAGCGATTTACCGTTCGGTGTGGTCAATTGCCCACTTGAGCGAATGAGCGAACGAACGAAATGGGCAATCGAGAACTTATCGCCCTTGTTGCACAATATAATATTATTTTTTTATTATAATTGAAATGAGAATTATTATAAGGCTTTCTTCTGCTTTTCACAATGTATTAGGGTGATAACTTTTCAAGTCAGATCGAATTGTTTTCTGTATTTCCCTTGGAAAATGTGATCGAAATGAATAAAGAAATATGTAGTGTCAGAATATAAATAATGGATATCAATAGGTGCCACCAAGGTATTGAAAGTTTTCGTAGGAATCACTCAACTATTTTTCAAACTCGTAATAATATTTTTTGAATGATTTAAAATTCAGCATTATTGTTGGGCCGATAGAGGTGTACAACACAGAAGTTTTTTGTATCTTTAAAATAATATTTTCCTTCCTTACAATAATATTTTCCTTCCTTACAAACCTTTCGAACATAATCCGATGATCGTTTTCCGAATAGATAACTAACAATGCAAGAGGTAATATTTTCTTGATAATCTGAAAAAATTGTTGAGTGATTTTGTACGAAAAATTTTAATACCTCGGTGGTACCTGTTAACATTGATAAATTCAATTCTAACACTGCATATTTCTATATTTATTTCGATCACATTTCAGAAGAGAAATACAAAAAAAATCTGATCTGACTTAAATAATTATCATCCTTATTTCTAAATGTTAAAATAAAAAGCAGAACCAAATCCTATAGCAAATCTCGTTTTTATTATAATGAATGGATAAATACTATAAATAAATGCTATCAATGATAAATACTGAAATATAATGAAGGAAAAAACTTTTCAGAACTCATTTTTAAATAAATATGTTTTATTGGGTATAAGTTCTGTAATTTATTAGAAACACAACGTTTCAACAGCAAAGTGCTGCCTTTTTCAAGTGAAAAGAAATATCATATTTCTTTTCACTTGAAAAAAGCAGCACTTTGCTGTTGAAACGTTGTGTTTCTAATAAATTACAGAACTTATACCCAATAAAACATATTTACTGAAATATAAATTTCACAACTGATCCTGTTTTCATTAATAAGTAAAATAAGTAAATTAGGAGTATAAATTGAAATTCATTATAATATTTTCTATTTGAACAATCGGTGTATCAACTTTTTAGTAGAGCAGCCGATGAATTTATTAGCTAAATATGCGGCAGATATCATAATGAGAAGCACTTTTAATTTTGGGTATGAAAATATGAAGCATAATGTTGTTTTCATTCATCAGTTGAAAAAACTATTTGTTACTTCATAGAGAGATGCATATCTTTCTCCTCAAGATATTGGAACAGAAAAATATTTGTTACTAATTTTTACATGGAGAATCCCTTAACAGTTCTATAGAACTCGTTTGCTGAAAGTAGAGAGAAATGTTACAAATGTATATTGAAATATAGTAAATATAAGAATAATTTGTCATTTGGGAAGATGCTGTACAAATAAATTCTCAATTCAAGTTGAATAAGAACTTTTCCTTCAAGTACCATTAAATTTTGTAGTTGAAATTACGTATCCGAAATATGTTATTTTACTTTTCTAGTCCTTTACTGATTGAGCACAATCTGTAATAGCAGCAAGCCTCACTTGAAATGGTTTTAAAATGTTCAATACAGGATAAATGCTGAGAGCACTTTATACATAGCTTGGATGTACACCAGGATGTACTATGGCACGCCGTTTTGTTATTCAATAGCAACAATTTATTCCAGTTGAATTTGAATTATATATTTCCATTATCTTGCAAGATAATTTTAATTCATTGAATTTTTATGATTGAATTGAAATTATGTACATGATAAAAATTCAGAAATATTATTATCTTGCAAGATAATTTTAATACATCGAATTTATATGATTGAATTAAAATTATGTATATAATGAGAATTCTAAATTTTTATCATCTTGCAGGATAATTTTAGTTCATCGAGTTTTTATGATTGAATTGAATATGGCACGCCGTTCTGCTATCTAATGACAAAAATTCATTCCACTTGAATTTAAATAATACATTTTTTTTATCTTGCAAGATAATTTAATTTATTGAATTTTTATGATTGAATTAAAATTATGTACATAATGAAAATTCAGAATATTATTATCTTGCAAGATATTTTTGATGCCTTGAATTTTTATGATTGAATTAAAATTATGTACATAATGTAAATTAAGAATTATTATTATCTTGCAGATTAATTTTGATTCATTGGATTTTTATAATTGAATTAAAATTATGTACATAATATATATTCAGAATCATTATTATCTTGCAAGATAATTTTAATGCACTGAATTTTATGATTGAATTGAAATTATGTACATAATTGAAATTGGGAATTCTTATTATCTTGCAGGATAATTTTAATGCATTGAATTTTTTTGATTGAATTATTATTATGTACATAATGGCAATTAAGAATTATTATTATCTTGCAAGATTATTTTAATGCATAGAATTTTTATGATTGAATCAAAATTATGTACATAATGATAATTCAGCATAGAGACTATCTAGCAAAATCATACGGAACCGTTGAATTTTAATGATTGAATTAAAATTATGTGCATAATGAAAATTCGAAATTATTATAATCTTGCAAGATAATTTTAATGCAATGAATTTTTATGATTCAATTCAAACTATGTACATAATAGAAATTCAATATTCTTATTATCTTGCAGGGTGATTTTAGTTAATTGAATTTTTATGATTAAATTGAAATAATGTACATAATGGAAGTTCAGAATAATTCTTTTCTTGCAAGTTAATAATACATTGGATTTCTATCATTGAATTAAAATTATGTACATAATGAAAATTCGGGATTCTTATCATTTTGCAATTTAATTTCAATTCATTGAATTTTTATGATCGAATTAAAATTATGTACATAATGGAAATTCAGAATTATTATCATCTTGCGAATTAGTTTGAATTTATTTAATTTTTATGATCGAATATAAATTGAATTGAAATTTTGTACATAATTTTAATTTAATCATAGAAATTCAATTGATTGAAATTATCTTGGGAGGTAATAACAATTCTGAATTTCTATTATGTGCATAATTTTAATTCAATCATAAAAATTCAATGAATTAAAATTATACTGCAGGATAATAAGAATTCTGAATTCACATTAGATACATAATTTAAATACAATCATAAAAACTCAATGTATCAAAATCATTCTGCAAGGAAATAATTATTCTGAATTGCCATCATGTACATGAATTTGATTCAATCATAAAAATTCAATAAATTGAGATTATCCTGCAAGATAATAAGAACATTGAATTTCTATCATGTACATAATTTCAATTCAATCATAAAAATTCAATGCATTAAAATTATCTAGCAAGATAATAATGATTTCGAATTTTCATTATGTACATAATTTCAATTCAATTATAAAAACTCAACGATTCCGTATAATTTTGCTAGATAGTCTCTATGCTGAATTATCATCATGTACATAATTTTAATTCAATCATGAAGATTCAATGCATTAAAATTATCTTGCAAGATAATAATAATTCTGAATTTCCACTATGTACATAATTTTAATTCAATCAAAAAAATTTAATGGATTGAAATTATCCTGCAAGATAATAAGAATTCCCAATTTTTATTATGTACATAATTTTAATTCAATCATAAAAATTCATTGCATCAAAATTATCTTGCAAGGTGACAAGAATTTCTAATTCTGTACATGTCCATAATTTCAATTCATTCATAGAAATTCAATGCATTGAAACTATCTTGCAAGATAATAATGATTCTAAATTTTTATTATGTACATAATTCTAATCCAATCAGAAAAATTCAACGTATCAAAATTATCTTGCAAGATGATAACTATTCTGAATCTTCATCATGTACATAATTTTTATTCAATCATAAAAATTCAATTAATCAAATTGGCTGGTACCACGAGCTCTGTTTTTGGCGCTATTAAGAGCGATGTGTCAAGATGTGTTTTAACGCAATTAGAATTTTCCCAAATACTTTAGAGAATAATCTTCAGATACAAATTACGGAAAACACATATGTCTACAAAATTTGTTTAAATATTCTCCTTTAAAATAGCTTGAAATATTTATATTGCCTTAAAACGCTTCTTAAAATAACACTGCTAGTATAGCCAAAAACAGAGCTTGTGGTACCAGCCATTATCTTCCAAGAGTAAATTTGAGTGGGATAAATTGTTGCTATTGAATAGCAAAACGGCGTGCCATAGTGTACATAGAGCTCTCATCGAGATTAAACGCCAAAACTGATGTTTCCAACCAAGTATGTCACAACCTCACGTGAGTGCCCGCCTCCTATATATATCATGAGACATCAAAGTTTAAGTTGATGAATCACAGGTTGCGATTTAAAATATTTGATTATCTGTCCTTGTGAGTCATGATCACCTAGAACATATAGATTACGAATTATAGTCCAAAGAAACGCGGCTATTATAACCATCAATTCGTTTGAGGTCATGGCTGTCAGCCGAAGTCAAAGAGTAATATATATAATCTGTGAGTAATATGAATCGGGCTGAAGGAAGCGACAACAGTTCTCCAAGAAGGTAAATAAAGAATTTTATTAATGTAAACCAAATAATAACTGTGCTATTTCCTTTCTAGGTTATGGATAAAAAGATTTAACAATGAAGTAAGTTTAAATGCATTACAGTAACACAGAGGAATACCTTTTATCAAACACAAGAAGAAGCATCACTGTAAAAGGCAATGGAAGAAAGATAAATACAAAATAGTGTTCTGAATGTCATCTCATACAATAATTTGAGGGCTGTTTGATACGGTGCATTCGATGCTGCATTTTATGGTCGGTTTTTTACAAGATCAGGTGAATTTATTCCTAAAATAAATCTTTTTTATCTAACAAATTCTAATCTGTTTGAGCTTCCTTATGATATCAGAATTATGACTGTCATCTAATAGAGTGAATTTTATTTACTCTTAAAGTAAATTCCTCTGCCTTTTATAAAATCGGGTATAAACTTGATAATAATTGCGCTAACTCAATTCTAGAATTTTAAAATTATTTGTTATGTAATGAAGAAGATAATTGACATGAGAAATTGAGTTGAAAGATAGAATTCCTACCGGTATATTGTTCACTACATTTTATAGCGATCTTTTTTATTTTCAGGTTACGGCTTCCAGCAGCGAGTGGATTACACGATATTTATTAAAAATAAATGTTGAGATCTTCCAAAAACCTTTTGGACATATTAGTTTGTTTTAAGTATATTTCACAGTAGATTATTACGAACTCTTGTATGAGAAAAATGTACCAAATATCATTTTCGTTATCAATCCAGTTCAAATACTCTTCATCAGTCGTTGAAAAGCGGATACTAAATGGTTGTGAAAAATATTTCAGTGATTTCGTACAAAAATATTCAAGTGTTCAGCAATTAAAAATATGAAAGCATGCTGATAGGTATTATTATTAATGAATTTCATTCTACCTATCGGATAGTTGAAATTGTTCTGACTTAACCCAACTAATCCTTGCCCCAAGATGTTTATTTCTGTAAAAATCAAATTTCGGAGGAAATACAAAACATTTCTCATATACCTATTTATTTATTATATATTATTGGATAATATTGTTCTCATATGTTTAAAAAATTATAAATAGAACCAGACTCATCGGAAAATCATTATGTACTTCTCCATATATTGTGCAATAAAAACTATAATACTAAACTAATATTGTTTCACGTTTATTATTATGTTTATATTATTTTGAAATTATAATCATGATTTGTAGCCCTAAAATGCTGGCGGAACTAGGCTTTTAGAGCTCTCAGGATGTATGAAGTTGTCAAGCAACAGCTATTCAAACAATTTTAAATCGTAAATGATGTCAATGTCAAACAACTTCATTGAACAACATAATTACATTTTTTAAACGCCGCCATTCGCAAAACTTCTCGTTTTGCTTCGTTTGTACGTCTTTGGTCTTCTGTGGAACTAATTCACCTTGTGCAGCCTCAAATTTATCTAAAATTTCTTCTATTTTGATTTGACAAGAAATTAAATAATTTGTTTATGAACAAACAATATAGCAAGCACAACAATCATCAAGCATACATACCATACATAGAAACCAAAGCATACCTGAAATTCAAAACGCCAACATAACGATAACGCATTGATTTCCA
This sequence comes from Dromius quadrimaculatus, assembly GCA_963989225.1. Taxonomy (NCBI): domain Eukaryota; kingdom Metazoa; phylum Arthropoda; class Insecta; order Coleoptera; family Carabidae; genus Dromius; species Dromius quadrimaculatus. Next base: position 27,194,874 of record OZ022326.1, on the reverse strand, counting down.
CTGAATCTTTGGATTTCTAGGGCCAAAATAAAATAAAAAGTGGTATGCTGGTGGTATGTACCATGGACATAATCAAGATTATAGCACACGGGAAATTCAAAGCTCTCCGCTTCGCATCAAGCTGTAAACATTTCACCGTGCTACAATCTTTTGATTATGCCCTTAATACATGAATAACTATTAAAACGTATTTTATGTTTACGAAAATGTATATAATTGACACATGTCATAATGGAACAAGGGCTGCCAGAATACTATCATGATCTTTTATTGTATAATAAACAATTATTGTTTCATAAGTAGTAATGTTTTACCATGAAAGTTCACCAGAATAGCTACAAATAGGATTGGATTGCATATTGTTCAGATTTTTATTACTATGCCTAAAAATAAGGTCTTTTTTTTCACTGAAAACATTTTTTTATTGTACACCGGCATATTAGCAAAATAAATATGAAAGATATTCATAATCAATAATAGTCACGTCTAGTTTGGATCTCCATCTATAGACTAAAAGCAAAACTTAAATCTGTCTGTCAAGATTCGAATGAATCACAGTTTAAGCTTGACCAAGGCCATTGTTATATTGTTTCTTAATTTGGAGCAGCTATAACTATAAACGCCAAATAGAGTGACATCTTGAGTAAAATCGTGGAACAAACTCAAATTCATATAAAAAATATGAAACAGTAGTTCTACAAACTGCCGTTTTCCGGTAGCCAAAAATGCTATTCCGTGTGTGATATTTTTGGCTACGTAGCCAAAAGTACTCGAGGTAGCCAAATATGATGATCCGTGAATTATAAGTAGCCAAACGTTTCATCAGGCGCATATATATATATATATATATATATATATATATATATATATATATATAAGATAAGGATTAATCGCGACTCTGCAATTAGTTAAGGTAACAGAAGTTTCGTGGGCGTTTGCAGTCAATGGAAATTGGCCAAATAAAAGATCACTCTTTTAAAATATTCGTCAAGCTTTCGCCTAATTTTTAGGCTTCCTCAGGACACTAAAAAGTATTTTATTCATCAGATTAATTTACATAAAAAAATAATAAGTATGAAAGCTCATTGTGAATAATACAATAACGACTTACATTTTTGTACGAGATAAATAAATAAAATTCCATCAGTTTCACAGTCGAATGAATTTTCTTTTCAGATAGTTTACATTTAGTGTTCTAAACACACTGTATTTATAGCTTAACATTGGAGTAAATATTCGAAACACCATATCAGGCTTTGTACACTTTAAATTTTTGGAGAAAATTTTCTTCTAGTTAGTATTGTAGATTAATAGTACAAAGTTACACTTTTTTAATTAGAATGTACATTATAAATTTATTGAAGATTTTACTTTTTAATCTTAACGCAGTAAAATCATGACTAAAGTATTTTTATCACAGAAGCAAAATGGAGTAATTTTTTGAACAAGTTTAAACAGAATTAAATTTTAAAAAGATCTTTCATGCGGCCAATTTTGGAACTAGTTTGACGTTTGATGTTCATCAAACAAAAGCGCGCGAAAACAAAATGTACAGAAATGAACAGTAAACTAAACCATGTCGTATATGAAGGTCAGCTCTTGTTTTGTGATTGCCAAATATTGACACCAGAATGCCCGTTGGATAACTTTAGAAGGTAAACATATATATTACTCAAGTTATCAATATCTGTTTTTTTTATTGATAGAATTCTCATTGTTCTCAATAAATACCATTTCAAGAAATGATCGCTTGAATAAATTTCTTTCTACATCCAGTATTGTTACATTAGAATAGTCAATTTGATGTTTAGTTTGATTATGATGTATTGCCAAAGCTGTTGACATAGGTTTCAATTTATTATCGCTCTTGTGTGATGTTATTCTAGATTTGAGGTTACGTGAAGTTTGGCCTATGTAAACAGCTGAACATTCCTGACAAGGAATGTTGTAAATGACGTTTGACTGGTAGTGTATTGGTGTTTTATCTTTAAGCTTTGTGAAAATTTGTCTTATGGTCACACAATTTTTTGTAGCAATTTTGATGTTTTCATCTTTCAAGACTTTGAGTATTTTTGGTGTCAACGTTGGGATGAAAGGTATGGAAGCAAATTTTATAGTTGGAGGATCTGACAGTAGATCTTGTCTTTGTGGATTCAATGGAGTAGTATCCACCCTTGGCACATTAAATAGCAAGCTGTTGATAAGTTTCACTGGATATGAATTCTTTATTAAAATATCTTTCAATCTAAGTAAGTTCTTTTGTTGGTAATTTGGATGTGAAATACTGAGTACTCTGTTTTTTAGACCCAGCACTACATTTATTTTCATTTGTTTTGGTTGTTGGGACAAGTAATGCATATACCGTTGAGAAGCAATGGACTTTTGGTACCAATCCAGTGTGATGTTTCCTGAATCATCCCTTATCATTAAGGTGTCCAAGAAAGGGAGGCTTTTTTGGTCCTCTAACTCGATGGTAAACTGGAGGTACGTATTGAAAGCATTACAAGTTGTTAAAATATTATTTGTTTCACTTGCAGGTACAGCTGTTACTATGTCGTCAACGAATTTCTTTATAAATGGTGGTTTGAAATTCAGTTTTGGTATGCACTCATCAAGGAGTAGGTCCATAACATACTGAGCTATTATCGGACTGATAATTGCCCCCATTGGACAACCAATCAGCTGTTTATAGTAATTATTTTCATAAATGCAGTAACTTGTGTCAAAAACAAATCTCAGTAATTGCAAAAAATTATTTAGAGCTAATGGAGTGAATTCTTGTATCAGGTTCCATTTTTTAGTGATGCTATCAACAGCTATGACTATGGTTATGTTACTGAATAGTGACACAACATCCAGGCTTATCAAAATATAATTATTTGGTATTTTAAAATTGTTAATAAACGATGCAAACGCAAACGAATCTTTGGTATAGTAAATGTTATTTTTATCGTAAGCAATAGTTAACACATCAGTAAGATACTCTGCTGTTTTACTATTTGGAGCATCAATGGATGCTATAATTGGCCGTAGAGCAAGGTTTTGTTTATGGATCTTTGGTTGACCATAATATTTAGGTGGAATAGCATCATATATCATTAAAGATTTAGCTAACTCTGCTGGTAACAAATGGGAATTTTTTAAATTTGAGATAAGTTTGTTCGCTTTTTGTTGGTAAGTGGATGTTGGGTCACTCCTTAGTAGTCTGTGATTATTTTGATCTGTCAACATCTCCAAGGATAACTCATGATATTGTTGCTTATCCATTAAACACGTGACACCACCCTTATCTGATTGTGTGACTATAAGATTCGGATTACTTTTGAGAAATCTTTTAGTAGTGAAAAAAAGATGATGTATGTAGTCAAATTCATCGTTTTTGTTTAAAAAATTAGTAATAATATTTGTAACTCGAGCTCTACACATGTTTTTTTTATTTTCATCAAAATTGTTTATAATGTATTCAATGTCACTCAGTAACTTTCGTACGCAAATCTGGTCACTTAACGGTTTAATACAAAATTTAGGACCAAGACTAAGTAATGTTTGAACATCTGTAGGTATAGTGACAGAAGAAATATTTTTGAACCAGGATGTTTGCGTGCGAAATTTACTGCGTTCATCATTGATCAGAGTTTGCAATTTATTTTGATTTTGAGTTTTGATTTTGTTGAAAAGTTTTTCACTAGCAAGTTTTTGTTTTCGGATAAAGTTATCAACAATACATTTTGGCACCAAGTTTAGCATATCAGATTCCAAAGTTTTTAATTTAGATTTAATATAACTGACATGTTTTACCGTACTGTCAATTTCAATATTGAGCGTCTGTTTCCTTAACCTGTAGTAAATGTTGTCCAGTTTGGAGATATTGCTTGCGTCATCTGTCTGTAGTCTTGCTGGATTGTTGTGGATGTCATTCGTGATGTGTTTTGGAAAAACCCCATGCTGTCTACATTTTAGTAGGAAAATTCTTCGATTGGTCGCTGATGTCATTTTGATGTTGGTTGTGGCCCATGTTTTGAAGGTTCGAACTGATTGTAAGCCGTATTGGCATCTTAGTAATTGGAGAAAACCCATTCCTGTATAGTAATATAAGGATTAATCGCGACTGCAATTAGTTAAGGTAACAGAAGTTTCGTGGGCGTTTGCAGTCAATGGAAATTGGCCAAATAAAAGATCACTCTTTTAAAATATTCGTCAAGCTTTCGCCTAATTTTTAGGCTTCCTCAGGACACTAGAAAGTATTTTATTCATCAGATTAATTTACATAAAAAATAATAAGTATGAAAGCTCATTGTGAATAATACAATAACGACTTACATTTTTGTACGAGTTAAATAAATGAAATTCCATCAGTTTGACAGTCGAATGAATTTTCTTCTCAGATAGTTTACATTTAGTGTTCTAAACACACTGTATTTATAGCTTAACATTGGAGTAAATATTCGAAACACCATATCAGGCTTTGTACACTTTAAATTTTTGGAGAAAGTTTTCTTCTAGTTAGTAATGTAGATTAATAGTACAAAGTTACACTTTTTTAATTAGAATGTACATTATAAATTTTTTGAAGATTTTACTTTTCAATCTTGACGCAGTAAAATCATGACTAAAGTATTTTTATCACAGAAGCAAAATGGAGTAATTTTTTGAACAAGTTTAAACAGAATTAAATTTTAAAAAGATCTTTCATGCGGCCAATTGGATCTTCGAACCTTCAAAACATGGGCCACAACCAACATCAAAATGACATCAGCGACCAATCGAAGAATTTTCCTACTAAAATGTAGACAGCATGGGGTTTTTCCAAAACACTTCACGAATGACATCCACAACAATCCAGCAAGACTACAGACAGATGACGCAAGCAATATCTCCAAACTGGACAACATTTACTACAGGTTAAGGAAACAGACGCTCAATATTGAAATTGACAGTACGGTAAAACTGATGGAATTTTATTTATTTAACTCGTACAAAAATGTAAGTCGTTATTGTATTATTCACAATGAGCTTTCATACTTATTATTTTTTATGTAAATTAATCTGATGAATAAAATACTTTTTAGTGTCCTGAGGAAGCCTAAAAATTAGGCGAAAGCTTGACGAATATTTTAAAAGAGTGATCTTTTATTTGGCCAATTTCCATTGACTGCAAACGCCCACGAAACTTCTGTTACCTTATATATATATATATATATATATATATATATATATATATATATATATATATATATATATATATATATATAAATCACCCTATCAATTTGACGTCCTTACAAAGATGTTCATTTTGGCGTCTACTGAAAGGAACGCGTATAGTTTAGGTCTGATCGAAGTATATTACATAATTTCTCATGGGCTCTTCAGATTTCGCACAGAAATTCCATTTCACGCAATATTCACGGAGTTCCCATTTCCTATACAATATGACCTCCTTTCATCATAACATCAATGTGGCGTCAATAATATACGTTACATATCGCGTTTATAGTGGCGTCCTATTTATATATATGCTTTCACTTCATGTTTGAAGTGGCGTCCCCCTTGTTGCCAGATTTAGTTTTCACAGTCCGATAAGCACCTCTCTTGCGTAGAATGTTCTATCGATGACACATGTGATAGTTGGATATATTCAAAGGTTTGCGTAGAATTACATTATTCAAGTTTTGAAATGGGTTGATACTCAAGACATCCTCATAGAGTAGTAATATGCCATGTCCGTGAACTGTTGGTATATTCCATGAATGGAAGTATGTGAAGGATAATTCATCAGGAAGGACTTACGGATGTCATATAAATTGTGATAATAATTGCTCTATGGAAATGTGACAAAATTTTGGTCTAAACTTGCATTTTGCTCAAGATTTTTCTATAAATGTGTGATGAGGGTCAGTGTGAATATAAATCTTAATTCTGGGAGCTGGAAACCTCCCCTCATTAGGTCATCATATTGTAAAAAAAAGTACAGGGTATTTTTGCAATATCCTAAGAGCCGTAAGGCACACAAGAAAATCTCATAACTTTTTGGAAGAGTATTGAATTCTTCACAATCTTAATTCAGATACTTTTCACTGTGAAATTATCATATCTACGTCCTCTCTTAATCAACACAAATGCCGGATCAAGACTCATTGAAGCTCATAGGTCATAATTCAATGAGATCCATGAGCTGGTGACTCAAATGCTTGTGAAATCCTCAAAGTTAAGGCCTCCTTAAGCCAAGGTCCGTGAACCCGTGCCTATCGGGCTTCATGCATAATCTGGCTCTGGTAAGGAATACTTTCTACTCACCTTATCAAATACCCTATACTACTTGGTACATGTCTTAGAGTTCTTCCCTTGGATTCAGCTCTAGCGGATAAAATATTTGTCTACAATTATTATCATATTACCGACTTTCCTCTCAACATTCAAAATATTTAAACTAGTGTTGCTACCCTAATTCAAGTATGCGTTATCAGTTCAATCAATAATCGTCAATTTAAATTATTGAAATGCTGGGAAATCTTCCCTACAGAAACTTTTGGTTGGGAATGAAATTTGGATAGCAACAGTAATAAAGTTTCAGGCAACTAAATGAGACTTTATCTGTGTACTGAACTATTATTTGTTGCTTTCATAAGATGCCTCATCTTAGTACTCCAATAATAAATACCAGTCTATCGAGTAGTCTTCATACATATCCTCATGAATACCTGAGAGAAAACTCACTTCACCATTATGAATCGATCCTGTTAGATGGAAGGTACAAAATAGGAATTATATGGAAGATACAAAAAAGGGGTTAGTGTATCAAGACCATGGAGGTGATCTTTTTTGGTCGAATTTGTGGTTCACGGCCGAAACGCCAGCTGAGACCAGAAGAGAGTATCAGAATATTTCATCTTTTTAGGCGATCATCACGAAAGAATTTAAAATCACTAAATTTTATTCATTCGTTTCTGGAACATTGCAAATGTTTATCTTAGTTGCCATTGAAATTGTCTTATTTTATTGTCTGAAAATGCGTATCTACTTCTCTAATTGCAAGATCTATAGAGATTGACGGAAGGATATGATACATATTTCGGCGAAAATTGTTTCTAAGACTTCATCAAACTGCCCATAGAGGTGGGTGTGAAGTGTTGATCAAGTAATTCTCATAGATCAGTCCCAAAAAAGCAATATTGGACAGATCAGTTCCAAAATAGTTATTCAAGTATTTGGGTCAGTAAGTACGGTTTACCGATTGAGAATAATTGTTTGGAGGCTGAGCCTTGGCGAGGTTTGCAAATATTGAGTGAAATCGGTCCTGTAATTATTGACAGTGATGCTTAAAAAATTTTTTGCACGATTGGACGATCTACCCCAAATATGAATCCTAATATTCTCTTTCAAATTGAGTAACCACTCATAGCGCACTCGCTGTCAGCTGTCATGTTTGACATTTTATTGTGAATATTCAATCATAAATAACGATAAATAAATTTATACGTTCTGTGGAAGTCCACAATTTTTCACTTACTGCTTTTGCTCATGGGCGGTAAGTCAGCATAACCATAGTAATCACAGTTTGCCGGTAAAATCCACATACCACCTTGAATGGAGAGCCGGTAAACATATGAATACGCCCAATCGTGCAAATAGTAAATTTAGATAGATGTGTACAAGTAAGTAAAACTCCATGGTAACAAAAAGGGCCATAGAAATACCTTTTCCGTTATAATCGCCTACAAAATTGATTTATAGCACATCGCACATAAACTTCTGAAGCAAAACTGTAACTGATGATAAATACAACAATTATGTGGGCATAAAATTATTCTACGACCAAAATTGTCCAAATATTTGACTCCTATTCTTCAAAGTTGCTGGGAGCATGTCGTGTATCAGTATTCATTCTTCATATCTTATATATCAATCTAGAGGTAAAAAGTTCAAGCGTTGAGAATGGATTTTGTTGAACTATGTACAACTACATTCTCTGATTAGTTTTTCCACAATGCAAATTGGTAAACGTATAATCTTGAAAGTCGGGAGTCTTCCATATCGTATATTCCTAAGAATTTCCTTCGCTGTTCGTGTTGCAATATGGTGCACAAAGTCAGATACTACTTATAATATGAAATAATGAGCATTCAATAAGTATCGAAGTAATCCAAGTGAATCTCTTTTAACTCACTTGTACAAAGTATGAGTAAGTAGTATTGTTGAACCGCCAGAATCACATTTCGAGATTTTGATGGAAATTCTCGTTTTGAGCATCCCTAAATGCATTTTGACTATTTTCGGCTTGACTTTGGTTTGTACGTATGAATGTATGTATCTATATAGTTGAATTTTGTTTTTGAGACTGGTCCAAAGTCTAGTTTTGCAGCCCCTATCATGGTTGCAATCGTCTGTACCGCAAATGCACTGTACTTGAAATTTTTTTTAAATTCTCCTGAGGCATTTTAATGGATATTTTCTATTTTAATATTGATTGGCTGTGCTGAAATTGCACAGTTTATTCAAGTTTCTTGTATTAATTCAAAACAATCAGGCGTGGAGTATTGAAATTTCGTATCAAACACTTCTATAAGAACTAATTGTACACCTTGCATTATGACTGCAGTCGGATCAACCAGGAGTGCAGTTTACTAAGCACGTTTTCAAATTTTTCATATAAATCCAGAGCAATCAGCCGTAGAATCTTAAAATTTTGTATTTAAAGAAATTGTAGCATTCGAATGATAACTTAATATTTTCATAACAATCTATTGAGCTTAAAGTAAGCTTTATCTGACAATCTTTTTCAATTTTTCGCATAAATTCGAGACTTCGGCCGTAGAATGATAAAATTTGGTATTTGAGACTGCTTAAAGCGTTCTATGGCCAGTTGCACCGCTGTCACTTGAATTTTGGGTGCTACCTAACTCAACAATATCGTATCAAAATATGAAGATTGAATGTGACATGAACATTGCTGTCCTTATTTCAATTCGACATTTTTTGTATAAGTGAAGCCTCAAATTTGAGTAAGAGCAGTACAACTGACCATTAATGAATTGTAGCATCTAAATGATTGAATTATCATCTCAAATTTTGGTTGGAGTCGATTTTGTCTTGAGACAATATCAGTGCCAACTGTTAATTATTGAGTCAAAAGATGTACAAGTAAGACATTTGGTATCCACATCAGATTTTTTTCATGTTTTCGAGCAAAACGGTGTTTGATTTTTCATCAAAGATTGAATATAGAATGCAAAATTGTTCAAAATGCTATCAGCCCAATGTTGCCACCACGTAATATTATCCTTGTCTATTCTTCTCTTTCCCCTTCCGAACAAAGCAGAGGGGGTAGCACCTTGGTTTTTTCCTCAAGTATTTAACTTTCACTATCGATTGGTACTAGTTTCAATCATAAGATCTATCAGGGAAGTTGATCCTAACAAAAATGAACAATAGTAGCCTTTTTTCGACACTTGAAGTCTGTCACCTCATTGACTACAATATTCTCGATTGATTCACATTATACAATTTGACCATAAGCTCGATCAGGGAACATGAGGTGCGGCCGACTCCCTGACTTTAAGAAATGTTCTAACACAATTGCGAGAACAGAGTCTATGTTCATCTATCCACAAACTGAATAAGAGAAGCGATGATATGATAACTCGCACAAATTGAAATATGAGATTGAACGGATGTATGTTATATAGAATCAGTTTGAGCATATCATTTCCGAGATACAATTATTGTTGAATGCTTTCAAAATATAGCCCTTTGCATAAACCGGGCACTCAAATAGTTAGAGTTCTCATTTGAAAAAAAAATTCAACTTGTACCTTGAACCAAATTGTGGCTTTTCACAGTAACTCAAATTATCTTCTGGTGAACTCTGTTACCGGCAGATTTACGAAAAATAGAGCAACATTTTCGTTCCTTACACAAAATTGTTCCGGTTTCATGTTGCCCGTGAATTCCAAATTGAACAAAAAAAAAACTCAAATCATGTTTTCTCCAAGTAGCAACTTATATGTATGTTGTATACCTACTCTTTAGGTTTTTCAGCCATGATGGATGTGATATCCAGTAATAGATTATATTAATAGAAACAAAAATTAGTTTTCGTTCCCTTGTATATTACAAGCTTATATCACTCTTATAATGTATTACAGGAGATATGTAATAATGATAATTCATCCATCCATTCTAACTTTCTTTCGATCACACTTGTGACTTTGTGACCATCAGGGACTTCAAAAACATGAATAATTTGAGATTCATCAATTTATTCCTAGTAAAAGCAATGATGAACTTGCAACAAAAATATTCCACTTGCTCTGTACAAACAATATAATTTGTTTTTCTACAACAATTATAAGACCACATCACGGATGAAATAGCGAGTTCTCACATCATATAGTGATCCTATAGCTGGGGAGCCGAACGCACCTTATATTCCCTAATCGAACTTACGGTCAAATTTCATATGAATCAATCAAAAATATAGTGGTCAATTAGGTAACAGACTTTTTAAATCTGGAATCTTGTCCTAAGCGTCAAAAAAAAGGCTACTTCCGGTCAATTTTCGTCGGAGTCAACTCCTCTGATAGAACTTAAAATTGAAACTAGTACTTATTAGTGACGAAGGTCGGATACTCCGAGGAAAAACCAAGGTACCACCCTCTGCCCTGTCGTTTTGCACTTCCCTTATGATTTTTGTGTTTTTCTCTCTGTTTTGGATAGAACGGAGGTAGTATCCTGGTTTTGTCCTAAAGTACTTGACCTCTGCAATCGATTGATACTAGTTTCAAATCAATCAATAACTAATTGATCGGATATAGCCTTTTTTTGATCCTTAGGACTAGATCCTAGATTTATAAAGGTGACATCCTAATGACTACTATATCTTCGATCAATTCATATACAATTCGACCCTTAATCTGATTAGGAACGATAAGGTGCGGTCGGCTCTTGAACTATTAGAAAGAAGTACATGAATTTGTTCACTTACTCCTCATACTTGAGTCAGTACTCAACTGTTTTTTCTTAATATTTAAAATTGACTGCTTAAATTTTAAGTTGATAAAGAATTATTTCCAAGCAAGAATAATTTCTGACATCAAGTAACTGTACTATAATACTTCAGTCTGCAATAAAATATTGGTAGAAATATTATGTTAAGACATGCATAAGAAATGCAATTCCAAATTCAAGCCATACTCCTAACAAATTCCATGTCAAAAGCGCAAGCATCTGTTTCATTATCGATCGATGTTCTGCGACAGTGTTGTCAAGTTTCTGGACGCCAGTATGATGGCGAAATATATGAAGTGGGAATATACACGTATATTTTTGACGCCACTAAAAATTGGAGCGGAATTTTTCGGAACTAAAAATATACGGAAATTTTCATTTCCCTATCATTTTGGCGTCAAAATGAAATTTTGAATTTAGCCTCTAGAGGTCGGGAACAAGCCAGGAAAAAATTTTGAAGCAATTCTAAAGTGGCGTCCGATATACGGACTCCAATTTACAATGGACGCCAGATTAAATGCAAACGCGCAATATTAGGACGCCAAAATGATATGAGGATTTATATATATATATATATATATATATATAAGAATGTTTTCCTCGACGTTTTCAACTATAGCCTTCGCGGTAGCGGCACGTAACGGAAAGGTCATGACGAATTTGCTGAAGTAATCAGAAAAGACGAGAATAAAGCGATAACCCTGTGACGTTCGCGGTAAGGGTCCGATAAGATCGGTACTAACCATCTGGGACGGACGATACACTTTTGGTTTTCCACTCAATAATCTGGAAGGCTTACGCTGAACCAGTTTCTGTTCTAGGCAAACGCGACATCTCCTGACGTAATTGGCTACGTCGCACTTCATTTTGGGCCAATAATACCGTTGGCTGAGCCGGTGGAATGTCTCACAGGCGCCTGGATGTCCAGCAGTCAACACACAGTGTGCGTCAGCGATACTTGCGCTCCGTTCCAGTTTCGGGACGACCAGCTTCCAGGCCAGCTCATCACCATCGCGAGATTACGATGATGTTGTCCAGGTAGACAAAAACGTTAGGCAGTAAATAGGCACCGATGACTTTGTCTATCAACCTCTGCCAGGTAGCGGACCCGTTGGCAACTCCAAACGACAGTCGATTAAAATGAAACAGACCACGCCCCGGAACTGTAAATGCCGTGATCTCCTTGCTCTGTTGTTTCATGGGGATTTGCCAATACGTGGACTTGACATCAAGAGAGCTAATAAAACGCGCGCCACGCAAGCTGTCAAGTATCGAAGAAACGAACGGAAGCGGGTAAGCGTCTTTTTTTGTCACTTGATTGACCCGGCGGAAGTCGACGCAGAAGCGGTAGGTCTTATCATTTTTCGGGACCAACAGAATCGGTGAAGACCATGAGCTGTTGGATGGCTCCACTATACCCTCCTTCAGCATTTTATCCAGCTCATCATTGATATGCTGCTGCATTACAGGTGAGACTGGATAATATCGTTGTTTGATTGAAGCACTTGTAACAACAATCTCATGCTCCACCAGGTCCGTACAACCCAAAGTCGTGCCCATGGCACTCCATTTGGCCTTTAAAAATTTGTCGAGCTCCGCTTGCTCTTTGTCCGTCAGTGTCAACGTCGTGTTCACGCTATCAAGGTACGTAGAAACGGGACTGAATGTCCAAACATTGCGACGCAAGTCAGGCACTATAGCCATTTTTTCCAGAAGTCGAGACCGAGAATCACAGTCTAGTTAACCGCAGGTACTACGAGGAAATTAATCAGCTTACACTGTCCGAAAAGGGAAACCGGTACGGTAATAGAACCCTTGCTCACGCAGGAGCTTCCTTTCGCGGTAGTGCAGTCAGGGGAATCTTTCCTATCCAAAACGAAACCGACAGTACGCAGCTTATCCCATCCTGGCCCACCAATAATGGATCTCGTCGCACCTGAGTTCAACAAACTTAAAAACTCGACCTCGAAGACTTGAATACGCAGAAATGGTCGCTCGTCGTTAGCGTTATGCTCCAATAGGAAGCTCAAAAGTACTTGATTGCGCGCGAGTTGTTCACTTTCGTGCCGTAAAATGTCAGACACATAATTAATCGCGATCGCTCAGCGTCTTCCACGGCCGTTTTCCGACCGAGTACATTTGGAGTAGGTACGCGTCGTTACGTCCAGCTGACCACATCGGGAGCAATGTCGCCGCAACGGTTGTGGACATCTTTCCGACACATGTCCCGTCTGATCACAGTTCCAGCACTTCATAGCATCCACTGAGTGCAAGTCCACGTTACGTCGGTCCGAACGTTCGCGACGATAAGCGAGATCTGGCTCTAACGATTTTTGCGCGGTAGGTGGAGGCTGGAATCGTCTCGTCGGCAATTGAATATCTTCCAGTTGCCGACAGGTATCGTCCAATTCACCCACGGTGGCGAAACATAATAACGCGATTCCTTTTTGTAGGTACGTCAATAAATTCCGTTTGATGTGGTTGAGCCATTCTGATTCGGGGAGTGAAGTACTCAACCAGTCGAATAGACACTCCATACTCGCGATGAAGATGGAGGACCGTTCCTCATCTCATTGCGTGCGGTTACGGATTTCCGTCCATAGGTCGAAGTCGTAATCACACGATAGGAAAGTGATTCGGAGGGCGTCTACCAGGTCATCCCACGACAAAAGACTATGCCTATGAGCCCGAAACCAGGTGAGTGCGTCACCGCTAAATAGGTCAATGGCGGAAGCGAAAAGCTGAGCTCGCGTAACGTTACGCGCTACCCGTAGCTCTTCCACCCGTTGTAGAAAGCTCGTCAAGCATGTGCCATCTGCATACGTCAGATTCCATTTATAAACGGCTGGAATCACTTCCTGAGGCTGAGGGCGAGGCGGAGGGTACACGCAAGACAAATTCTCAAGCGCTCGTACTAAACGTGCTTCCATATCTGCCGGACGAGAGAGGAAGCTACTAGCAGTCTCAAATTGCGGGAGGGCGGTATCTTTGGTCAGAAGATCTTCCTCAACTTCAGGTCCGGTCAATGAGCGCTCATGTTCACCCAACAGTAGGGCTGAAGCTTTGGCCGAATACTTTAATTTTAATTCTGTCGCACAGGTGAGGCATTTTGCCGCTAATTCCTTCTGTGCTTGTTGGTCATTCTCGTCGAGAGGCTGATTACGCTGAACGTGAAGCGTGACATGGGCTAAGCGACTACCAATGCGCGCATAGTCATTCTTAAAATTAGCGAAATCGAACTTCTCCAACGCGGTCGACAAAGCCTGGAGTTGTTGCTGACAGATTTTTAGCTCCGAAGCAGGCGTTTAGTTAGCTTTGAGCTCCAACGCGTGTCCCGGCTTCTTCGTCTTGAGATGAGTGGATAACCGTGAAAGTCTTTCCGCGGCAGTACCTCCAGTATCAAGATCGCGTAGAAGTAATTTGTAGGTGAGCTCGTTGGTCAGTAAACGATAGGGTTCCATACGGAAATCCATAGTGGCAATGTGTAATAAGTAGTACACAAAAACAAGGGGAATGGTCAATAATCGATGAATGAATGAATGCGTGAATGAATGGTAAATGAATGGAGGAATGCGTGACCTAGTGATAATGAATAGCACCCTAATAATGTGTAAATAGATTTGAAAAAATTAACTAACTTAAACTCGCTAATAATAATCAAACGAGAAAAATTACCCAATGAACCGAAAAAAGAAACCAAAATAACAAATATGCAATTGACCCAAAAAAATCGAACCGGCCGATTGACAAAAAAAATCGAAATGAACAGGCCACGATTGACCAAAAAAATCAAACAGGCCCCACGTTGGGCGCCAATTTATTACCTCCCTACAACCCCTATCCGGGTTGACCCTAGCTAGCTCGATGGAGATGACGTGCGGTCTACTTTGAGTGATTGAGGATTCGTTTTTTGTTGGGCGCCAGGCGATCTGGGAGCTCCTCGGGTCAGACGATGGTTTATCGCCGAACCTAAGCGAAGGAGAAAGGAAATAATTAGGGCGCTAATTTAAAAATGCGTGATACCGCGTTGAGTGATTTTATTCACCATTCGGTCTATCACTACAACAATGGTGGGCTCGGAATTGCCAATCAAACTTTGGTAAGTGTAGGCCAAAGAATTAGGTAGGCCGCGTGAATGGCAAGCACAGTCCCCGCGAGAATCGCGCATACGACAGCGGTTAGAGTTCACGCAACCAAACAGTGATATAATATGAACTAAGCGTGCCCTGTAACCTACGCGACAGATGGAAATACCCTCAGTGTTCGTGGTACGCTCGTGAAATAAAACTAGACTACCTAACTGCTCTCTAAAATCTATAATGTAGCACGGTTCGGCGTAGAATGCGTCTACCATCCGTGTATGGCAATAACACAACGTAAGCGATACTGAATACACATGCAACTCAAATATCCGTTTGATTGGTATTACAAAAGGTTTCACCCAATATAGTAAAATTGTCAAGCAATAAACAAAATCAATAACGTAATAAATAAGATATTTAATACATTGGAGCATAAAACACAATGAATGGTGCTTAGCTTTGCGCCGGAGCGAAAAATCGGGACGATGACGAGATCGCAAGACGGCAGCAAGTCGCTCCTCGAGAAGAACACAGATGTCGAGGATGACGTCGCAGACACGGAGATGGACAAAGATGGTCGATGAATTTGAACGATGGCTCCAAGATAGTGAGAACGATTAAAATTGTACAGCAACAAATGGGAATAATGCAACGTAGACGAAAAATCCAACGAAAAGGGTACAAAACAAAAAGCCTGAGAGGAATACCAATTAGAGTCTGAAATGCGCTTTGTCGATGGCGGGATTAACTAATATGACTTTGGCCTAATTAAGTTTCAATTTGTGATATGTTCAAAGTGTGATTTTAATTATTTCAATGTAGCAAATGAGTTTTAACGTGGAAAATAAATGACTGTAACTGTAATGATGCTCTTACCTTGAGCTTGAAGAAATTTATCAAAATAAATCCGGAGAATCTCCGCTGAACTGAGTTCAAAAAAACGTCGTGAGTTTAAATCCACAAAAGTGAGTAAAATTTTGGCCCGGTACGCAATTTGGCACAAAAATTTCTTAATAAACTCCTGAACACTATCTGATATTCACTCTTCACTATCTAACTTGAAAGTGGCCGTTAGAAAAAACTTCACAAAGTTAAGTCCGTTTCCAAGTTGAGTATGGTTTTTCTAATTATTAGTTTAATGAGGAAAGAAGACGCATTTCAAGCTCCAATTCTCATCCACGAAAAACACAGAGACGCTAAGAGGGTTGCAGACGAGACACAATAATACTGGTAGCAATAGTTTACGCTAGATACACCAGTATAGAAATGAAGTCGATAAGATTTACACTTAATAGAAATACGTCTACACTAAGTGAACTACGAAAGAGCTAGCGGAAATATGAGATTAATTGTTGATATACAAGGCCTCAATGCAAGAGATTATCTAATAGTGACAAAAGAAATTGCAATTCTTACAAAAAAAGGCAACAAATTAGAACATTTCTTCTTCAAAGAACCATTTTCTTGGAATAAGTTGGAGTATTGATATAAAAAGGAAAGTTGTATAATAATCACCATGGCTCAAATTGGAGTGATGGATACATACAATATGATGAGATTCGAGATTTGATTCTACCAATATTACAAGGTGCATCAACAATATATGTCAAAGAGGATATGAAGAAAGCCTTCATATAATCTTTTGATTTCAATTCCACCATAGTTTTTTTAGGGAAAGGATGTGAGTCTCTTCAGAGCTTTCCATCAAATAAGTCATGTTTCAGACATTTTAATAATTGTGCAATTAGTAATTTTTATGGAATAAGAAGTCACTTAGATTATGATGGAATGTATAACATCATGAATACATGAATATATAATAGAAATTTCAAAGTTTTTTCTAATTATTAAATTCATTTTCGGCTGCATCAATCACTTTAACCTCCTCCATTTTCCATTATTACACTTATCATTCTAGCTTTTTTTCTTTATGAAGTTGAAGTATCTAATAAATAAATTATTAGTTATTCAAACACTGTAAAGTATGGCTCACAAAGTAGTTATACTCATATTACTGTTTATTACCGCGAGTAATTGTGAAAGTGTGGAAAAAGAAAATTTTGAATCAATTATTGACTCCTTATTCACATTCACATATGGATATCTGAATGTGAGTGAGCAGGAGGTAATTCCTCCAACTGGGAAAATTCATCGTATATGAAAGTACTGAAGCTATTACAAACCAATTTTGATTTAACGCAATCCAATGAAACAATTGAAAATGTTCTGAAACTCATTTCATCTTCTAGATGTGGTGTTAAAGATATGAATGTTCATAATACTCCTCATATATTATGGGAATATTCTACAAGTACTTGGGGTTCAAAAAGAACTAATAGTTCCAATATCTAATTGGAAAAGCTTTCAATTTATGGTCTCAATATACAAATATGAATATTATACATTCACCATATAATGAAAATGCTACTATTTTGATTCCATTTGGAGGAATCCAACATTGGGATTGCAAGAAACAAGCAGAATGTAAGTCTCATTTTGATGGGGAGAGTATGGTATTGGACATGCTGAATTTCCAAGTTCAAGCATGCATTCAGAAATTTATATAGATAATGCAGAACAATGGTACTATGGTATGAATGCCTCTTCGAATAGTGAAGAGAAAAGTCTTTTTGCTGTTGTAGTCCACGAAATTGGTCATGCATTAGGAATTGGACATTCAAAGGATAAAAATGCAATAATGTATTCAATATATACAGGAAAAATATCCCAAAATGGAGATCATTATGATTCACACATTGATGATATAAATGCTATTCAATCATTATATAGAAAAAACATTGAATCATTGATAACAACAACGACAAAGGCACCATCAACGACAAAGGTATCAACAACAAAAGGAACACAGAAACCAATCACAACAACACAAAAAACTCATAATAAGCGAAAAACAACTCCAGACTCTTCTCCTGACTTATGTAGCTTGAAGAATGTCAATAAATTTTTGATCGAAAGAGAAAAAATATATACATTGCTTAATAAGTAGGTCTGGATGAAAAATTTGAATGAAAAAAAGTTTGATCTGGAGCCATATCTTGAAACAGATCGGTTGAATTTTCTTCCTAAGAATCTCTTGAAAATGAATGCCAAATGGAAATATTATATTATCCATAGATGATGTGGGTTATAATATAAAGTTTTCGTCTTTAGAATTGGGAAATATTGCCAATCCTTACCATCGAAATAGCATAACCTATATTAATGGAGCTGTATCTACCAATAATGGTCAAACATATATATTTCATAAGGATAATTCTTTCATAGAAATTGATTAATGCAGAACATAGAAACTGTATTCAAGTATACAAATGGACGATTAAATTTTTTCATTGATGATTATCATTATGAATTTGATGAATTTCCAAAATCAGTTGCTGAAGCAGAGAAATTCAATCTTTCGATGTCTAATATTGATTGTCCCAATATCAATCTGAATGGACAATTAGAAATACTTCTATCAAAAATCTTATATTCACAATAGCTGTGAGCCTCTTAATGTATATATATATATATATATATATATATATATATATATATATATATATATATATATATATATATATATATATATATATATATATATATATATAAATCACCCTATCAATTTGACGTCCTTACAAAGATGTTCATTTTGGCGTCTACTGAAAGGAACGCGTATAGTTGAGATCTGATCGAAGTATCTCACATAATTTCTCATGATCTCGTCAGATTTCACACAGAAATTCCATTTCACGCAATATTCACAGAGCTCCCATTTCCCACACTATATGACCTCCTTTCATCATAACATCAATGTGGCGTCAATAATATACCTTACATATTGCGTTTATAGTGGCGTCCTATCTATATATATATGCTTCCACTTCATGTTTGAAGTGAAGTTCCCCTTGTTGCCAGATTTAGTTTTTACAGTCCGATAAGCACCTCTCTTGCGTAGAATGTTCTATCGATGACATATGTGAAGCGATATATTCAAAGGTTTGCGTAGAATTACATTATTCAAGTTTTGAAATGGATTGATACTCAAGACATCTTCATAGAGAAGTAATATGTCATTGGTTGATAGAGAACTCATAGTAAATTGAAAGATTTTGCGAAAAAATATGGATTTTTGATTGATAATTGCTATTTTCGAGTTCTGAAGTAAAATGTATTTGCCATGTCCGTGAACTGTTGGTAAATTCCATGAATGGAAGTATGTAAAGGATAATTAATCAGAAAGGACTTACGGATGTCATATAAATTGTGATATTAATTGCTCTATGGAAATGTGACAAAATTTTGGTCTAAACTTGCATTTTGCTCAAGATTTTTCTGTAAATGTGTGATGAGGGTCAGTGTGAATATAAATCTCAATTCTGGGAGCTGGAAACCTCCCCTCATTGAGTCATCATATTGTGAAAAAAAGTACAGAATATTTTTGCAATATCCTAAGAGCCGT
Organism: Dromius quadrimaculatus; assembly: GCA_963989225.1. Taxonomy (NCBI): domain Eukaryota; kingdom Metazoa; phylum Arthropoda; class Insecta; order Coleoptera; family Carabidae; genus Dromius; species Dromius quadrimaculatus. The sequence goes on along the minus strand of OZ022326.1, from coordinate 27,175,326 downwards.
AAGGCACACAAAAAAATCTCATAGCTTCTTGGAAGAGTATTGAATTCTTCACAATCTTAGTTCAGATACTTTTCACTGTGAAATTATCATATCTATGTCCTCTCTTAATCAACACAAATGCCAGATCAAGACTCATTGAAGCTCATAGGTCGTAATTCAATGAGATCCATGAGCTGGTGACTCAAATGCTTGTGAAATCCTCAAAGTTAAGGCCTCCTTAAGTCAAGGTCCGTGAACCCGTGCCTATCGGGCTTCATGCATAATCTGGCTCTGGTGAGGCATACTTCCTACTCACCTTATCAAGTACCCTATACTACTTGGTACATGTCTTAGAGTTCTTCCCTTGGATTCAGCTCTAGCGGATAAAATATTTGTCTACAATTATTATCATATTACCGACTTTCCTCTCAACTTTTAAAATATTTAAACTAGTGTTGCTATCCTAATTCAAGTATGCGTTATCAGTTCAATCAATAATCGTCAATTTAAATTATTGAAATACTGGGAAATCTTCCCTACAGAAACTTCTGGTTTGGAATGAAATTTTGATAGCAACAGTAATAGAGTTTCAGGCAACTAAATGAGACTTTATCTGTGTACTGAGTTATTATTTGTTGCTTTCATGACATGCCTCATCTTAGTACTTCAATAAATAAATACCAGTCCATCGAGTAGTCTTCATACATATCCTTATGAATACCTGAGAGAAAACTCACTTTACCAGTATGAATCGATTCTGTTAGATGGAAGATACAAAATAGGAATTATATGGAAGATACAAAAAAGGAATTAGTGTATCAAGACCATGGAGGTGATCTTTTTTGGTCGAGTTCGTGGTTCACGGCCGAAACGCCAGCTGAGACCAGAAGAGAGTATCAGAATATCTAGTTTTTTTAGGCGATCATCACGAGAGAATTTAAAATCACTAAATTTTATTCATTCGTTTCTGAAACATTGCAAATGTTTATCTTAGTTGCCATTGAAATTGTCTTATTTTATTGTCTGAAAATGCGTATCTACTTCTCTAATTGCAAGATCTATAGAGATTGATGGAAGGATGTGATACATATTTCGGCGAAAATTGTTTCTAAGACTTCATCAAACTGCCCATAGAGGTGAGTGTGAAGTTTTAATCAAGTAGTTTTCATAGATCAGACCCAAAAAAGTAATATTGGACAGATCAGTCCCAAAATTGTTATTCAAGTATTAAAGTCAGTAAGTACGGTTTACCGATTGAGAATAATTGTTTGGAGGCCAAGCCTTGGCGAGGTTTGCAAATATTGAGCAGAATCGGTCCTGTAATTATTGACAGTGATGCTTAAAAAATTTTTTGCACGATTGGAAGACCTACCCCAAATATGAATCCTAATATTCTCTTTCAAATTGAGTAACCACTCATAGCGCACTCGCTGTCAGCTGTCAAGTTTGATTTTTTATTGTGAATATTCAATCATAAATAACGATAAATAAATTTATACTTCCTGTGGAAGTCCACAATTTTTCACTTACCGCTTTTGCTCATGGGCGGTAAGTCAGCATAACCATAGTAATCACAGTTTGCCGGTAAAATCAGCATACCACCTTGAATGGAGAGCCGGTAAACATATGAATACGCCCAATCGTGCAAATTGTGAATTTAGATAGATGTGTACAAGTAAGTAAAACTCCATGGTAACAAAAAGGGCCATAGAAATACCTTTTCCGTTATAATCGCCTAATAAATTGTTTTATAGTACATCGCACATAAACTTCTGGAGCAAAACTGTAACTGATGATAAATACAACAATTATGTGGGCATAAAATTAATCTACGACCAAAATTGTCCAAATATTTGACTCCTAATCTTCAAAGTTGCTGGAAGCATGTCGTATATCAGTATTCATTCTTCATATCTTATATATCAATCTAAAGGCAAAAAGTTCAAGCGTTGAGAATGGATTTTGTTGAACTATGTACAACTACATTCTCTGATTAGTTTTTCCACAATGCAAATTGGTAAACGTATAATTTTGAAAGTCGGGAGTCTTCCACATCGTATATCCCTAAGAATGTCCTTCGCTGTTCGTGTTGCAATATGGTGCACAAAGTCAGATACTACTTATAATATGAAATAATGAACATTCAATAAGTATCAAAGTAATCCAAGTGAATCTCTTTTAACTCACTTGTACAAAGTATAAATAAGTAGTATTGTTGAACCGCCAGAATCACATTTCGAGATTTTGATGGAAATTCTCGTTTCGAGCATCCCTAAATGCATTTTGACTATTTTCGGCTTGACTTCGGTACGTACGTATGAATGTATGTATCTATATAGTTGAATTTTGTATTTGAGACTGGTCCAAAGTCTAGTTTTGCAGCCCCTATCATGGTTGCAATCGTCTGTACCGCAAATGCACTGTACTTGGAATTTTTTTTGAATTTTCCTGAGGCATCTTAATAGTTATTTTCTATTTTAATATTAATTGGCTGTGCTGAAACTGCACAGTCTATTCGAGTTTCTTGTATTAATTCAAAACAATCAGGCGTGGAGTATTGAAATTTCGTATCAAACACTTCTATAAAACCTAATTGTACACCTTGCATTATAACTGCAGTCGGATTAAACAGGAGTGCAGTTTACTAAGCACGTTTTCGAATTTTTATATAAATCCAGAACAATCAGCCGTAGAATCTTGGAATTCTGTATCTAAAGAAATTGTAGCATTCGAATAATAACCTAATATTTTCATAACAATCTATTAGCTGGAAGTAAGCTTTATCTGACAATCTTTCTCAAGTTTTCGCATGAATTCAAGACTTAGGCCGTAGAATGATGAAATTTGGTATTTGAGACTGCTAAAGCGTTCCATGGCCAGTTGCACCGCTGTCACTTGAATTTTAGGTGCCAACTAACTCAACAATATCGTATCAAAATTTGAAAATTGAATGTGACATGAACATTGCTGTCCTTATTTCGATTCGACATTTTTTGTATGAGTGAAGTTTAAAATTTGAGTTAGAGCGGTACAACTGACCATTAATGAACTGTAGCATCTGAATGATTGAATTATCATCTCAAATTTTGGTTGGAGTCGATTTTGCCTAGAGTCAATATTAGTATCAACTGATAATTATTGAGTCAAAAGATGTACAAGTAAGACATGTGTTGTTCACATTAATTTTTTTTCATGTTTTCGAGCAAAACGTGTCATATCTTTCATCAAAGATTAAATATGGAATGCAAAATTGTTCAAAATGCTACCAGCCTAATTTTGCCACCACATAATATTATCCTTGTCTATTCTTCTCCTTTTCCTTCCGAACGGAGCAGGGGATAGCACCATGGTTTTTTCCTAAGGCATTTGACCTTCACTATCAATTGGTACTAGTTTCAATCATAAGATCTAACAGGGAAGTTGATCCTAACAAAAATGAACAATAGTAACCTTTTTCCGACACTTGAAGCTAGATTTATAAAGTCTGTCACCTCATTGACCACAATATTCTAGATTGATTTATATTATACAATTTGACCATAAGTTCGATCAGGGAACTTGAGGTGCGACCGGCTCCCCGACTTCAAGAAATATCTTCACACAGTTGCGAGAGCAGAGTCAATGTTCATCTATCCACAAACTGAATAAGAGAAGCGATGATATGATAACTCGCACAAATTGAAATATGAGATAGAATGGATGTATGTTATATGGAATCAGTTTGAGCATATCATTTCCAAACTACAGTTATTGTTGAATACATTCAATATATAGCACTTTGCAAAAACCGAGCACTCGAATAGTTAAAGCTCTCATTTGAAAAAAGTTCAACTTGTACCTTGAACCAAATTGTGGCTTTTCACAGTAACTCAAATTATCTTCTGGTGTACTCTGTTACCGACAGATTCAAGAAAAATAAGGCAACATTTTCGTTTCTTACACAAAATTGTTCCGGTTTTATGTTGCCAGTGAATTCTAAATTGAACAAAAAGAAAAACTCAAATAATGTTTTCGCCAAGTCCCAACTTATATGTATGTTGTATACCAACTGTTTACATTTTTCAGCCATGATGGATGTGATATCCTGTAATAGATTATATTGTTAGGAGCAAAAATTAGTTTTCATTCCCTTGTATATCACAAGCTTATATTAATCTTATAATTTATTACAGGAGATATGTAATAATGATAGTTCATCCATCCATTCTAACTTTTTTAGATCACACTGAGAGTGCAACTTTGTGACCATCAGGGACTTCAAAAACATGAATAATTTGAGATTCATCAATTTGGTCCTAGTAACAGCAATGATGAACTTGCAACAAAAATGTTCCACTTGCTTTGTACAAACGATATAATTTGTTTTTCTACAACAATTATAAGACCACATCACGGATGAAATAGCGAGTTCTCACATTCTATAGTGATCCTATAGTTGAGGGGCCGACCGCACCTTATGTTCTGTAATCGAACTTACGGTCAAATTTTATATGAATCAATCAAAAATATAGTGGTCAATTGGGCGACAGACTTTTTAAATCTGGAATCTTGTCCTAAGCGTCAGAAAAAGGCTACTTCCGGTCAATTTTCGTCAGAGTCAACTTCTCTGATAGAACTTATAATTAAAACTGGTACTTGTTAGTAGCGAAGGTCGGATACTCCGAGAAAAAACCAAGGTATCACTCTCTCTGCCCTGTCGTTTAGAACTTCCCTTATGATTGTTGTGCTTTTTCCTCTGTTTTGAATAGAACAGAGGTATAGTGTAGTTAAAATTATTTGACGATTGACTCGACTCGCTAATGATAAGGGCTGGCTTAACTCAGCAGGTATTGAGTCTACTTGTGTTCAGGAGCGGAATAAATTAATTTTTTCATTTTCTTTCTTGGGATTGGATTTTGGTCATTTCAACGGTATATTTTCATTAAAGTTGATTCTTAGAAGACTATCAATTGGGAAAATTTTATAAATATGATTTTAGTTGTTCTAGATACTAAATTCATTAGTTCAACAGTATTGGCGCAAAGAACATTGGAAATGTTACAACCTGAGAACTAAAATTTCGAAGAAAGCACCACAATTGCGAATCAAAAACGCAAACATTCATCAGGCGATGCAGAACAAATAGTTTCAAATGAAGTTCAATTTGAGTAGCTTCTCTAAAAACCGAAAAATATGTGATGATATTATATAAAATTTATTGGAACAAACAAGTGTAAATTTTCAAATCAATTCAAAAATTTTTTGTATTATATTGTAATAGAATATTTGGTTTCCTGCAAAATTTTTCCTCTTTTCGTCATTATTTGTATCATTTTATGAAAATCTCACGTGAAAAATATATTATGAATACTACCCTGGTAAATATAGCCCCATAAATCTCTTTAATCCTCTTGCGCTGAGATACTTATCGCCAAATAATTTTAACTGTACTATAGTATCCTGGTTTTGTCCTAAAGTACTTGACCTCTGCAATCGATTGATACTAGTTTCAGATTAACCACGAACTTATTGACCGGATATGGTCTTTTTTCGATCCTTAGGACTAGATCCTGGATTTATAAAGGTGACATCCTAATGACTACTATATCTTTGATCAATTTATATACAATTCGGCCCTAAATCTGACTAGGAACGTTGAGGTGCGGTCGGCTCTTGAACTATTAGAAAGAGGTACATGAATTTGCTCACTTAACCCTCATACTTGAGTCAGTACTCAACTGTTTTTTTCTAATATTTCAAATTGACTGCTCAAATTTTAAGTTGATAAAGAATTACTTCTAAGCAAGAATAATTTCTGACATCAAGTAACTGTACTATAATACTTCAGTCTGCAATAAAATATTGGTAGAAATATTATGTTATGACATACATAAGAAATGCAATTCCAAAATTCAAGCCATACTCCCAACAAATTCCATGTCAGAAGCGCAAGCATCTGTTTCATTATCGATCGATGTTCTGCGACAGTGTTGTCAAGTTTCTGGACGCCAGTATGATAGCGAAATATATGAAGTGGGAATATACACGTATATTTTTGATGCCACTAAAAATTGAAGCGGAATTTTTCGGAACTAAAAATATACGAAAATTTTCATTTCCCTATCATTTTGGCGTCAGAATGAAATTTTGAATTCAGCCTCTAGAGGTCGGGAACAAGCCAGGGAAAATTTTTGAAGCAATTGTAAAGTGGCGTCCGATATACGGACTCCAATTAACAATGGTCGCCAGATTAAATGCAAACGCGCAATATTAGGACGCCAAAATGATATGAGGATTTATATATATATATATATATATACATATGTATATATATATATATATATATATATATATATATATATATATATATATATATATATATATATATATATGCATATATATATATATATATATATATATATATATATATATATTTATATATATATATATATATATATATATATATATAATATATATATATATATATATATATATATATATATATATATATATATATATACATATATATACATATATATATATGAATATAAGATTTTTGATAGAAGTATTTTTAATTGTCCATTCAGATTGATATTGGGACAATCAATATTGGACATCGAAAGATTGAATTTTGCTGCTTCAGCAACTGATTTTGGAAATTCATCAAATTCATAATGATAATCATGAATGAAAAAATTTAATCGTCCATTTGTATACTTGAATACAGTTTCTATGTTCTGCATTAATCAATTTCTATGAAAGAATTATCCTTATGAAATATATATGTTTGACCATTATTGGTAGATACAGCTCCATTAATATAGGTTATGCTATTTCGATGGTAAGGATTGGCAATATTTCCCAATTCTAAAGACGAAAACTTTATATTATAACCCACATCATCTATGGATAATATAATATTTCCATTTGGCATTCATTTCCAAGAGATTCTTAGGAAGAAAATTCAACCGATCTGTTTCAAGATATGGCTCCAGATCAAACTTTTTTTCATTCAAATTTTTCATCCAGACCTACTTATTAAGCAATGTATATATTTTTTCTCTTTCGATCAAAAATTTATTGACATTCTTCAAGCTACATAAGTCAGGAGAAGAGTCTGGAGTTGTTTTTCGCTTATTATGAGTTTTTTGTGTTGTTGTGATTGGTTTCTGTGTTCCTTTTGTTGTTGATACCTTTGTCGTTGATGGTGCCTTTGTCGTTGTTGTTATCAATGATTCAATGTTTTTTCTATATAATGATTGAATAGCATTTATATCATCAATGTGTGAATCATAATGATCTCCATTTTGGGATATTTTTCCTGTATATATTGAATACATTATTGCATTTTTATCCTTTGAATGTCCAATTCCTAATGCATGACCAATTTCGTGGACTACAACAGCAAAAAGACTTTTCTCTCCACTATTCGAAGAGGCATTCATACCATAGTACCATTGTTCTGCATTATCTATATAAATTTCTGAATGCATGCTTGAACTTGGAAATTCAGCATGTCCAATACCATACTCTCCCCATCAAAATGAGACTTACATTCTGCTTGTTTCTTGCAATCCCAATGTTGGATTCCTCCAAATGGAATCAAAATAGTAGCATTTTCATTATATGGTGAATGTATAATATTCATATTTGTATATTGAGACCATAAATTGAAAGCTTTTCCAATTAGATATTGGAACTATTAGTTCTTTTTGAACCCCAAGTACTTGTAGAATATTCCCATAATATATGATGAGTATTATGAACATTCATATCTTTAACACCACATCTAGAAGATGAAATGAGTTTCAGAACATTTTCAATTGTTTCATTGGATTGCGTTAAATCAAAATTGGTTTGTAATAGCTTCAGTACTTTCATATACGATGAATTTTCCCAGTTGGAGGAATTACCTCCTGCTCACTCACATTCAGATATCCATATGTGAATGTGAATAAGGAGTCAATAATTGATTCAAAATTTTCTTTTTCCACACTTTCACAATTACTCGCGGTAATCAACAGTAATATGAGTATAACTACTTTGTGAGCCATACTTTACAGTGTTTGAATAACTAATAATTTATTTATTAGATACTTCAACTTCATATAGAAAAAAAGCTAGAATGATAAGTGTAATAATGGAAAATGGAGGAGGTTAAAGTGATTGATGCAGCCGAAAATGAATTAAATAATTAGAAAAAACTTTGAAATTTCTATTATATATTCATGTATTCATGATGTTATACATTCCATCATAATCTAAGTGACTTCTTATTCCATAAAAATTACTAATTGCACAATTATTAAAATGTCTGAAACATGACTTATTTGATGGAAAGCTCTGAAGAGACTCACATCCTTTCCCTAAAAAAACTATGGTGGAATTGAAATTAAAAGATTATATGAAAGCTTTCTTCATATCCCCTTTGACATATATTGTTGATGCACCTTGTAATATTGGTAGAATCAAATCTCGAATCTCATCATATTGTATGTATCCATCACTCCAATTTGAGCCATGATGATTATTATACAACTATCCTTTTAATATCAATACTCCAACTTATTCCAAGAAAATGGTTCTTTGAAGAAAAAATGTTCTAATTTGTTGCCTTTTTTTGTAAGAATTGCAATTTCTTCTGTCACTATTAGATAATCTCTTGCATTGAGGCCTTGTATATCAACAATTAATCCCATATTTCCGCTAGCTCTTTCGTAGTTCACTTAGTGTAGACGTATTTCTATTAAGTGTAAATCTTATCGACTTCATTTCTATACTGGTGTATCTAGCGTGAACTATTGCTACCAGTATTATTGTGTCTCGTCTGCAACCCTCTTAGCGTCTCTGTGTTCTTCGTGGATGAGAATTGGAGTTTAGAATGCGTCTTCTTTTCTCATTAAACTAATAATTAGAAAAACCATACTCAACTTGGAAACGGACTTAACTTTGTGAAGTTCTTTCTAACGGCCACTTTCAAATTAGATAGTGAAGAGTAAATATCAGATAGTGTTCGGGAGTTTATTAAGAAATTTTTGTGCCAAATTGCGTACCGGGCCAAAATTTTACTCACTTTTGTGGATTTAAACTCACGACGTTTTTTTGAACTCAGTTCAGCGGAGATTCTCCGGATTTATTTTGATAAATTTCTTCAAGCTCAAGGTAAGAGCATCATTACAGTTACAGTCATTTATTTTCCACGTTAAAACTCATTTGCTACATTAATAGTTATTTATGGTACTAGTGTGTTATGTTGAAAATAAGTCACGCGAGAAAGATTTATACCACGAGGCCGTCAGGCCGAGTGGTATAAATTCTCAAGTGACTTTGGAAACATAACACACGAGTGGCATACAATGTTTTATCCAAAAAGTGGAAGAAATCGTTTTTCTGAGATAATAATTGATAAGTTCCGTGACCAAATCCAAGCTATCTGCGTCTTAGTGCATTATAAATGTCAGAATAACTTGACAGTGACTTTTTCACATTTTGGTCAAAGTTGGTTGTTTAGTTGCATGATACATTGTTAGCAAATGTTTAAATAGATTTTGACACTTGTCAGTTTTCCCTGCAGAGAAGGGAAGCTTTTTTGAAGAAAAAAACCTATAGAAAATGGAGAAAACCGATGAAAATTACGTTCCTGAGGATATCCTTACGGAAGCGGAAGAAGCAGCGATGCAGATTTTGCCAGAAAAGTCCCGAGATGCTCACGACAAGGAGTTCAAAATGTTTGAGTCTTGGATGAATTCACGGAAGATAAAAGGTATCGATGAAAATGTTCTATTGGCTTATTTTTTACATTTGCAAAAAAAATTAGCCCTATCGTTGCGGTGGACCAAATACTCCATGCTTCGCTCGACTATTCACCTTTATAAAAAAAAAAAGACATTTCAAAATATGGCAAACTAACGAGCTTTTTGAAAAGCAAATCACAAGGATACAAACCAAAGAAGTCCAAGACATTAGAGCGACCTGAAATAGAGAAGTTTTTGAACGAAGCTCCCGATGACGAGTACTTGTTGATGAAAGTGGCTTTGATATTGGGGATTAGCGGTGCTTGTAGATGCGATGAATTGGTCAATTTGAAAATAGAAAATATTCAAGACACTAAACCAAAAAATCGAGAAGTTTCACCATACTTGAAGAAGGATTTCCAGTCAAGCCGATCAATTTGTGTAAAAAATACATGTCTTTGAGACCAAAGAATATTAGTTCTAGCCGCTTTTTTGTTTTTTTACAAAAATGGGAAGTGTACCAGCCAGTGTGTGGGAATAAATACGTTGTCGAAGATACCTTCAAGAATTGCAATGTTTTTGAAATTGGAGAAACCAGCGATCTACACCGGTCACTGCCTGAGAAGGTCTTCGGCGACTCTTTTGGCCAATGCAGGGGCTAACATGACTACTTTGAAGCGTCACGGAGGATGAAAGTCCTCGACGGTAGCAGAAGAATCGGTGCATAACAAAATACAAATTGCAGAAAAGATACAAGGTTCTAATGTGTCGGCATCGGCATCGGAGCGTCTGGTTCCAATAAACCAACGAATTTTACAATGACTTCAAATTCGAATAAACCGTTAGTGTTTTCCTTTAATTTCAATATCAATGTGAGTTCTGCTTGTAATAGTGATAAATAAATAGAATACTACTTCAAATATGAACGTGAGTTATATTCCATAACTCACTAGTGAGTTATGGACTATAACTCACTAGTGTGTTATTTGATAGTTTACTTGTCTGAAATGACATTCATAATGACAGTCATAACTGTCATGTGTTGGATAAAATAATTAAAATCACACTTTGAACATATCACAAATTGAAACTCAATTAGGCCAAAGTCATATTAGTTAATCCCGCCATCGACAAAGCGCATTTCGGACTCTAATTGGTATTCCTCTCAGGCTTTTTGTTTTGTACCCTTTTCGTTGGATTTTTCGTCTACGTTGCATTATTCCCATTTGTTGCTGTACAATTTTAATCGTTCTCACTATCTTGGAGCCATCGTTCAAATTCATCGACCATCTTTGTCCATCTCCGTGTCTGCGACGTCATCCTCGACATCTGTGTTCTTCTCGAGGAGCGACTTGCTGCCGTCTTGCGATCTCGTCATCGTCCCGATTTTTCGCTCCGGCGCAAAGCTAAGCACCATTCATTGTGTTTCATGCTCCAATGTATTAAATATTTTATTTATTACGTTATTGATTTTGTTTATTGCTTGACAATTTTACTATATTGGGTGAAACCTTTTGTAATATCAATCAAACGGGTATTTGAGTTGCATGTGTATTCAGTATCGCTTACGTTGTGCTATTGCCATACACGGATGGTAGACGCATTCTACGCCGAACCGTGCTACATTATAGATTTTAGAGAGCAGTTAGGTAGTCTAGTTTTATTTCACGAGCGTACCACGAACACTGAGGGTACTTCCATCTGTCGCGTAGGTTACAGGGCACCCTTAGTTCATATTATACCACTGTTTGGTTGCGTGAACTCTAACCGCTGTCGTATGCGCGATTCTCGCGGGGACTGTGCTTGCCATTCACGCGGCCTACCTAATTCTTTGGCCTACACTTACCAAAGTTTGATTGGCAATTCCGAGCCCACCATTGTTGTAGTGATAAACCGAATGGTGAATAAAATCACTTAACGCGGTATCACGCATTTTTCAATTAGCGCCCTAATTATTTCCTTTCTCCTTCGCTTAGGTTCGGCGATGAACCATCGACTGACCCGAGGAGCTCCCAGATCGCCTGGCGCCCAACAAAAAACGAATCCTCAATCACTCAAAGTAGACCGCACGTCATCTCCATCGAGCTAGCTAGGGTCAACCCGGATAGGGGTTGTAGGGAGGTAATAAATTAGCGCCCAACGTGGGGCCTGTTTGATTTTTTTGGTCAATCGTGGCCTGTTCATTTCGATTTTTTTTGTCAATCGGTCGGTTCGATTTTTTTGGGTCAATTGCATATTTGTTATTTTGGTTTCTTTTTTCGGTTCATTGGGTAATTTTTCTCGTTTGATTATTATTAGCGAGTTTAAGTTAGTTAATTTTTTCAGATCTATTTACAGATTATTAGGGTGCTATTCATTATCACTAGGTCACGCATTCCTCCATTCATTTACCATTCATTCACGCATTCATTCATTCATCGATTATTGACCATTCCCCTTGTTTTTGTGTACTACTTATTACACATTGCCACTATGGATTTCCGTATGGAACCCTATCGTTTACTGACCAACGAGCTCACCTACAAATTACTTCTACGCGATCTTGATACTGGAGGTACTGCCGCGGAAAGACTTTCACGGTTATCCACTCATCTCAAGACGAAAAAGCCGGGACACGCGTTGGAGCTCAAAGCTAACTAAACGCCTGCTTCGGAGCTAAAAATCTGTCAGCAACAACTCCAGGCTTTGTCGACCGCGTTGGAGAAGTTCAATTTCGCTAATTTTAAGAATGACTATGCGCGCATTGGTAGTCGCTTAGCCCATGTCACGCTTCACGTTCAGCGTAATCAGCCTCTCGACGAGAATGACCAACAAGCACAGAAGGAATTAGCGGCAAAATGCCTCACCTGTGCGACAGAATTAAAATTAAAGTATTCGGCCAAAGCTTCAGCCCTACTGTTGGGTGAACATGAGCGCTCATTGACCGGACCTGAAGTTGAGGAAGATCTTCTGACCAAAGATACCGCCCTCCCGCAATTTGAGACTGCTAGTAGCTTCCTCTCTCGTCCGGCAGATATGGAAGCACGTTTAGTACGAGCGCTTGAGAATTTGTCTTGCGTGTACCCTCCGCCTCGCCCTCAGCCTCAGGAAGTGATTCCAGCCGTTTATAAATGGAATCTGACGTATGCAGATGGCACATGCTTGACGAGCTTTCTACAACGGGTGGAAGAGCTACGGGTAGCGCGTAACGTTACGCGAGCTCAGCTTTTCGCTTCCGCCATTGACCTATTTAGCGGTGACGCACTCACCTGGTTTCGGGCTCATAGGCATAGTCTTTTGTCGTGGGATGACCTGGTAGACGCCCTCCGAATCACTTTCCTATCGTGTGATTACGACTTCGACCTATGGACGGAAATCCGTAACCGCACGCAATGAGATGAGGAACGGTCCTCCATCTTCATCGCGAGTATGGAGTGTCTATTCGACTGGTTGAGTACTTCACTCCCCGAATCAGAATGGCTCAACCACATCAAACGGAATTTATTGACGTACCTACAAAAAGGAATCGCGTTATTACGTTTCGCCACCGTGGGTGAATTGGACGATACCTGTCGGCAACTGGAAGATATTCAATTGCCGACGAGACGATTCCAGCCTCCACCTACCGCGCAAAAATCGTTAGAGCCAGATCTCGCTTATCGTCGCGAACGTTCGGACCGACGTAACGTGGACTTGCACTCAGTGGATGCTATGAAGTGCTGGAACTGCGATCAGACGGGACATGTGTCGGAAAGATGTCCACAACCGTTGCGGCGACATTGCTCCCGATGTGGTCAGCTGGACGTAACGACGCGTACCTGCTCCAAATGTACGTGGTCGGAAAACGGCCGTGGAAGACGCTGAGCGATCGCGATTAATTATGTGTCTGACATTTTACGGCACGAAAGTGAACAACTCGCGCGCAATCAAGTACTTTTGAGCTTCCTATTGGAGCATAACGCTAACGACGAGCGACCCTTTCTGCGTATTCAAGTCTTCGAGGTCGAGTTTCTAAGTTTGTTGAACTCAGGTGCGACGAGATCCATTATTGGTGGGCCAGGATGGGATAAGCTGCGTACTGTCGGTTTCGTTTTGGATAGGAAAGATTCCCCTGACTGCACTATCGCGAATGGAAGATCCTGCGTGAGTAAGGGTTCTATTACCGTACCGGTTTCCCTTTTCGGACAGTGTAAGCTGATTAATTTCCTCGTAGTACCTGCGGTTAACTAGACTGTTATTCTCGGTCTCGACTTCTGGAAAAAATGGCTATAGTGCCTGACTTGCGTCGCAATGTTTGGACATCCAGGCGCCTGTAAGACATTCCACCGGCTCAGCCAACGGTATTATTGGCCCAAAATGAAGTGCGACGTAGCCAATTACGTCAGGAGATGTCGCGTTTGCCTAGAACAGAAACTGGTTCAGCGTAAGCCTTCCAGATTATTGAGTGGAAAACCAAAAGTGTATCGTCCGTTCCAGATGGTTAGTACCGACCTTATCGGACCCTTACCGCGAACGTCACAGGGTTATCGCTTTATTCTCGTCTTTTCTGATCACTTCAGCAAATTCGTCATGACCTTTCCGTTACGTGCCGCTACCGCGAAGGCTATAGTTGAAAACGTCGAGGATAACATTTTTATTTTGTTCAGCGTTCCCCAGTTCATCATCTGCGACAACGGTGTGCAGTTTAAGTCTCACGAATTCCACAACATGTGTGATAAGCACCACGTGAAAAAATTTTTTACTGCCTCTTATCATCCCCAGACAAACCCCACTAAATGAGTAAACCGTGTAATTGAGACCATGCTTTCCTCCTACGTTAGAGACAAACACAATACCTAGGACAAATACTTACCGTCTGTGACTTGCGCCATACGCTCCCTAAGACATGAAGTTGTCGGCCAGACCCCCTACTACGTGAACTTTGGACGCAAACACATTTTACGCGGTGACGAATACGCGACAACGGACTTGTATGCCGCTCCCGACCTCGACTTTGCACGAGAACATATATCTTCACGACCCCAAGGCTTTGCAGAACTATACCAGGCCATTGAGAAAAGACTGAGATCACCACACGAACGGAGTAAACAAACTTACGACTTACGAAGGCGACCTTTGGAATACAGCGTAGGAGAATATGTGTGGAGAAGAAATTTTGTCCTGTCAAACGCGGCAGATAAGTTTGGACAGAAACTAGCACCAAAATACGTAGAACCCTTTCGTATCCACAAAAAACTTTCCAGACTGACGTACGAACTAATTGACGACCACGACGTGAAGAAAGGGATTTGGCACATAGGGGACTCAAAAACACATCCTACCGACCATGACGAAAATACTAACCATGTTATTGACGATGACTTGGAAGTTGGACATTAGTTTTGAGCGTGTGTGTAAAAATTTTTGTCCGGAATTTTTCCACAAGAAAGTGGAGGGCGAGTTGTTACATTTCATTTTCATCACTTTCATCTTCATCACCTGAAATCATTCAATGTCAATCATCCCTTCTAATTGTTCATTTGTTCCTTACCTGTTGACCCAAACTCATCGCCTCCCATCAGCTACCAGTATTATTGTGTCTCGTCTGCAACCCTCTGAGCGTCTCTGTGTTCTTGATGGATGAGATTGGAGAATGAAATGCGTCTTCTTTTCTTATTAAACTAATAATTAGAAAAACCATACTTAACTTGAAAACAGACTTAACTTTGTGAAGGTCTTTTTAACGGCCACTTTTAAATAAGATAGTGAAGAGTGAATATCAGATAGTGTTCGGGAGTTTATTGAGAAATTTTTGTGCCAAATTGCTTACCGGGCCGAAATTTTACTCACTTTTGTGGATTTAAACTCACGACGTTTCTTTGAACTTAGTTCAGCGGAGATTCTCCGGATTTATTTCAATAAATTTCTTCAAGCTAAAAGCCAATCAACACCTCGAAATGAAAGAATAAATACAGTTACAGTCATTTATTTTCTACGTTAGAACTTATTTGCCACAATAAAATCATTAAAATCACAATTTGAACATATAACAAATTAAAAATTAATTAAATTAAAGTCATATTAATTAACTCTGCCATCGACAAAGCGCATTTCAGACTCTAATTGGTATTCCTTCCAGGCTTTTTATTTCGTATCCTTTCCGTAGGGCTTTTTGTCTAAGTTGCATTATTCCCATTTGTTCCTGTACAATTTTCATCGTTCTCACCATCTTGGAGCCATCGTTCAAATTCATCGACCATCTTCGTGTCTGTGACGTCATCCTCGACATCTGTGTTCTTCTCGAGGAGCGACTTGCCGCCATCTTGCGATCCCGTCATCGTCCCGATTTCCCGCTCCGGCGCAAAGCTAAGCACCATTTATTTTGTTTTATGCTCCAATTTACTCAATATTTCATTTATTGCGTTAATGATTTTGATTATTGCTTTGATAAATTTACTAAATTGGGTAAATCCTTTTGTAATACCAATCAAACGGGTATTCAAGTTGCATCTGTATTCAGTATTGTTTACGTTGTGTTATTGCCACACACGGGTGGTAGACGCATTCTACGCCGAACCGTGCGACATTGTAGCTTCTAGAGAGCAGTTTGGTAGTCTAGTTCCATTTTACGAGCGTACTACGAACACTGAAGGTACCCCCATCTGTCGCGTAGGTTACAGTGCACGCTTAGTTCATATTATTCCACTGTTCGGTTGCCTGAACTCTAACCGCTGTCATAAGCGCGATTCTCGCGGGGATTGTGCTTGCCATTCGGGCGGCCTACCCAATTATTTGGCCTACACTTACCAAAGTTAGTTTGGCAATTCCGAGCCCACCATTGTTGTAATAAATGACCGAGTTGTGAATAAAATTCAGATCGCCTGGCGCCCAACAAAAAACAAATCCTCCAACACTCTAAGTAGACCGCATGCCGTCTCCACCAAGCTAGCTAGGGTCAACCCGGATAGGGGTTGTAGGGAGGTGATAAACTATCAAAATACTTGTCCACCTCTTTTCATATACGAAACTCAATGTGAACCAGCTCTTGCAAAGGAATCGAGATTAATAACTGCCGACTCATTTTTACTGGTTTTTTAAGTAATGTATCGTGCATATATACACTACGAAATTTTTTTTTATGAGAACAGGCAAATTTGATTATTTATCTAGTGTTCAATGCCCTTTCTGAAAATTTCTTTACTTTGTTTTTTTTTTAAATTCCTGCACCATGCTTATGAGGTTTTGAATATAAACCACTACCTAGGGCTCTTTTTACACCATATTGAGCAGCACCACTTGCAGCACCATTAATTGAAGCCTTGCTCATTAATGGAATTAGTACTGCTACAGGTGAAAATCCACTATATTTTTTTGGTGTTCTCAGTACTCGCTGATTCTTTCATTTTTTTCGTCTCTTTTTCATACCCATACCAAGTTTTTGCTTAGCTCTCATAGAGTTTGTTATTGTCCAAGCAGCAACTTGTTCACCAGAACTCTAATTTTTCGATCTACTCTATTCCATGCTCTTTCTTCCAATATTTTATCAGCTTTATGTCTATCTTCCAAATTATTGCTTTGCGAATATGAAACATCGTGTTCACGGCATGCAGCATCCAATGGATTTATACCGGTATCACCTCTTTTCAATCTCTTATCTAATTTCAATGAAGGACCACAAAACTGATAAGCTGGTATGTGCAATTCAATAGGTAAAGAGTTGATAGCCTTATTGAGTAAACCTTTGCTAGCTCTGTGATATGTTAGCATTGAATTATTTTTTAGGACTGAGTTTATTTGTATATATACAACAGCTTCTATATAGAAGATCAATAGTAATCATGCAATTCATAAAGCAGAAAGAGCGTCTCTCAGTTCACAATTTTGATGCTATACAAACTAGTTTCCACTTTAAAAAACATAGCAAACTTTGACCTAATAGTATAAGAAGTATTATCGTGGGTCTTAGTAATTGTGGAAAGACTAATATTCTCCCAAGCCTTCTTACACATCCAAACGAATTGAAATTCACAAATTTTCATGTATACTCTATATCTTTACAACAGTCGGAGTATAAATTTCTAGAAAAATGTGCTTCTAGGGCTGAGGGTATGAAATATTCCTCCTCTTATGTAAATACTGAAGTTTTAGAACCAAATGAGGCGCGATACTTTCCAATAATTGTTTCTGATGATATTGCATGTGATAAACAAGATTGTATGTGTGATTATTTTAATGGATAGACATAATGAGATTGATTGTTTTTATCTCTCTCAATCATACGCAAAAATACCAAAACATTTGATTAGAGCTAATGCAAGTTTTATCGTAATATTTAAACAGGTTGAAACCAATTTACATCATATATATGACGACCATGTGAATAGTGATATGACATTCAATCAATTGAGGGAATTCTGTATAAAATGTTAGGATAGTGAATATGGATTTGCAGTTATAGATAAGGATAGTGAGCAAGAAGTTCGATATCGCAAAGAATTGGATACATTTCTCAATCTCAGATCCATCTAAGAGTTTACTATAATGGATGATGAATAAAAGCCTCATGAAATAATTGGAGTGAGTAAAGTGCTTGAACAAAAGTTCAATTCACTGAAACATAATAGAATGAATAGTGATATTATGTTACAATAAACATTTAAACCCATAACACAACCACTTTAAGAGCTAGTGAATAATACAGAATATGAAATGGATAGTGGAAACACTGAGGCAAAAAAAATACCCTCCAATACAAAGAGAATCAAAATACAAAAAAAAGTTTAAGACAGCGTCCAATTCCAAAATTAGGATTCAATACACCAACTAGTTCTGCTGAAGTAGAAGAGAATGAAAACAGTGACAAAAAGGAAGTATTTGAAAGTACTCCTCAAATGTCACTAACTTCGGTTGCTACAGGTATTTTGAATACTTCCCGAGGGCAATCCGAGATGAAATCTTTAAAGCTCAAATTTGGAGAGTCAGCCGGTGAATATCTTTTGAAATCATTGAATGAAGATAAGGACTTGGATACTATTTATGCATTGAAATATATTGAAGATCGTGATAAATTCATATTGGGTAAAAAAGTAATAGAAATAGACAAAAATGATGTAATAATTGATGATCAAGAATATAATGGAACAAAAGGACTTTATGAACTAATATTCATGAAAAATCCTGAACAATATACTGCGGAAGATGTGAACGAGTATTTGAGAATTTTGAATCAAACATAAGCACATAAGCAATCCAACAATATGTTGAAAAAATCCACTTATCCACAATATTCCAAAATAATTAAGCCGTTTCTAAGCAAAAAAAGGGTTTCGAGCTTCAACAAGAAAAAAAGTGCAAACCAAGAAATATTCACTCACAGGTTTTGGAGTTTCACCATTCAACATGAAATTTCCCAATTATAAACGCGAATATGCTCAATATGATGATCCAAATGAGTTGCTTAATAGATTGCAATCATTATCAACATCCAAACAGAGTGGGCATACAAATCATGATAATAAAATCATGTCAATACTCGAAGAATTGAAAGAATGTGATATAATAGAATTAATCCACTTCAAAATCAAACATAATTATATCTGCTGTGAAGAGCAGAAGCTTCTATTCCAAGTAAGAGAGATTGACAACTATTAATTATGTTAGTAGATAAATTTGGACGACGATTTTCAAAGAGAAGAAGTAAATAGTTGAGTTTATCAATATCAGGCTATGATATTCATAAAAATATAGATTTAAATAGGAGACAATTTTCGAATATTGGGAAAATATATGATTCGAATAGTATTATAACGAAAAAATATTTGGATGGGCGTATTAAAGATGTGGAAAAACTATCAATAATAAAATTTTGCTGATACAACATTAAATAAATGTATTACACGATGTAGTGAAAGATAAAATTGAGGAAGAAGTATATATATTGAATAGAGGATATTTCATACAATTTTGAACAAAAACAAAAATTAGAGGCTTTGGATAAACAACGTGAAAATTAGAAAAAACTACAAACGATCGACTCGAGAGAGTCTCTGGATGAATATATATGAAGATTTTAAAGAGCATTAAGTTGAAGCGGTGAAACTTATTTTAAGAGAAGACTTTCACCGAAGTAAAAAAAATGGAACTATGGAGAATTTCTTGTCAGCGAGCACTCTTCTATCATCCAAGCAGATCATGTAGAAATATCCAAATCTCATCACATGAATTGAAATGACAACTTAGAATTTATAACACATTCTACTCACAAATTTTCTTTGAACACTTTCGGTGAGTTTTATATTTTCGTTGTAGGGAAGATTCTGAATTATTGAAGCATACTGCAGCTTAGAGCGTACAAGTGAATTGTAAATACATATAATAGCTCCTGGATCATTGAAATGCTTGAAATTTCTCAAAATTAAACCAAACATCCTGTAGGATTGCTTTACACATAGCTTAACGTGGAGATTGAGAAATAGTTTGGAATCAAACATAATACCCAAGTCTTCACCTGTTTGTTTATTTTCCAACGAAGTGTTTTCTATTTTATAGTCAAATACAATGGGATTATGATTTCTAGTGAAATTTACAATGGAACATTTTGATACATTTAGTGATAAGTGATTGGAGTTACAATATTCTTGCAGTAGACTTAGATCATACTGAAGGTCGAAGTAATCATTAACGGTTTTTACAGTTCTATAAAATTTTAAATCATCCGCATAAAGTAGGAAATGAGAATGTTTGAAGCAAGATGCAATGTCATTATTAAATACATTAAAGAGCAAGGGATCCAAACTAAATCCCTGCTGAAATCCAGATGTGACTGAGATTATGCGAGATTTGAATCCATTGCAATACACCAACTGCGATATATTTGTTATATAAGACTGTATTCACCTGAGAAGAGTACAGTGAATTCCCATCATTTGGAGTTTACCTATAAGTGTCTGATGATGAACCCGATCAAATGCCTTACTGAAATCGGTATATATTACATCGACTTGAACTTTTCTGTTCATACTTGCGCTTAAAAATTCAATAAAAAGAATCAGATTAGTCGAGATAAATTTCCCTGGACAGAATCTGTTTTGTTCCCGAATAAGGAAATTTTCTAGAGTATTTTTCAGTTGTTTTACAACAAGAGCCTCAAATATTTGGCCAAATGAGGACAGGATAGAAATTGGTCTATAGTTTGTAGCATCATCTATGTCCCCTGATTTGTGGATAGGAGTTATATGGGTGAGCTTCCATATGTCTGCGAGAATATCTGACTGAAGTGATTGATTCAATAATATATACGAAGGTTCAGTTAAATAAAGTGAGCATTTTCTAATGAACTTAGCAGGAATCTGATCGGGTCTATGACTTTTGTTCTCATCAATAGAAGATGGAAACTCCAAAATATCATCAGAACTGATGTATACAGAACTAAGGTTTACTGTTGAACAATATAGACCACTGTTATAGTTAATTTGGTCATGGGAATCGTAAGAATCAATAAAAAAAGATTCAAAGTGTCGGGCAAAAATATCACATATGTCAGTTCCATTGTGAGCTTCACAACCGTTGTACTTCATGACATCAGGAATTCCATTATTCTTCCTTATCGTTTTGGTGAAACTCCAGAAAGACTTAGGATTTTTGTTCAAACTTTTTCCAATAGTGCTAATGTATTCATCAAAATCAGTTTCCATTTCAGTCTTTACTCTATCCCGTGACAAAGAAAATGTTCAGTAACCTTAGTTTCTACGGTATGTTTTCCATTTCTCGCGAAACTTATGTCTTTCTTGATTTAATTTTATCAATGATTTTGAGAACCATTTCGAGTGGATATTTTTACTAATATGCTCTGTAGGAATGTATTCGTTGAATAATTTATCTAGTATATTGTAAGATGTTTCTACATTATCATTTATATCAGACAGATTTGGTTCATTTTTCCAGTTGATGACCGATAGCATGCAGATGAGTTCTTCGTATTCACATTTATTGTAGTTGAATATTGTTGAGCTATTAGGAGGAAGTTGTTTGCAGTCTATTAAAAGAAAGCTTAGATCAAGTGCAAGATGATAAGTGTCGATTTTACTCAATAGAGATTGGCTCAGATCTACTCTACATTCAGTTGAAGATAAAACTGAATCTTATATTCTATTATTACAGTTCAAGACTCCGTTAAATCGCATTAAGTTAAATACACTAATTGTGTTAAGGAACTCAAAATATAATTCATTTCTTCTTATAATATTTGTTTTGTAGTGTTTTGATCCAGGGATCCAGTGAATGATGGGGAGATTATAATCACCAGTAGTTAAACATAAATCCTCACAATTCCTTATGGTGATGTCACTAACTTTATTGAAATGATCAGCATATATTTCAGGGCTAGATGAAGGCGCAATGTGAACGCAGCAAACGTGTATTTTTACATTTGCACGAGGAATGGTGATTCAAATGTCCTCAGCTCTCGAGCTCCAAGAAAGTTGCACTCTTGATTTTATTCTGGTAGACACTAAAATGACTACAACGCCACCATGTCATTTATCTGGATCAGTTCTGTCACGACGATAATCGTAATATTTATCTGGGTTACAAATTTGAGAGTTTAATACACTGTTGTTTAGTAATTTTTCTGTTGGTGATACTAGATCATAATCACTAGCTGCTAATTTATTATAAACGTACAAAAGCTCAGATCTGATACCTCTGACATTTTGGTAATATATGTTCATGTTCATAAATAAGATGCATTATATTATTCTGGTGATGGATTCTATTGTTAGTAGCTTAGCACTGACAAAGTTATGTTAGTTTATAAATATTTTTGGGAGAGGTAGTTAGAATAATTGCTGCAGTCTCATTTCGTCATGCAATAATTTTCGCAGATTTTATCCATACTTTATATTTCATTTCTTTTGCTTTACTCTCAACTTCATTAGGCGATAGCTTATTGTTAGGACTGAGATGTTTGCTCATATGAATAGACTTGTTGTCCGGATAGGTGATAAGATTTGCATTTAGTTGTTTTATTTGACGACCCTGAGACAGAAACATATCTTTCTCGATTCTTGAGGTGAATCTAACAATGATATTTTTAGGAACATTTTCATTGTAATTATAGGCAGCAACTCGGTGGATGGCATCGATATAAGATTCGTTGATCGGGTATTTCATTACTTCACTAATATTAGCAATGAGATTGAAAAAATTCCTGTTATTCGCTTCCGGAACTCCAGTTATCTCTAAATTATTGATTCGTGATCATCGCTCTCAATCAGCTAATTTGGTTTCCAGCAAATCACATTCAATTTCAATTTTGTCAACTGCTTTAGCTTTTTCGGTTGTTGCATTAATTTTGGATTCAAAGTCATCAAGTTTGCTACAGCAAAACTCTACAGACTTTTTTGATTCAGTTGAAGAATTCATAACATCGGATAACGAGACTTGAATATTGTCTTTGGACTCTGTCGTATTGGCACTAACAATCTGGCAACTGTAACAAATCCATTTCAGGTTGGGCAGTGTCAAAATAGCACCCTTTTCTTCCATGGAAATTGAGGTGCAAGAAGAATGATAAAATAGTTGGCAGCGTCCTTCACATGCCATTCCTGGATTGTTTTGCTGATTGATGTAAGTTTTGCATTTAGCTCACAGATTGACCATCGTGAGGAGATAACTTACTCGGAAGGTTGAATTAATTAGCAGGCCAGTCGTATATTTGAGCCGAATGACCACTAACAATGTAAGTCAGAATTTGAGCAAAAATCACTTTTGACACACTAAGATTTGAGTAGTTTCAGAACTGTAAACGTTTTAGTATATATTATACCTACATCATGCCAGGAGGCAAAAAAACACAGAAATATACATGCAATTTTATCACAGGCTCAACAACCATTACTTTCAATCAATAAAAAACAATATTGTTGAATAAAAACCTGAGAGATAGTAAGCAGAACAAAAAAGCTGTCATAGACAACATGTCTCTTCTACATTGCAGAAGCAACTGTCAAAATAGCGGAAGTGTCAAGATCAATGACTTATTATTAAAGTAGACCCAGCGCGTCCTATGACAGTCCACAGTTTGTTGTGATATTAGCATTTACAAGGTGAGGGTTTCTGAGAAGCGAAGGGAGTAAACATGCTTGTTATGCAGCTTGCCTGCTTTTATTTATGTTTGAGAAGAGCGCGCCTATATTCTGTACTGTATGTATATATTTGTTGAATTAAAAGTAATAATGTATTGATTAATTCAAAATTGAAAAAAAAAAACATTTTTCCCACATCTCACAATCGATATTTTTCAAATGAAAAACGCAACCTGCGATACAACAATGTTAACTCTTCCTCTTCTGTTTACTCCTGCATCAAGACAAATGCCGCGTGCTGGGTCTACTATTAGTACGTCATTGGTCAAGATATTACTCGTTACTCACATCACTACAAATTGAAACGCCACACACTGGCGGGAATACGAATTCAAAAAAATGGGGTACTGAGTGCTATCTTCTCACAAAATAATACATATCTGAAATATGTTCATACAAATTACATAAATATTCTGTATCGGTCCCATGAATTATAGTATTAGGGTTCAAATAGATATATATCATTTCTGAGGAATTCCCTTTTCTATGATTACAGTCTTGTTCTAATATTGAGACATTGTCAAAGTCGGAACGATGGCTAAGATTGATACTGTGATTAGATGAAGCAGTTTTTTGATCATCTAATTTGTTATAATCATTTTTATGATTATTTATACGATTTTTCAAATATTGTTTAGTTTGACCAACATAAACTCCATCACAATCGTAACAATCAACTTTAATAGATCACACTGGATGAGTTACTTGAGCTCACACGATCTTTCAAACGACTAAAAAGATCACAAACCTTTTTATCATTATACTAGGGCTACACCGTGAGTTTTGGAACGACACTTTCTCGGTTTTGGAATGACATTCCTTCATTCCATTCCATAATTGAACATGCAGTCGGACTGCACGCCAAAAAAGTGTCGCTCCAGGATTGGCGCGAAGGAATTAAACCTGACATAATTCCCGGCGTGGAGTGAAGAAAAGCGCGTCGCCGGCGCGCTCGTGTAGTTTTGTCTGCAATCCATCACGTCACTCCAGGAAAAGAAACAAGCTTAGAATTCAAGAGCAACAGACAGAGACTATTGCAAACTCTGGCGCTTAAGTGTGATTTTAAGGACGGGGAGGGGATCTTCTTGTATTAGATGAAATTTTGGGGTTACTTCTTTAAATTTAGGACAGATTCGCACATCCTCAGTGTAATTATATCAGGCCCATTGTCGTGCGATTCCCTCACCGAGTTCATTGAAATTTATTGGGACTTTCCCTGGAAAATCAAAAGTCCGGAATATTGTTATAGAAATCTAAGAAATTATGCCTACATACATTCAATAGACTTGTGCAGAAAAGTGATCCCAAACGCGAACAAAGATTTTGTCACAGAAAAAATTAATACGAACACAAAATGTGTTGGCTTCAAAATACGTACAAACCAAAGCTATGGTATTATCACCTCCTAATGTTCACGGCAGATCAAGAAGTTAGTCAAAATGGGATAGAATCCGAGAACAGATATTCAGAGAATGAGGAAGAATACATGGAAGAACAGGTGAGATTTCGAAACATTTTAGTATTTATACTCTTTAAACACTCATGTTATGCAAACGGATGTCTGCAAATACCTACATACTATACATGTTAATGAGAACATATTGAAAACGTTCTAAAAGTTCTAAATTTATCTTCGTTGATCGATCTGTCTTACCATGAAACTCTTTCGGGTCCGTAGAAGTAATTCATATATTGTTCTCGTACAGTCTTTGCCTCATTTGCTGCATTTCTGTAATTTGTATTCTCATATTCATCAAAAAGTAACCCTTCAATCCTCCATTCACCACGCGTAACTATTCCTGTTTCTGTGTTTTCATTGTCTATCAAAGTGGGTGGCTTTTATGTACGACAACGCTTTATTAGAAAATTATGCAGTACACACGCTGATAATAAGATGTAGTCAATCTTCTCCATTTGCAAATTAATGACGGTGTGGAAGATACAAAATCTAGCCGCTAAGATGCCGAAAGTGCTTTCAACAATGCATCTGGCACGACAAAACCTGTAATTGGGAGTTTTCTTTTGGCGAATCAATTGCTTTTGCGAGAATGACTCAAGAAGAGGTTCATGCAGAGGAAATGCATCGTCTCCCACAAAAACCTAATTCAGATTATTCACTGATGAATCATTCGTTGGCAAATACAATTCGTCATTAGAGAGATTGCGGCGGAAAGTAGTATTCTCAAAGACGCCTGCATCAGAGACCTGTTTGTTTGTTCCAACATGCACATAGATAAATTCGTAGTTAGCATCTACTACTGCCACCAACACCGTGCTAAAATATCCCTTGTAATTTATGTAATAAGAGCCAGTTTTAGCATGCTTCGTTATCCTTATGTGTTTACCGTCTATTGCTCCGCAACAACTTGGAAAATGCCACCGTTGGTTGAAATCTGTTGCGACTCTGTTCCATTCTTCTGCAGTATGAGGCATCCAATGAAATTAAACTTTCGTCAATGTAAAACATAAATATAATGGACATAATTATTATTAAGTACAGTTTTTATTTCAGAATGAAGCACCTGAACAAGAAGCGACAGAAGAGTTGGGCCAGTCTGCTGTAGAGTCGGTGACCGAACAGGAAGTGGATTATATGAAGAAACGTGGCACTGACTGTTGTATGGTAAATTCAAGAAATAATCTCAAGAAACAAATCTCCCCGATGCACACAAAGGCAAGCAATAAAAGACAGCAATTCGAGATAACATCTATAAAGCTGCCATGAAGATGATGAGCCACACTAAGGACGAGTGTGAAAGCTTCGCAAAAACAATCGCAGATAAATAACGAAACATGGAGCCGAAACAAATAATTATCTGCGAGCATATTACCAACACTGTAGTTCACAAAGGTTTACTGGGGTAGTTAACTGAAGAGGTCACTGTAAACATATCATCTATTCAATCATCGACAAATTTACCTCCGCGAAACTCTGACCTGTACAAATACTCCCAGTTGTAAGTGAAATTTCCTACTGATCACAGCTTGTGAAGTGCTCACAAATCTAGGATATTTTTCAGACCTTCGTATTCCGATTCCGGGCGTTTCATTCCTCTATTAACGGCTACATCGTTCATCAGCACAGCAGGAAATGATTCGTCTGGTACTACACGATTTTGCCTGAATGACGCTAATTTCGCATCGCAATGAAACTTCTATATTCATTTACATTTCATACTCCTATTTGAGTGTAAATAATCTATTCTTGTTCTCTATATTTCTATTCAAGTGTTAAGAATCAGTTTTTATGTCATATTAAAATTGAAGTTTTGATTTTATCTGGTCTGCAAACATATAAGCCTCTCATCCTGTATTCCATCACATGACCACATTCTCACTTTACGAGGGTACGACGATACGAGTTTCACTTATCGGTACGTATGTACTTATCTTTAAATATTCTGCTTTCAAAACGTTATAATTTGCTTCACACGTTTCAGATATGATTATGCGGAGGGTTTTTGGAGATGTTCTCGTGGAGAATTTCAAGTCTGCGAAAGACTTCCCAGTTGCTGGGTACCTCAGTAAAACAGCTAATCGAGCTCCCCGGGAGATTTCTTCTCGCATAGCTGTATCTTATCTAATAATATGTTTTTTGACCAGAGTTAACAAATAATTGAAATTTTCGCTGTCCATTCTTAAATAGTTCTTGTAGTAGGGTTTGTAGAGCTTATTTCTTGAAAGATATAGATGACTGCACTTATTTCTTCTTGAATACCACTTTTTCGACCAAAGCCTTTTTTTTTTTTACTTGTTAGCTCTTTTAGCTCCTCAAACTGCTCTAAGAGCATCTTTGTCTCAATTTTTCTTTCCATCAAACACAAATTTTTCTCGACACAGAATTGATACTGACGCTGAGAGCGCGAACGTGTAGTTCCTATCTCGTTCCAGGGCCAAAAATGCCCGCAATGAATTAATTCCAAGCGTTAACGCCAAAATTGTCCGTGTAGCCCTAGCATTATGAGAAACGATTTCACATCTATCTGTAGTCAGAATAGCTGCTAAGCAGTACGACAATTTAGCTATGAATAGTATTATGAAATAAATTTAATATTGGCCAATATTATCACTCAGGCTGTCAACGGTTGTGCGTGGACGAAGAGTACTATATATAATCATATTTACAAATTTATTTGGATAACCATTTTGATTGAGCATGATTTTCAAATGATGGAAATTTTCATCATGGAAAACTGTATCGCTGAGAGAACCATTTTATTAACATTATTCTTGATGATTGCTGTCTTTTGATGTGAAGGGTGGTTTGAATGGCGATGTTACATCCTATCCGAAGTGGTAGGTTTCTTGTAACAATCAGTTAACAATGAGCCATTATGTTCTCTCACAATACGTTAATCTAAAAATGGTATACTGTTTTCTTTCTCTATTTCCACAGTGAATTGAATGGAAGGGTTGTGACTATTGAATAATTCCAAAGTAGAGTCAATCGGATCGTCAGGAATGGCAGTCAAAATATTGTATACGTAGAGATATAAAAAAACTGACGTTGAAAGGCAATTTATTTGAAGTGTTTTTCGATGGAATAGTCATCACGATATTAGCGGAATTCAAAAAGGCAGGACCTTCAATCTGGCTGTAAAATTTACCATTGGACTGAAAATAATTACTGTGAAATCAGAAATCGACAATGTTCATGAAAGTGCTAAGATCTATATTAGTGATAGGCTCAATATCACAACACAACTCGTTAACAGCAACAGTGACCAATTGTTTTGGGACGTTGGTGAGCAAAGATGGCACATCCAAAGAAATCCAAATATAATTAGGTGGTAGTATGTGTTGTTTGCCTTTATCAACAACTTATGTCGAACTTTTAACGTTGTAAATAAATTTTTCATCGATTGAGTTCAATATGCTTATCAAAAACTCGGAGATATTGTAAAAGGGTGAAGTTATGCAAGACAT
The DNA here is from genome assembly GCA_963989225.1 of Dromius quadrimaculatus. Taxonomy (NCBI): domain Eukaryota; kingdom Metazoa; phylum Arthropoda; class Insecta; order Coleoptera; family Carabidae; genus Dromius; species Dromius quadrimaculatus. The sequence continues at coordinate 27,146,606 of OZ022326.1, read as the reverse complement.
CGCTGGCCTCAACGGCACAGGTGAAGGTTTATTAGTTTTTGGTAGACCTTAAACTTTGGGGGACACAGAATTGTAAATTTCTAGAGATTTTGCAGCAATGTCGTCAATGCATTGTTCATCATGAGGTTCTTTGACAATACTGTTATTCATTGTTTGATATTTGTTTGTAGCGCTGGATTTTAAAATTCTATAAATGTGAACGTAGTTCACCCATTTTTTCATTAAAATAATCTTCACTAATAATGACAGTAATTCACTGTTATCTAAATGGGTGACTTAAATGTCTGTATTATCTTCCAGGAGTCTCTTAGTTTTTTGATACGTTGTTTTTAAGATATTATTTGCATGTTTAGAACTTTGTTGGTGCTGTTTATCATCGAAATAAGTGGTGATGTTTGTGATTCTTAGTCAAAGTGACGGTTTTCATCAGCGGATCGCTCATATTGACAGCTTATACAGAATTGAACATCTTCCGATGAATTTATAATAGGAAAGTCCTTATTGTTATATTCAGGATTGAATTTTGGGCCCAATGATAGCAAAGTGTTATCATCATCAGGTATAACTGTATCTTTCAGATTAATTATATTATTGTTTTACCACACACATTGTTACTCAATTGTAAATATCTCAGTCTTTAACATTTTTCAATTTGTTTTTTCCTAATTCTATTGAAGTAATTATACTTCAATAGGATTCTGTAGTGGGCACTTGGTAAAACATTTCTAATAACTGAGAGATAAATCAAACACTTGGTTAAGTTTCACAATATTTTATTGATACGACGTACGTTTCGACTTACAAAGTCATCATTGGGTATACTAACTTGAACAGAAAATGTTTACATCTTATATCTTCTAGAAAAAGGGTTTAAAATATTTTCCTTACAAACCAGTTAACCAATAAGACATTGGATTACTTGCCGTAGATAGTGAACTTATAATCAATACTTTGTCGGATATCGAAGCAGAAAACATTGAAAAATATAAAACTGTGTCAACCATTAAGAAACTCAAATCACAGTCCTCAACGAATGGTGAACTTAAAACCATCAAACAATTGGAAAACAAACTTGAAAGTGAAAACCTCATCCTGTGTAAAACCTATAAAGGAAATACAGTGACCATAATGGTAAAAGAAGTTAATCTATAAAAACAGAAGAGCTGATATTAGAAAGTGGTTTTGTGCCAATCAAAAAAGATCCAACCAATATGTATCAGTATGATCTAATCCACAGACTCAAGGAGTATAAGTCAATTATTAGCGAATCAAGTACTTTCTGCTTGAAGAGTATGAACCCACAATCACCTAGACTATACTGTTTACCAAAAATACATAAAGGAAACTATCCCATGAGACCTGTAGTTTCATATGTCAATGCATCGTGTTATAAACTTTGTAAATATCTCAATCAAATCATACCTGGAATGTTGGATTTCAATTCTAATCACGCTATCAAGAACTCAATAGAATTATTAGACCAATTAAGAAATATTAATATCACGTCAGGCTGCAAATTTGTGTCTTTTGATTTTAAAAGTCTATTCGCAGCTATACCAGTAAAGGGATTGAAAACCATTATACAACGTAAAATTGATAATAGCTCCTTGGATTTGATTACGCAAATAGATTCATATGCCCTAATTGAAATTTGTCCCAATCAAAATTATTTTAAATTCAACAACAAATTCTATAAGCAATCTGGTCTACCTATGGGCTCGCCTCTTCCCCCTCTGTTCGCTGAAATATTCATGAATAATTCTGAGAATAACTATATTTTCAATAATGTTGATATGTGTAAGCCAATATTATTTTGAAGGAGATATATAGATGATGTTTTTTGTATCTGGAATGGTAGTAATCAACAACTCGATAACTTTGTTACCTCTCTTAATGCACTATATTCGAATATACAATTTATCTGCGAAAAAGGAATGAACAATAGCCTAAACTTTTTAGACCTCAACATTTCACACAATAACAGTGAACTAGAATTTAGCATATACAGAAAACCCACTCTCACTGATGTTCTAATTCCTCAGAACTTCAACCAGTCACTAACAATAAAAATGTCAGCTATTCATAGTATGGTACACCGTCTCATCAATATACCCCTTAACGAGGAGAACAATAAAAAAAAAGTTCATGTTATTAAAAATATAGTCCATAACAATGGTTACAACACTAATATAGTGGACAAACTTATTCCCTACAAGAGTAGAAAACAGGTATTGAGATTATTCTACACGCCCTCTGGACATAATAGTATCAGTTCCAAATGGTTCTCAGTCAATTGTAATCATAATCTAACTAACAAAATTCAAAGAGACTTAAAGCTTGTCAACATGAATACAGTTTCATCGAACAAAAATAATCTAGGGACTCTTCTTATCAATAACAGAGAGAAGATCGATTCAAATAACAGAAATGGTATTAACCAGATTAATTGTACTGATTGCCAAGCGATTTACATAGAACAAAATGCTAGAAAATTCCAACAGAGGATTAAAAGACATATTAAATCAATAGAGAACGGCAAAAATAATACAGGATTTTCCAATCATTGCCTTGAACATAACCACAAGTTCAGCGGTAACTTTAATATTTTGCACGTGGAAGGGAGAGGATTAAAACTTAATTTATTGGAGAACTTGGAGATTGAGAAAGCAATTAGTGAGCAGAAATCTATTGTGAATGACCAATTAGATTTAGGTTTCTCCCCCCTTATTCACTATGTTGGCACATAAGATTAGTATGTAAGATGTAAACATTTTCTGTTTAAATTAGTATATCTGATGACTTTGTTAGTCGAAATGTACGTCGTACCAATGAAATATTGTGAAAATTAACCAAGTGTTTGAAGTGATAATCACACAATATATGTTGATGTGATTCGAAACTGGATATTATATGTGATTGCAGTTGTGTATTTGCTTTATTTTCCAATTTTTGTAACTCACTATTAATAATATTGATGGTGATAATATTGATGGTGATATCAATTTCAAGTCTTAACAAATTCAGTCCTAGATTATGTAACATACTCTGAAATTCCTGGAGACAAGGGTTTTGTTTCTCGAAAATGTAGTATAATTTTTGTACTGCCATATGGATGTGGGCTGGAACAACGTGGTTGCCCCTGCATTGTAGAAGGAATACTCTTCTGTTCTTTGAATTCGAAAGGTTTTTCAGTTCGTTGGACCACATTTTGAGGGTGTGAGAAGCCTTTACTCCAAATTGATGTAATATATCACTGTAAAAACTCATGTTGTAAAAATTAACTCAAATTAGAGTTGATCGTATCCAGTAATAGTAATTTGCATTGCAAGACCGTTACTTAGAACTTTACGGTAGATAACGAGCGAGCGAAGCGAGCTTGTTATCCGTGCGAGCACGTAAAGTTCGGGTTACGGTCGAGCATGGTACAATGTTTTACATTATACTGAATCGTAGATATATCAAAAATAAATATTTGGAACGTACAGTAAGATATATTAAATTATTTGATCGTAATAGTCTTTGAAACATAAAGCAAATTTAACTATGACAAATGTTGTATAAAACAAAATGAAATATTATTTTGAGCTGTCAGTTATGGATAGTCTCAACGCGCTCAACCTTCCTGACGAAATTCTGCAAGAAGCTGAAGAAGCTAATGGAAAACTAATACCAGAAAAGTCACGCAATCAATATGATAGAGAACTAGAAGATTTTAATGAGTGGAAAAGGAAAAATAATGTCAGTATGGTCCTAAACGAAACTGTTGTGTTGGCATACGTATCTAAATTATCAAAGAAATACAAATCGACAAGTTTATGGACTGAATTTTCAATGTTGAAGAAAGCCTTAATTGTTAATGGCGACGTTGATATATCTAGGTTTGTTGTGGTAATTACCTTATGAGTTATGTAGTAATTAAATTGATTTCGTAGATTTAGCATGGTTATTCTATTTTTGAAGAAACAAAATATTAATTTTATGCCGAAGAAATCTAAGGTTTTGTGTGTTGCGGATTGTCTCAGATTTATTTTGGAAGCTTTGGATGATTTCTTACTATATAAAGCTGTGCTTATCTCTGGACTATATGGTGCTTGTCGCCGAGATGAATTACTTAAACTGACAGTAGATGATATCGAGGACCATGAGAAGTATGTGCTAGTAAAGTTGCGAGATACCAAGACATATACTTCCAGGTCATTCATCATTCCGGATGCAAGTGAATTATTAAAGCCTTATGATATTTACCAAAAGTATGCTAAACTACGTCCGCGTAATGTTGGAACTGGACGCTTTTTTTTGGGGTACAAACAAGGAGAATGTGTTGCGCAGCCGGCTGGTATGCATACTATTGGAGGTGTACCAAGAAAAGTAGCAGAATTCCTTGGTTTAGATCACCCTGAAAAGTACACGGGCCATTGTCTTAGACGAAGTGGTGCTAGCATGGTTGCAGAGTCTTCGGGAAATATTCTACCAGTGAAACAAATTGGTGGTTGGCAATCATCAAAAGTGGCAGAAGGATATATAGAAGAGTCTATAGCAGGCAAAATGAAAGTTGCAAATATGGTTCTTTCGACCAACCCACACAACGAAACGTCAAATGCTATCGTTGCTTCATTATCTTCGACAGAGGAAGTTTCAACCGAAAATGTGTGTGCAGCTTCTTCTGGTTTGGTGATTACGGGGAATTCTAGCTGTACAGTTAATGTCCATTCATGCTGCAAACAGAATTGTTTCTAAATTATTGTATATATTTGTATTTTTTTAAACTCTCAATGAATAACGTTATTATAACGGGCAGCAGTAGTTATAACTCACAGGTTCTAGCACAGTAACAGCAACCATTGTTGCATGGGCGCGCAGAATGTTTTTATCTCCGATAATGGGTGTAAATCTTTTTGTGCCTGGTTGTGTCATGGGTGTAGAATGTAAAGGTGAGCGTTTAAGATCGTATAATGATGTGTGGAAATTCAGTTGAACGCCACTGACTATTTGTCCTGATCATTTTTCTGATTACATGCTTTGTAGGTGTGACATTGTGAGTAATAATTTATAAATCATGGTCATCGAATGCGTATGTAGTTGAAGTAGTAAAGAATGCTGTTGAAGGATAGAATTTTCATGAGTTTGAACTAATTGCAGATGATCAGATTTGAATTCTCAACCCACACAATGAATCTCCTAGCTTATTGTAGGTCTATTTGTACCTTATGAAATGATTGGGAAAAGGATAGCTCATTTTTTGAAAACTTTTAGGAAAATCTTTTGGAATACTTCTTGTGAGCAAAGGATGGCAAACAAGTAATATTTTCAGGGTTATAGTAAGAAAACAATAATAACTGATACTATTTTTTATTCAATATACTTTTAATACAAAATTATAACTATAGTAAATGCACATAATTCTTACACAAACAATCTTATACTCTACAGAGATAATAACCTTAAATTCAACAATATTCAATCTCTAATTGTGGTATGTACCCTAGCTAAAGTATCGTTGGATTTGTTGACCAAGAATCTTTTGTCATCATTAGCTGACAATGCACATTTATTCTGTGTCTGAGTGTAGATTACATGATTTTTTGACCTGAACAAGTTTTGTTCAACATAAAGCTGCTCTGTTGAAGTTAATGCGTTTCTATAGTCTGAATGTATAAGTTGATTCCTAACAACACATTCTTCAATTCCTTCAGCTCTTTTCATCTCAGAATCGTGTGTCTGAATGGAATACATTTTTGATCTCAAACCAACAAATTCTGAAATTATTTTTCCACTCAGCTCATCCTTAAATTTTCCCAATACAGATTTATTCTCCTGTGGCATGGCGTATGGATTATTGAGTGGGAAATTTGAAGTGTCGAATTCACTAATATTTCGTTTTATATCATCATAAATACCATCGACTAAAAATTCGTAGATAAAAGAATCAGTGTCCGTATACAAAAGTTAAACTCTATCTTCATATTTCTCTTTTATAAACGAGTAATGAAAATTATACGTATGATATTTTGCGAGTTCTAATATACAGAGACCCAGATAAATTGGTTTATTGTACAAGACTTCAAGTGTATTCATCTGGATCGCAACAAAATTCTCATTGAAAATTGATAAACTGTGGAAGTTTGGTTTCGATATGTAATATTCTGCCCCTCGTCTCTTACCAATGTTTTTCCAATGTGTAATTAGTCTTACATCAACTCGATTGTCCTGATTTTCTAATGTTTTCCCATACGCCGCACTATTTTTCAGTTTGAAATAGTCTTTCTTGAAACTATTAGTTGCTTTACGCCTCAAATTATTATTCAGGTCAATATATGTTTTCATCCAATCTGATTGATTGAATGAGAGAGCTCTGTGTATTATTATCAATTTTAAGCCATTATGTATAGCTTGTTGCAAAACTCTGAAATGTATGATATAATTTGTTTTATTATTTAAGCTTGCAATGAGTTTTTTATGTTTCGAGTTTGGTGGACAAGCTGTCTCAGCGCAAAATGGAAAATCATTATGTTTATCATGTAAATGATCACTATATTCCAAGTCAACTCCAAAAATATAATTTTTACTCGAATTTCCACTGATTTCTAAGATATTTGAATCAAAAATCTCTTCTTTTGTCAACCATTTGAAATTATTCGTGGGTAAATACATTGACATTGCTTATCCGTATAAATTATTCGCATCTAAATAGGTAATATACTCTGAGGATGATTTCGTATCATATGACGACATGTATTTATTGTTCGCCTTTGAGAAGCGGTTAGAACATATTGAAATACCACCACGTATACCTTTCTGAATGAACTTTATAATGCTTATGTCTGTTAATAATTCTAATTTTACTTTCGCGGTCTTTAGTAGAGCATGCCAGCTTAGTGAGGGAGCAGTAAAATATTGTGTTGCATCTAAATTATGAATATTCATGCATGAACTTCGGAAATTCTCGAAGACATCAGTCAAAAGTAGGACGTCAGTCTTCAAATGAATATTAGAATAATCACCTAATGTCTTGCAATCAAATATGCTCCAAACTGTTTGCGCATGCTCGTAGTCTGCGTCGCTGATAGAAGTATGATTTAACGAATCATTGAAATATACCTTATCTGGTGCTTTGTTAATAGCTAATTTTTCGAATGAATCCATGTACGAATAAGGAAATACTCCTTTTCTAGTCACAAGCTCAAATTTATCTGAATCTGGAAAATATTTCATTGTATTCAATAACTGTTCTGGTTTTAAATAGCGCGCCAGACTGTCTAAAGACTTACTCATGAATCTGAAGGAATCAAGAAATCATAATTTCATATGAACACAACTACCATCAACTCTATCTACGAGAAGATACTTAGTGAATGAAATGTATTTCTCCTTATTCTTCGGTATAACTTCTATTTTACCGTTGTCGAATGTTAAGTTTTGTATGAATAAATGACAATCATAATTAGTTAAATAATGCATGAATATTGGCACAGATTTTGGTATCTTGAAATTTAAATTACATGAAGAATGGGCTAAGCCCCTGAAAAAAACACTGAGATGATCATGATCAAGAACTTCATCATTATCCCGAATATCACCTTCACATATATGGCAAGTCGTTGACGAATCATAAAATTTTTGCTCATCTTCCGTTAGAGCGGTCAAAGGTACTATATTTCTCAGATAATTCTCGTATATATATCTCACATCGTTTGGAATATCCTCAACAAATTTATGCGTCCCTACCAGAATAAGTCCTAAATGTATCCAGTTCGTTGTTGTATGAACATTTTATTAAATACGCGAAGCTATAGGCCTGATGTATATGGGTGATCTTTGTGAATGAATGATCAGACGAAGGTGAACAAGATGCCAAAGGAATCTGTAGAGACTCGAAATCAGCATAGATTACGAAGGGCACTTTTATCTTCCTCTCAAAATGTGTAAATTCAAGAATGTTTGCATTCTCGTTGGGTAAAAAGGTTACTATCTGAGCGCAATTATCATTTTGGTGCTCGAGAGTATTACTTTCGGTCGGAAAATTTAATAGACAGCCGTCACACAAAAATTTTTTATACGTTGTTTCATTTATTTGACTGCTCACCAGACGTGACAAACTTTTTATCCAAACAAAATGACTTTTGTCATCATTTTTGATTAACAATAGATTTACATGTTTTTGTTTTCTATTCTTTGTTCGCTGTAAAGGCCCAATTACTATGTGACTTTTGCTCTTGTAATCAAACTCCAAACAGAAAACATTGATTGAAATATTATTCAGTTGTTCAAATTGAGGAATAGATTTGATACTCATCGGAAAATTTAGTCCGGTGGAGTCTATTTTATGTTCATATGGGAGATAGTTTGTGACACTTTGTGGATTAGTTGTTGGTGGAAACATTGCCGAAAGTATGGCCCACAGAAAGCATTTATTGTCATTATTTTCTATGTTTATACACGCCTTTTTCTTCTGGATATCATTTAGGAATGGCACGAACGATGAAGCTGCTATTGGAGAGAATTTATTGATATTCAACTCCAAATACTCTACTCGTACCAAAGACCACCCACTGTCCTTTTCCTATCAAAAAAATTAGGCTAAGTTTATTTTGGACCAAAATTATTGCTAGTCTTACTTGGAATTCAGAGCTATCCGTTTCGATTCGTGATGACAAGGTGTCGAATATCTCTGACAAATCTGAAGAGAATGTAATCACTTGTTGTCTCGTGTTGAATGATTTGATTTCAGACTCGTCCCGTTTAGGTAAAATGTATAGACAAAACAACTCTATATTTGCTTTCAACGCATGATGAGTAAATTTTTGATCAAACTACACACTGAGTCCTTGACGTTTCGTAAGAATGTTGATATATCTGTCTTGGCATTAGTGTTCTTAATTTTGTACGATATTATTCTATTTTTAAAAGCTGTCTTTATAATCGAAGTATTAGGCCCACAATCAACACACGCTCTCAATTTATGCGCATTTGTTCTTAAATGAGAGTTCAATAACGATTTTTTAACATCAATCTCACACAACTCACAAAATGTAAAGTCATTCGAGTTGTTAGATTTTACACGTTTCACAGATGAAGTGGCTTTATTTACCGATTCTCCAATTTTCATATTATGAACTTGGAGTATATGTTTCTTCAGCGTCAAAGGATTATAGCACTTTCCACAATATTCACATAATAAAACCAAGTTTTTGTTACAGCTATATTTAATATGTCGTTTCAAACTATCTTTTGATACATAGAGTTTTGCACACTGATCACAAGGGTACATTTTCTACCCATACTGTCTTCTAATTATATTTTTGATGTTTTTTCGTTTCAAATAGGAATCTAGATAATTTTTGGAATTCAAACGACTTTTTATTGAAAACAAACACACATTTTGAGCATTCACAGGAATGAATCACAATCTTTTTCAACTTTTTTTCACAAATTTGACAGTATCGACGAACCTCTTGCGAATAACTAACCATGTGCACACAATGAGTCCTTATGAATTCTATATTATTTGCATTTTCTCCTACACATTCGAAACCGTGGAAGAATTTTGTATTCTTATAATGTTTATAATATTTTATACATACAAATAAATGTGTTCTCGATAGGTTTTCAACATGTTCAATGATACTTTTCTTGTAAAATTTTGAGACACGCATTATTTTTGTGTGGAGTCTACTTCTCTACGCCACTGCAACAAATAGATTCATTAACAGAGAGAGATTGATGATGAACTGTCTACTAACCTTATAAATTGGAATTTTGCGAGTTTATCGGTTGGAGTTGAAATCTTGACAATATAACATCCAACCATCTGATTCATCTCCTCAACACTTATAGATTGAAAACGTTGTGGCAGAAAGACATTGAATCCCTCATTCAAAGTGAGAACAACTCTAGGACTGTATTTTGTACTCAATAATTTCGCTGCTTTTATAAGATATCGATCACCAACTACCAAATCGACTATTTTCTTATACTGGAATCCAGCAGCTAGTTCATTCAACGCATTCATCGACATCCTGATCACTTGTAGGGCGCATTTTGATCTGTGTATGGTTTTATAAGAGAAGCGGTGACGTACACATGTTTATTAAGATAATTTATTGCCTATTACACGTAGCTTCTTACATTGTAACGTATAGGTAGGCTTACACACTGAATGATGAGTCTACACACATGAATAAGATAAGTGTCTGAGTGCATTATACATGTATTTTAATGAACTTTCGAAAGATTCACCTCAATTCTTGTTCAAGGTAAATTTTAAGAATGATCTAACACACTGTAGGATTAAGATCAGAACTGTCTGAGTGCATTATCCATATATTTCAATGAACTCTCGAAAGACCCACCTCAATTCAAAGGTAGGTCAGTGCTTACTTGACTGGAACAAAGAAAACTTGAAAATGACCTGAATTTCAAGAATGATTTCACGTTTTCAGACAGTATAAAAGCAAAGATAAGAGGAATGTTTGAACAAGAACTTCAAAAATGCCCGTTCAAAACAGTGTTATCCAAAATAATATTTTTAAGAAGAATAATAGTGAGTTACGCGGAAAGACTAATCTGATAGTTTGTGTTAGTAAAGAGTATATCGAAATTGAAAATTCAGATTTATTAAATGTTTGGATTCCCAGAGAATCTAATACAGACTCTCTCGTAGACTTTAGAATTTTTTGTAAGCCCTGCTACAACGAATTCATTAGAACTCTGGGAGGACTGAGTATTGGATCAGACAAAATTTCATATTATTTTTCTCATCACCACAACATACGATATTATTCATGGAATGAGGTTTATCAATATCTGAGATGTTGCTATTGCAACGATTGGATAATAAATAGAGTAGAACAAAGAGATTGTGAAACATGTATGCAGATCGGTGCTGCGCATAGACAAATTTAGGTGAGTACAATTTTGTTCTCCATAACTTATTTTTTCTATTTGGATGTCATAGAGTGTACTTTATGAAACTCGTTCGAGTGTCGTAATGTGCCCCATTGCTGGCTGTGTTGTTTGATAACCTAACTGTCATTCAAACACAATATAAAACGATTTTTTGATTTAAATTCTGTATATTTATTTTTATTTTTGACGTTTCGACTTTCTTTCTGAAGATCTTCATTCGTTTTATTATGATATAATTCTGGAAGATATGTACAGCTCATTCAAACACAATATGTTCTGAAGAAAATTCTCAAATTGCTCAGGTTTGTATCTATTTATTTTTAAAAAGTGCTATCCATCAAGTTATCATATTTTGATCTACACAAATTACCCATCTGTCAAGTCTCTATGTTACCAAAAGTCTTATAAAAACTAGTATTCTCTAACCGATGTTTTCAAATAGAAAAATTATTATTTTTTTGACATAGATGCATGTTTCATGAGACATTTTAGGTCACCAACATAAACGTGTACCCTAAAATTGAGTCTTATGAAACTCATATTTTAATTTACTATTTATGTGAATATTAGAACAATTTTCTTTGTACAAAGTTTCCTATCATACATCTATTAGTATTACACATATGACAATTCTCAATTATTGGTGGCGGTCCATCAATATGACATTGTGTCGTAGGCAAATTGTGATGCTCCGTACAGGGTAGTCTCTTGATGATGTCTGGATGAACTTTGAACTTCTGGGATAAATGTTGCCACATTTCTTGCAATTCGTTTCCTCGAAACATTCCTAATATGTTTATAAACTTATCTTTACTTATTCCACCGCAAATATACACTATAGGAGTGCATTTTTGTATATCAGAGAGAAATGCATTCCGTGAGATATGCTCTTTGAAATCCACCTCATTTATAATATTCAAATTATATGCGGCACAAAGAATGTCAGTTGCAATCACTTTTTCAGCCATCGTGTTCTGAGTGACAAATTTTTGCGCAAATTGTATATATAAGTATAGCTGCTAGTTTGACCAATAGGAATGTCTCTTATTCTGACCAATCATATTTCAGAATATAGAATATAAATATCGTCGAACCGATAGAAGACCACATCTTCAGTCGATCTACTCTCACTTATACGGTGAGTTTATCAATTTGGAATATTCGCGTTGAGATTTCATAATTTCTTTTTACTCAAGATGGCTTTGAGTCGAAAAAGAACTTCTTCCAACGATTCCACTACGACAAAGTTCCAGTTCGATCTCAATGAGTTTATGGAGGCTCGTGGGCTACTTGGCTCTCTCTACAAGAATGACTTTCTTCTTCTATCATCAGATTTTTCGCTGAATAGATCCAGAACTGAATGGGTGTCCGTTGGTTTAAGTGTATTGCGCGAGTTTGTGTCCATAATCAAATTTAGTGCATCTAAACCAGGAAGTATAGGAATTCAATTCACTCTAGAAGAGTGGAATGACTTCATGGGCTATAAAAATATCATTCTGAATTATTTTGACTGTGGCACAGACATTATGTATCAAAGTATACCAGGAAACCATTGTCGTATACTCAATAATATAAGTGGGGAAATTTTTTTAACTCTAACATGGAACGACAATGAATTTAACATTGTTCTGGAGATGTCAGCTGTACAAACTCTATTTTGTATAAATGATATAATCTTGCATAATTTGGAATTGATCAATGCGCTTAATTTTAAAGAGTATTTCAGAAAAGTATTATCACATGTACAAGGTTATTGTAAGATAAATGAGTGCGACACTATGCAATAATGATTTGAAACTGTGTAAGACAAAGATATTAATATGAATATGTTAGCATTTAAGGAACTATCAGTTTTGTACGAAGGTAATTCTATCTTTACTAGTATTAACAATAAAGATTCAGAATAGATTCAAATATCTCTTCATTTTTTTAAACATTACAAAGCGACTATTTCTAACCAGCTTTTTATAACAAAAACATTCAGTAACGCACAAATAAATGGTGGAGAATGTTCTAAGCATGAGAACTTGGTAGTGCTCGCATTTTTTAAGCTAGGATATTGCACCAAATCAATAATTTCAGCAGACAGATTCAGCTTGTCTTTTAGAAATCTCCTCTTCCGTTCTTCTTTCACATAGATCTTTGTCGCTTTTGATAGATGACTTTTGATGTCCTCCAATGTTCTTATATATGGGCATGGACCAGAGTTCCAGTACAAGCCATGATATTTGTTCAATAACCATTCAGCTTCTTTTTGACGTGCTTTGTTCAGACAAGACCATTCATATGGTGCTTGAAGCATGTAATGTTGAAGTTTTTCACCATTTCTTAATAATATAGCAGCTTCCTTTGGAATAAAGTCGCGATTATTGGAGGTGAAGCCCTGTACATCAACGATGAAATCCATCGCGCAACTAACAACTCGCTCAAATCATACCAGCTTTTTAACAGAACTGTTCATCGTGTTGTACTATGCGATCATGAATAATGAGACAGTAGGCTGTGGTTTTGTCTGGAAAATTACATTTGGCCTCAAATTCAATCCTCACGTCCACTGATAATGACTTCAAACTATCATTTTGTTTAGAACAGTCTAAGAAAACAAGTGGCGCTTTAGCAAGAAACTCTGCTCTGCTCAATAATGGTTGAGATGTAATATCTTGATCATAATACACTTGCTGGAATTGTGTGTACATGTCATATAGTATAGCATAGTGGTAATTTTTGATGTCTAGATTCAGGTTTTCATAGGGATAGTCTTCAGAGTTTAAAAATAGTTTGACATTGGAAATGTGACAATGATCAAACTCGCTTGCATTTTTAGCATGCTGATTCTTTCGATTAGTTTGGAGTGCCAGAATTACATAACGAGGTTTCTCGAGCTGTGAAGCTGTTTTAATGGTCCATATCTGCATTTGGGATGTGGGCAGTAATGGGAACTCAAACAATGACCAAGATCGGAAGGGAACTTGAATTTGTTTATTTCTTTCCAGCTTCTTCAGAAATGAAAGTCTTACTTTATCACTTACATAGACGTACGGCATACGCCAATATAATTTTGTGATTTTCAGCACTAAATCTTCCGTTGCATCATAATATGCGTTCGTATCAACTTTTGATCGGATCAGAACTAGTTCCTGTTTTACATTCATAAGAACTTTTTTATAGTCTTCTGCAAACCCAAGAATCGTGTTAAGTGGTATTAATACATTGAATTGACCTTTATTATCGGTAATGGGTGTCTTCCCCCAGCCAGCATTTTCAAGCATCTTATTCCGTCCCTCGTGAAATGAACAATAACCTTTTATAGTTGAAGATATGCCCACATTTTCACATCTATCAATTTCGACACCACTCAGCTCGTAGCGTATTTCATCAAACAAATGTGCTATACCATTGTTCACAAAAGTTGATGCTGATGGTTTTCCATCTGCTTTTGAAAGAGTTCCTTCAATTACTGTGTCACTTTGACTAGGTAGAGTGAAAATATCTTGTTTCTGAATTGGTATACGAACTTCATCACTATTGTTGAATTTAGTAGCAATGTAGGGTTGATGTGAATGTACCTCCAAACGAGTTATTGACTCGTCGAAAGCAGTCTCATCATCAATGTGTAAAATATGATTTATTTCCTGATAACCTTGTAGCCTTGCGCTAGAAGAAACTTTAGATTTTTAGTTGTTAGTGATGTTTGAGATTTAACGATCTGCTTTGTTATTGGAGGCTTTTTTTCAATGAAATTGATTCCCATTGATGATTCGTTCCAAATGTGAGCGCACCGTAATTGTTTCCCCTCGAAAATCAATTATATTACTCTCTTGATCAACAATTTTAACTGTTACGTTGTCAATAACTTGAACACTCACTGGTAAATAAATGATGTTGAACGGTACTTCGACTATTTTATATCCGGGTGGCACATTTGGGAAAAAGACGTGCAATATGTGTTCACTCAAATTATTTCTATATGATCCAGAAGCAATATCACAATTTATTTGCACACTATTTACTTTCACAATGTTTACAATTGAGTCCGATTCATGAAGCTAATTTGCGTCGAGAACTTTTTCACTGAAGCCCAACACACTTCCTATACTATCATTTTTTGTGAAATCTATTCGATGCGAGCATGAAATATTACATTTCAGGGTATTTACGTTCGGTGTCAGAGTGAATTTGATTTTCTCTTCATTTTCATCACTATCCAAAATTGATTGTATGTAATCACTCAAATCTTCAATATCATATGATCCTATTGGAATTGTTATAGATCTCGAAATATTGTTTTCATCATAGTGGTATAATTTATTTTTACCCTCAGTTATATGATGACCCAGTCTTCATCTATAGCGCTGCCACCAGTTAGATGTAATGGCGGTGAAAAATCTGCACTCAACACCGACTCTCGTCCTGTCAGTGTGATTGTTATTGACATTATGTTCTATCATGTAGTAGAAACTCTAAGCACAGATGTCTACAGTTGAATGAATTGAATTTCTGATATCGATGATAATTATACTTGATTTTCACATTTTCTCCAAAATATTTCATCAACTCTGATGGTGGTCTTAAGTTGCCGAAGCTATCAAAATATTGAACAAAGTTACCACGTTCTCGGTAGCACACCCAATGGGATCCAATGTTATTTTTACTATCCAAATTTACAATTGCTGATTCATTGTGTCGAGGTCCCGACTTTGGTAAATTATCTCGCATATAGACCCCTCGAAAATATGCAATATTCTCACCATACTGTTTCAAATCTATATCAGTTAATGCTCTCAGTAGAAGTTTTTTTTTATCCGCGGCTTAAGGAACAATCCCAGTCCACTTTTATGTTTCCCCATGTATAAACCATCTCCTCGTTTACCAAGAGCGATCGACTCCATAGCTTTATTATGTCTCTGAGCCTCAAGTAGATGTTGTCTTGCAGATTTGGCGTCGTTGACAGCTTTTGCAATTCCAGCAGCTCCTCCAGCCAGCCTCCCAAGGGCAGAGAGACCAGCAAAAAGTGGAATGAGAAATGGTAGAAATCCACCTGATTTCGGTATCGGAATAACTCTTGGTGATTCATATTTTTCATGTTTGCGTTCCTGCACACTTCTTCGTGCAGCATTCAATGTTATAGGAATTATGTTATTCATATTGCCTCTTCTAGCTTCTCTCACAAAACTCTTCTAGCATTTTGAACTGCCTAACGCAGTATGCTTTTTCTACTTTCTCGCATTGTGCTCGCGTGCTTACGGATACTCTACTAATATGAATGTAATATATATATTTGTGTCATATATATGAAAGATGAGGTTTGAAAAGCAACAGGAAGCTATTCTAGTGCAAAACATTGAAGAAGGTGACGGAGAGCAGCAGCAGG
The DNA here is from genome assembly GCA_963989225.1 of Dromius quadrimaculatus. Classification (NCBI taxonomy): domain Eukaryota; kingdom Metazoa; phylum Arthropoda; class Insecta; order Coleoptera; family Carabidae; genus Dromius; species Dromius quadrimaculatus. Next base: position 27,130,330 of record OZ022326.1, on the reverse strand, counting down.
AAAGTAAACATGGTGATCTATTCCCCAATAATATACGATGTACCATTTGTGGCCCGTCAAATTGTGGTTAAACCAATCTAATGATTTCATTACTCACAAACGCAAATGGACTGCGATTTGAGAATATTTACATATATTCCAAGTTATTGCATCAACTAAAATATCGTATGTTACAAAATATTCTATCATCTATCGATGGTGTTGAATATTTTGCACATAGTGATGAAATTAATCTACCAGCTCTTGACGAAATATTACCAAATTCAATATTTATATTCGATGATATTCCGGTTGATCGAGAAAAACATTTGCGTAGTTATTTCTGTCAGGGAAGACATAAAGAGATTGACACCTTTTGTCTCATTCAAACTTATACACGAATATGTAAGCACCTTGTGCGTGATAATGCGAATTTAATTATAATATTCAAACAGGATGAATTAAACTTGAGGCATATTTATAATGACCATGTTCATACAGACATGCTGTTCAGTGAGTTTAGAAACTTTTGCACAAATTGTTGGCAAGAAAATCATGGATTTGCTGTAATCAATAAAAAGTGTGATCTTTTCAATGGACGATACAGAAAAGGTTCCGATTTGTTCTTGAAAAGTATATAGATGTGTGCATGTAAGTTGTGACAACATTCTAGCATAATGAGTGAAAAAGGTACATTGCAAGATATAGTGCGAACCAAGGAGATTATAAGAAATAAATTGATGAATCTTGGAACGAGGCAAGAGACTCGGCAAGAGTTTTTGAGCCAATCATCGCACCTTTATCCGGCTTGGGTGTGCAACTGGGCAAGAGACACAAACCACCAACACAGGACGATGATAACAATGACGACGTCGCAAAGGAACAGGTTCTGAACGATGAAGTATTTGGAACACCGCAAACTCGTAGGAGAAAGACGGATATCCTTCAATTTTTGAAGAATGAAGAGATAATTGAATCACTGGTAATTATCAAAGAACAATCTGTAAGTGATGGACAATTAGAGAACCTAGAAGATTCTTCTAGGTTCTCTAATTGTCCTTAGATTCTACTAAGGAGATGTTCGGGTATCTCGCTGGTAGATATATGGCATTATATGCCATTGCAAGTCCTGAAATTGATACTGTGTATGGTATTAGGAATGATCCAACCACTGGTAAATTTATGATTGGGGGTTCCGAAGTTGAAATAGACAAAAATGATATCTATGTTAATAGTGTTTGGTATTAAGGGACACCTGGATTATATGAGCTCCTAACTCTAAAATCACCAAATCCTAATATATACACCGAGAATGATAAAAGACATTATTTAGAAATTGTGCAAAAAACCAACGCACACAGAAAGTACTATAATAGATTGGGGGCAATAAATGTCCAACGTGGATCAAAGTATAACAATGTGATAAAGGGGATAGTGCCTCATGTAAGGACAAGATCAAAATCCAAAAGATCAAGTGGAGGTGGCGCATTTCCAGAGTTGAGCGTGACGAACAAACGAATGCAATATGTGTATTGGAGTAGTCCCAATCAGCTTGTCGAAAGACTGAAATTACTATTGGTCTCCAAATTAGCTGGGCACACAGGACATGATGATGAAATAATTCGTATTGAAGAAACATTGCGAAACTCGCAAATTATCGTATAAATGATTGAGTATGATGAATTCTTTATTGAGTATTGAAATGGTCGTCAGTAAGTATGGATCCCATATAACTAAAAACATTCACAAGCATTTGAAGAGAAAAATATTGACACGTCTTGAAAGAGAATTATTCTTAGATGGTGTACTTCATATGAAAGGAGTTCGTTTAACATCGGATAAGTTTGGTGATGAAAATGATGTTGCCAGTGTAGGATATGTGTCAAAAATCATTGAAGATTTGGGAACTAGTATAAACATGAAATCTGCAGACATGATAAATCAAAAGTTCTTTGTCTTTGATGATAAGGTTGAGAACAAACTTTCAAAACGTCGCTCATTGATGTTGATGAACTTAATAATAAACTTAGATATTGATATATAATTATTTGAAAACGGGAACTCCGAATCATTCTATAGATTCCCATGCGATGCGATAATAAGAAACATTCAATATAACATCGAAAGAAGTCTAATTGAAACCAAAATAAATAACAAACCACTATCGTTGCAGGGTCAGAGAGTTGCAGCGAATGATAAGTTAACATTTTCACCTTTGCAAGGGCGAAGAAGTCCACAGAAACTCTCCGTTGAAATTCTACTTGAAACAGGTTTACTATGAGCAAAAAAGGTATTGTTAACGAGCTGCACAGAGCGGCACGTCGAAATTTCAAACGAAGACATGTTATAGTTAAGGGTTTAAATGATTTATTCCAAGTGGATCTCGTTGAAATGATACCGTATGCAAAGGAAAATAAAGATTATGAGTATATATTGACGGTGATCGATGTATTCTCCAAACGAGCATGGGCTGAACCAATCAAGTCAAAGACGGGTAAGGATGTCACATTGGCAATGAACACTGTTTTCAAAGACGGTGTAATCCCAAAAAATCTACAGACAGATCAGGGTAAAGAGTTTTCTAATAAAGAATTTGGGAAGCTGATGAATAAGCATGGTATAAATCATTATTCGACATACAGCACTATAAAAGCAAGTGTTGTGGAACGCTTTAATCGCACGTTGAAACCAAAACTATGGAAGCAATTCAGTTACCAAGGATCCTATAAATGGTTTGATATGCTAGAAGATTCATTAGCTGATTATAATAATACAAAACACAGAACTATCGGTATGAAACCAGCAAATGTTAGTAAAAGACATGAGAAGAAATTATTGAACACCGTCTACAATCAAATTGAAATTGCTCCATCTGGTCGATATAAAGTGGGTGATTCTGTTAGAATCAGTAAATATAAATCGATATTTGGTAAGAGCTATCACCCATCTTGGAGTACCGAAATATTCAAAATAATTGGAGTGCAGCCAACATCCCCGGTGACATATTTGCTGCAGGATGAGAATGGTGAGAATATAGCTGGCGGATTCTATGAACAAGAAATACAACGAACCAAATATCCCGGAATATTTCTGGATGAGAAGATTTTGCGTGAGAACAAAGACAAATACTTAGTGGAATGGTTGAGCTTTGACAATAAATTCAATTCTTATGTGAATAAAAATGACTTGTTGTAATGTTTAAATAAATTTTTTCCTCCCCAATTTGTTGTGTGGTCTTTACATCCTCTCATCCAGCACTTTGTTGTTACCACTGATACTAATAAATAACATAAGCATGTTCATCCTTGAACAGCATGTCACTGTTAAAATATTCTACGCTCGTGATCAGAAAAATGAACAGAACAAATAGTCAGTGGCGTCCAACTGAGTTTCCACACATCATTATACGATCTTACACGCTCACCTTCACATTCTACACCCATGACACAACCAGAGGCGCACAGAAAGATTTACACCCATTATCGGAGATAAAAACAATGGTTGCTGTTGCTGTGCTAGAACCTGTGAATTATAAGTACTGGCAGCCCGTTATAATTTTAACAGGCTTAGCCCGTTACAACCCACTTTACCATTAGAGACAGAGCTCTGTTATGAGACGTTTACGATTCAGTATAATGTAAAATTTATATTGTATTGAAATCGTCGGATTGTGGATAACAAAGAAGGTGAATAATCTTATCACAGGCTCAACAACCATCACTATCAATCAATAAATAACAATTTTGTTGAATAAATACTTGAGAGATAGGAAGTAAAACAAAAAATCTGTCAGAGACAACATGTTTTGTGAGTAAGTTACAAAAATTAGGGAATGAAGCTAATACACAATTGCCAGCACATATAATATCCAGTTTCAAATCACATCAACACATATTGTGTGATTATTACCATGAACGAATTAAGAAAAAACCAATGTGTGTGGTGATAACAATAATAATATCAATCTGACAGATACAATTATTCCTGATGTTATCAACAATTTGCTATCATTGGGCCCCAAATTCAATCTTGAGTATAACAATAAGGACTTTCCTATTATAAATTTATTGAAAGATGTTGCATTCTGTATTAGCTGTCAATGTGAGCGACTCGCTGATGAAAAACAGTCGCTTAGACTAAAAACCACAAACATTATTACTAACTTCGTTGTTAAACAACAACAAAAAAGTTCTAAACTTGTAAATAATATTTTGGAAACAACGTATCAAAAAACTAAGAAATTCCTGAGAGATAATACAGACATTTCAGTCACCAATTCAGATAAGAGTAAAAGTACTGTCATTATTAGTAAAGATTATTATGATGAAAAAAAGGGTGAACTGTTGGACGACGTTCACACTTATAAAATTTCAAAATCCAACCCTACAAACTAATGTAAGCGATATTTTCCATAGATTTTACGTAAGATCAATGATCCTATCATTCTTAACAATTTCAGCAACTTACACAACACGTATGCTATTCAAACGCTCCGACATCCATCTATTCCTCTTAGACAGGTAGGCCATGTTACCTTTCTTGAGGAGAAGAAAGAAGAACTCTTTGTCGATACAAATTCACAAGCACCAGAAGGACATGAACATGTAATTCCGCGAATGATGGTAGATGTGGATGATCATACGGAATGTATTACTCGTCGTGAATCTGTCTGACTCAGATCTTATGATACGGAAGGATGAAATCTTAGCTCGAGGATTAAAATGTAGGGCTGATGGTGGAGAACCTCAGTCAAGGAATAAAGAACCAGCAATTAGGGAAGACGAGCTGGATATTGAAAAGCATATAACCGAAATCTACAAGGGCAAATTTGAACTTTGTTGAAGACTCATGGATTCTGATCTGCCAAAATCTTAAAATATATTCGACGCACGGATACAACACAAGCTTCGACAGATTGGACACCTATTACCCATAGACCGTAAGAATGATCTATTGTGGAGAGAAAGCAAGAACAATGGATGGTTCAAGAACTTCTGGACGCTGCTATCATCCGCGAATCAGATTTCCTATTTTTGGCACGAATATTTTTTGTAAAGAAGAAAAATGGGGAAGCACGAATGTGCATTAATTATAGACGTCTCAATTTAGTTACAGTGAGCGATCGTTACCCTCTATCAAGGATTGATGATCAGCTTGATAGATTATAAGCATCTAATTACTTTACTTCTCTGGACATGACGTCAGGATAGCGGAAAGTTCAAAATATAAACTGCGTTTATGACACTCACTGGCCGGTATGAGTTTATTCGTTCACCATTCGGATTGAACAACTAGAAGTGTATATAAGGTGTGACAGTTCTTAGGATTTGCTAGTTATTCTCGCCAATTCATCAAGAACTATGCAAAAATTGCACAACCAATAACGAGATTGACGGAAAAACCGGTTCTAGGATTGTATAATCCTGATTCTAAAACAAAAATTCATACAGACGCAGGCAGGATTGGTTTAGGTGACATTCGTCTTCAAAACTATCAGTCGGACAAATCACATCCACTAGCTTGTTTTAATCGTCAAGCATCTCTAACCGAAATGAAATATCATTCTTACAAAGTGGAAACGTTAGCAGTAGTGGAAACATTGGAAAAGTAGAGTGTATTCATGAGGAACTCATTTAGAATTGGTGACGGACTGTAATGCCTTAGAACAGCAAGTACAAAGAAAGACATAGTACCCAGAATCAGAAGATGATGGTTTGATCTACAAGAATATACTTTTGATATAGAATATCGCTCAGGATCACGAATGGCTCACGTGGATCCAGTAGAGAGCCAGCAACTTTAGAAGTATCTCTCAATGAATTTGAAATTTTGCACAATCAACCAGATAATTGAATCCTCACATATCAATGAAACATGAAGAGCTCAAACTGATTGAAGATATTTTGAGTGAACTACTAGAAACAGATTATGAAAGGAACATAGTAGACGATTTGCCTCAGGAGTGAATGTGTATATCGGATTACTCCTATTGGAATACAAGGATTGTACCCAAAGGACAGCGCCTGCCATGATGGCTTTGGACATTTTGGGATGAACAAAATATGTTATAGGCACGTGGAAGAATAAATTGATTGATGTTTGAATTGTATGCACCACAAATAGCCAGGAGGGAAACACCAAGCATTACTTAATTCCATAGAGAAAGTACCTGTGCAATAAATATCGATCATATTGGACCTTTCGTTAAAAGGTCAGCAGGCAATATTCACGTGATAGTCGTCGTTGATGGATTTAACAAATATGAAAGCAGTGATAATACACAAACGAAACACGTTATCAGATTTTCAGCATCACTCATTTCAAACTTTTGAAAGAGCACCGACTAGATTGATATCTGATCAAGAAACCGTTTTTATTTCTGAATAGTTTGCATCATATTGTAGAAATAAGGAAGTGAGACACATTACCAATGCGAGAAAGTGAACGCTATTGTTCAAACTTCGCTGGCAGCTACTGCCAAATATGTTGTACTTAACTTGAGATAGATAAATTGGAGATAATCAATTCGCTATAAGAAACTTTGTGAGTTCGACAATTAAGCAAACGCCAAGCGAGCTACTTTCCAGCTACCGTTCACGTACACCATCAGACGCAGTTATAAGTGTACTTGGGAGTACAACAAGAACGACCAAGAATGACTAAAATATGAATAATTTATCAAGATGTAGCTACGAATATGATCCAGGCCCCAAAACAATAAAAATAGAGATATGATAAGAATCGGAAAACTGGACATAAGTACAAGAAAAGAGAGATGGCCTAAGCAAAGAGAAGAACAATTGCAAGTGATGGAAATATAAAGAAATTATTACAACAGTAAGCAGAGCCCTTTATCATAAACGCAGTATTACAAAACGAAAGACACATAGTAGAACACTTGCCCCATTCAAATTGCAGTAAGAGAGCAAAGTACCGAAGTGTGATAGCTGTTGATAGGATGAAAACATTTGTGATATCGCTCAGTGTTGCTAGCTCATCGTCAGACAAATGAACACTACAAAACGATATTTGTGGATCGCAAGACAGGATTCTCGAGGACGAGAAGGATTGTCAGGATAGCCGAACTGTTAGCGATATTTCTCATAGGTTTTACGTAAGATTAATAACTATATCATTCCTAACAATTTCAGCAAGTTACACAACACGTAGGCTATTTAAACGGTCCGACATCTATTTTTTACCTCAGTTTGTGTTATTATTCAGGAAAGTGAAGTTACAATGTCTTAGTGTATCTTGAAGAGTTAAGGGTGAGTAAGTCACATGTGTGTATTGGAGAGTCTTTGTATATTGGAGGTGTGTGAATTGCAGTGGTTGTAAGATATGTGATTTATATCTTTCCTCATCCTAATCCTTATGGCGCGTAACAGTGTAATGGTGGATGCCTAGGCGCCCAACGATGTACCAGTTACCGGTCTGGTAGCAACGGTGCACTGCTTAGTACAGTTGTTCAACGTTCGCTTAGATCTGAGAGAGGAGATTGAGCTTCGGTTTGTTCTCGACTCTCACAGAATATCTCAAATGCCCTGTTCAACCCACTGGTGACAGATGCTAAGTTACTCGATCGAGTGTTCTCATCAGGTCTAGGACCTGAGGCGAGTCTAGCACTCGCTGCAAGCCTGGGGTTTGCGCGTGAATCTGGGATTCACGAGAGCGCTTGGGACGAAAAGTCTGAACTTTCAACTTTATTATCCTAGTCTACCTGCCTGAACTTAAAATTATGTGATTGTGTGTTGATGATGTTGAGTATATACCCCGTGTGTGGATATGATTCCTCAGTAAGCAAGGTAGTTTGCTTATATTATGTTTTACTTTCAGAAAACATGAGATCAACACTCTGAGACCGGCGGCCACAGTACATTAGTTATAGATGGGTATTGTTTCATTGTGATGTTCAATTGGAATTTAATACAAGTGTTATATGAAATCACGCTTTGTTTCATTCATACCCTAATGAAAATATCAAACAATGAATAACAGTATTGTCAAGGAACTTAGTGATAAACAATTCATTGATGACATTGCTGCAAAATCTCTGAAAATTTACATTTCTGTGTCACCTAAAATTTACGGTTTACCAAAGACTCATAAACCTCCAACTGTGCCGTTGAGGCCAGTGGTGTCTTGCAAAAGTTTTTGGAGAACATATTAAACTCAATTGATTGAAAATGTATTTACAATGTTAAAAACTCGACAGAAGTTGTTGATAAATGCAAGAATCACATACTATCACCTGATTATATTCTGATTTCTTCTTCTTGTGTCATCCCTGTCCACTAACATCACCAAACAATTGGTCACTGATGCTGTTAACAAGTTGTGGTGTGAAATTGAGCCTATCACTAATATAGATCTTAGTACTTCAATGAAAATTGTAGATTTCTGTTTTCACAGTAGTTATTTTCAGTTCAATGGTAAATTTTAAAGCCAGATTGAAGGTTGTGCAATGAGAAATCCTGCCTCTTCGATTTTTGCTAATATGGTGATGACTATTTTTATGAATAACACTTTAAATAAAAAACCTTTCAATGTCAGTTTCTTATATTTTACGTAGACGCTATTCTGATTGCCATTACTTACGATCAGATTGACTCTACTTAGGAAATATTCAATTGCTACAACTCTTTAATTCAATTCACTGTGGAAATAGAAAAAGACAATAGTAAACCATTTTTAGATTCACGTATTGTGAGAGAACAGATTGGATCATTGTTAACTGATTGTTACAAGGAACCTACCACTTCAGATAGAATGTTACATTACCATTCAAACCATCCTCTACATCAAAATAGAGCAATTTTCAAGAATGATGTTAATAAAATAGTAACTCTCATCGATACAGTTAATCATGATAAAAATTTCCATAATATAAAAATCATGCTTAATAAAAATGGTTATCTGATTGAATTTATGAATGAAATTATATATAGTACTCTTAATCCACGCACAACCGTTGACAGCCTGAGTGATAATATTGTGAGACATAAAAATTATTTTAAAATGCCATTCATAACTGAATTGTCGTACTGCTCAGCAGCTATTGCTATTCTGACTACAGATAAATGGAACATCATTTTTTGTAATGATGGATAGGTTTGTAGTCTTTTTAGTCGTTTGAAAGATCGGGTGAACTCGGGTGACTCATCCAGTGTGATCTTTAAAGTTAATTGTAACGATTGTGATAGGGTTTATGTTGGTCAAACTAAACAATATTCAATAAATCGTATCAATATCATAAAAATGATTGTAAAAAATTAAATGTCCTAAAAACTACTCTATCTAATCACAATATCAATCTTAGCCATCGTTTCGACTTTGACAATGTTTCAATATTAGAACAAGAATGTAATTATAAAAGAAGAAATTACTTAGAAATGATATATACCTACTCGAACCCTAATACTATGAACCATAGGACCGATACAGAATATTATTGTAATTCGTATAAACATATCTTAGATATGTGTCATTTTGTGAAAAAAATAGCACTTGGAACAGACTTACTTATTGGAAGATCTGAAATAATTGTAAATCTTGAAATTCTTTGACGTATTTGATAATTAGAATACTTCAATGTTCCCTGATATCCAAATCCAGGCTCGAAGGACCAATGTAGCGTATTGCTTGTAGAATTTTGCAATTCAACGATTGATTAATCAAATAAATGGACTGTATCTTGCACTTGAATTATTTCTCGTCATTTTTTATTGATAGAAAAATAACAACTCTATTCTTTTTTTGATTGAATGAAATTATCAACATTTTTCAATTTCAAAAAATTGTAACTAGATGATATTGGAAAATTTTGATTGACATGCCGCAACAGCACTCATTACCTCGTTTTTCCGAATATGTTTTCCTGCCAGTGTGTGGCGTTTCAATTTGTGATGATGTGAGTAACAAGTGATATCTCGACATTTCCGCTACTTTGACATTTGTTTCTGCATTGTAGAAGGGACATGTTGTCTCTGACAGCTTTTTTTTGCTCCCTATCTCTCAGGTATTTATTTAACAATATTGTTATCTATTGATTGATAGTGATGGTCGATGAGGCTGGGATAAAATTGTATGTATACTTTTGTGTTTTCCTGCTCTCAGGTACTGATGAAGGGATAATACAAACTGAAACGTTTGCAATAAAGGAGATGACTCAATTATTTATTCTCTTTGTTATCCACAATCCGACGATTTTGCTATAATATGAATTTTACTGGATACGATCAACTATTATTTAGATAGATATAATGTTCGGTTCTTCAGTAGGGTCATAGAGATAACCCAATAAAATTGATCTCTCATATTTTCTTGAATTTTGAAAAAATCATCTTCGAATGAATCACTTATCATTAGGTCTTTCCTGACATGTTACTGGTTTGAAACCAGAACTTGTTGAGATAGATATTAGTTCTCATAATAGTATTGCAAGATTTTACAATATATTCATTATACTCAATATTATCACAATAATCATTCGCAATATTCAAATAAAAAATGCTTATTATCAAATATGTTCATTACATTATTAACAGAGTATGCACAGATAAATAAAAACTAGCTTGGTACCAAGAGAAAACGAAGTACTATGAAATCCGCAGTCTCAACAGTACTCTCTATACACACTACTAAAGAGCCAATTCATTGAAGAGAAATGGCTTTAGGAGTACTGATAATTTTTTTCACGATCTGCAGTATCATAGGTTATATCACAGTCACTAACTTACCCAGATTTTTTTTTCCAATTTTTGATCAAAGTGTGATCAACTTTCACTCTTAACTTTCAATGAAATACTCAAATATTTACTTCATTGTTGTTTATAAGGTTTTGAGAACGACAAATGAAATCTGAATCTCTTCTCTAATATGGAACTTCCAACATTTTTTTTTATTTCTTTGGATGCGCTATTGATACTGTCAGCTGTAGTTCGCACCACGAATGATAAGTTGCGCTTGCACATGGTTCTTCAAGAAAATACCAAATTCAAATAAATGCAACAGATGTAGTATTGCGTACTGGTTTAGTTAGCCTCAATTTAAAACTAATGTGAATTTAACTATGAGAAGGGCGTTTCAGACAAAGTCTGAGACTGTTCTTTGAAAACCTGAACCAGGATTTTTTCATTCACTATGAATACGTTCGAAATTTTTTAATGATAAGATTAGAGATAGCTGCTCGTTCTCGGTAGCTGGGTATAAGAATATCGTGGAATCATTTCTTGAACTTGAATGAAAATCAGGAGCCAAGGGTAGCTCTTTTTGAATATCCTGTGGTAAATTGATGAAATAATCATTAAACATGTAAGCAATATCTAAGGGGCTCCTTACAGTGCTGCTGTTGTTCGTTAATTCATCCATTTTTTCAAATGTGTCAGTATTATCCATGTTCAAGTTACAATTGACGACTCTCCATAATTTGCGCGTGTTGTTATTACAATTTTCCACACGGTTTGAGTTATAATTATGTTTTTCTTTCCTGATCAACTTGCGATATTCACACTTGAGTTTAGTATAATGTTCCTTAGAGATAAATTCCAAATTACATAACTCATACAGTTCCTTAATTTTCATTGACTGATATTTTATTTCGGAAATAATCCAAGATTTGCTCTTGTTATGTAGACTAGATACCGCAATTTTGGGATTAGTAGTTTCAAAATGATACATAAAAGTCTCCATGGAATTGTTAAAACATTTGTTCACGTCAAATTCATTAAAAACAGAAACCCATTGTTCCTCTGCTAGTCGATTTCTAAAATGATCTAGATTACTTTTTGGAAATAATATTTTTCTAATTCTGATATTCCCAGCAGTTATTTGTGGTTGACTTTTAATACAAATTCCCTGGGCAGAATGATCGGAAATATTATTAAGTATTACACTAACTTTGTAATTGTCCTTATATACATTTGTGAATATATTATCTACACAAGATTGACTGCTTTTTGAGATACGTGTTGGTTCATTTATCGTATGATGCATAATATAAATATTCATAACATCCAAAAAAGCTTTATTATCCATATAATCAACTAGAAGATTGATGTTGAAGTCACCTACAACAAATATATCTGAAGTAATATCATTCGCTGTTATTTTTGATAGACATATGTCTATTTGTCCCAAAAAGTCACCTGTTTTAGAATTAGGTGACCTATATATAGCTACAATATAACTTACAATATTCAAATGTTTGAATTTTATGGCCCAACACTCAATTGTCATCTCAATGTTCAGATCTGCGATAAAATCTATTTTTTGATGGTTAAGTGTGTTTCTACAATGAATAATAACACCACCATGACTATATGTTTGTCTGGAGTACACATTAGCTATCTGAAAGTTCCTGAAAAAGTACGCATACTGTTTATTTTGCACCAGCCAGTGTTCAGAAATGCACAATATGTCACAAGGATGAACGGTCAAGAAAATCTCGAGTTCTTAAACTTTGTTCCGTGAGCATTGGATGTTCTGATGGACTATGGAAAGGAAAGCAGAGCACGTGCCGCTCACTCCTTTCAACAACGTTATATCTCAAAAATTGAAGATTTTTAGTTATGCCAGTTTTCAGAATGCCGAGGAAGAGTAGTATTTTCCTGCAAGATCGTCATATCTTTAACTCATTATCTAACCGCTAGAGACCAGAAGTATCGTTACTGCATTATAAATTTTTTTATAAGTGTTCTTTTCAAGAGTGTCATAAGTTAGTTTTCGTTCAGCCGATGACCGGGAGACATCTATGTCGATTAGTGCAAGGGTGTATCATTTCTCCATAAAACAGCTTTGCGCGAAAGGTAGGAGCATTTTCAATTTTTATATCTGCATCAATAACGTATTATTTGGTTATATGTCAGTATTGTATGGGGAACGAGAAGCGCCCTGTGATGTTCCATTTTGATTTATGACGTTCTCGCACAATAAGTGAGATACATCGATTGTACTATTTTAACTTATGACACTTTTGTCAATAAAAATTTCTTCCTCAGCCTTTGTGGTTTTGGATCAATTTGTTTTATGACACTCTTCCAAAGAAAAATCAGCTCCATATTTGGAAAATGTGTAGTCTCATTCTGAAATGTGTCATTATTGTCAGTAAAACCATCTAATGTTGACAAATCGTCACAGGTTGCAGCTTGCTTCTTCCTGTCACTTCTTCAATTGGTAGTTCATTTTTTCTTCTCCAGGTTTATCGTTATGACCTCTTGTGGGAAGATGTTGATAAAGCTAGCACTAGATGGTACTGAAAAAGGATCTCAAGATACTTCATGTGAAAATTAATCCGATACTGGAGGTAAGAAAGTTTTATTGTACATAACACTAAATATGCAGTAATGGAACTTAATTGTTTTGATAACTGTTTCCTTAGCTCTCCTGTTTCATTGATATCATACAATGGATTCTTCTCTTACATTCTCTGTTATATTTTTGTATTTGTTCCAGGAAAATCTGGTTTTCGCGTTGAAAGGAAACTAGATTTCTATGATGCCTCAAATAATGATATTCTTCAGCCAGAACCAACCAAGCAGAGAACTGATGAGAAAAATTAAACCTCCTTGTAAAGATAAATGCCAATTTAAGTGCTCCGAAAAAGTAACTGATGATGAAAGAAAGAGGGTGTTTGATGCGTATTGGAGCCTAGGAGACATTGGCAAACAGAGAGAGTTTATACATAACTGTACAACAGAATTTGAACCTAAATATCGTGACGTGCGCGAAGGTGGACAAAGGCCACGAAGAAATCATAATGCTGCTTTCTTTTTTAATCTCGGTGATAAACGCATTCGTGTTTGTAAGTTGTTTTTCAGAAATATCTTGGATATCAATGACCGTCCTATTTGCACTGTCTTTGAAAAGAAAGATGAACTGGCAGGTGTCGTACTGGCCGAAGATAGAAGAGGAAAGCACGGTAATCAGCTCAAGATGAACGAAGCTGTTAGAAATAGAGTTACAGACCATATCGAGAGAATTCCGACAATTGAAAGTCATTACACACGGAAAAACACCACAAAACACTATATTGAAGGTGGCAGATCCATAACTGACATTTACAACGGTTACGTGAACGACTGCAAAAAAGACAATGTTACCTCCTGTAACTTCAATTACTTTTATAATATTTTCACTAATGATTCCAATTTGAGCTTTTTCAAGCCTAAAAAAGATCACTGCGAAACATGTGTTGCTTACGAGAATGCCTCAGAGACAGAGAAAGTAGACCTAAAGGCAAGTTGTATTCAGCATTTGGTTGAAAAAGAGCTATCAAGAAAAGAGAAGGAGAATGATAAACAGGCACTAGTGGATAAGGCTTTATTAGCAGTTCAGGATTTGCAAGCAGTCATGCCATTGCCAAAAGCTCAGCATTTTACTATCCGTCCAAATTGAATGTGCTAAACTTTACAATTACCGATCTCCTCAAAAATAAAAACTAAATGTTATGTTTGGGATGAATCGAACGGCCACCGTGGGGCAAATGAACTCGGTTCATGTGTTCTGAAATATATTGAGAAAAATTTCGGAACATACAAGGATATAACTTTCTATTCCAATAATTATAGTGGACAGCAAAAGAATCAGTTCATGTTAGCCGCATTCATTTTTGCTGTCCGAAAATACAAACTTAGCTCCATCACTCACAAATTTCTGATCAAAGGCCATACCCAAAACGAAGGTGATTTCGTTCACTTATTGATTGAAAGGAAAAGGAAACAAGCTCCTAAAAGTGGTTCAACTTATACGCCAGAAGGTTTTATTTCATTGATCGGAACAGCAAAAAGAACGGGTGAACCATTTTCAGTAAATGAACTTTCCTATGAAGACTTCTTCGATTTAAAACTTTTAGACTCTGATATTGGTCCGGTGCGTATCGTGAAAAATACACAGAATCAACCTGTTAAATTTGAAGAGATCAAAGTGATGCAAGTTCAAAGTGATTCTCCCAATTCGCTTATTCATAAGCATTCTTACAGAGATTCAGACTTTATGGAGGCCAAAATTATGAAGAAACCTGAGCCATGTAATGTTTCATTGAAATCTGCCTTCGACCAGAAGCCTAAGATCTCCGATGCTAAAAAAAATGACCTCATGCGACTTTTTGAAAAAAATGAGATATCAAAAGTTTACAAAACCTTCTATGAAAGCCTTTGAATCATTCTCTGTATCATTATTGATGTTATTTGTCCAAGAAGAAAATAATATTATTTCTATATTGTGTTTCATCTCAATTACAAAATTCCTGAGCCATTCCCAAACTTTTTTTAAAATTTGTACTGGAGGAAGTAATAAAAGCACCTAATGAGCCAAGGTATAACTACATGTCCAGAATAAGATTATTCCTGCAAGGAAGACATAGCTCAAGATACTTCAGTGACAAATTTCCGAATTGTATTATTTCAGTGGAAATAAAGACACATCTTGACATATTTCAAGAAGTGAAATTTTGAACAAGAACGTCATAAATCAAAAGGAAACATTTAGAATTTCGAATTTTCATACTTATTTCTCCTTAAACAGAGAAAAAACTTCAGGTTTCATCTAAAACGATCTGCTGTACTGTAAAAATTCTATCGGAGGCTTCATATTTATTTTTAATACATTTCATTCTACTTTTGAAATTTAAAATCACTCTCCTGGAGAATCACGTTTTTTTGAGTTATGACGTTATTGAAAGGAGTGAGCGGTTTCTGATCTATTTAGAACTGATGTCAAACTGAGGTTTGAATTTTGTTGCGCCGATGAAAAAACCGAGCAACATATGCTCCGGTTGGCCATCTTTCTGGTTTCATGATTCGTTCAAAATTATTATGGTTTATTTTAATTCTGAATGATAGAAAATGTTGCGGATATTTTGAAATTCTCTCCACCACTTCTACTTCTGGAAAATCCTACTTGAGGAAAGAGATAAGATCAGCAGAACTAGTACCTGGATTTATACGTGAAGCGAAAACAAATGCTTTTTATGGAGCTGTTCTGATAGATGTTAAATTTGTAGCATTGCCTGTAATACCCTTGTTATTACGTCTATTCCTTCCTCGACCATGAACAATATTTGACCAAGAATCAGCCTCCTTCTCAGTTTTATTTGAAATGATTACAGTTGCAGCATTTTCGGTATTCAATTCTACGTTCACATTTTTTGACAATTCTAGGTCTGACCTTGTAGAAGTCGTATCTGACGATTTTGTACTTTGCATAGGTTTGTCAGATGTCGCCAAAGCAGCTTCGTTCGTGAATTTATGGTTTGTTTGTTTACCTGCATAAAAAAATTGTCAGATGGCACTACTGAATCTGAGGAGAATGATTGTCTCTGTTTTTCCAGCAGAAATATTATGGTTTCTTTGTCTTTGATAATATTGCATTTATCTTTGATAATCAAGTCTTTTTCCTCGATCAACTTTTTCAAATACATGATTTCGGTACGCAAAATTCCAAAATCACTTGTCACAGCTGTTACTGGTTCAAGTACGTCACTAGCATCCACAACTCTGTCATTCAAATTACGACACTTTATAATAGTATCAATTACTAAAAGATTTTTCCTCATACAACAATTTTGATGCAACACACTTTCACATATAGAGCAAGTCACTGTGTTTTTTATAGCACTACGTCAGCATATTTTACAAATTTTCTTATTATTCACAACAACGTCATCTTCGGTCATCATATTAGATATATGGATCATTGGATATGATATATGAATCATTGAGAAAATTAGACGTTGAAGGATCAGTGCTGCCGATAGAAATATGTGAAGTTGAAGGGCCATTCCTTCCTGTCAAAGTTTTGTTCAAAATTTCTGTTTTACTCGACATGAAGCTTTCTATATAGCCTTTGACCATAGTCGAAGATCTCTATTTTCTACGGCGCTTCAACATAAGGATATCAACTCCAGCTTCAACCAGTAATGAGGCTGAACTTCATCGAAAAGCATGGTTTCTATAACTACTGGTCTTTAGTATTTGCGAATATTTTGCAATTAATGACAGTATTTATGCACTCCTATCACTTGTGTGAGGAACTTATGCCTTCCATAATGAATACGTCACTCAGAAACTCCCAGCAAAAATTTGTTGATATCGTTTCAAGTAAATATAGCCGACTTCATGACCAGGTAGCTTTTCACACATTTACTAATATGAATATTTTTTCCAATAGGTGAAGTTGCCTTCATTAATTAACGTACTTCAGGTGAGCATCTGCCCACCGCACTATCAGAGTTGATGCAAGGAGTTCTTTTCCAATGGCTCCGCAGCAATTGAAAATCCTAGGAGTCCTGGTCAGATTACTTCATCGGCTCCCGCCTCGTCTACGTCTGCTCTGATCATTCTGCGATTGGAGATCATCAATGATCAGGAGCAAAAGCCAAATAGTAGAGTGTGCAGTTTCAATATCAAAACGCGAACACCCATGCGAAAGCATAAGACTGCACTTCTAAGCGCGAGTTAAACAAGATATATTAGAGCCTTTTACCGGAGTATTACCAGTATATATGACGTCGTGAGTTTGCCGATATCTGGAAGCTACTACAGAGTATGAAGAAGCTTGAGTGCCTCTGGAAAAAGCTAAAGCCCGCCTCACCGCTTCAACTGCTGAAATCCCTTGAGAGTATTCTGCTGCCTTTTCGGCAAGCCAAAAGTAGTAACACAAAATTGTGCGTGCCAGACAAAAAGCCAACCGTCAGAAAAGAAAGCTAAATGTACAAAGAGATTCTCAAAATTACTGATCTGCTGCACATACATGAGAATAAGCCTGTAGAGAAATGTTTTATCATGAAGGTTATTGAACAAGGACGAGAGATAGAAACTCTCGTGGACACAAGACCCTTGTTCTCGTATGATGCAGACGTAGCTCAAGCTTTGGCTAACCGATGAACGTCTATACAGACACGGCACCTCCAGCATACACAGATGGTAGAGAGGACCACTATGTGCATCCGGTAAGCCTTGACCATCGGCTGCCTCTTGCAAGGGGCTGCTACTCCGGTGTCATGCATACAATCAACATTGCTACGGACAATTGAATTGATAATTGTGAGAATGTATTATATACCTGTCTTATGCAGGGACCACACTTACGTCTAAAGTCATCAATTGACGCGTCATGTGATAATTGATATATTGTTATTGACAATGTGTTTATTGTTGAACAACGTCTCAATTAATAACACTAGGCGTATATGTGACCCAATCATCACATCAATATCGGGGAAACTGATTATTCACTATATCTATACCACAAACTTATTTTGGAAGGGAATCATAGTATACTGCTTGACTAAGGGTTGTACATTATATCTGCATCGGATAAAGCTGGATTCATGCACTATCATATTGCAATATTGGAGCTTATCCTTTTGTGTATCGATTGGATGGAATTCCGTTTCTATACAGATGTTCCGACTTCTTCCAGTGAAGCTCCATTTGTCGTTCTGGAATCAATTAATCAATGAATCTAGTTATTATTGATATCAATGGTATCATTCTCATAAGTATTATAATTAATATTACCATTATAATCAGCATGATATTCATTGTTGTTATCAAAATGATAATTATAATTGATATCATCGTTATCATCATAAATATGGAATACATATTACATACAGACACTCCATCATAAGAACTCAGGACTGATACCACATACGATCTCTTCAATTCAAAAAAACACCTACATTACTTCAAAACGAATATTACCACTTATTGCAAACGAGCTCTTGATTATAATTCTCAACACAAGTGTCACTTACGGCTGCTATATCATAAGGTATTCACTTATTCCACATGCACAAACTTCATCATCCATAATTATTATTCATTACATACGCCCTTGATACTGATACTATCTCTGGAGACATTTTGCTGTTCAATCGAAATTATCTCTTCGGAGTAGAATTTTCTTGGAGCATCAACATTAGTCGTTTTCGTTCTCATCTGTCGTAAATAGAGAGGTATTTCTCCTTCATTGTCAACCCGCAAGACGTCACCCTTCAAATCCAAGAGACAACCAAATTCTCACAGGAACTCCATACTTAGAATGCATCTATCCATAATGGCGGTAATGAGCAGTTGATGTTGATGTTTCTTTTTTAGTCTGCCAATTGTTAATTCAAGCTTCTTTACGCCAAGTACTGGTATTCTTCCTCCGTTGGCTGTCTTCAAGAAGATTTGCTAGTTCTGGGCGCGATCACCTGAAATTTATCTCATCTCTGCTAAAGCTTTCGGGTGCACAATGATGACAGTCTTTCCAGTATTTAGCACCATTTTGCGCGGTACATTCTCCACGAATCCTTTCATGGTTAGACTAGCTCGAATTCTTCCCACTTGGAAATCAATGGATATGGAGCTCTTGGTGGAGGATCTCGTCAGCTTCTGCCTTTCCAGATTGGTGAACGATATGCTCACACCCCAATTGACGGTGTGCTTTGAACGATAATCTGCCTAAATATGTCCTTTCTGATCAAACTGCCAACATCTCATTGTCTCAAATTTCGTGCTATAATCTACACTACGCTTGACACGGCAATCTATTCAAATATGACCCTTCTTGTCGAACTGCCAGCATCTAATTCTTCTGCTCACTCTTAGAGATGTGGATATAGAAAGGGGTGGAAACTGTTCTCTTCGCCAACTCTCTGCGATAGTTGTGACTCTCCTCATATTGGGCTCTCCCTCCTCTTTATGTTCCAAACACCTTATTTTTCTGCTATCATTGATGCTTTCGTGGCAGCTTATGTTAGCGCTCTCCTCACCGTCTTTGGGCTCGCTAATCGCACGAATCGCCCTATTTCGTCGTCGTCGCCGATGTCATCCATAAATAAATTGTCTCAGCGCCACAAGCTCTTGTGCCGAGCCAGGACAATTAGCAGAATCTTTCCTAGCCAGTCTCTGCACAGCATTCGAAAATGTAGTCAAATTCTCCTTATGCAGTTCTGTGTTGCTTCGTAGCTGCTAGTAGTTCTTCTACGTGTCCCTCCCCGAAGCGCAGCTTTAATTCAAACGTAAGCTCTCCATAATCCCAATTTTCTCGTTCAGATAATTCTGAGAGGATCGATAATGCCGTATCTCGGAGCATTTCAGCCAGTACAATTGATCTGTGCTCCATGTTCTAGCTATAATTCATTATTTGACATCAGCTCCAATTGAGCAAAATACTCGTCCTTGGTAGTTTTGCTATCATACAACGTCGGTTTTGGAGTGAAATTGGTTGCAACTTCTCTTGGAGTAGATGCTGAAACCCTTTATATCCGTAGGGCTGCGCCATCACTATTGAGACTGAGACTTTGCAGTTTTTCGGTGACAATCGCGACTAATTTTGCTTCGAGGTCATGTTCAATCTGCCTGATTGATTACTCTATTTCAATGAGCTCTTCATACATCTCCCGGATTTTCCCAGTAATAGATTCATTCTGCTCCGAAATCTTCTTCAACTCTGTAGCCATTTCTTCTGTTGATTCTTTTACTGTTTTCATCTCTTCAGCTATGGTTTCTTCTACTGATTCAGCTACTGTCTCTCTAACTGCTCGCATTTCTTAAGCTACTGCGCCTTTAACGTCTTGCAATTCTTCAGCTACTGCCATCCTCGAACTTCTCGTGGATTCATCCATTTTCTTCTCCATGGACTGCATTCGCTCGGCTGAAGATTCAATCATTCTCTTGCCCATGACCGTTACTGACACTTCCTTTACAAATACTGACGTTTTCATGTACTTCATCATCATCTTCAGCTGATCCTGAGCTACACTGATAGCCACGCTCTTTTTGTAGGCATTTATCACAGTCCAAATACACTGCAACCGAAGTTCACTTCCTGCCATCCGGATCCTAAAATTTCCAATCAATTTTCCAGGATCTCATTTTTGACACTTATTTGTTACAAATCCTATTGTACGATTGAAAAATCGCTCACAGTCACTCTTACTGAATGATTATCCTTCTGTCAGCTCTCGCGCTTTATATTCTTTCCCCCCAATGGATCAACATTTGTCTGACAGTTGAACAACAATGAACTGGCATTCAAATGTCCGACAATCAAACATCCAGCAATCATGATCTAGCATTGACATGTGATAATTGAATGCCGACTAGATTTTGGGTCAAACCCAACTACGATTCATAGTCACAATAAATTGTTGAATAAAACAATATTTCAAGTAGGAGTTATTGTGAGCTAGTTTCTTGAGATTCTTCACACTCATGACAGTATATTCTATAACTAGTATTGTGATGTTCATTGTTTTTGTAGGATTTGTTTATAATTAAATAAAAATCACTATTTAATAATCAAAAATAAAAATATACTGTTCAATGTCTTACTATCTCCTAGTCAAGTCGTTTGCTTGCCTTCATATACTCGAATCAGTTCTTGGAATATTCCAGAATTAGTCAAGCACGTTACCAGATTTTTCGACCGGACGGAGCGACGCAATACGAAGCAGATAGTACGAAAGGCCTCGTCCAGCCAATAGAGAGGGACTCAAAGACCTTCCCATTTTTGTACGTTACACTGCTCCCTTCTCAAGAGTGTTTGGTCCCGAAGCACACTTTAATGTCTATGTCGAAAACAACACTCGCCGCCCTTGGTGCAACCAGTAGTACGGTGAAATTTGTAGTCGAGAGTTTTTGATCTGATCAGACCAGATGAGTGGAAAAAGCAAACCAATATTTGAATTTCGCTGTTCTGGAGAATAACCCCTATCATATTTCGAACGATCTTCCAATTGAATCCATCTAGACCGCAGCTCAACTTCAGTATTGCAAGCTTCAAGATGTCGTTCTGTATTAAATAGCCTCGCATGTCTTGCAGTGCTTCTCACATGAAACGGTAGGTTGGCTTGTGGTGATGTTCATCTTTTGTTACCAGGTGGTGAATATAACGTTCTTGTATAGTTGTATTGTCCTTTATGCAGATGACTTTTCCTACTGTGTGCTGCTGTTGTTCTGGCCTGCCGAATTTCTTCCTGAAAACTGCTGCTATCCTTCAGGACATCTTTAAATCTTCTGACACGCAATGGGCCAAGGAGTTGTCAACCAGGACTCTGAATAGATCGTGCTGCACTTTGGTAGCAGAAGCATTACATAGGCCAAATGGCATGACCATAAACTGCCACAGTCCATTGCCGATGGTAAATGCAGTTCTTTTCCGGTCTTTCTCGTCTGTCGCTACTTGCCAATATCCACTCTTGAAATCTGAGATAGAGATCTTTGACCTGACTAGGGTATCCAAGATGTCGTCGGTCCTGGGTGGAGGGTAACTGTCTTTCTTGATAACGTTATCTTGTTGGCGATAGTCGACACAAAATCTTATCCACCCGTCTTTCTTCATAAGTACCACCGGAGGGACCCATGGACAGTGCGAGGATTCAATAATACCGTCCTGCTTCATATTCCGGATGACAGCTTCAGCGTCCTCTCTCTTCGCGTCGTGGTGCTTGTCGAATTGATTGTGCACCGTCGGTATCAATTTTGTGATGGATAATATTCGTTCTTATCTTTCACCTCTCAGTAGTTTCAAGCACCTCTTGGAATTGGCATATCAGATCTTCTGCTTGTGTGCGTGGCCAATTATTTAATTTTTGATTCTCAGATAGTGATTAGATCGATAACTCTTCCAAAAGTTTGTTGCAGTTAGGTCTCATCTTAATGTCTCGTTTGGTGATGTTTACTCTTTTCCTTTTCCCTGCCTGGAGTTATTTTTTGGCCACATCTTTAAAGGTTTCTTGCATCGACTTTTTGGTTGACCTAGTTCTCCACAATTCCCACACCGGAGTTGTCTGGAATTCTTGAGATATTTTACTGCTTCCTGAACCAACCGCTGGACCTTGACTTCTAGGCGTCCAGTGGCATCGGAGTTGCAGATAACCTCTCGCACTCGAACACTGATTCTGGACACCTGCTTTGTCGTTTTGTATTCCAGCGCATGCGCCAATGCTTCTACCAACTTCTCCGGCCGCGCTAGTCGCAAGACTTGTTGTGTCTTGTGATCTCGAATTTCGTCCACATATATTCCCAAAGCCCAGCTTTCCAGGTGATTATCAGGGTCAGTTGGATATGCCAGTTGAACTAGGCGTGCCACATCAGCTTTGAATTCCTGTCGCTGGGACGTTGATATCGGTTCTTGAGCTGTGTGTGTCACACTTCCTGCAAGTGTGCATGGCCGTATCGCAGCTCCAGTGGCTTGAACAATTTTTTATAATCTTTCTGTTCTTCTGGAGGAATGGCCCGTAAAATATTTACTGCATCCCTTCGGAGAGCAACTGTAAGCGCAGAAAGTTTTTCAGTATCATTCCAGCCATTAGACTTAGCAGCAGCTTTGAATTGTCTATGACAATTCAACCAAGATATTTGGCCGTCGAAGGTTGAAGGTTCAACACATATTTTTGTAGTTGAGTCAAAATTCGATGCACATAACTCAGTTATCTCAGCTTTTGAAACTTTTTCTGGCAATTGAACACTAAGTTCCATTTTTCCTCCAAGAATCATCATTCTTGCATTCAATTTTGCATCTTACTTTTCCTTCAACATCTAACAGCTATTTTCGAATAATTCTTCCATGCTTTTGAATTTTCACTGGATTTTTGTAGCTGCTGTTCAACTCCTTTCGTTTTTCCCTCCATTTTTCCATGCAGCTCCTCTTTCAGGTTCCTAGAATTCTCTTCTAATTTCCTCAATAAATCCTCTTTTAAACTTGTACAATCTTCTTCCAATTTTGATTCTAAATTTGTACAATTTTCTTGCAAATTCTTTCTTGCCTTTATATACGCAAACCAGTTCTCGAAACATTCTCAAATTAGTCAAGCACGTTACTAGGTGTTCCGACCAGGCGGAGCGATGCAATACGAACCAAACAGTACGAAGGGCACATAGAGCCCTCTCTAATTTTGCGCGCTACAGTATCAGATAGACCCTTATTCCAAACGAGCAAAAAGTTTGTTATACGCGCCTGGTTTACGGCTCGCGAATGTTGAGTACGCCGTTCCAAACATGTGTAGAATGTACTGTCTCTGAATTATCAGCAGTCCATTTGTTATTATTGAAATTTGAATCATAGTATAAAACTGTATAATTATCACTCATATAAGGACATCACATGCAAACACTCGTCAACTTCAATTCCAAAATTAGTAATCTGATTTTATCGTCTATGAAATCAAATTGGAGCACGCGAGTATAATCCTAGTAGAAGTATCAAAAAGGATACTTCAACGATTGTCAATAGTATTTTTACTAAGTTATCTGCATGATGTCTAGTTTGGTATATATTTGAAGCTGAGATGAGCTAATTGAAAATATGAATAGAACGATCTGTTCCCATATTCAAATTACACTCCGGGCAATTGAATGTCACAACTGTTTGTTTCAATGAATAAGGATTCCAAAAATCTGGGGAAATGACTCTTCATTCTTAGAAATATTTATTCTATGTAAGGCTTTGAAAATATAACTGACATACGTCACTTTCACAATGACAGCTATCATTTGGAAATGACATCTGTCAATTTGATAATAACAGCTGTCACTTTGACAACAGCTATCACTTCGACAACGACAGCTGTCACTTTGACAACGACAGCTGTCACTCTGAATTATACAATTCTGATACGACACTCTACATTTATAAAACGGCGATTCAACTGGCTATGGAATTTATGGTCGAGGAAGAACTATGAGGCTACAGTAGATTTCTCTCAATTATGGAATAAGCAAATTTCAAAACAGTGCTAGAAGAAAAATTTTTTTTCCTAAGACTTGAATTATGATTTATCCTAATCACAGCCCCTTGGTTTGTGTTAACTGTATAATATGAACAAAAAAAGTTACTTGTACTATAACAGATATATTATTATCAAAATTGTTTTGACTTACGACCGTTTAGTCTTAGAAATATTTTTTTCCCTAGCCTAGGATTATGAGTATAATGACTGATCTCATCACAACTTCTTAGTTTTGGAGTCGCCGTATCAAATGAAACTGTAAATTGTAACTCATACTGGGTCAGTTATATTCGTTGTTTGTTTCAACTCTCAATCGTTTAGTTTTGAGAATTATTCCTTTTCTGAATTTTAAACTGAGAGTAATACTCATCACAGCCCCTTGGCTGAGAGATAGCCGTATGAAGTTACTAAGAAATGTAGCATATACTATCACAGATTGAATTAAATTGAATATTGAATATTACCAATGAAAGGTAAACTGAATCTCAACTTGTTTCTGTCGATGTGTGATTCGTTGTTATAATGTCTGCCAATTGAAGTTCATATGAATTTTTCTTATCAGTCTATCCATAATATAAGGGTTGAAATGATCAGACAGAGCGATCTGTTCAAGAATCGTTGTCGCCAAATCAATGTTAACAGAGGGTACAATCCGTGAGACAGCATTCTGTGAATTTTAAAGTAGAAAACTGCTAATTTGTGTTGCAAGCAGTGGTTGAAATTATTATTGATAGAAAGAGCTATGTGAGTAGATTTTTTTAATATTTTATGTAGAATCGTTGTTTCTGATGCTCTATGGGTCGAATACATTCTACATATGTTTGGAACGACGTACTTGACATTCGCGAGCCGTAAACCAGAAGTGCGAATAACAAATTTTTCGCTCGTTTGGAATAAGGGTTCATCTGATACTGCAGCGCGCAAAAATAGAGAGGGCTCTAAGTCCCTCTCTGTTGGCTGCGCGATGCCTTTCGTACTGTTTGGTTCGTATTGCATCGCTCCGTCTGGTCGAAAAATCTAGTAACGTGCTTGACTAATTCAAGAATATTTCGAGAACTGGTTTGCGTCCCAATTTCAATGCCGAATTGCTTTTCCACAGGATCAATATATCATCAACATACCTGATAGAGCAAGATCTTAGGTCCACCAGACATTACTTATTTTCTGAGAAACAAAATGTGTGGAATAGAGTAGTGTTATTATGTACTTTGATCATACGCATATTTGTTCAGTCGTGCTGACAGCCAGATATGAGGTGCTAGAAATACGTTGAGACATTACTTTAGGGAAGTGACGAAGGAACTGGTCGGATTGAAATTCATCTTGAGAAAAGTCACAGTCAAGGAAAATTTCAATGTAGTCTGCTTTATTAGGGATGCTCATGCAGTTACCTCTTTCCGCTTTTGTGATGATAGGATCGTTGGATTTTAGTTCAGCTTTAATACTATTTATTACCGCTTTTGGAATCTAATTTCACCTATCATGACACTAGCGGTCTACTTGATGCCGTTCTCTTTTGTGAAGGTCCTGTAATATCATTGTCTGAATAAACATTCCATAATTTTTGATTCTGTCAAGAATTCCTGCATGTATCTTTGTCTACTTTTGTCATTTTCCTTTGTTTGGTATCACTCCAGGAGTTTGAAGTTTTTTACTAAGACTAAAGTGATGAGGAATGTTAAAACAAAAGTTAAAACGAGAATCATCGAGAATTGGAACATGACAACAACAACAATATCTAAATGTGTATTTGCGGACGACATGACAATATTTGTAGAAAATTAACAGGATCTACGAGAAAACCTCAATGTATGGGCAGAAGAGCTTATAAAATATAATATGGAAATAAATAGTGACAAAACCAAGATTATGGTTGCAGGAAAGAATAACTTACTTAACAGTTCAAATTAATAGATTAGAGCAGGGGGATGATTTTAAATATCTTGGAAGCATAGTACAAAACAAAGCTTATATAGACGAAGAAGTGAATAGCCGCATACAAACAGCAATCAAAACATACTACGCGCTGAATAATATAATAATAAATAATAAGAAGATTGGAATGACAATATACAAAACTATCTTTCAACCTATACTATTATACGGTTGCAAGACGTGGGTGCTAAGCAAAAGGCAAATTAGTATAATACAGGCCACAGAAATAAAATATCTTAGAAGAGTCGAGGGGATTACAAGAAAGGATGAAATACGAAACGATAAAATACGACAAGACCTGGAAATGAAACCGATCAAAGCTAAAATAGAAGAAAAATAATTACAATGGTATGGACACCTCATTAGAATGCAAAAACGAGTATCCTGTAAGAAAATTTGGGAAATAAGAGTGACCAAGGAGAGGAGTAGAGGGAGACCACAAAAAACATCGAACAAATGCATAGAGGAGATATTGAGGAAGGAGCACATTACCCAAAACGAAGCAAAGTAAATAGCAGTAGATAGGCAGAAATGGAAAAAATTCATAAAAGAATAGAATATAAGATGAAACCTCGACAACCAACTGGGTAATAGGGGATACAGATTATATATATATATATATATATATATATATATATATATATATATATATATATATATATATATATATATATATATATATATATATATATATATGTGTATATATACATATATATATATATATATATATATATATATATATATATATATATATATATATATATATATATATATATATATATATCCATGCAATGTAGTCTATGGCTACTTCACGTTTTTGGCTACTTGTGCGTGTTTGCTATCCGCAGTCGGCAATGCAGGTAACTTTTCACATTTGGTTGTGTTCCCTGCTGTAAATGCCAATGTATTAGTGATTTGTGGGAATGAAATATTCCAATTATTGCTGAAGTTTGTCGTGCAAAATTGTTCATAATCACAATTATTGCGAGCACTAAGTCACAAATCGGTAATGTAAAACACATGCAGATAACTTTTGTGATTCAAACAATTTTGAAGAGATGGCGACACTAGCGATTACCTAGAAATTACATCAGCGGTAGTAAAACGGTGGTTTTCTTATTTATACCTATATAGCTAAATTCGCTCCTTGCTGAGAGTTTTCTTATGTATATTATTACATACGAGATAAATAATAATGAATGAATTTAATTTGGCTTATGACGCCTCCGCTTGGACGTCAGAAATATGTGACGTACTGCTGGGCCTGTCGCTAACTTTTTCTTTACTCCCGGGCGTCATTTACTAACGGAGCGACAGGCTGTTCTACGTGCCAAAATAGCTCTGTGGAGATGATGTCCAGGCTTCTGAAATTTTGCTGAAAACTTGAGAACATAGTACACGCAACAAGGGGTTTCGGCCTTCTAGATCGCTAGAGGGTTTGCTTGAGGTCTGGTTTAGAGGAAGGCGCTTACTTTGCTCGCATAGAATTTTGCTGACTTGCAGTAGCGCCTTTAATATTTAAAATCCCCATCACTTCAATGGGCCTTAATTGTGCGAATTTGGACCTCAAAATTGTTAAAAAATATCGACGGTTGGATTGCAAAATACAAATATTTGATTTTAACTGAATTTCAATTCGTGGGTAGTAACTAGATGGGGTTGAGAACGCTTTGAATTAGTAAAATAAATTCAACTTGACTGGGACTTGAACCCGCGATCACCAGGTTGCTACTAGCCCATTCTAGCCACCGAGCTATCAATACTGTAATAACATGTGTACTCTAGACGTCATCTTATGGTAATTTGCGGACTTGAATCTAGCGAAAATATTAACAATAATTTCAAAAACTTAAAATACATATGTTGAAAAGAAGTAACACCGACTTGTTCAAAGTTAAAACAATAATTTAACGGAAATTACAGTGTTTGTAGGGCGGAAACACTTCAACAGAAAAGTTTCATTTGGATATTATTTTTATTTAAAGTCCTGGACTTTAAATAAAAATAACATCTAAATTAAACTTTTCTGCTGAAGTGTTTCTGCCCTACAACCACCGTAATTTCCGTGACATTATTGTTTTATCTTCAAAATATATACAGCGATATCCTGAAGCTTAAGTATTACAAGTAAATGAAACTTTTCAAAAATAAAATTATAAAACAGATGCCATAGACCGGGATCAAACCTGGGACTATGGAACGTCGGTCGGTCGTCCTAACCACTTAGTCACTGGCGGAATTGCGATGTATGATGGTACGACGATTGAAAGTGACATTCGTCACAATGGATAGGAATAAGAATAATGATATTACAACAAGAATTACAATAATTGGCTGTATTCTGTAACACAATCATTAACTTATTATCGATCGATAAGATTTTTGACAAATAGAAATATCTGTGACAATCGAGTATTCAGAATTTTTGTCAATGCTACCTACGTTCATTGGCTGAAATAGATAATGATCGATGAAAATGTATCGATTGAATTACAGAATAGCCTTTATTCCTTTAATACTCGGGCGTCATTTACTAACAGAGCGGCAGGCTGTTGTACGTGCCAAGGTAACTATGTGGAAATATGATGTCCAAGCTTCTCGAATTTTGCTGAAAAGAAGAACGGGGTACACGCAACAAAAAAGTAACAGCTTTTTTCAAAATCAAATATCCCTATTTGATATGGTTGAAATAAACAAACAAAGATAAGACTCAAATAAGAGCGATATGTAAAATATTATGTCAATAAAACCGTCAACAATCAAGTGATTGACCGCTTGACTAAATGATCAACTACTAACTGACTGCACTGACTGATTCAATATTCCGACTGACTACTGACTGTACTGACCGATTCGGTATACCGACTGACTACTGACTGTACTGACTGTAGGAATATACTGAATGACGCAGTAAGCCGACTGACTGTGCTGACTGACAGGATATACTGACTGACTGTACCGACTGGCAGGATATACGGACTGACGGAGTATACTGACTGACAGATAATTCGGAGTATACTGACTAACTGAAAATACTGACTGATGGATACTTTATCATATTTCAAAACGCAGATCCACTGAAAGGGAGGTGAAGGACGTTGACTCAGTTTTCACTTGTCTGCATACTAGGGTTGGACGAATATGGGATTTCATAATTGATTATCGATTACAAAAAAATATTTATAATTCCGATTAATCAATTATTTTGATTGATCGATAATCTTGATCAATCGATGGATCGATCAGTCTGATCAATTGATTATATTGATTAATTGATCGATTATTCTTCTGATCAATCACCGGATCGATCTATCGATTTTCTCGATTATTAGGATCAACTGATTATATTGGAGCGCATGTGACATGAGCGTATGTGGTCGTACGTACCAGATTTAGGGGGAGCAACTACCACCCTTGTCCCTGCCGAATCACGCTACAGTTTCTGCATCAATTTGATTAATTTTAAATAATAATTATACCTTACCTACCTGCGCAAGTATAAATGATAAACGTTCTCGAAAATTCGATTAATCCATCCTCGATTATCATTTATACTTGCATAGGTCTGTAAGGTACGGTTATTATTCAGAATTAATTAAATTGATGCAGAAATCGGGCTTTTGATGTAAAATATGTAATTAGGTTTTAATATCTCGTGTATCGATATATCTACTCATAATCACAATCCACAACTCACAAGTTTATAGAATCATATAGGAGCAGCTGCAGAAGCTAGATGCCTTTATTGCGCTGATTAAAAAGTTCAAAGACACTTGCCGCCGCTGACTAAGCAACTGTTCAGCGTTATAATAAGGATCGTATTTGGCGTCCAGCCAAAAACAGACAAAATCCGAATGAATTAAAGTGTTTTCATTGTTAAATGTGTGCTAGTGTTATCTGGTTCATTTTTATATTGATTGTCTTTGGCATGGAATGAAACAGAAACGTATCTCAATTTATAATGTTTGCACAAACAGATTGGTTTACTTTGAGTGGACAAAGATTCTATTAGATCATGATGATTGTCGGTCACTTGATAACAATAAGTATGTTGTCAATAAACTCAATTTGATTATAATTTGTGCAATAAAATGAACGTACTTGGTCTGGAGTCTGAATTCTGAAAGAATATTTACTTGATCTTTCAAAGAACCATAAACCATAAGTTAATCAATATCTATCGTATCAAAAGTAATCAATTTCTTCTTCAACAAATAGGTATCTTGTTTGACTCTTGTAAGACTTGTAGTCCTGTCCTGTCCTATACCTGTAATTTATTTATCAATATAAAAGTGATAGTATCTCAAATGCAAAGTTACAGAATCAATTGAAGTTTGATTTGAACATATAACCGATTATCTGGGAATACAAAATAGATAAAAATCGATAACAAAATGGAATAATCTTCAAATTAGACTGTTAACTTGTGGAAATAATCAGTTGATCAAAATATTCTTGTCGATTAATCTGGCTAACCGAATAATCAAAATGATCGAATGATTGATCGATCGATTCATCAAAATAATAGATTAATCAAAATATTAGAATAATCGATCGATCGATCAATCAATATAATTGATTAATCGAAATAATCGATTGGTCCAATCAATCGGTCGATCGATAAATTAAAATAATCGATTGATTGCAAACATCGATATTTTCTTGGAATCGATAATCGATCTACTGCTGTCACTGACAATAACAGCTGTCACTATGAAATATGCAATTGATTGATGCGACAGTCTGAATTTATGGAACAGCGATAAAGCTGGTCACAAAATTCATGTTCAGGGAAGTACTGTGTATGGTCACAGCAGTTTTTTAAATTCATACTTCAAATATAGGCGTATTTCGAACTTAAAGTCGGCTTCACGATAATATCGTACCGTTTATGAAATAAACGCAAAGAACTAAAAAGTTTCATAAATTAAGTTTTAGTACCGCTGATTGGAAAAAGCTTATCTACGAGCTTGAACCTATACTTTTTGATGATGAACCTTAATATGTATAAAATTTCAGTCGTAAATTCGTGAGCGTTCTAAAGTTATCTAGATTTCAAACAGACCGACAGATCGGCAGAGAGACCGACAGAGACTGACAGAGACCGACAGACGAACCCACTTTTCTCAAAATTATGTTTCTCGTGTTCAGAAAGATCTGAAACGGGAAGATTCATCAAAATCTCAAACTGTCAAAAAGTAGCGACTACAATACTTCTCCTATTATTAGGTTCGGGAAGGGAAAATATAATTTCTACTATTACTTTTAAACAAGAATCCATCATTGAATTGAAATTTTAAATTGTATATGTTAGCAGATAACAATTGGCCAAAATGAGGCATTTTGTTAATATAAAGAGCAGAGGCGGCTCTAGCCTACTGATCGCCAGGGTGCAAATATATATAAAGTGCGCCTCTCCCCCTACCTCCCTCTCTTCATCATTCTTCTCTTTTTTAGATCTCAATCCCAATCCATAGTCCACAATTTTAATCGCAATCCACAATCTACAATACGAATACCAATCCACAATTTCAATCTTAGTCCACAATCCACAAATTTAATCCCAATTCACAATTCACAATCCTCAATTAGAATCCACAATATCAATCTCAATCCGCAATCCAAAATCCGTAACCCACAATTTTGATCCCAATCCACAATCCAAATTTTAATCCCAGTCCACAATCCACAATTAATAATTCCAATGTCAAACCTTAATTCACACTTTTAATCCTAATCCACAATCTGAATCCCAATACAAAATTTCAATCTCAACTCACAATCCACAATTTTAATCCCAATCCCAATCAAATATTCACACTCACAATCCCAATCCAAAATACACAATTTTAATCCCAATGCCAATTCACAACCCGCAATTTCAATCCCAATACAAAATCCAGAGTCCACAACCCCAATCCCAATCAAAAACTCACAATCCCAATCCCAATCAAAAATCCACAATCCCAATCCAAATCCCAATCGAAAATCCAGAATCCAGAAACCCAATCCCAAACTTCAAATTCTACAACCCCAATCCCAATCGAAAATCCACAATTCCAATCTCAATCAAAAATACACAATTCCAATCCCAATCCCAATCCCAATCCAAAATCCAAAATCCAGAAACCCAATCCCAATCCAAAACCCACAATCCCAATCATAATCCAAAATCCAGAAACTCAGTCTCATTCCAAAATCCTAGTCCCAATCCAAAATCCACAATTCCTGATCCAAAATCCACAATTTTAATCCCAATCCAAAATAGAATGGTGGATTATGAATTGTGGATTGTTGATTGTGTATTAGCTCTAATAATATTCTGTTGAAGAAATTGGTCTTATTTTTGAAGAATTGTGTCCGGGGTCCAACTGCCGCCTTCAAAGACAGGGCGTCGGGATGCCGTGCACCCCTTGCGCCTTCGCTTGAGACGCCTCTGATAAAGAGAAATGAGACCAAAGTTATTGATAATGCGACCACCCAAGAAGTCAGAGTCGGTATATGTGAAGAGGCGGAAACAACAATAGATAGTCGAATACTATTGTATAATTGTATAATTGGTAGCAGTATTGCAATAATTATGACTAAAATGTAACTTGATTGAGGGATATTCTATTCATATACAAATGGTATAATATAGTTTTGTGGCAAATTGTGCTGTGCGGCCTCCCCGCATTGCGGGACTTTTCGGATCCTATGTACGCCACATCTAGGAGAGATAAAAAACTTGGATAGTTGGAATTTGATCACCCATCTTGTTGATATCAGACATAATTACACATATCTTTTCAAACATTGGAAACTTCCTATTTATTGCCTTGTGTTGCTTCCCGTTCACAGCTGTCATTGTCGATGTGACGGTTGTCATTGTCTAAATGACAGCTGTTGTTGTTATGGTGACAGATGGCGGCTCACAATATAAGTATTCTTGGAAATGAAAAGTATTTTTCTAGATTTTCTAGTTGAAGAAGCTCATTTACAGATCTAAAACTATTGGGGGGAATGGAAAGTATCGGTGACTATGATTTTCGAAACAAATATTTGATACATATAAGCATAAGTCGTCAGTTTCCGGTGATTAAATCGTTTATGTAGAAGAGAAATGTATTGGTAGAGTCCCTAATACTCTAAGAAAATTGTTGATTCTCAGCAACATTGCTATATCATATAACAATAATAATTGCAAATACTGATAGAAACATGACAATGACAAACTTTTCATTCATTTCTATTGGTGACTATCTTGGAAAACGTTGCTAAAATCGATTCATAACATAACTGACAGGGAGGATAAAGAGTGAACACTAACTCTAAACTGAGTGCTCAGATTGGATAAAACAATCGAGAAAGGGGACTCCCCCTAAAAATCAGGATCAAGAAATATCAAGAATTCTAGAAACAAGACAAGTAATGCGTCGTCAAGAAATAAGCAAGACAAGAAATTTATATTTTCTTGTCTTGAGAATCAAGACAAGACAAGAAATGGTCATCAAGACAAGAAATCTTGCCTTGATGAAACACTAAATTTCTGTTTCACGGTCAAACTTCAAAGGTCACTTCACAATGTCCTGCATTTCTTCATATCAAGATTTCTTCAGCCTTGATAGTACTTTCTTGTCTTGTCTTGGGAAATAGAAAATACTCCTTGTCTTAATCTTCTCTTGATTTCAAGACAAGATCAAGATTATTTCTTGATTCTTGTGAAACACCACATAAATTGAACCATAAATAAGTTATTCTAATTCCTTGCAGCTTCTACGTATCTTTGGGCGTTGTCTTGTTACTTATAATCGATTTTTTTAAGGAAAGTGAGTGTTCAATGATACCTAAGTGCAGTCAAATATCAAGAATGTACCTTGATCAATCTTGATTAGCTATATTTGTTCTAATAAATCCAGCTATGAATAAATGTCAACTAGTTTTTTAGTCCTTCACGTATTTTGGACGATGTATCGAGACAAGATCAAAATTATTTCTTGATTAATGTGAAACATTACATGAATTAAACCATAGATGAGTAATAACAATTCCTTGGAGCTTTCATTTATCTTTGAACAATGTCTTGTAACATATTGTCACAAATTCAATTGTGAATAATTTATTCACACAGATTACAGAGCGAATATTTATTCTGTAATTTCGTATGATCACAATATCGCGCTCTGTTACTCTTACTGAATCACTTACTCCTTACCTCCTACCCAACTCCAACAATGGCCAATAGGCCTACATTTGAATGTCTAACAGTTGTTGCCTGGCAACTGCCAAACATCTAGTAACCATAGGCTGTGAATCACGTCCGAAAATTGAACATCGATTTGGTCAATGCGCGTTCAAATATCTCACATTTGTGAGAATATTAACGATTGTGGTGTAGTTTTAAGATTTATTTGGTTGGGTTCGAGTGAATAAACAGAAATCACCTTATTTTACATGACATTTTATATTTCACCAAAAACAAGTAATTTTATAATAACAAAAACTAGCTACATTCTATGATACAAAATACAGTAATGTAGATATGGGTGTCACAACCTCCCAATTGTGGTGTAGTTTTAAGATTTATTTGGTTGGGTTCGAGTGAATAAACAGAAATCACCTTATTTTACATGACATTTTATATTTCACCAAAAACAAGTAATTTTATAATAACAAAAACTAGCTACATTCTATGATACAAAATACAGTAATGTAGATATGGGTGTCACAACCTCCCCCTTCGGAACACGGAAGCGGCTCGCCTGTGGTCCAAGTGGCTACTGGTTTGCTTTCTTTGGACGGCCTCGTTTTCGAAGAGGTCGTAGTGGCTGTGGATCTGGAACACTAGAACTTTCTTTAAACGGGGTAAGGGAACTGGAATGGTATACCCCGACTGCGTTACTACTATTGTTCATAGGAGCTATTTCATAAGTTGTTGGGGACACAATTTTGGTGATCTGGTAAGGTCCGTCTCGTCTTGGGGCAAATTTCGACGTATAGGACTGAGAGGATTTGCTCAGGGCATGAACATCCACTAATACTTTATCTCCTTTGGAGTAGACTGGGGCTCGCTGACGGTGTCGGTCAGCGGCTTCCTTGGTTCTATCCTGTTTCTCTTCGCAGGTTTCACGAGCTTGAGCCAATACTTCGCCTAGCTTAAGTAGATGTGCTGTCATTTGTGGAACAAATGGCGCATCTTGAATGATAGCACGCATATCTCTTTGGACGTCATCTGGTGTTCTCAATTCTCTACCAAACATGAGATAGGCAGCGGTACATTCTGTTGAGATGCTTTCCACAGTATTCATGGCAAATCTAATACTGGGTAGGTAAGTAGACCAGGATGTATGACATTTTGATGTCATGATAGCCAACTGTGTTTTAATATCGCGATTCTTACGCTCCGTAAGATTGGCTTCTGGATGATATGCTGGAGTTAAATTTTGCTTGAATCCTAGAGAATATGCCACGAATTGCATTATTTCAGAGACAAACTGGACGCCATTGTCGCTGATGACCCGGCGTGGTGTACCATATCGTAGAATTATTTCATCAATTAAACAACGCGCGCATGCTTCAGCAGTCGCATATTTAAGCGGGAATAACTCCACCCATCGAGTACAGGTGTCTTCAACCACGAAAATCCATTGCTCTTCATCCTCCGTTTTTGGCAATGGTCCCATCAGATCGATGGATATCACCTCAAACCTTCTGTTCTGAACCGGAGTTTGTAATAACCCGAAATTCTTGTGATTTCTAGGCTTGAAACGTTGACATTCTAAACACTCTTGAGTGTGTTTTTGTATCTGTCTTCTCATGCCGTTCCAATAATAACGAGCTTTGATGCGTTTGTATGTTTTTTCAAATCCATAATGGCCTGCAGTGGGTGAATCATGATATTCGTATAATATTTCTGGTATCTGAAGAGATGGCACTACAAACACAGCTTCTTCGTCGTCATCATCGTCTGCTGGATATCGATAGAGAACACCATTTAGGAGTAGGTATCCTCTTTCGGTCCATCTTTTGGTGCTAACAGGGTCTTCCATATTTTCAAGATCATTGATGATTTTATTCAGTTCATCATCTAACAATTGTTGATTTCGCAACTCTTCGAAGTTAGTAACAGGTAGGTCCACAGTGGTCAGTTGCATAACTTCTACAGAATCGTCAGTAATATGAGGCAATCTCGACAATGTATCTGCTAACGCGTTGCATCTACCAGGTGTATATTCAATT
Source organism: Dromius quadrimaculatus (assembly GCA_963989225.1). Taxonomy (NCBI): domain Eukaryota; kingdom Metazoa; phylum Arthropoda; class Insecta; order Coleoptera; family Carabidae; genus Dromius; species Dromius quadrimaculatus. The sequence goes on along the minus strand of OZ022326.1, from coordinate 27,093,477 downwards.
CGAAGATCTACTGCTTGTAATTTTAGAGCCCATCTCGCTAGTCGCCCACTAGGAGATTTTATCGACATCAACCAACGCAAGGGTTGATGATCACTAATGATTGTCACCGAAGAGGAATCAAGGTATCCTCGGAACTTTTCTACTGCCCAGACTACGGCCAGTGCCTCCCTCTCCGTAGTCGTGTAGTTACGTTCAGCCTGTGTCAATAATCTACTTGCGTATTCCACAGGGTGTTCATTGGGTGGCTCCCCCTGGAGTAGCGCAGCTCCAATGGCATATGAACTCGCGTCAGTACGGAGTATGAAAGGTTTTGTGTAATCCGCTTGAGTTAATATTGGTACAGTTGTTAATAGTTCCTTCAATTTTACAAAAGAATTGTCTTGAGCCTCTTCCCATTTCCAGGTAGCATGCTTCTTTGTCAGATCCGTCAATGGTTTCATTATTTCGGCACAGTTAGGAATCAATTTCCTAAACCATGAAACAGTTTGTAAAAATGTGACAAGTTCTTTAACATTTCTAGGCCTTGGAATCTTCAGAATTGCATCTACTTTTGACGGATTAGGCTTCAATCCTTCCGGAGTTATCAGGTGTCCCAGATATTTTACCTCGGAACACACAAAAGCGCATTTAGATCTATTAATATGTAGATTGAATAAAGTAAGTCTGTCAAAAACCTTTTTCATGTCTTCCAGATGCTTTTCAAATGTAGGTGAGAGAATTATTATATCATCCAAATAAGCTAGGATGGTGATGTCTTGCAATCCACTCTTGAAGCGATCAATAAGGCGCTGGAAAGTTGATGGAGCATTCCGCAGACCAAATGGCATTCTTTTGAACCGGAAATGGCCAAACGGCGAGACAAATCCTGTTTTGTCACGGTCTTCAACTTTAAGGGGCACCTGCCAATATCCGCTGCTTAAATCCAGAGTAGTCATGTACGCAGTCCTTTTTGCTTCATGTAGAAGATCATCCAATCTTGGAAGTGGATACCTATCTGGTATTGTTACGGCGTTGAGTCGCCGGTAGTCAATGCATACCCGATATTTATTATGTTCTGTTCCTTTCGGTACCAGCACTACTGGAGCAGCGTACGCTGAATCGCATTCTTCGATTATATCATTTTTCAGCATTTGCTCTATTTCTTTTTCTAAGAATTCTTTCTTTGGTTGCGATAATCGGTAAGGAAGTAACGCTATTGGTCGATCATCATTCAATCTTATTGTATGCTCAGCATAGGATGTTGGTACCTTACTGAGAAGAAAAAGGTGAGAATTATTCTTCAATAGATCATTTATTTTCTTTCTTTCAGCGGCAGACAGGTTTTGACATTCGCTCTCCTGCAATAGATACTTCTCCATTTCTTCTGTGTTTGAGAATAATACCTCAATTGCTCTTGGATCTTCAAGAGGATAGCTAACTTCTTTTTGATCAGAAAAACACCAACTGGATTCTGATAAGTTCAAAATTAGTTTTGCTTTTTTAATGAAATCAACACCTAATAAAAGGTTACTGTTATCATGCTCAGGTATTGCCAAAAGTTCAATAGGAATCTTTCTATTTTGTAAATCAACATGAACATTAAATAGTTTGGCGAAAACTATTTTCTCATTTCCATCGGCGAATTTCACCTTAATGTTTCTTCCTTCATAAGGCTGATTCTCATTACAAAGAATTTTATAAAGTTTTGCTCCTGCTAAACTTGTCTTTGCACCTGTATCAATGCAAGCAATGCCATTATGATTAAGAATTCGGACACGTACTCCTGGAAGATCATTGTGATTATTTTGTGTTTCCGCCGAATTAAATTCTGCGGATTTCATTGATGTGACCTGACAGTTTGGACAATTACTACGAATGTAGCCAGGTGCTCCACATCCAAAACATTTGAATGGTTTACTAGCTGTAGCGTCTTTTTGTTCTTTTGATATGCTGGTGGCGCTTGGCTTTGTTGATTGACTAGCGGCTACGGCACCTTCGCTATCAGAACGCTCTTTATTCTTTCGCACTAATTTTCGGCAATCTGATTCTGAATGACCGAATATTTTACAATAAGAGCACTTTTGACGCGATTTTTTGTCTGTTTTATTTTGAGTTTTTAATTCACTGATCGGAAACTCTGATCTAAGTTCTTTCAACGAATGTTCAACCTCGCGAATTCGCGCTAACAACAAATTAATAGTTTTACATTCGGAACGTATGAGCCGTTGTCGGATATTCCGATTTAAAAGTCCGAATATTATGTCTATTTGGATTGTCTCATCCAGTTCATACGGTAACTGTACAACGAGCGAACGAATGTAACACACAAATTGTTCCGAAGGTTCATTCACTGATTGTTCTCGTGCAAAAACTTGACGAAGTAACAAATAGGCAGGTAACTTACGTGAATAAGTATGACGTAATGCTTCAACAGCTTCATCCCAGGTGTCAACAGTAGGCTTTACTCCCTTCCACCAAGTAGCAGCAACACCCTCTAAGAGTATTGGCAATCCTCGCAAAGCATTCTCGCTGGAAACATTTGCACAATCCTTATACGTGAGAACAGCATCTAAAAATGCTTCCACATCAGCATCAGGTTCACCATTAAAGCGAGATGTGCAATTGACAAAATTTCCCGATGATGGAACACTCGGAGTCTGACTAGCTGGTTTAGTTATAGTAAGTTGCCTCAATAACTGTTGAAATTGTTCATCTGTGAACATAACTCCTGCTTGTTGTTGAGTTGAATCCGTCGTTTTACCCATTGTAGTGAATTTTACAAATTAGCACGGTTGGCGATGCTACACAACACTATGATGCTTGCTTGGGGTGCGGCGAGCAAGAAGAACAATAACACGATGTTAAAGGTTACTCGAAAACACCAAAATTCGCAATGACCGCACTAATACTTATGGTATCTTGTTCATACTCCACTATTTGATAAGAAATGTCAAAACTCTGATGAAAATCTGCAAAAACACTCGGCACTAAGTTGGGCGCCAATTGTGGTGTAGTTTTAAGATTTATTTGGTTGGGTTCGAGTGAATAAACAGAAATCACCTTATTTTACATGACATTTTATATTTCACCAAAAACAAGTAATTTTATAATAACAAAAACTAGCTACATTCTATGATACAAAATACAGTAATGTAGATATGGGTGTCACACGATTTTTTTAAGAAAAGTGAGCCTTCAAACATATCTAAGTGCAGTCAAATATTGAATATGTACCTTGATCAATTTGTATTAGCTGTATTCAATAAGATAAATCCAGTAATGATCAAGTGTTTACTGTTTTTTTGGGCTTCCACGTATTTTGGAAGATGTCTTATAACAAATTATCGTGTTTTCAACAGGAAGTGTGCCTTTACCGGAACTAAAGTTCAGACAAATGTGGAATATATTCCTGAGTCAATGCATAAGTATTAGCTATTTTATTCACATAAATCAAGCCACCAATAAGTGATTTAGATTTCTTGGAGCTTCTACGTATGCTTGACCGTTGTCTTGTAACATATTATTGCATTTTCTGGAAGAAGTGTCTTTTTAATCATAAATGAATGCATTCATATATTGAGAATGTATCCTGATCAATTTGCTATCAGCTATATTTGTTGTAATAAATCCAGCCGAAAATAAGTAATTACTATTTCTCGGAGCTACCATGTATTTTGGACGTTGTCTTCAAGCTTATTATCTTATATTGAACGGTAAGTATGCCTTCGACAAAACTCAAGTTCACTTAAATATATACAATATCCCTTGATCAATACGTTTCAGCCATTTTCATTTACATCAATCAAACCATAAATACATGATTGCAATTCATATGGAGCTTCTATGTATGTTTGGTTGTTGACTTGTAGCATATTATCGCATTTTTTCAAGAAAGTGTCCCTTGAATCGTATTTAAGTAAATCAAGATATTGAGAATGTATCTGGATCAATTTGTATTAGCTATATTCGTTCTAATAAATCCAGTCATAAATAAGTAATTACTATTTCTTGGAGGTACCACGTATTTAGGACGTTGTCTCTAAGCTTATTATCTTGTTTTGAACAAAAAGTATGCCTTCAACAGGGCTTAAATTCGTTCAAATATGTACAATATTTCTCAATCAATACGTTTTAGCTATTTTTATTTACATAAATCAAACCATAGATCCATTATTTCTATTCTCATGGAGCTTCTTTGTATGTTTACTTGTTTTCTTGTAACATATTATCGCATTTTTCAGGAGAAGTGTTTCTTTAATCATACTTTAGTGTTTAGTGCATTCAGATATTGGAAATGTATCTCGATCAATTTGTATTAGCTATATTCGTTCTAATAAATCCAGCTCTAAATGAGTATTCACAATTTTTTGAACAAGATTCCTTGTCTTGATCATTTCTGATAGATGGATAGAGTATAGCTGATAGATCATGAATAAAAATAACAAAACAGAAGACCACACACGTAGAGTAAGAAAGCGGCGGCTGATACATTACTAAGAGAACAGGTGAAGTACGGAGAGGAGTTTGACTTTCAGCTAACCGACGCGGCGCGCTTATTGTGACACATTGTTTTTTGTTTATAATAGAAATCAATGTTATACTAGCCTACATTTTGCGTAATTATTCTAATAGATCTTTTTCATGGGAAGAAAGCATATAGAATATAATATGAATAATGAATTTTGTTCACAAATATGCTAATCCAACGGCACAGCGAATGTTTATGTTAATAGTATATTATGCTACAAGGACCGAATGACTGTCATTCTTGTCCAGGATAAATTTGGCTGCATTCGGTGAAGACGAGGGCAAAGCCCGAGGCAGAGGCGAGGGCGAAGTACGAGGCGAAGGCGAGGGCGAAGCACGAGGCGAAGACGAGGGCAAAGCCCAAGGCGTAGCTCCGTGCAGCCAAATTTGTCCGTGACAATAATGACAGTCGTTCAGTGTCCGTGTTGCATACAGTACTTTTTGAAACAAGTGCACCGAAAAACCCCCATTACTAAATTTTTTAAATAAATTTGGATGTATTGAAACTATCTTATCGATTTGACGAACAGATTTTTGCAAATGCAATCTCATTACAGTAAACTAATACAATGAAACATAACTTACATGATTTATTTTATTGATTGTTATTTTTCACATTCTCTGTGATATCCCGTTCACAATAAATGCACATACTATAACGAACACATTCTATAATACAAATTTCTTTCAAATATCAATTTGACATATATCAATGGAATAAAAAAATCCAACGGCATCCTGATTCATGATCTACAATTTCATTTTTACCTAGCGGGAAAAAATATCCATTGATTCCCAGTCAACAGAGAATTGATGAAAATTGTTACCATGGTTTGGAATTGAGAACTTTCGAAGCAGAAGTCAGCTAAGTAATAGGGTACTTTCGGTAAAAGTGTTACAAAAATGAGTTTTCCTGTTCACCTGCAAATCTGAACCGATTATCATCATTAGTTTTTTCATACGAATTCATTATCTACGGATATTTTGCAATTCGGTCAACGAGTCCTGAAGAGAACTCATGGAAAAAACGCATAGCGGAAAATGTCGGAATAAATAGTTTAAAAATCTTATGTGGACAGAGATGAATGTCTTCGGTGAAAGTGACAAATGCGAAACTGTATTGACTTCTGGCAACTATTTCATGAACTCACGTCTTGTCACAGATCTTTTAGTATAATAACATACCGTGAGAATCATTATCTTATAGTGAATTGCTCCCAGATACTCGAATTTTGCGCGCTTTTTTCAAATAGGGCTCACTATGTGAATATTCATTGTGAGCTTTGAGCGCGAGTATAAGGGATTTGATGATACCTAATCCGTGTACAGAATAGAACATAGTATTCATATTTATGGAATTTTTGTCTGGTAGCTGTTCCATTATCTTGAGAAACTGAAAGTTTTGCAAATTTATGAGTAAGGTGAATTGATGGTCATAGGAAAATATCTATTCAATCCATTTGAATCATTACGTGAGCAAGTAGAACTCATTAAACGTCACTTAAAACATACTAAGGGGCATATTATATAGTTTTGTGAACTGTTGAAGCTTCTCTGAATATAATACTTGATTCTTTGGGTCTACCTAGATTTAAATAGACTTTTCACGAATATACAACATAATAATGCTTTTCAGGAACTATTTGATGAATTCAAGACCAGAAAACTTTGTCACAGAGCTTCCAGTGTGATGATATCTAGTCATAAATAAGTAATTACTATTTCTTGGAGTTACCACGTATTTTGGACGTCATCTTCAAGCTTATTATCTTGTTTAAAACGAAAAGTGTGCATTCGACGAAACTCAAGTTCAGTCAAATATATACAATATCCCTTGATCAATACGATTTAGCTATTTTCATTCACATCAATCGAACCATAAATACATGATTGCAATTCATATGGAGATTCTATGTATGTTTGGTTGTTGACTTGTAACATATTATCGCATTTTTCTGAGAAAGTGTCCCTTGAATCATACTTAAGTGAATTAAGATATTGAGAATGTATCTGAATCAATTTGTATTAGCTATATTTGTTCTAATAAATCAAGTCATAAATAAGTAATTACTGTTTCTTGGAGCTACCACGTATTTTGGACGTTGTCTTTGAGCTTATTATTTTGTTTTGGACAAAATGTATGCCTTCAACAGGGCTCAAATTCGTTCAAATATGTACAACATTTCTCAATCAATACGTTTTAGCTATTTTTATTTACATAAATCAAACCATGGATCATTATTTCTATTCTCATGGAGCTTCTTTGTATGTTTAATTGTTTTCTTGTAACATATTATCGCATTTTTCAGGAGAAGTGTTTCTTTAATCATACTTAAGTGCATTCAGATATTGGGAATGTATCTCGATCAATTTGTATTAGCTATATTCGTTCTAATAAATCCAGCTCTAAATGAGTATTCACAATTTTTTGAACAAGATTCTTTGTCTTGATCATTTCTGATAGATAGATAGAGTGTAGCTGATAGATCATAAATAAAAATGACAGAACAGAAGACCACACACGTAGAGTGAGAAAGCGGCGGCCGATACATCACTAAAAGAACAGGTGAAGTACGGAGAGGAGTATCCGGATTCCACAAATGGGTTTGACTTTCAGCTGACCGACGCGGCGCGCTTATTGTGACACATTGTGAATATTAAAAATCAATGTAATACTAGGCTACATTTTGCGTAACTATTTTGATAGATAGAAAAGCATATGGAATATGATATGAATAATGGAATTTGTTCACAAATATGTTAATTCAACGGCACAGCAAATGTTTATGTTAAATGAGTTTTCCTGTATTATCTGCATATCACCTGCAAATCTGAACCTCTTCTCATAATTAGTTTTTTCATTTGAATTCATTATTTACGGATATTTTGCAATTCGATCAACTAGTCCTAAAGAGAACTCATGGAAAAAACTTATGAGTATAATCATTTGGAGCGGAAAATGTCTGAATAAATAATTGAAAAATCTTATGTGGACAGAGATGAATGTCTTCGGCAAAAGTGACAAATACGAAATTGTTATGACTTCTGGCAACTATTTCATGAACTCACGTCTTGTCACAGATCTTTTAGTATGATAACATACCGTGAAAATCATTATCTTATAGTGAAATGCTCCCAGATACTCGAATTTCGCGCGCTTTTTCCAAATAAGGCTCACTATGTGAATATTTATTGTGAGCTTTGAGAAAAAGTATAAGGGATTTGATGATACCTAATCCTTGTATAGAATAGAACATAGTATTCATATTCATGGAATTTTTGTCTGGTAGCTGTTCCATTATCTCAAAAAACAGTGGAAGTTTTGCAAATTTATGAGTAAGGTGAATTGATGGTCATAGAAAAATATATATTTAATCCATTTGAATCATAACGTGAGCAAGTAGAACTCATTAAACGTCATTTAAGACATACTATGGAAAATATTAAATTTTTTCGTGAATTGTTGAAGCTTCTCTGAATATAATACTTGATTCTTTGAGTCTACCTAGAATCAAATGGACTTTTTCACAGATATACAACATAATGATACCTTTCAGGAACTATTTGCTGAATTCAGGTATACGAGTTTCGCACGCATCTTCCGACTGAGGCTCACTATGTGAATATTAATATTTGGTTTTGGGGGCGTATATAGTATTTGATGATAGTTCATCCTTTTACAGAATAGAACATAGTATTAGTGTTGATCACAACCTAGACCAGTACCTGTTCTATTCTGTCTTTCACCAGTTGGTTTGATGTGGGCGGAGTTATTCATGGTTTCGCAAGGTATGGATACTGACAAGAATTAAAATGCACTCAGAATATAGATTGATAGTCAATGTTACAACTGCTCCCAAAAGTCAAAATTAACTCTGCAATCTCACAAATGTATTGTAAGATTATTTAGATAATCTTCATACTAGGAGTGGCAGGTTCGAATCTTTGTGCTTTGACAGCCCGCACAAAAAGTTGCAAAGTGCCGCAGGTTGCTGACTCCTGATCTAAATGATCAAATGTATAAACCTGTAGAAATAGAACATCTGTTTATCGACTTTTGTGCTTGGCTCACTTTGTTGAGCTAGAACTACTGAATGTTTGAATTGAAGTGTGTGAACTGAAAGCATAGTGTGTTGTATTTCTATCATAGTGGGTACGCTCGTAGGTAGGGTTGCCACCCGTACTCTATTATAAAGTATTGTACGTTATTTTGGGTAATTGTACTCTATACTTTATGAGAACAATAAAGTACGCGGAAATACTTTATTTCGCATGATTTGGTTTCTCTGGGATTCATTTCACATAAAATATACAAGGAAAGGTTGATTGTTAGAATTTTTGCGTGAAACAAAACGACAGAGTTACTGGAGTCGATGACGTTATCGACTGTTAGCGAAAAGGTTTGATAATTGACTAATATACAATATATTCTCTGGTGATCACCAACTTTTCATGTTCATTTCGGAATGCATAAAAAAAAACACTTATTTACTGTAACTATGAACTGTAAATGAGCTATGCAGCTGTTTAACAGTGATAATTACTCGTTAAAAGTTGCTAAAAGTAATGAAAAATATGTTTTAAAGCAAAATGATAGAGTAAAATAGATCGTACTCTATTTTGACACAATGTACTTTTTTTTTTCTTCCTTTGATAACCAATGTACTCTATTTGTCCAGAAAAAAAGTGGCAACCCTAGTTCACAGGCACAGCTGTGCGAAATAAAGACCACACATGACGTGTAAAACACCATTCACACTACTCTAAGTGCTGATTCACACCATTAAATACAGACATATATGTTTCTCATATAAAAGAAGCGGAAATTATTGATACGAAAGGCATAATAGTTATTCATTGTGCTAGAATGCAATGCGATATAATTAGTCACAAAATAAAAAGTTTTTCCACCCCGACACCTGAAAGACAAGCTGATGCTCTTCTTGAGTGATTAATTACATTTTATACGAATCCAATACAATTTTATATTCAAATCCTATCTCAAAATGCATCAAATAGTTTATTTTTCTCTAACAACACATAAGTAACAACTTGTGAATCTCTGCTGCCAAGGTGGAGTGTCACTTTATCGATTAGGCAGATAAAATAGCAACTTATATTGTGAAGGTAATATATTTTAACTTTGTATTTGCACGCAAAGGATTTTCAATATTCACTGAATTAATGTCATCAAATTCATCTTTAATATAGTTTCCGAATTTCTAGTTTTGTAATGTACTCGACTGAAAAAAAAAAAAAAAGTTGTATTTTTCGGAGCAAAATAGTTATTTGTTCAAGAAAGTAGATTCACTGACGCGGCTTGAGTATCATAGACAAGGCGTAGCCGAGTCAATGAATCTAGGCAAAGTAGTAAATCTTGATTTTTTGCCATGTTGAATACATGATTTTTTTGGGGATTGTTCAAATTTGATTAATCTTATGATAAATTTCAATATTTTTAAAAATATCATCGTCATCAAATTATGCTTTTATACATTTATTAATCGGTTGCCAGGTTTTTATGCCTCTGTTGGGTGGTTGCTGTGGAAACGACATTTTTACTGCCTAGGCAGTAAAAGTAACACTTTATAGACTGTAAACTAAAATCTATTCGTTGAAACATTCGATATGCTATCAGTAATACTGAATAATCTGCTGTGGCCATCACAGTTCTTCCCCGATCATAAATTTCATTCGTTCCAACATAATTATTGGTTATGGAATATGCAAATTTCAAAACAGTGTTGGAGGAAATTTAATCTATATTAAATAACAGTCGTTAAGGAATTTAAAGTCATCAGAATCTGTTAAATAAGATAAGTTTACTCTGGAAGTAAATTTACTTGCTCTTTAATCATATCGGTCATCAAACTTCTTAATTCGGATGAATTAAACAAAAAATTGGAGTGTGAGTTCACACGCGGTAGAAGTAAAACTTTATATTCTGGTTAATTTATGTAAAAGAATGTAGTGATTCACAAGAATCAAGGGATAATCTTGATCTTGTCTTGAAATCAAGACAAGAAGTATTTTCTATTTCCCAAGACAAGACAAGAGAGTAATATCAAAATTCAAGGCTCCTTGTCAAGAAATTGCGATATCTTGAGAATCAGTCTCTCAAATCGGCATATTTATTGATTTATTGAAATTATGAGATCCGTTTTTCTCAAGAATCAAGAAATAATCTTGATCTTGTCTTGATTTTGTCTTGAAGTCAAGACAAGTCCAAGACAAGAAATATTTTCAATTTCCCAAAACGTGACAAGAAAGTACTATCAAAAATCAAGACTTTTTCAAATACTTATATTTATATTAAGCCATTATTGAAATAATAAAATCTGCTGTATGGCCATCAAAGTTTTTCCTCGACAATAAATTACATGCGGGCAATTAAATCACTGTTTCATGAACTTAGAGTGTCACCCTAACTGTTAAAATGACATTTGTCATTGTCAAACTGACAGTTGTCATTATGAAAGTGACAACATCATTGTCCATGTGACAGCGTCATTTCCAAAGGGGCAGCCGTCATTGTCAAAGTGACATTGTCATTGTCAAAATGACAGCTGTTATTGTTATGGTGAAAGACGGCGACTATCTTCTAGTCATTGCAACATGAGTATTTCCGGCAATAGAGAGTCTTTTCAGGACTTTCTGTTTGGAAAAGCTCATTCACAAACTTAAACCTAGCTTTTAATAAAAAATTCATATATGAAATTTGAATCAAGAATTTGTACGGGTTCTCAAATTATCATACTTTCAGACAGACCGATTGTATCCAAACTTATGTTTTTTTTGGGTTGAGTGGAGTCTAAAATATGAAAATTCATCAGAATTAAACTTGAGAATGACAGACTTTCCATTTATTTTTATTAGTGGCAATCTTGGAAAACGTTGATAGAATCGTTTCATAACATAACTTTCAGGGAGTGTGAAGAGTAGACACTAACGCTGAACTTGAGCGTTCGGACTGGATAAAGCGATAGAGAAAGGGGACTCCCCCAAAATTTCAATATCAAGAATGGGAAACTCTTGAAACAAGACAAGAAATGCATCGCCAAGAAATGGACAAGACAAGGAATTTTTATTTTCTTGTCTTGAAAATCAAGACTAGACAAGAAATGATCATCAAGACAAGTAATCTTGTCTTGATGAAACACTAATTTAAATCATTTTGTGAGCGAGTGAAATTTCTCAAGCGTCAATAAATGTACCGAGGGGAAAAATGAATATTTCTTTGACTAGTTACAATTTTTCCTATTTTTAGATCGGAGTTTTTGACTCTTGTAAGAATGTTTCTCATAAGCGAGACATTAGTTAAATTTTTTATGGACATTCAACATAATAATGATTTTCAACAACTATTTGATGAATTAAGAATCTAAACATTGTCACAGAGTTTTCTGTATGATAACATACGGTAAAAATCCCAATCCCACAAGAAATTACCGCCAGATATTTGAGTTTCGCGCGCTCTCTCCAAAATGAGGTTGGACTGTGTAAAAATCAATTGTGACTTTTAGAGGCAAATGTAAGATTTGACAATACTTAATCCGTGTACAAAATAGAACGTTGTACTTATATTGACAACAATTTTGTCCAGTATTTTTCCAATTTTCTCAGGAATTGGTAAAAACTTTTGCAAATAAATGAGTAAAGAAATCTGATGTTCTTGGAAAAATATCTATTCAATCCATTTGAGTTATTCTATGAGGAAATAAGATTCCTAAAGAGTCGATAAACGTACTGAGGAGAAAATTAATCATTTCTTTGAACTGTTAAAACCTTCTGGATAACATATTAAAGTTTTTGGATCTAGTAAGAATGTTCTGTATTAGCGAGACATGAAGTTGCATTTTACATGGATATTCAGCATAATAATGACTTTTAGCCACTATTTCAAAAATTTACGATCAAAAAGTTTGTCACAGAGCTTTAAGTACGTCTAATGTCTGTTTTGCACGATGCAATTTATTGATGAAAATATTCATGCAGTTTTCCTTGAATTTCTTTGTGAATTTATTGTCATGCAGATTGATGTTGGTTCATTTTTACACATATGAAGATTCCCATCAATTTATTGTGAAGAATTTAAGAGTATCAACCTGCATATCAGTTGTCATTTTATTGTCCTTAATTTTTGTATTGTGTTTCTTGCAAGTTTCTGTAGACCATTCCATAAAATGAAAGCCATATACCATTTTATAATATGAAAACCACGACAAGCTCAAGAATGAACACTCTTTAGAATCTTACCCGCAAAAAAGGTAAGAGATAAACAAAGATAATGCCAAATTCAAAGATTGGCAACGACAAAATATAAAGAAAAAACCCCAGAGTTCCCTGGAAATTGGTCTATAAATTCATGAATTTCTTCATGAAGAAAAAGTTCACGAAGTGTTTCGTACTATACGATCCAATAAATTCAAAATAAAACTTTGTGAATTTATTGATGAAGGAATTGAATCGTGTAAAACAGTTATTGGGATGTCCATTTTACAAGACATTTTCCCCAGATATTCGAATTTTGCGCGCGTTCTTCAAATTAGATCAAATTTTTGTTCATTTTGGGGGCAAATGAGGAGTTCAGTAGTACTCTCATCCGTTTACAGAATAAAATATATTTTTCATATTGGCAACAATGTTCCATTTCAACAGGGAAGCAGAAAACAGTGTGAAGTTTTGGAATTTATGAGTAAGGAAAACCGACTTTCTCAAAAAAATATCTATCCAGTCTATTTAGATCATTCTGTGAGTACCCAATAAAATTTATGTTATATCAAATGTACCGAGGAGAAATGCATAGTTCTTCGAATTGTTGAAATTTGCTCAAATACTAGATTAGGGTTTTTGAGTTTACTAAGAATCTGCAGACTTCCAGAATATAGCTTGTTTTCATTTGTCTGTTGCTTGGCGTTGGAGTTACACAAAAATGACTAGGAGTATCACAAATAATTACTATCAGTGATAGATTAGAATTTCACATCCTGTATATGAGTTTGGCTTCCTGTTGTTCCTTTTCATATGAACTTCAAGTATGCTTAATCTCGAACTCCTTTGTGCGTGCAATATGTTTTAGAAAGGGTACAGAATTTTCTGTTCACGTATTCCCTCCATCCCTAACCCCTGTGAAATGTGAGCTAGATGTCAGAATTCTCTTCATTCGGTGTTTATTTTTCGATATATTTCAGCTGCAAAAAGTATTGCTTTCAGCAGTGAATCAAAATGAGACATTTTGTATATAGTTCTAGCGTTCTGTATTTCTTTTCTATATAAACCTCAAATTTACTAAGTCACACATTCCTCCGTGCGCGCAATATGCTGAAAAAATGGTGTAAGGTTTTCTCTTCACGTATATCTGCCTTCTCTCCCTCCTCGTGGAGTGAGAATCAGATTTCGGACATTTTTTCATTTAGTGTATATCTTCCGATATATTCTAGCGGTAAGTAATACCGCCTTCAGCGGTGAGTCTGAATGAGACACCCTGTATATAATTCTAGCGTTCTGCAGTCCTTCTTCATATGAACTTCAGATATGCTAAATCTGCATTCCTCCGTGCGCGCGATATGCTTACAAAGAGGTACAAAGTTTCCTCTTCATGTATATTTCCCTCCCCTTACCCCTCGTGAAGTACTAATCAGAGCAAACATTTTTACATCCGGTGTATTTCTTTCGAGATATTGCAGCAGTAAATAATACCGCTTTCAGCAGTAAATCAGAATAGAACAGCCTGTATATCATTTTAGTGTTCTGCGGTCCTTCTCTACATAGATGTTGATTATAGTGTTACTCACACTCCTTCAAGCGCGCAATATACTCAAAGAATGATACAAAGTTTCCTCCTCACTTATACGTCCTCCCCTCCCACTCAATCCCCATGAAGTGGGAATTAAATACAAGACTTTTCTTTCATTCGATGTATATCTTTTAGGATATTCCAGTGACAAATATTATCCCTTCTAGCAATAAATCAGAACAAGACACTCTGTGTATAATTTCGGCGTTCTGCGGTCCTTCCCCATATGGACGTCAATTATGCCAAATCTCACATTTCTACGTGCCCGCAATATGCTCGAGAATGAACAAAGCTTTCTCTTCACGTATACCTTCCTCTCCTCACCCCTCGTAGAGTGAGAACAAGATATCAGACATTTTCTATTTGGTGTATATTTCTCGAGATATGCCAGCGGCAAATTACATCGGCTCCAGTGGTAAATCAGAATGGGACAGCCTGTATATAATTTTAGCGTTCTGCAATCCTACTACATATAAACTTCAAGTATTTTAAATCTTACATTTCCCCGTGCGCACAATATGCTTAAAAAAGGGTACAAAGTTTTCTCTCCACGTATAACTCCCTTCCCTCCCTCTCGTTGAGTGATAATTAGATATCAGATATTATTATTTGAGATATTCCAGTTGCAAATAATAGCGCCTTCAACGGTGAGTCAGAATGAGACACCCTGTATATAATTTCAGCATCCTGCAATCCTTTTACATATGAACCTCAAGTATGCCAAATCTTACATCCCTTCGTTCGTGCAATATGCTTAAAAAGAGATACAAAGTTTTCTTTTTACGTATACATTCCTCTCCTCAGCCCTTGTTAAGTGAGAATTTGATATCAGACATTTCGGTGGTAATCATTTGGAATGTTCCAGCTGCAAATAATAGCGCCTCAAGTAATGATTCAGAATGAGACACCCTGTATATAATTTAAGCGTCCTGCAATCCTTCTATATATGAACTTCAAGTATGCCAGATCTCACATTTCTCCGTGTGCGCAATATGATTAAAAAGGAATACAAAGTTTGCTCTTCACGTATACTTCCCTCCTCTTACCCCACGTTCAGTGAGAGTTAGATATCAGACATTTCGGTGTAAATCAATCGAAATATTCCGGCTGCAAATAATAGCTCCTTTAGCGGTAATTCAGAATGGGACAGCCTGTATATAATTTTAGCGTCCTGCAATCCTTCTACATATGAACTTGAGGTATGCCAAATTTCACATTTCTTTGTGCGCGCTATATGCTCAAAAAAGGATACAAAGCCTTCTCTTCACGTATACTTTCTTCCACTTACCCCTCGTTGAGTGAGATTTAGATAACAGATATTCCGGTGTGAATCATTTGGAATATTCCAGCTGCAAATAATAGCGCCTTCAGCGGTAAATTAGAATAGAACAGCTTGTTTATAATTTCAGCGTCCTGCAAACCTTTTACATATGAACTTCAAGTATTCAAGATCTCACATCCCTTCGTTCGTGCAATATGCTCAATAAGGGGTACAAAGTTTTCTCTTCACGTATGTTTACCTTCCCCTACCCCTCGTTGAGTGAGAATTAGATATCAGACATTTCGGTGTAAATCATTCGGAATATTCCAGCTGCAAATAATAACACCTCCAGCGGTAAATCGGAATGAGATACCCTGTATATAATTTTAGCGTCCTGCAATCCTTCTACTTATTAACTTTAAGTATGCCGATTCTCACATCCCTTTGCTTGTGCAATATGCTTAAAAAAAGGTACAAAGTTTGCTCTTCACATATACTTCCCCCCCCCTTGCCCCTCGTTAAGTGAGAATTGGATATCAGACATTTCGGTGTAAATCATTCGAAATATTCCAGCTGCAAATAATAGCACCTTCAGCGGTAAATCGGAATGAGACACACTGTATATAATTTTAGCGTGCTGCAATCCATCTGCATATGAACTTCAAGTATGCCAAATCTCACATTTCTCCATGCGCGCAGTATGCTCAAAAAGGGGAACAATGTCTTTTCTTCACGTATACTGCCCTCCCCTCACCCCTCTCTAAGTGATGATTTGATATCAGACATATCGGTGTAAATCATTCGAAATATTCCAGCTGCAAATAATAGCGGCTTCAGCGATAAATCAGTATTGGACACTCTGTATATAATTTTGGCGTCCTGCAATCCTTCTACATATGAACTTTGAGTATGCCAAATCTCACATCCCTTCGTTCGTGCAATATGCTTTAAAAGGAGCACAAAATTTTCTCTTCATGTATATTCCCCTCCCCTTACCCCTCGTTAAGTGCGAATTAGATATCAGACATTTTGGTGTGAGTCATTCGGAATATTCCAGCTGCAAATAATAGCGTCTCCAGCGATAAATCAGAATGGGACACCCTGTATATAATTTTAGCGTTCTGCAATCCTCCTACATATAAACTTCAAGTATGTCAAATCTTATATTTCCCCGTGCGCGCAATATGCTTAAAAAGAGATAAAAAGTATTATTTTTTTCATATTACCCCCTCCCCTTTCCTCTGCCCTTGTGGAGTAAGAATTGAATGTCTGACATTTTTTAATGCGATGTATATTTTTCGAGATATTCCGGCGCCAATAAATATTGTTCTTGAAGATAAATTGGGATAGAACATTCTGTAGATATATAATTTGAGCTTTTCGTACTTCCTCTCCTTATGAACTTCAAGTAAGCCAAATCTCATTCTTTCGTGCGCACAATATGCTTGAAAAGGGGTACAAAGTTTTCTATACACGCATTGATGTGCTCTTTGCGAGTAATTTCAATTAAAAAAAATATTGAGTAGATACACTGTAACTATAAAACACAACTAAAGCCTGTAATCAGCCTCATTGCCTTCATTTTCATCTTTCAGGTATATTTGATGAGAATCAGATTTTTGACCTCACTATTTTATAGCTACTTCGATTCCCTTGTCCCTGAACTATTATAAGAGAGTCCCCGAAGATAAAGTAAAAAAAAAAAAAAAGTAATCAAATATATAATTTTCAAAAGGGCTCCCTGAAGCCAGGAGTCTGAGTGCGTTGCTTCCACTTGCTTCCCTGTAGCGACGCCACTGATTCAAGTACACTTTTTCCCTGAATTCTCCACAATCAATAGCCATGATCACAAAAACGGTTTACAATTGGTAAGTAACAGCATCTAGTAGAGAGAAAATATATATATATATATATATATATATATATATATATATATATATATATATATATATATATATATATATATATATATATATATATATGTAGGAATTTAATTAGTTAAAACACAACATTCAATTCTATTTACGTTGAAATGAATTATAATTGAAATTATTGTGAAGAAATATGAAATAAATTACAGAATTAATTATTGCGTACAGTATTGATATTTTAAAAGGTATTTTTCACGTCTTCCGTCGTCGTACGTCACATATCATAATCGTTATAATCTTTTTTTTTTATCGCTCCCTCCACTTGACGTACCAATCTGCAGCTATACTGATTCTTTCTTCCCTAGGCCTCCTCAGCATCCCACAGATCGGCCGTCCTGACCGTAGTCCGTCTCGGACGTCAATTCTCCTGTTGTTCCCTCCGAATCTTCATAGGTCGACCAAGGTTTCATCTGATCGGCACAAGTGAAAGTTTTAATTGGCCCTGGTGTATTATCTACTTTTCGTACAGCATAGCGATTGTGTCCAGATATTTCTGTCACCTCATATGGTCCAATAAATTTAGCTCTAATTTTTGAATTGTTTGTGAATTGAGTCCGTCTTATGGTAATCCATTCGCCAACTTTGTACTCGATCGCAGATTTTCTTCTCCGATCATAGGTTTTTTTATTCTCTTTCTGTATTTTCAATATGCTTCTTTCTGCTTCCGCTCTCTTTTCTATTCGATCTTCTTCAAATAGTTATATGCATTTTTCATCTATTATCTCTTTTATTCTCAGTTCTTGCGGTGTTCTCATTTTGACTCCAATTAAAACTTCAAACGGAGTTTTATTTATACTTCTTTGAAATGAATTATTTAAAAACGTTTGTACTTTACTTATATGTTTGTATCAATTTTCTGTCTTCTCGATGGATAGTTTGGTCAATGCAGGTATTATAACTTGATTTATACGCTCAATTTGCCAATTACTTCTAGGTACGCCAGTGGTAATTATTATGTGCTTTATATTTCTTTCTTCACAGTATTCTTTGAACAGATTTGATGTGAAGGCTGTACCTCTATCAGAAACTATCCTCTTGGGATTTCCAAATATTGCACTTTGCATCTCAAGTTTGTCAATTGTTTCCTGCGTTGTAGTAGATTTTGTCGCATACAACCAGACAAATTTGATGAAGGCATCTATCACTGCAAAAACGTATTTATATCCTTTAGTTGTTGAAGGCAGAGGTCCTAGGTGATCCATATGGTATGTATCTAGTGGATGATCACCTTTATCTAGAGGGTGTAAGTACTCTTCCTGCCTGCCCTACTTCCTTTCAGAAAGTATGCAGGGTATGCAATTTCTGATTAGACCAGTTATCTTCTCCTTCAACTTTGACTCCAGTATTTTCGCAGTATTATTTCTTCAGTTTTCTTGATTCCAAAATGCCCATTCTCATGTGCTGATTTGATTATTTCATTTTGCATTTTCCTGGGAATGACTAACAGAGATCTTCCTCCATATTCTCTGTAAAGTATTCCATTTTCAGTGACAAAGCTATCGTATGGAGTAGTCTTCAACAGTTCCAATAATACTTTTATCTCTTCATCTTCTTGTTGTAGATTCTTGATTTTACTTGTAATTTCTGCTTGAATTATCAATTAAATGGAATTTCTACTCAAAGCATCTGTATGTCTCATCTTTTCTCCTGCACGATGCTCTATTTTATAACTGAATTCCTCTTACAAGAGTGCCCATCTTGCAACTCGATTAGTTGAATCTTTTTTCTTCATCGTCATTTCAAAAGCAGAGCAATCTGTGACAATTTTGAAATCAATACCGAGTAGGTAAACTCTGAATCGTTCCAATGCTTCTATTATAACAAGAACTTCTAGTTCGTAACTTGAATATTTTTGTTCAGTATCAGTAGTTTTCTTACTGAAATAATATACAGGATGCAGATGTTCATCTCCATGATTCTCTTGTAATAATATAGCTCCATAACCATATTCACTGGCATCCGTATGTAGCTCTGTTCTTCTATCGGGAGAATAGATTTTTAATACAGGCTTGCGTATCAAATGCTGTCTCAGTACTTCAAATGACTTTTCTTGTTCAGGGCCGAATACAAATTAATTGTTCTTCAATAAATCACTTATTGGTTCAGCTAACTGAGCATAGTTTTTAATAAACTTTCTAAAATATCCAGTGAGTCCAAGAAAACTATAAATTTGTTTGAGAGTTGATGGCTTGGGATAATTCATCACGGCTTTGACTTTTGCTTTAGATGGTGATACTTTGTTATTTTCTATTTCATACCCAAAATACGCAATGTGGGACTTCAAAAATTGACATTTTCTCCAATTCATCTTCAACCCGTAATCGCATGCACGATTCAAAACCAACTTTAATTTGCTCAGCCCTTCCTCGTAATCAATAGATGCTATTATCATATCGTCCATGTATATTAGTACGATTCCTTGCTCGATGGAATCTTTGAAAATGCTATTGATATATCGTTGAAATGAAGCTGGGAAATTACACATTCCAAACGGTGTTTTGAGAAATTCATATTGACCCTTGGGAGTGACAAACGATGTATATTTTCTACTTTCATCAGCCACAGGTACATGAAAGAACCCATTTTCGCAGTCGAGTGTAGTAAATACATTTGCTTTTGATAATTTATCGATTTGATCCTCGATTAATGGCAAAAGATATCTGTCTTTGATTATTTTCTTATTCAATTTGCGGTAGTCAATACAAATTCTCCATTTTTCTTTTTCACTAGCACAATTGGACTAGCGAAGTCTGAAGAACAAGGCCTTATTATATCTTTTTCTAGCGATTATTGTATTTGTTTGTCAACTTCTTTTTGCTCTACTTGGGAAAGTCTGCTTGGGTGCTGATATATTGGCATTTCGTCGCTCAAAATAATTCTGGTTTGAATATTTGTAGATTTGATTACTCCTGGATGATATTCTTCTATTATTTTTCTCACGTCTTTTGGAATATCATAAAATTCTTCTTTATCATTGGATTGGATTTTCATTATAAAATTTTCTTCACCATTCGTCTTGTTTAGCCTTATGTTCACACCATTTTCATTGATCAATATTTCGGTTCTATTCAATAATTCGTTACCAATAATTAAATCAATTGGAATAATATTATCGGCAACAACGTAAATAATTGTATTAAACTCTTCGTCATCAATTTTCAGTTTGGTTTCAAAAGATCCTGAGGTAACAACTTTCTGTGATCTCAGTCCTCGCAAAGTTTTTGTTTTCAAATTTATTGACATTGTATTCAATCGTCTAAAACAACTTTCAGTGATGAGACTCGAATCGCTACCTGTTATCAATTAAACCCAATATAACTTCAGTCTTAATTACTATCTTCTTGTGCATTCTATCTTCAATTTCTTGTGTCGCAACATTTAATTTTGCTTTCGCATCACTTACAAGCGATGTGTTTGATTCTTTGGATTTAGATGCAGTATTTGAGATGCACTTATATGCAATGTGCCCAAAACTATTGCATTTGAAACATTTCAATCCTCTTCCTTTGGAAGGACAATCATTGGATTTATGTCCTTTTTCGCCACATGAATAGCATCGAACTTCTCTTCTCTGTTTACTTGTAGTAGGTATTTCATATTTCGCTCTATTCTTTGCTACTTGAAAATCTTTTCTTTCATTCTTCATATCCGCTTCTGGATTTTATCATTTCCTACAGTTTCCCTTCTTCTTTCAGCTCTTCAAAGTTTCTTGCACCATAAAGAATTATCTTATCACTTTGCTCATCAGATATTCCATCTATTATATACTGGATGATAATTTCTGATTCAATTTCCGCGCGGCCACCAATCTCTCTCATGATTAACACATATTCCTGAACAGATTCTTCTTTGCGTTTTCTTCGGTTCATTAAAAGTTTGTGAATATCGGCACTGCTAACCTTGACTTCCAATTATTTTTTTAGGAGCCTCTTCAATTTCAACCAGGTCGTAACACCTTTTTCAGCTTGAACCAGTATCTTTGCAAGTTCATCTAATGACTTTTTTGCAAATATTAACTTTTGCAAATCGTTCCAGTTCATCAACTCAGCAATTTCTTCAAATTCTTCTATCCATCTTCCAACTGGATAGCCATCTTTGCCATCAAAACGGCGAATAGAGTCTTCAACGTCTCGAAAATTCAATGAAAATGCATCATTTCTCGTACTCACATGTTTCATGGCTTTAGTCATCTTCTTTGCCTTCAACTTTTATTTTTCAGTGATCTTTACTCTTCTTTCTTCTTTCACGTACCTTTCTTCTTCATCTTCGTCTTCATTTTCTTCGTCTTCAGCTTCTTTCTTCCAGCAATATTCACTCTTCTTTCTTCTCGCTCGTCCCTTTCTTCTTCATCGTCGTCTTCATTTTCTTCGTCATCTTCATCATCTTTATCTTCTGTTCCGTCTCCTTCTTCATTGTCTTCTGCTCCTTCTCCGTTCTCTTTCTCTTCAACATCTTGTCCGTCTTCTCTTTCTTCTTTCAACTTGCACAGAAAGAATAAAATCCTTCGTGCGATATCGTCCTTCGTACCATCGTAATTGATATTCAATATGTGACACACTGATATTTCATTCAATTTAATATTATAATCATCTGAATTTATTTCATATTTGAGAACACTAGATTTCTTCAGTTTATTCCTGTTGAATCGTGCTAAAATATCATCGTACACGATTACATACAGTACTTTCACTGATTCAGATTTACCATTTGTAATATTGAAGTCCACTGTCTTGATATCTCCTAATGTGGTCATCTTTACGTTTTAAATAATATTGATAGAAAAATCATGCAGTGCAACAATTTATTCCCGCGTCGTTTCTAACTCTTTACTTCTATCCTTAGTTTGTATTTTGCTTTTTTATTATCCACTCAATATGGTATTTCACTTTCATATCCCGGTTGAGCCCTCAATTTGTAGGAATTTACTTAGTTAAAACACAACACTCAATTCTATTTACGTTTAAATTAGTTAGAATTGAAATTATTGTGAAGAAATATGAAATAAATTACAGAATCAATTATTGCGAACAGTATTGATATTTTAAAAAATATTTTCCACGTCTTCCGTCGTCGTACGTCACATATTATAATCGTTATAGTCTTTTTTTTTTTTCATCGCCCCCTCCACTTGACGTACCAACCTGCAGCTACACTGATTCTTCCTTCCTCTAGGCCTCCTCAGCATCCCACATATATATATATATAAGATATGTTTCTTTATTCAGCAACTAAGTTTTTAAAAACTTTATTTGAAGTACAATTTATTTATTATATGAATGCAGATACAAGACTAACTATTATTTCTATTCTAAGTCATAAGGTAAACTTATTCTACTGCAAAGTGGGGGAAACAAAAGTAAAGTGTCAGCATATTTATATGTGTGGCCGTGAACTGAGGGCAATGTAACTGCTCCCTTCTTAGAATGAGGCACCCCATGGAAGATGTATTCCTTCGTTATGATCGGGTGGATTTGAACTGGCCTTTGACTGTCTGCTTTGGATCCATTTCTTCAGAATCCATGCTAACAGAATTATCAGTCCTACGTAAAGGATAACTGTCCAAACACTAGGCACATGAATTAGTTCAAATTGTTTATCATCATTATTAGTCACATCCATATTATTAACTGGGATATCTTCTAACTTCAAGGTTTTCAAATTAATTGAAAAATTACTAATTTTTAAATTTGGAATACTAAAATTCAAATTGCTTATAAGAAAAGGCTTGCCGTACGTCTCTTCCAAAAACTGCAATTTCTGATTTTTAAAATAGATCTCGCAATTGTTTTCCTGAATCAAATAAACTCCCATTAAATATTTTATTTCTGTACTTTTTAAACATTTAATCATAATTTTTTCTTCTTCAGGAAATATTCCAAGATATTAGTTAATCTCTGGGATAATTTCGATGTGATTGGATTTTATATTAATTCTGGTATAATGGCACTGGCTTGATGATCCGTGTGTTAAGACTTGTTTTTCACAAGCTGTATTGCGTGGGTGGAATTGGCTAGGGCATTGGTATATTTTACCTCGAATACAAATGTCGCTTAGTGGTCTTATTTCGTCATCATTCGATTTGAGAAGATATTTATAATTAGGAATAATGGTTACGGATTCTGTTCTAATTTTTGTAGGTAATGAGTGCAAGTAATAAAGTTCAAATTCTTTATCGAAATTAATAGGAATTGAAATAAAGCAATTAATTTTTTCGTTCATTATAGAACAACTAATTCTTGACATTGATTCGAATTCTAAAATATTCTCATATTTTAATTCTGCAGGTAATTGATTACCATAATGGGCTGAAATTTTCTGTAACTCATTATATAACTCTTCCGGTTTTATAATACTTGGATGTAACGTCTTCAATTTAAAAAAGGCAACTGAATTTTCAATATCTTGTAAAATGCTTAAAATTGTATTAGCTATACATGATCACTAATTGATTATACACATCTTTAATTAACAATATCTCTTCCAATGAAATTTTTGCTTGAATTATGTTTGATATCCTGTATTGTTCTATTGAAGCTATTTATTATTTGTGTATTTACTGAATATCCTTGATTCAATTGACTTTGTAATTTATTCTGATTTTTCTCTAGGTGATTAAGGATTTTATTGAACCTATCGCCATCTTGTGCGTCCAGATTTCCTGTAATGAACTTCATAACACTTCCCAAACCATTTACTAACCCTCTTCTATTTCTGGATGATTTTGAGTGAATTTTGATACTATTAATTTTATCATATATATTCAACTGGACGTACTGGATTATTTTATCATAATTATCTAATTCATGTTTAACTGCGGTATTATTTATAACTGCTCTGCTGATATTCTCATATTGATTATTCAATTTTTCATATTCGATGTAAAGCGGCGTCAAATCATAATAATGAACAAATGTATGCACGGATTTCTCTAATTTTGCTGGTCCAAGATTGATTGGAATAAGGCCTATGTTTTCGGTAATGTTACTTATTTGGAATCCTTGTGTGATCCCGAACAACCTGGAATAATTTTAAAATCGTAAGTCTTTTTCTTAGGTCTCTTTATGTTAGAAAGATGTATTTTAGATGCAGTATTTCCATGCTTAGCTATGATTCTCGCGGTTTTAAATTTTGGATTGATTTCACTTATTCGCTCGGGTTTATATCTATTCTTTGTTTTTTGTTGTTTTTGTTTGTTCTTCACGTATACTACTTCGTCAAATCTTTCAGGTAAATCTTCGCGATTGGAATTATGTTCATCGATGACCGTTTTCTTATTCTGTTGTATTTTCTGGTTAATTTTTTGATACAATAATTTCATTTTATTCCTATGTTCTGTTATATAATTATTAATCAACTGTTTTTCTAAGTCCATATTAAAAGGGGACTTTGAATCAATTTGTCCAGATATTATTTCTGTTGGCTTCAATTTAGTCACTGAATGAATAGTATTGTTGTATGCTAGTAGGGCATAGTTTACTTTGGATTCTATGGCCTCATCTTTATATTCTTTTTGATTGTTAAATAATCTGATGTGCTCAATTAGGGTTGAGTGGAAACGTTCAATGATACCATTACTGTCAGAATGTTGTGAATTAGTAAAATGAATTTTTATTTTATGAATAATTCTTGTAGAACAGAATTTTCAAACTCCAAACCATTATCTGAAACTATTTGTTCAGGAAGTGGATGGTGAGTAGTAGAATATATAGGAGAGTTCTGGATCAAAAAACCTTTGTGGACAGCCTGTATATAGCGGTGGCGGCGGCGTAGCGGCGGCGAAATTCTTTATGGACATACTGTATGTATCTTTAGTTCAGCGTTTCAATGGTAGATGGCGCTGTGGTGCGGATTAGAATTTGGATGATAGATGGCGCTGGTGCATGTTTGTGCATTTGGATGAAAGATGGCGCCAGTGGCAGGAGCGGGAAAATTTGAATTCTGGCGGTAAAATTTGAATTTTGGCTCGTAGAATTTGAATTTAGGACGTTGGAGTAGTGGTTTGGAGCCAGAGATGTTACGGTGTGGTGGGGGGGGGGGGGGGGAAATTTCAGTTTAGTCGTTGAAATTTGAGTATTGGTTGTAAAATTTTGAATTTTGACAGATGTCGCTGGTGGTTTGACGAATTTGAATTCTTAGCGATGTGATTGGCGATGCGAAAATTTAATACTTGGCATGGTAACAGTCATTTATATTCTAGAATCTATGTTTGAAAGATTCAATTCCAAAATTCCTCAATACAAGATTTTGAATTAATTCTCCAAGTGCTCATAGTATTGAACTTATAATTCTAATTTAAACTCTTTATCAGTAAAAGGTCATGATCTTGGTTTGTTGTCTAAAATTTATGCTGAAAATTCAATGCCAATTCTTCAATACAGGATTCAATTAATTCTTCATAAGTCCTCATAGAATTAAACTGATAATTCCAATTTAAACTCTTTATCGGTGAAATGTCATGATGTGGGCTATCGGTTTGTTGTTCTAAAAAGAGACGCGTGGAGCACATAAATTTCGAATGATGTACAGTAAGATTGAGAATTTCGAAACCGAGATTGATTTATATCACGTGTTAATTACGTGCTATGTCACACATAGCAAGCAAGTTTTTGATAAGAGAAATTTATGAAGTTAAAACACATAGATAAGGTTAAAATTCAATATAATACATAATATGTTTCACATGTAATTTATTTATTCAAAATAGGAACTATTTATTACATCAATCGTACAATATTTGTTAATGGTGTGTATTTGACAATTTTATCGTACAATATTAAACAGTAAGCAGTTGTATTAGCAGGAATGTTTTTACTTGTTTCAAAAGTGAGTTCCAAATCTATAGGTCCAGACTTCAAAGTCTCATTCTGATAGAATGTATTCATAACAACAATGGGGCAATATTTTAAGAATTCCTTAGGTGTGAAAATAGGTTCATTGTTTTTTTGATAGTAAGCAAATTGAAATTGGTTGTACATGTTATATAAAATAAACCATTGATTATCATCAAAATTGAGGTTCATGTTATCATAGGGATAAACCTCTGCGTTCAATTCCACCTTGAAATTATTCAAATTACAATGATGAAATTGACTCATATTTTTGTTAAATTTATTTTTACGATCAGTTTGGAATCCAAAAATAATGAATCTAGGTTTTCTAACTGTGCAGCGGTTTTTACAATTCATGTATGATGTTGGGTTGCAGGTAAAACTGGATATTCATGTAATTCCCATGCACGGAATGGCATAGATATTTCTGAATTATTCCCCATGTATTTAATGAGTTTCAATTTCTCCTGATCTGAAACTTTGATGTGTGGTACGTGCCATTGGACTTTTGTTAAATTCACCTTCAGGATTTCTTTTTCATCTGCTCTAGTTGATAATACTGCGTTTTTATCATGACTACTACGCAATAGAATCAAATCTTGACGTAAGTTTAGAAGAATTTTTTTATAGTCCTCAGCAAATCCTAATAGCATGCGAAGAGGTATACAAAAGCTGAAATTTCCCTTTGATTCATCAAAAGAATAAGTATTAGCCGATGGTGTTGGTAACCAACCAGCATTTTGTAAAGCGGAACTTTCATTGGCTGAATATGAACAATAATGTTTCAGTGTTGTGGTAATTCCAGGATTACGTATTCGGTCTATTACGATTCCACCAATTTCATAGCGAATCTCATCAAAAAGGTACATTAGTCCATTGTTTATTAGATGCCCCGTTTTAGTCGGTTTATTTTCATGATCTAATAATTGACCCTCAATATATATATAACTATTTGATGGTAATGTGTATAGATCTTGTTGTTGTATAGATATTCTGATTTCATCATTATTACTCAATAAAGTTGGTGAATAGGGTTGATAAGTATGAGTTTCTGCATATTGTATTTTCTCATCAAAATATATACGTTCCGATATATTTAAAATATTACTACTCATTTCTTATAACACGTTGAGTCCCAAATTCTTCAAGTACTCTCTATTTTCCGATGTTAATTGTTTTTTCTTTTGTTGGAAACTTGATTTTCTATTTTTTGATGCTGATTGTTGTACTTCTCGTTTTGTATTGAAGATTTTGTGATCATGTTCTTCTTTATATAATTCGATACTAGTATTATAAATTATCCCCATTTTTTTTTTTTTACAATTTTTTCAAATGTAATCTGATTGTTATGGGCTCTCCTTGGAAATTGACTGATTCTCCGTTTTGATCAACTATTTTAAGCTCAATATTATCAATTATGTGTGTGTTGATTGGCAAATAGATAACGTTCGAGGGATTTTCACTAATCTTGAACCCGGAAGCAACACTTGGGAAGAACTGGTGTATTTGATGTACAGGTTTGGAATTAGCGTAAGAACCAGTTACAATGTTACACTCAATACAAATTGCATTTACTTTAATTATGCTCACAGGATTTTGAGATATATGAAGCGTATTTGCCTTATAAACTCCAGCATTAAAGCCCAATAATTCTCTGATGGTATTTGGTTTTGTGAAATCAACTTCTTCTGTACCAAGCATTTCACATTTCAGAGTATTGTTATTGGCAGCAATAGAAATTTTGAAATCTTTGTTACTATTCTTCACTTTTCTTTTCAAAAAGTTATTTATATTTTCAAGCTCATATGATCCATTTGGTATAGTTATTGTTTTATCACCAAAATAGAATTTATTATTGCGCTCATCAATATTCGGGATAGAATTATATGACTCAAAATTGATGAGACCTATCGCATACTCACAATTAGGATCAAGTTCAATAGCAGGATGTATTGTAGCTGTTAGATAAGACTTTTTATCAGAGAAAGTAAATGTGTACGACATGATTGTTTATTCATTACTAAAAGTATTTTTCATACATTATTCTTTACATAAAAATTTTAAACAAAGGTGTCCACAATTGATGGTATTATACTGCTGATATTGATTGTAATTATACTTAATATTACATTTGCTACCAAAATATTTCACTAATTCTTTTGGTGGTTTTAAGTTACCAAAACTATCAAAATATATAACATAGTCACCATATTTCTTATACGCCACCCAGTGAGTACCTGAACTATCATAATCATCCAAATTAACTGTTCCACATTCAGTGAACTTTATTTGTTTAGGTAAATTGTTTCGCATAAAAACTCCTCTGAAATTATTGATTTTAAGGTCTGTTGCAAATTTTGACAATTCAGTATCACTTAGTGCATGTTTTGGTAGCTTTTCTATTAGTTTTTTTGTTGTATTTTCGTTGGAGATAAGTAAAGACCCAACCCTTTTTTATATGGTTTTAAATATAATCCTCTACCTAACGCTACAGATTCCATAATTTTATTATGTCGCTGGTTTTCTTTCAATTGCTTATTAGCAGATTGAGCATCATTGATGGATTTAGCTACTGCTGCAGCGCCCCCAGTAAGAGCCCCTAACGCACTTAACCCTGCAAAAATAGGTATTAGCGGTAATATGCCACCTATTTTTGGTACTGGAACTATTCTTGGTTTATTTATTTTTTTCTTGTTTTTAGCGAATTCTCTTAGAGCAATTGAAATATTCTTATCGGAAGAGTTAGTCTTTAGTAACTTTGAGCGAATTCGTTTAAGTTCATTTTTAAAGTTAATTTCTAGATTTTTCTTTAGTTTTTTCTTTTTATTTTTGCGTGTTATTGTTTTCCTTTTGTTCTTCAAATTATGGCTTATACCAGCACCTAACCTAACTTTGGCCTTCATTATCCCAGAAACACCCAAAGCAGCTATTTTTTCTCCAAGAGGTGTGTCTTTAGAAAGAAATCTCTTTGTTGCTGTATCAGCCAATATTTTATCTGCTTTATGTCGTTCTTTTAAATTATTATTCTTGGAATAGGCTATATCATGAAGTTTACACGCTGCGTCTAATTTGTTGATACCTTGATCACCGTCAGCAAGCCTTTTATCCAATTTTGTCCCCGGTCCACAGTATCTGTAACCAGGTATATGAAGTTCTATAGGTAGTTTATTTATTGTTGTATTTAAAATTCCACCACCACTGTGGGTATGCTTGCTAGTTCTTTTTTTACCGTGTTCAATCATTGAAAGTACACATTTAACTAGAAAAATATATTAATATTAAAGTTCTATATTCAATTTCAGTTATGATGAAGATATTAAAGCAAAAAGATACATTGAGTGTTCAAAATTATGATTTGAATGATAGTATAGAATCTAATTATAAACCGAGACACAGTGTTTTACTTCCATCAACCATCCGTTGTCTCATAAGTGGTCCTTCTGGATGTGGAAAAACTAATATTTTGATTGCACTTTTAGAGCATCCGAACGGGTTACATTTTGAGAATGTTTATATATATTCAAATTCTCTTTTTCAACCGAAATATGTATATCTTGAGAATTTATTGAAACCAATAAAAAATATTGGTTATCATACATACAATAGCAGTGAAAAAATAATGAAGCCGAGTGAAGCTAAATATAATTCCGTTTTTATATTTGATGATATCGCTTGTGAGAAGCAGGACATTATACGAGATTACTTTTCAATGGGTAGACATAAATTGATTGATTGTTTTTATTTGTCGCAAACCTATACAAGAATGCCAAAACATCTAATACGTGATAATGCTAATATGCTTATATCATTCAAACAAGATGAGTTGAATCTACGAAATATGTACAATGATCATGTAGGTACAGATATGAGTTTTGATAACTTCAAAAAAATATGTGCTATATGTTGGAAAGATAAATATGGATTCTTGGTTATTAATAAGGAATCTGATTTAAATTTTGGCAGGTATAGAAAAGGATTCCATAATTTTATATCTCTTTGAATGGATATAGCGGTTTTAAACAGGCTCGGTTGATAACCACCTCGGTTAAGAACCACCCTCGGTTCAAAACCACCCTGCTATTCAGTATATAAGCCCATACAAAAGCCGTGTGTTGTTCATTGTTTATTTTGGTATACTCGAACATGAATGTGAATAAAAAATTGAAAAGGCGAATAATACAAGCCAGAAAAAATGTGAAACAGAAACTAGCATTACTGAAGAATAGTGAGATAGAACGTGAATCAGAGCTTGATAAAAACTTCACATCAATTACTAGTAAATTAGCAAAAATTAATGAAACTTTACGTAACGTTACACCCGTTCAAAAGAAAATTCATTTGGATGAGAATAGGTGGGGGGAAGAGAAAAATAATGATCCACGTGGTATTTTGGAAGAGCAAGCTGCTGCAGAAAGTGATACTCCAATAGATTCACTTTCACAATTATCAACACATACTGAAACAGAAATAGCACATGATAAAAAAGCCATGGGGAGTTATTTAAATCGTTTTGATCCATTATTTCGAAAATATATTAAAAAAGTTATAACACGTTCAAACGAAATAGATGAAACATATGGTGTTAGTTATAGAGAAACACCTGATCGTGATTATTTTGAAATGGGTAATGAAGCTGTTGATTTTTATGACGGGAATATAATTATTGATAAAAATATTTTCCCTGCAACAATTGGCTTACTTGAACTCATATTCAAAAAAGAGCCAAAAGAAGAATATACAGAAAATGATTTGTATTATTATAAAAAAATATTGAATATTACTAACTCAGCGCGTGAAGGTAATATAAGTACGGGGCAACTTAAAGGTAGCAAAGCAAAAAAATATACAGATATTGTAGGCCCATTATTGAATGTCAAGTCTAAGAAATATTTTGAATTGGCTACTAGACCAGTTTCTTCAACTGAAGATCCAAAATTATTACGCAAGAATAGCGTATCTGGCTTGGGACTTCTAAAAAGTTATAATACTAAAAATGTTGAGTTTGAATTTTACGATGATCCAAACGAGTTGGTGGATAAATTGAAGAAATATATAGCTTCTAAGAACGCTGGCAACAATAATCACAATAATGAAATTATTTCAATAATTGAGGAATTAGAAGAAGCTGGAATTATCACATAATAATCAGTAGCAAAATGCCACTAGACAAGTTTGGACATTATAGTGGCGCTGTGTATCATAATAAATTTGGGTGTTGTAATTATAATGATTCTGATAGCAGCAGCAATGACGATGAAAAATTAATAAGAGTTAGCACTCCTACGTCAGATTTCCATGCGGTAAATAAAAAATTTTTGGATGACAAAATTAAATTAGTTGTGGATTTGCTTGAAAGCAAAATAAATATTGTTGATAATAAAGTTACTGAGCACATATCAAACGCTGATAAGAAGATTAAGAAAGCTGATCAAATAATAAGGAGTGTTAAAGAAGACTTGGATATTTTATTCAAAGAACTAAAAATTTATGATAAAACACAATAGAAAATATGTCAACATATATTAAACGCGAAATAGTTGAAGAACTTCATAAGCCAGCAAGGAAACATTTCAAGAGAAGGCGAGTTATAATCAAGGAATTAGATGAGACTTTTGAGGCTGATTTGGTTGAAATGAGACCATATGCTCAATTAAACCAAAATTATAATTACATACTGGTTGTGATTGACATTTTGTCAAAATATGTTTGGGCTAAGCCTATTGAACATAAATCGAGTATTGAAGTGTCTACCGCTTTGGAACAAATATGTAAAACAAGTAAGCGAGTACCAAAAAACTTACACACTGATTTGGGGAAAGAATTCAATAATGTGGAGTTCAAGAAATTAACAAAAAAATATGAAATAAATCATTATTTTGCAGAACAAGCTGTGAAAGCTTCTATTGTTGAACGCGTAAATCGAACTTTGAAAAATATTATGTATAAAAAATTCAGTCTGCAGGGGTCTTACAAATGGTTAAAGCTACTACCAATTGTTATTTCAGAATATAATAATAAGAAGCATAGTACTATTCGTATGAAACCTATTGATGTAAATCGAAAAAATGAGAAAAAACTATTGAAAACTGTTTATAGCCATATTAAGATAGTTCCAAATAAAAAGCCTAAATTTCATCTCAATGATCATGTCCGAATCGGTAAAAATCGTGCTGTATTCTCAAAAGGATACACACAAAATTGGTCAAATGAAATATTCATAATAAAAAAAATCCAATTAACAAACCCAATAACATATGTTATACAGGATAAATCCAATCAAATAATTCAGGGGGCTTTTTACGAACAAGAACTTCAAAAAGTTAAACATCCAAATGTTTATTTAATAGAAAAAATTCTGAAAAAGAATAAAAACAGAATATATGTGAAATGGTTAGGCTTTTCTGAAGATTACAACAGCTGGGTTGATAAAAAAGAAATTGCGTAGACAATTTAACGATAAGAGATAGTATAAATATTGCTCCCAATAATACAAACACCTAGTTTGCTTGCGACATACTAATATAAGAACAAGATTGAACAATGGTTGCTGCAGTTATAATTGATATTATTTTTTTAACATTAATAAAAATGATAAATTCTTCATTAAAGAATTTGCGAGTATTGATCTTCAGACCAATGAAATCAAAACTGGTTGCTTCAATCAACCATTTTCATATTCTCAGCTAAGTGAAAAAAGTAAATTGCAAGTGCTGTCTCAACAAGATAATTATAGTTTGCAATGGAACTTTGGAGATATTCCATATGCAAAGCGGTGCGAAGTTTTGAAAAATGCCGTAAATAATTATGGAAGAGTGTATGTGCCCGGTGAAAAAAAGAAAGTGTGGTTAGAAAAACTTCTAAATAATGAATATAAAATAATTGATATTGAAAACTTACATTCCAATTCAATATTATATGTTAATAAAACACCAAGTAATTTATTGTTCAATAATTGTACAATAAGGAATATTCTTGGTTGGAAAAAGTGGTTTTGTGATAGATTTAATACTTCTAATGCCATAAAATGTTTCCATAAATCAAGCAACATATTGTCGCATATGGTTGAAGAGGACATTCAGCATTTGCCGATGGAGCTCGTTATGATATACGCACCAAATGAAATTGAATTGAACTGGAGTAAATTTCCATCAAGTTGGTGTAATTCCAAGATATTCCAAGGATATCTTTCTTGTCGAGCGCATTTACAGGAGAACTGGTCCGATAATTATGAGACAGAAAGATATGTTATGGTTAAAGATTGTTGGATGTGTAAAAGTTGTGATTATAATACCTATATATAGTGTAAAATAAAAAATATATTTCATTTTAATATCTAGTTTTATTTATTGTTGCAGAATATTTTATTTAGAAGAATTTACATCGTGTTTGTATCTTAATTTGCATACTTGGCTCACAATTTGGTTCATTCCATAGTAAAATTATCTTATTTACACACTCCATAAACATATTACTTGCAGGCTTTAAAAATTTCAAATTTGAAGTCAAAAATTCACCGCGAGTTATTATTTTTCTTGTCGAGCCCATTTACAGGAGAACTGGTCGAATAATTATAAGATCTTGTATATAGTGTAATACCATTCTTCAAATAAAAATATATCCAATTTTAATATTTGTTTTATTTATTGTTACAAAATATTTTATTTAAGAAACTTACATTATGTTTGCTTATTAAATATCAATACTAAAATCAGTCACACATGCTTGACAATTCTTTGTTTTGATTGTCTCTACCAATTTACATTTACAAACTAAACATCTTTTATTAATACATTCCAACGGTGGAACAGCAAAAGCATATACATTATGCATCTCTTGTACTATTCTACAACCAACTCTTGATAAGCCACCCGGGAAAAACGACCCCATACTCTGGTGTAGGTCATAAATGCAAGATTTATGGCTATAACGCACAAGATCGCATTCTCCTGGTACTAAAAAACGTCGCTGTCCATCGTTATCGAAATACATACACTCTATTTGATATAAATCTATGGAATAACAAATCTTCGATTCACATTTTAATTGATTTAAAAGACCGACTTCTTCTATCATGTTTAAAGTTGCTCTTGGTGAAACTGGCATCGCGACTAATTTCTATCTCTCTGTTTCCATATTTTATACTCAAGCGGGGCAGTTTATGTGAGTAAATGTTCATTTTCCAGCACCGCCGTCTCCGCCTCCTCTGGTGGAGGGAGTTGTGTGTTGAAGGAACTTAATCATGATTATCTGTACTTGCTTACTTGGCTTACAATTTGGTGGTACCATCAGCAGCAGCTACGGTAAAGGGATAAGGAGTGAAGCAAGTAGGGATTATGACAAAACGATGGTAAAAAGAATAAGGGTTAGGTGGGTATAGGGAAGAAGTATTGTGGTATAGACATTTTATTTGCTCATGCTTTGAAACTAGTGTTTCTGCCCCCAATTTTTTAATATTTCTTTATACAAACAGTGATCACATTTATGATTTGGTATATCTGTTTCACCATAGCATGAGGGGCATTTGTATTCAACTGGTGTAGGCATTTTCTATAATGAATAAATACTAAATGCAATTTTACTTTTATATTTATTTTCAA
The DNA here is from genome assembly GCA_963989225.1 of Dromius quadrimaculatus. Lineage (NCBI taxonomy): Eukaryota > Metazoa > Arthropoda > Insecta > Coleoptera > Carabidae > Dromius > Dromius quadrimaculatus. The sequence continues at coordinate 27,058,558 of OZ022326.1, read as the reverse complement.
TAAAAATTACAGCATCTTATTAAAAAATACAAGAAATTATCACCAGTTGAAACTGTATACTAAACTTATTGAATATTAACATTTTAAATAGTATTGAATTCAACATCTACGGCTTTTCCTTTACTTCCATTTGAAATTATGTAGAGTTTATTGTTTTCCGCATCTTTCAACATTAACTGTAATGTTTGATCATCAATTTAATTGTATCTTTCACCCAAATACAATTGAAACTCGGCCAATTCCAGCTTGATTCTCTCACCATATTTAGTATCAGCTTTTCGTTCAATATTTTTTACAAAATACTTCTCACCAATTTTTAGGTTACGCAACCCAATGAACTCTTTCGGTTTGGTTAGTGTGTTGATGGCGTTGTAGTTGTTGGAAGTAGACATATTAAAGCTGTAACAGTTGCAAAAAACAAATCCAAATATTTTGTTTTTATTTTTCTAATTTTGATAGCAAATTTCTTAGCTGTTTCAAAATACTTATATTAGAGCATTGTATTTTAAATAATGATAAGTCAAAATGTGATGCTCTAACAACTTGTCGCTTATGCTCACTATATTCATAGAAAATATTATTTTTAAAAAAATATATAAAACCATTTATGTATTGAAATACTCCATCAATGTTTTGTGGAATACCTGGAAATTGTGTGTTCATTAAAGCGTAAGATGATATATCAGAGTTACACTCACTAAATTTTGCAACATAATTAAAATATATAAGTATTTCCCAAATTTGTGAAAATTATACCCTTTATATTTTTAATGTTTGGTGGTAAGGAGATTTGATGAATTGATTGTTTCATCTCAGGCCATGAAATACTATATAATTTATCATCTATTACTAGAACAATATCGTTGTTCGGTCTGTAATAGACAGCAGATAAACTTTTGAAATTTTTCGGTATGAAAGGTAGCCAGTTCAGTAAATTTATTGGTTGTGTCTGAAAATTTTCTTCAGATAATTTTTTGATCCACAACCATTTTTCATGAAATATGAGCAATTTATCGTTTATAATTAGAAATTTAGTCACATTATTCAAATCACATAGATTCATTTGATTAGATGTGGGTGTTAAGATTGTTTCTTTTTGTTTTGGTTCCACTTGAGTCTTTTTTTCATGATTTTTAGGTGAATTTATCTCCTTCTTCCCATGAATATTTTGAATGGCATTTATATCATCACCATCTAATTGAAATTCTGATATTTCATTAAAACGAATATTTCTATTATAAGCATACATGACAGAATTTTTGTTTTTGATGTGAGCAAGTCCTAGTGAATGACCGATTTCATGTACTAATACAGCAAAAAGCGAGATACTGCCCTGATCATTATCTAATTTTGTATGTGATAGCTTATAATTCCATTTTTCTGATTTATCAATATGTACATCAATAGATACGTGGGTTGGGTTCGGAAAGAAAGCATGTCCTAATACATTTCCCGGGCCATCAAAATCTAAAATACACTTTTTACCCGATGAAAAGGATTTATGTTGTACTGGTCCAAAAGAGATTAAAATATTTGGTGCATGTTTCATACTTGGTTCATTATATTCAAATGATATATTAGCATATTGTTCCCAAATTGCAAACGCTTTAGTTACAACTTCTAATAACTGTTTATTTTTATTATTCATAATATCCCATGTTATAATAGACTGCTGCCAGAATGATTTTTTATTATGTAAGCTATTCTCATAATTATCAGTTACACCACATCTGGACTCATTCATTAATTCGAGTGTGCTACTATCCAATGTTTTTGTTACATCCAATTCGTAATATTCTTGAAATAATGCTAAAGCATTTAAATACTTCTTATCGCTCGAATTTATAGTGGACATTTCATTTTCGGGTATATCCAAGTATCCATATTTTTCCAAAAAATATAACGATTCGCTGAATCCTTCATTATCAATGGTTTCAATACTATTGACACTAGATAACAATTCGAAGCCATTGTTTGAATGAATACTTTGATTTTCTCCACTATTTATATTCTCTTCTAGAGAAGATGTGAGATAAATTGAGGAAAAATTGGAAAATATAAGTATTAATAACATTTTTCATATATTTGTACTTCACTCTTGCACACTCAAATATTAATAACCAAATAAAATAAATTTTTGCAGTTTATATAACAATATTTTCTTGGATAAGCAAATTTTTCTACAGCTGAAATTCACCCACAATCAATACTAAGATAAAATAAGTGAAAATAAATTGATACATACCTAAATATAGATGAATGTTTACTCAAGCAGACTAACTTTTTAGTTTGAAGTGAATAATCTAAGCTAAAATTTAGCTCTTTTATACCGCATTACCGATAATCTTTTGACCTTTAATGTTCTTACTGCTTACATCAACAATAAATCACACGCAATGTAACGTAATCAACAAATTTTTCTGTGGAAACTTCGAAATGTATTGTGTGAAAAACATCTGTTCATGGTTCCAAATTTCATGAAAGAGGAAATAAAAAAATGCTCAAAACTGGTTCACATATTTATTCAAATCATTTACAATTTTCTCATTTTTTATAATAGTATCATTTCTAAATATTAATATTTGATCATCATAATTTCTTCGTGGTCTTATATAATCTTCCATACCTATTGGTGACGTACCGTCTTCATTCTTATGATATTTTATGTAATTAGTATAACCACGTGTATGTGATGGAGCAATATGGCTGTTATAGATTTCACGATGTACAATTCGCTTGGGTATTGAATTTAGTTTCTAAACGTTAGGGCTTTCCATGACGACTAAATCAATTCTACACTTATTCATTCAATTATTCATTTAATAGATTTTTTTTGTAATTTGTAATTTGTATTAAAAACATTACAACGAAAAGCCCTATGGTATTGTGTCTGTTTTCGATGGTATGATTATTCTTTTATTATCAAAAGGACTTAATGCTAGTTTTTTTTTGCTTAATTGTGGAAACTTCATGTTTTTTCGACTTAATTATGAATTGTTCGCGATATACAAGTGATTCATTAAATAAACAATCATAATAATCATCGAAAGTTATTGTTTTTAAAGTACCTCCAGTTATTCCCTTAATTCTTTTACTAACATAATCAGTCATTAATTTATATGTATACATCTTCGACCTGAGCCCTATGAATTCAGTCATAATTTGACCACCATTTTCATCCTTCATTAGTCCTATGACTTTATTATTTGCTAGAGGTATGCCGTGAATATTATTTATGTCATAATTTGATGTATCAAATTTGTGCAAATCTTTTTTAATCACATCATAAATATTAATATCAAAAAAATGGTACAATAAACTATCAGTATCTGTATACAATAATTTTGCATTTTCACCAAAATTTTTTCTAACATAATTATAATGGAAATCATAAATATATGTTTTGGATATATCTAGTATGCAAAATCCGACATAAATCGGTTTATTAAAGAATACTTCTTTTTTATTCATTTCAATTATTATAATATTCTCATCTAATACAATGTAACTATGAAAATTTGGTTGCATAATCAACCTTTTGGCACCACCTTTACCACCCCATTATGTAACAAGTTTCACAATTCTATGTTCACGCACATTTTCCATAGATTTTCCAAAAACAGCATTGTTCATCAACTTATAGAAATTTTTTTCAAAATCATTTCGAGATCTTTGTCTCATATTTGTATTCAAATCGATATATTTTCGAAGCCAAGCAGACTGTTTAAATTTCAGTACTCTGTGTATTTTACTTATTTGCAACCCCAATTCTAAATTTTGCTTTAAATTTCCATAATGAATCACATATTTTTTTTTATCATTGAGAGTTGTCATTAATTTAGTTTGTTTTGAATTTGGTGGTGCTATATGTTCTGGTGAAAGTGGGAGATCGCTATGACTCCTAAATAATGCCTGCGGATAATGCAAATCTACTTCAAATATGTAACCAACTTCAGAATCTTCTTCTAAACTCATAATATTTGAAACATTATGGAATTCTGTTGGTGAAGCCCATTCAAAATCACTATAAGGTAAATACCTGCTCATTGCAGCCCCATACAGGTTGTTAATATCAAAATACATCAAATATGATTCCTGCTCATTGGGATTATATTGCTCATGCATGAGTTTGTTATTCGCCCTTCCGTATCGGTTAGAACATTGACTAATACCACCACGAATAGAGTGTTCTAAGAACAAAATTTTATCTACATCAGTAAGAAGTTCCAATTTAACATTAGAAATTTTCAACATTGCATCAAAAGCAAGCCCAGGAGCTGTAAAATAATGCAAAGCATCTAAGCCATACGTTTCCATACAACTTTTTCTGAAATTCTCAAAAATATCACAAAGCAATAAAACATCTGTTCTTAAATACAGATCTGAATATTCACCTAGGGTGCTTATTCTAAGTGTATTCCAAACTTTTTTTGCAAACTCATATTCCAAATCAGTTACATTTTCATTTTTAATGAATGAATAAAAAAATTCTTTCTGTGGTAATTTGTCATCATCTAACTTGGCCCATGAATCCAGATATTCATAACAAAAAATTCCTTTTTTTGTAAGTAATGAAAACTCTTCTTCAGAATTGCAGTGCATTCTTGTGACTAATTTGTCTGAATTATCCAAATAAGATGATAATTTATCTAAACTACTCGACATAAAACGAAATGAGTCGATAAATCGGAAATTAATTCTGCTATTTTTAATATACTTCGTAAAAGAAATGTATTTTTCTTTATTAATGGGTAACAATGAAATTGATCCAGGTATATTCTTAGCAATTGCTTTAATTAAAAAATGGGAGTCGTAGGGTGACAAGTTGTGGAATATTACAGGAATCATTCGTGATTTAGTGTATCGTAGATTACATAATTGATGTGCAGGTCCTCTATATTCTCCTGTCAAATGATTATGATCTCTAACTTTTGGTGTAGTATTGTCAATTAACTTTTTACAAATATGACAGATATTTACGTTTTGAAATAATTTCTCTTGACTGCTAGATAAATTCAAAGGTATGATAGATTTCATTTTATTGTCGATAGTTGAAGATATGCATAATAATTCTTCTACAAACCATTCTATACAATATTCACCACGATGTGATCTATAATAAGACAAAGAATCATCATAGCTACATTTAAAATAGTAGCCTACACTAAATGGAATATGTTTTTGTTGAAACTGTGTATTTTGGTGCTCTTTGTTATTGTTAACTTTTTCAAGAATTGATTCAATATCAGCATATATTGAAAATGGAACTTTCTCTTGAAATTTGTAATTCGCAAAAGTTGAAAATTTGTTCTTATGTTTTTCTGGTAATGTCATTCGACAAGAATTAATTTTTAAACAATCACCAAAATGTTTTTTCAAACTATACTCAGAATTAAAGTTAATTAAACATCTATCACAAATCCACATTTTACCATTATGTTCAGATACATTTTTACTCACTAATCTAGACAAATTTTTAATCCACATGAAATGATATTTACATCCAAAATTTGAATTTTCATTTTCCTCCTCTTCCGAGTCTTCCTCACCCTCTTCTTGTTCTTCTTCCTCACTCTCATCTTGCGATTTTAACATTAACAAATGAATAGTGCGGTTATAAGTATTTTTGGTCAATTTAACTGGTACAAGTTGATCTTTCTTTTTACCAATTTTCTCCAAAGTATAAACATTTATATTCAAAGAATTCATATTTTCGAATTTTTCAATTTGTTTCAACTTTATTGGAAATTTAATGCCCTCATATTCCAATGTAGTTTCCGAAATTAGTGGGTATGACCTAACTCGAGTTACATTCATTTGAGCAGGGTAAAGAGCGGAAATAACAGCCCACAAGAAACAATATTCATCGTTGTTTTGTATATTTATTATAGCCTTTTTTCTTTTTATGCTTGTAGGTAAATCAATATGACAACCAACCGAAAAAGGTGAATAGCTGCAAATATTCACCTTTAAGAACATTATTTCATATAGTGTCCATCCCGAGTCTCGTTCTTGAAACTCCTCCATCCTGCTCAATATTTTATCAATAACATTATCTTTGTACCACACCTGTATATTTGTTGTTCTATCAATAATCGAATTGCGTGTATTGAATGATTTTGCTTCAATTTTCCCCGAAGAAGGTAGGATGAAATCTGCTGTAAATATAACATTTGCTTTTACTGCACCAGCTCGCACTTTTGATTTTATTTTACTCTGAAATATTCTCCCAGCACTCTTCAAAAATTCTTTTGGATCTTTATATGAGTTCATATTTAGAATTGCACCTGTTTTAATTCGACTTTTAAAAGCTGTTTCTACATCACACCATTGTAATGAGTTCTCTGTAGTGGGTAGTTGGCCTGTTTTATAACGTGTCTGAGAATTTGAACTTATCCTTAGACGACCTCCAGTTTTCTTGATATCATTATTTTTCACTGATGTTAATTTAGATTTAAAATATTTCAAAACAAGAAGATTTGATTCTAGCTTGAATAAATGTTGAAATTCATCTGGAGATTTATGTTTCAAATATTGCACTAAAGTATTCACACACTTTTTGATATTTCTTAGCCACGTTAATACTTCAGAGCTAGTTTTTATAAGAACAAAAGCTTTTTTAATATCCTCGACCACTTTGTCACTCAAATCACACAAGTTAGCGGAAGAGCTCATTTTGCATCAGTACATAAGATAACGTACATATTTCAAGTATAAATACTTTTTATCAGTAACCTTTAACCTCTTATCAACATAAAATTGAAATCAACTATTTTTCATACATTTATTCCATCTAAAATTACACATGTATTCACTAAAGTAGATATTATAAGATTAGGAAAATATAGCATGATTTCTCTTATAGCTATGTTCATCGGAGTACTAGACTTTGCAATTAAATTATAAACATTTGCATATACATCACCTTCAATGCTTGAAGCTTGTTGCAAAATATTTTTAAAGTAATTACCGAAACATAAAGAATTCAGATAAGCTATAATCTTCTCAACAATGGTGGATATTTTAAATAAATTGGATATAGAGTTATATTCCAAGTAAATTTCATTATTTTTCTAATCCGCACCACAGCGCCATCTACCATTGAAACGCTGAACTAAAGATACATACAGTATGTCCATAAAGAATTTCGCCGCCGCTACGCCGCCGCCACCGCTATATACAGGCTGTCCACAAAGGTTTTTTGATCCAGAACTCTCCTATATATTCTACTGTGAGTGAAATATTTTACTAGTTTATTCACAATTTCGATACCTTGAGCGCAATTTAACTTATATGATTGAGCATACTTAGAAAATGCATCTATTATTGTAAGAAATTTTGTATTATCCAGAGTAATACTGTCAATGTGAAGTATTTCAAAGGGCTTTGTCGCTGTAGGTGTTATATTGAATTTTAATTTTAAAGGAATTCTGTCATACTTTGATACTTGACAGATTTCACATTGATTTATATAAGTTTGTACTGATTCACGTTGCTTGGGCCAATAATAGATTTGCTTTATTTTTAAAACTGTTTCATCGATACCTCGATGATTTGTTTTACTTTCATGATAATTTTGAATTATGTGTTTAATTTCGTCCTCCTCTGTTATATCTAATAGTTTTGTAGTACATTTGACCATTTGAATTTCCGAATTCTTGAAATAATTTTGAATAACTGTACTAAACTTTTCATATAATGGATCTTCAAAAAATAAATGATATTTCACTTTCGGTACAACGAACTTCTTAATGAATTTAATCATCTCTTGTTCTTGATTGTATTTTGAAAATTGTACTAAAAATTTATTTCCGAATAATTTTAAAATTTTTGGTTCTGCCGGGTTGTGTTCGACTTCACAAATTATTATCTGATTATTTCCTATATTGACGCTCTACTATTGGAATCCCAGCTATTGGATTTTCTATATTCGAGTGTACAGTATTATCGTCTTCGTCTGAAATATTCTCTTGTGAATTATCGTTATTTATATTTTCAATTGATCTATCTAATTCAACTATCATAGATTGTGAATCATTTCGGACATTCTCTAAATCTTTATTTAAATCTTCCATGTATTTGAAAAAAGCATCCGTGTTATCTGCTTCAATCACATTTAATTCACAAACAGGAAAAGTATTAGATTTCATTTTTATGTAAACAGATATCATCACGTCTGTTTTCTGGAATATAAACTGAATCATGGGTTTTATTTCTTCCCATCTTAATTTGTCTAATCCGCAAGATATCCGTGGGATACTGAGATTTTTAATATTTTTGTGTAAGCAGAATTTTTTCAAATTAACTAAAGCTTGAAATAAATCTTGATAGGACGGTTTTTTAAAATAATGATTTTTTGTTACTAAATATATTACGAATCTATTTGCGTCTTTGAAATGAATTAACTGATGTAATTTTGGTTGTTTTGATTTTAAAATTTCAATATTATTATTCCTTAAGAGTAATTGCAAATAGACTTACAAAAGAAGAGGAGAAGTAGGTGATTTTGCAACTTGATAAAATATATGTTAATGAAAGCATTGATAGCGAACTGTTATTTTGGGTTACATTTACCACATTACAGCGTTTTACTCTAAAACTATATTCAGAGACAAAAGAATTACCGTTATTATTGTTGTTAGTAAATCAATAATCATTCTGCATGAACATTATAGTTCTAAAATACAAATTTAATACTATTACATCGCATGAAACTGTGTAAAAACCAGCCTACTGACGTCATGCGAATGCTGTGGTAGTGCGGGTCACACTCCCGCCTGGTATATAGAGTCCGCCGTGATTTGAGGATCAATCTATCTTCTTTTACCACTTGAAGAATCCTCTTAAGGCTAGTCTTACAGAAAAAAGGACATCACTTGTAAATGAATGAATATAAATAAATTTATATCCATATGAAATCTTCCAATAATTCTGTGTTTTTAAGAATTAGCAATGAACTGGAAAAGTTATTGGAGAAAATTCATAAGAGAATTAGGAATAAATGAATACAGATAAGATGTATCCAGATTTGAGCTATAGAATTAGTAGGTAATGGAAAGGATTACAGTTTCCAAAAGATTTCGCTCGAAATAGAAATAAAGAACATGTAAGAAGACACCGAATGATACATTAATTTCCAAATTTGCTCCTGTAGAAATTGTCGGAAATTCTGTGCAACAAATTCAATTATTGATTGATGATACTATATCAAATAGGCATTGAATGATATTATTGTTTGAATATATTCCGTTGCGGAATTTATTTTCTTCGTTTGGAAGCTACTGTTGCTATCGTCATGAAATCAATATGAAACCAACTTCGAATACAGCTCAATGAAATACAGTTCAAACTGTCAAAATTGGATCAAATTGGGCAGGTTCAGGTCAGGTCGGGTTGGTTCGGATAGGGCCGGTTCGGGTCGGATTGGATCGGATTGGGTCGGATAACTTAGGGTGAGTATCGGGTTGGTTTGAATTAATTTGGACCGGGTATCGGGCGAATAGGATAAAGGCCTGACGGGTTTCGGGCGGGCCGGATCATGAAATTATTCCAAATTGGCAGCCCGAATGCATATATTCTAGTAATGATGATAATAATATTATATTTATTGTATAAGGTGTAGCCTATACAACAGAGTGGGTGGAATTATAATAAAATCAGTATGGGGTCTATCTGTATACAAAAGTATTGATAATACATTTTTTTCTCGGTCATGTGTTTTAATAGCTGGTGAAGAAAGTCGTTTTTGCTCGAGTTTTGTAGGTATTTGCATAGGAATTCCAGGTGAAGTGGTTTGTATAATGGACATCTGATGAAGAAGTGGAAGAAGTTGTCAGCTTCTAAACAGTTACAATCAGTACCAATATTATTGAGATCGAATTCGTAGTTATTTTCCTTGATGTATAATTGTGCTGTGTCTCTGATAGAAGCTATCCGCAAATGACTAATAATTTGCATGACGTTCATATTTACTTTCTACGTCGTGTGAGTCTTTATCACTACTCATGTCTTCGTATATTGTGCTGTAGTTTCAATTGTTGATACTTGTTTTGTCTTCGTTTGATAACAATTGAGTGAATTCTTTCTTTTATGATTCTGCAGAGTTTTCTAGTGTAGTGAACGATTCTTGACTCCAAACGTTCTTGCCGTCTATTCTTTTGAATAATTCTTCAACTTGGGTATCCAAATTGATTCGACTCTTGGATGTTCAGTGTTAGAAAGTATTTTTCTCTAGAACTTTGATTATTATTGATTCCCATCACAAACCATTGGTTTAGGAGTAGCAGTGTGAGGCCAGAAATGTAGCTTATACTATTACAGATATATCAGTATCAAAATTGTTCTGACTCTCGCCTGTGTAGATTGAAAATTTTTTTTTTGACACTTGCACCGAAAGTATCTTATTATCAAACCGAATTCTGCTTGGAAAGTTCTCGATTCCAAACCATGGTAACAATTTTCATCAATTCTTTGATAACAGGCAATTAATGGATATTGATGTTCGCTGGGTCATAATGAAAATTGTGGATCAAAGATGCCGTTGGATTTTTCAAATTTTATTAATATTTGTCAAATTGATACTTGAAAGAAATTTGTGTTATGATATATGATCGTTATGGAGTGTGCATTGAGTGTGAACGAGATAGCACAGAAAATGTGAGAAATATTAATTAATAAAATAAATCATATAAGCTATGTTTCATTGTATTAGTTCATTGTGTTGTGATCGCATTTGCAAAGATCTGTTTTTCAAATCAATAAGATAGTTTTGAAACATCTCAATTCATTAAAAAAGCTCAATAATGGACGTACATCAGAGCACTTGTTACAAAAAGTATCGTATGCAACACGGACATTGAACGCTTGTCATTATTTTCACGGATAAGATTGACTTGAATTGAATTAGCATGAAGCTACACCTTGAGCTCTGCCCTCGTCTGCAACGAATGCAGCCAAATTTATACTGGACAAAATGACAGTCGTTCAGTCCTTGTGGTACGATATACTATTCTCTTGAAATTGGTTTATCACTGTTTCTTCTTACAACCTCTTGGCTTTGGAGTAGCCATATACAGTCAACATGAAAGGTAACTCATACAGATATAGATATATCAGTATCAGAATTATTTTGACTTTCGGCCGTTTAGTTTCAGGAATAAATATTTTTCTGAGACGAAAGTTTGTTCCAAAATACATACGTTTAATTTGAAATTTAGAAAAACAACCACATTTTTCACAGCAAACTACATTACATCATGCAACAATAATCCACTCCCATCCTCCATGAAAATATACAAAAATACAATTTAATACACTTCAGACACACTTAACAAGCTACAAATATACACATACTTCCTCACAGAAAGAAATCCTCAAATTCCAACCCTATATAGCTTAATAGAATCACACTAACCAGATAGAACAATCAGACCCATAACTTCCTCCATACATTCACCAGCATACAAACAAGCACATAGTATGAACAATGTCATGATACATAAATTAAAATACAGCTCCCCTTGCAGTATAAAAAACTCATCAGATCTAATTGATTAAATAAAACATTCAAATACAATAAATAACAAGAATTTCAGGATGATTTCATTCGATATTGTCAATCTTTACACCAATATTCCAACACAAGATACACTTACACTTTACAAGGACACTTATACGATAATGATTCTCGGGAAAAATACAATATCTTAAATAATGACATACTTGATATATTAGAACTATTTCAGCTTATTTTAGATTAGAATTTCTTCAACTTTGAGAACAAATCTAAACATTTGATGATGGATTGCCGATGGGTTCTGCAGTCAGTATTTTATCAGCAATTATCTTCATCAATTATATTGAAACGAATATATTACAACATCCTTTAAACAATAAAATCATATTCTGGAAATGATGATGTTTTTGAAATGGTGACAATGCAAAATTAGATACTTCCCTAACCGACATCAACAATTAATAAAAAATCAAATTCACGCTGGAAATAGAGGTGAATCAAACTATTGATTTTTTAGATCTCACACTATTACAGTCACAACACAATATAGAATTCAATATATACAGAAAACCTACATTCACCGACTTAATAATTCCACACAATTCATACCACTCCATCAGCATTCGGTACACATCTGGAAACAGAAAATCATTCATCTACAATTGAAAACCGTAAACTACTGAACAAAGAAGATAATTATAACAAACTCATTCTTTTAGAAAAACTAGAATTTTAAAACACCTTGAAAATAATGAAGAACAGCAGCTATTGAACGATCAAACTATTTTCCCGAAAATCATATTTTAGAATTGTTATCGCCATTATCCCGACACCGCGAATGAAAAAAATCCAGAAACAACACTCCACCCATAATTCAATGTAATTCACCCACTTGACTGAAACACACATTAAAATGTTCCACAACAAAACGCTACTAAATTTAAACAGAATCATGACTTTTTACCAACTAAGCTGCTCTTAAAAGTTTTGACGGTAATCTTATTCATCGTTCTTGGATATTGCATGTACCCACTTTTCTTTTATTTATGTATTTAAATTCTTAACCTCACAAAAAAATTTTTCAACACGTGTTCTAATTTCCAATTCTTCTACTGTCAAATAACAAAATATGATTCTCCAAAAATAATTCAATAACTCAAATAGTCTTATCTTAGATTCGATTATAAAAAACTTCATATAAAAAAGATTATGTAAATTTTTTAAAATTTGTTATTTTAAAATATACTTTTTAACCAAGGCCTAAAGTTGGACAATTATAGTCCAAATTGAACGTTTTTTGGAACAACCTTTCGTCTTATTGACCATTATACGAAGAAATTTAATCAAAATATTTTTCTAAGACTTGGATTATGATTAATCCCTATTACAACCTGTTGACTAGAGACAAGCCATATGAAATTGACAAGGAATTTAACTCTTATATATATATATAGATATATAAGTATCAGAATTGTCTTGAATTCATAGCGATATTTTTTTTGATCAATTTTATGCTAAAACTTGGATTTTGATTGATCCCAGCAGTACCTCTTAGCTTGGGAGTAGCCGTATGGAATTGTTATGAGATGCAACTTAAACCAATAAAGATATTTTATATTAAAATGGTTTTGAGCCTTGACTGTCAGGTTTGAGAATCTTTTTTCGAGATTTGAATTATAACTCGTCTTTTTCACAGCTCCTTGGTTCAGGGGTAGCCGTATAAAAGCGACAAGATATATAGCTCATACTGTTACAGATATATTAGTATCAGAATTGTTTTGAATCTTGCCTTTTTGGTTCTAGATATTACTAGGATTATCAGTAAGTCCTATAACAATCTCTTGGCTTAGTAGTAGCCGTATGAAATTCTCATAAAAGCTAACTTATACTAATACAGATATATCAGTACCAAAAGTTTCTCGACTCTCAGCTGTTCAGTTTAGGAAATAAATATTTATCCATAATTCTAAACTTTGGATTATGACTAATGACTAATCCTTATTATGACTTCCTGACTCAAGAGTGACCGTGTGGAATAAACATGTTTTCAAACCCATACTAATACAAATATATAGGTATCAAAATTGTTTTGACTCTCGGCTGTTTAATTTGAGATATATTTTTTTTTCCATAACTCGGACTATGAGTAATCTCATCGAAACCTATAGCACTGTCAGGTTGGCCCCCCACCTCAAAATTTATGGAAAAGTCGGAATGGTGTTTAGATGCGCTCTTGGTGCGCTCTTATGCGCTACAAATATATTTTTCTGCGCTGGTAATACTGAGCCGTAATCATGATAATAAGTAAGGGAGGCCCAACTTGACGCTAGCCCCCCATTTCGGGAAATATCGTAATATTCATAATTATTTCAATAGTACTCAATAAATGCTGATATGAGATTTGGCGCTCGAATGCAATCTGTTCAATTATTATTCAAAGCTGGAGGGCCATCTTGACGATAGCATATTTTTTTTCAAATATTCAATATTTTTTTATTGCAATTAGATCCTAATTCGTTGGGCTTCCAGGCACCTCGAATATTTTATATGCGCTTGTCATACTGAACAGTTATTACATTAACAAGTTAGGGGCGGCAAGTTTAACGGTAGCCTCCACTTTTGGATATATCATAATTTTTATCATTATTACAATTTAGAACTCCATATGCGCTCTTATGCCTTGCTAATATAAAATTTTGCGGTCGCATGCAATTTATTCGATTAATAATCAAATTGGGAGAGGTCAGCGTACCCAAAAGTTTCGTCTCAACTATTCCATATTTTTTAAATTGCAATCAAATTGAAATTCGATGCGCTCTTATGCGCCGCCTTAGCAAAAATCAGCTGAGAATTTTTAGGGCGGAAAATTCTAATGCGTTTTACTACTCTCGGTACCACCAGATAAAGTTCGATAATAGTTATTTATACAACAAGTGAATTAAGCCACTGTTTATTTGCGAGAAGAAAGTTTGAAATCACGGGCGCGTCTAGCGCGAGTAGTTTATTTCTTTGAGCAAATAAAGATGTTTGATTCACGTGTTTCTATACATAATTTCATTCAATTTTGCGTTTTCTGGAACATGAAACTGAGGAAAAAAAAATCAAAAAAATTGAATTGCAGTTGCAAGGGAGCTTCGTTGATATCGCGACGAGTGTTTGTTTTTCAAAAATTCGGGAGTGTGACTGTCAGTAAACTGTCAGTTTTGTGAATTTTGGATTAAAGCATTGTAATTGTCAAAAGTATTGTCTGAAATGATAGAAGAAAGTGATTAAAACAGTGTTCTCGATCCCGATACCATTTTGAACGAAGCAGCCGCAGCAGTTAAAAAAACTATTCCTCAGAAATCGAAATCTTTCTATGGAAAGAATTCCAACAGCGATTTGAATTCGGTGCTCATTTCACAAATTTCAAAATGATTCAATTCAAACGTCTAGTGTTAAATAAAGCATGTTGATTGGTTGAAAACGATATATGTATGGAAAAATTCGAATTTCAATTCATACTCGTACATCTAGTCTCTATTCTTTATCAGATGAATATTTTGTCTCGTGCTTTGAAAATATATATTCATTTCTACGTATATAATTTTAATAAACTTCACAGATATATATATATATAGTTTGAGTTGCGTGTTCATTTAACAAGGAACAACCAAAAATAACAATTATATATGGAAACTGTTGAAAGATCATGAATGATTGATTTCTACTGACAGTGAGATCCCTAATGTGTTTTTCCAAGGTTTCTTCTCTCTCTGGATTCTATAACAGCCGCCATTTATATATATATATATATATATATATATATATATATATATATATGAAAATTGTTGTTTATCAACTGTAAATATTAGTCCCCTGAAGAAGCCAAAAATTATTGGTGAAAGCTTGGGTCATTGAAATAAATGAGAATTTTTGAATAATTAAAGACTGACTACCCAATAAACATCATAACACATATATATATATATATATATATATATATATATATATATATATATATATATATATATATATATATATATATATATATATTTAAGTTACATGGGGACACAACCCTTATCTCACAACATTTCATCAGCTTTTAATAAATCCGCATCAGCATTATATCAACGGTTTTTGTAACTTTCCATTGTGATAAGAGTGACATAGAACCACTTGTAATAGAGATGTTAGACAGATTGTGTTATGGCATCTTATAAGGAAACATTATATATTCGTGTAACAATTGCTCTCTGAATATTTAAATAAACTAAGTTTGAATAAAGTTTTAATTAGTTTTCAAAAATAAGACCTTGAGACTTGATAATTTAAGTGGCGCAGTCGGTAGGATACCAAAATGGCTTTATCTTCGAAAATCCTCCAAATATTAGAGTTTTCAATCCGTTAAAAAGTTGAAGTCGTCCTTTTCAAGTGTTAAAACGGTATCCAAAGAACTTACTTGAGAAATCAAAGTGTTACACGTTGAGAGGTCCAAAATCTCACTAAAACTCTTATCGAGATCAATTCGTTAAAGACTTTTCAACCGAAACCAATCATCGGCAGTCACAATCTCCGGCGAAGACGGCAACATCGTCGTTAGTTCCGAGGGGTCCGATTATCGAATGCAGATCGACTACTAGAGACAACTCAGCAACAATTGTCAATCAGCAATCATCTTCGAAAATCAACAACCACTACCTTCCATAAGGAAAGAAGAAATCATGAAAGCCATTATCATGATAACTGTAGTTTTGATGTAAGTTATTTTAGACTATACATTTCATATCCAGCTGTTAATTGTTTATTTCATATTAGTTTTTGAAAAAATTATTTACATCAATAATAATATTATATAAAAAATTTGAAAATATTTAACTTTGAATGATTTAAAATTGTTAATAAATAAGAAATTGTTGAATATTTATACACAAAATGTCAACAACAAGTGTTGTTCAAAACGCTGCACTCAGCACAATCCCAAGAATACCATCAGACAATAAAGGCTTAATTGAAATCATACCTGAATATGATGGAAGTACAGGTACATTACCACATTTTATCAATATTTGTGACGAAATTGTCGATATAATTGGTAAACAAAGTTTATCTAATATAACTAGAAGAATAATTTTGCACACTCTTAGGAAAAAGATCCTTAGAGAAGCTAATACAAAAATAGCTACAAAAACTTATTCAAATTGGCTTAACTTGAAATAGCTTTCAATAGCAGAATACGGAGATAAAAGAATTGAGGTTCATTTCTTAACAGAGCTCTTTCATTTGGAACAAAATCAAAATGAAGAAATTTTTGTTTACTTCGATAAGTATGAAGATACTTTTAACAATGCTATGTGTTTAATAAAATTAAACTTTGGGATAGGTATTGAATATATGGAGATATTCATGACAACTTATGCTGCTCATAATTTCATAATAAACTGTAAGGAACCTCATAGAAGTCAACTTGCAGCCAGAAATCCAAAATCTTTAAATGATGTGCAAAACTTAATTAAAAATGACTTCCAATATATTCATTCAAATATGATCAAACAAAACTCAAATAAACCCAAATATATTGCCCCAACACCCGCATATAAACCTAATACACAACATCAAACCCAATACCCAAACCAATATTAAAATCAATATCGTTCTCCAATGTACCGATATCAGCAACCACAAAGACTCCAAAATCAACCTAACCAGAACAAACCTAAACAAAACTACACACAACCTATGTCCATCAGTACCAATACTTTTCGACCACAACAAAAACGACAAAGACAGGACTTACAAATCTTCGAAAATAATGAAACAAATGTCGACACAGTAATGGAATATGTTGAAAAGACAGATAACGACGAAAACCTTGATAACACGCAAGACACATACGAAGACGATGAAAATTTTTCTATAACGCCTCTAGAAAATGCGAATCCTTAGCTAATTATACCTCAAAATTACCATTCATTCAATTTAAAAATTGTCGAGTTTTGATTGATACTGGATCAACTGAGAATTTTATCGGCAAAAAATTTGTAAACCATAACAAAACAAGATTTAAAATATTTCGTGAACATTTTGAAATTCAAACAGCTAATGCTATATCGCATGGAACACACTTTACATTTGCAGAGATGTTTGGTATAAAATTGAAATGTCATATTTATGAATTTCATAAATACCTATTACAAAATTAAAATCATCAAATGCAAAAATTGATTATTCGAAGGAAACTATTAGGCTTTTAGATGAACATAAATTTGAATTTAGTTATTTTGATCAAGATAAAATGGATTCAAAATGCATGAAATTTCTTGCGATTCATTAGAACAGAACATTCAAATAATTTGGGAAAAGAACAATTATATAAAGTTATTAAAGAATTTCAAGACCTAATTGTTCATGAAAATCAAAATCTTACATTCACAAATAAAATGAAGCACAAGAAGAATACCGTAGATGAAATACCAGTATATCAACGATCTTATAAATATCCCATCATTTATAAGGAAGAAATTAATTCACAAATAAATAATTTATTGAATGAAAATATCATAAGACACTCACATTCACCTTGGAGTAGCCCTATATGGATTGTATTCAAGAAGGAAGATGCTTCAAAACAAAAGAAATTTAGAATAGTCGATTATAGTAAACTAGATTCCAAAACCATAGATGACCGGCTCCCAATTCCTGACATAACAGAAATTCTCGATAAACTTGGAAAATCAAATTATTTTACAACTATTGATTTAAAGAGTGGGTTTGACCGAATCGAAATGGACAGTAACTCTATAGAAAAAACAGCGTTTTCTACAGATCAGGGTCACTTCGAATTCTTAAGAATGCCATTCGGGCTAAAAAATGCTCCAAGCACTTTCCAAAGGGTAATGAATCTTGTACTCAAATAATTAATCAACAAAATTAGTTCTGTCTACTTGGACGATATTTTTATTTTAGGAACATCTTTACAAAAGCATATTCAAAATATCAAAATTGTTTTCAAAAAATTACGAGAAGCTAACTTGAAGATATAATTAGATAAATGCGAATTTTCAAGAAAATAAGACGGTTACTTAGGAGTTATGAGTCAAGGCTTTGCAAAACAAGGCAACGAAATTAACCAAATCACTAATTATTCAGACAAAATAATAATAAGACAAAACATAGCTATTCAAGCATCTCCAAAATTAATAATTCATTTATTTACTGAAATTAATAATTATGACAAGCCAGATTTGGGAGATATAAAAAATTGTTTAGAGCAAGTTAGAGACTATTTGATTTAAAATAATATTTTTTAATTAATATGCCTGAAATTGCATCAGGAATAGATAAGAAAAATTGACCCACGATAAAAAATATTTTGAAAGAAATATTTGCACAAACTAATATACAAGTAAATTTTTTCTTCCTGAATAATGTACAAAATTATGCGAACTCACTCATAGCCGAAAAAGACGTTGATAGCATTACACAGCATTCAGACGATGAATCACCCATGAACGGACTCTTTTACGAAGAGATCCCAGTAAATTTTGGAAAGAATCAAATAATATTTGAAGAAACAAACTTTAAAAATAACCTTGAAAGAACAAAATTATTTGGAAATGAAAAACAAAGAATCTACATGCATTTGAATAAAGTGAATAGTAAAGATACTTTATTAAAGTTCATAATAATAATAATAATAATAATGTTTATCATTCGACAGGACAATTTCCCAATTACAGAATAATCTTACAAGAAAAAAAAAATTTATATAATGACTTGTGAGAGATTTTTGATCAAAAGAAGAGAAAAACAGAAAGCAAAATATATATATAGATAAATATAAGTACATGTAACAAAACTTACAATAAGTTATCCAATATTTTCTTGAACACATCTATCGAAACAGAGAAATCCAAATTTTTACAAAATAAATTACATAAGTGACACATTGTATTAATAGGGGACTGAAAACAATAATTTGTTTGTGAAAAATTGTAGACAAACATTTGATAACCACGTGTGTTACAATTGTTAACATAAAAATTAAATTTTTGGAGAAGATTAGAGTCATCCAAAAAATTGTTTATAATTTTATATACAAAGAATATATGATATTTCATACGTCTGCTACTGAGGGTTTCAAGATTAAACATACCCAGCAATTCATTAGAACTAAATGGAGGACTTTCTTTGTTCAATTTGTAATATATCGATCTACAATACTTGAACTGAATTTTTTCAATAGCATCGACAAGGTAATTTTGGGATGGGTTCCAAATAATACAATCATAATCTAGTTTACTAATAATCAACATTTTAAACAAAGTATTATAACAGCCTATATTATTGAAATCGATTGTAGAACGGAGTATAAAACCAAGTAGCCTCAGGCACGAGTTTATTAACTGCTCAATGTGATATGTAAAATTTAATCTGAAATCTAAAAATATGCCTAAATCTTTGACCAAGGTAACACGCTTCAAGCTAGTAGAATTCATACTGTAATCAAAAATTATAGTTACATTTTTCCTAACGGAACTGATAATAGAACATTTATTCAAATTGAAAAATAAGAAGTTTGAGACTGACCAATCATGTATAGCCTGTAAATCAGCTTGAAGAAGGTTACAATCGTCAATATGCGAAATTATACGATATAATTTGAAATCATCTGCATATAAAATAGCTTCAGAAAAATTTATCATTGACGTTATATCATTCACGAATAGAATAAATAACATGGGGCCTAAAATCGACCCTTTTGGTACACCAGAATACGCAATAAAATCCTGTGATACAAAGCCGTTACATTGAACATATTGAATTCTATTATGTAAATATGATTTAAAAAGAGAACATAAACTATTCGAGAAGCCAATACTTCTCAGCTTAAATATTAAAACGGAATGAATAACCGAGTCGAAGGCCTTTGCGAAGTCGGTGTAAATGACGTCGACTTGTTTGTTGAGCCTGAAAGCTTCAAAAATAAACTCAGTAAATTCGGTTAAATTTGTAATCGTAGATCTGCGACTAACAAATCCATGTTGAGAAGAGCTAATATAGTTTTTAGTTTGATATTGTATATGTTTAAATAAGATTGATTCAAAAATTTTGGATATGGAACTCAAGCAAGATATAGGACGGTAATTGCAAATGTCACTTTTGCCACCTGATTTGTAAAGTGGGTAAATTTTCGAACGTTTCCATAAATTTGGAAATGTGTTTGTTTTCATGATTAGATTGAATAAAGTTGATAAAGGATGTACCAATAAATCAGAACAACCCTTCAAAATATGCACAGGTACATTATCAGGTCCCATGGACTTCGTAGTTTTCAACGATTTGATAGCCGCAGTTATTTCAGAAATAATGATGTTCTCTACAGAAACTAAGTTATAAACATTGCTGGAGCAGTTTAGCTTTAAATCTCTGTCATCAATAATTGATTGATTATATACACTTTCAAAATAATTTGCAAATGAGTTGACAATTTCCTGACCGGTTTCAAGTGTTACATTGTTATATTGCATTGTAGATGGTATTTTGCCAGAGTTTTTCTTGTTATTAACAAAATTCCAGAAATTTCTCGGGTTGTTGATCAGATCATTTTGTATAGAGCGTATATAATCGTTGTAGGCTGATTTTATTAGAGATTTGGAAGAAGTTCTGAGTGACTTGAACTTTTCTAAATGAAGGTTCAAGCCGAATTTTTTATGAAGCTTACGGTAATGCTCTTTTTCTTTAATACATTTTATGATATCATATGTAAACCAAACAGGATATCTATTTGATTTTGTGATTTTTTTAGGAATACAATTATCAAATATTTTGTATAACTCAGAGTAGAATTTTTCAACAGCAGCATTTACATCAGTAAAATGAAGCAGACAGTTCCAGTCAATTTGACTAAGCAGCTGGAAGAGTAAAAAATAATCACCGTTTTTAAAATCGTAATAAGTAATTTGCTCGACTTTGAGGTTAGATATAGTGGGACATAATATTTCACAATCGATCTCCAAAGCTGGATGATGAGAATCCTCATTGATCAGACTAGAATCGCATTTGTTAACCTTACAGTTTAAATTAGCTATTACTACATCGAGTATATTATTATTAGCATTAGGTATCTTATTGAATTGGGTCATGTTTGAGAAATTGAGGAAATTGTTGAAGTATGTAACTCTGTTACAAGTGAAGTTATCATTGTAAAAGGAATTAAGATGAGTTAAATTTATATCGCCAATAAATAATACATTCGATGAGTGTACAAATGGAAGTGAGCTAATAATGTCGAAAAAATCTACATATTCTAAATATGTCGTGTCAGGAGGAATGTAAACAGCGATAATATAAATTGCAGTAGAACACATAGGTAGGAGAATTTTCACACATAAAACGTCAATTTTGGATAAACTGCATGCAATGTTAATAGGCTGATGTTTAAAAAGGTCATTGACTGCAATCATCACTCCTCCACCACGACGTTTTCCAGTTTTTGCATGATCACGGTCATCTCTGTATACAGTGTAGCGTACATCTAATAATTCGCTGCTAAAGATATTGTCTTTAAGCCATGTTTCACTGAACACAAGGACATCATAAGTTGTAGTCGCCACACTTAAATAAAGTTGTGCTAGCTTGGTGTTTAGGCCGCGCACATTTTGATAATACAGGAACAGAGATTTTGATGATGAGCAGTTCAGTTTTTTGAAACGATTTGGGAAACACCATTAATATATTTGATATAAAGGTTATTTTCACCAGCGTTGGAACGTCTCAAAAGTTCAGATTTAAGTTCAGCAAAATATTGACGCTGTTTGATGGTCTGATCACTTGAGATTCTAACATTTGCAAATTCTGTGTTTTGAATTTTTTTAGTATTTTTTAATGTTGTTACGACATCAGACATGTTTTCAAGAAAAACTTTCACGGGCCTTGGTTTTTCATTGTTTGCGTTTTTTTTCCCCAATCGAAACGACTTTATTTCAGGCAGCTTTATCGAATTATTGAGATTGATAAGTATCTCACCAACATTTTTATTCAAATCAATTATTGCTGTTTCCGTCTCGGGTAGATTAAAAATGATCAAAGAGTATTTAGTGCCAGGCATCAAATATTATTGCCTAGTACCAGAATAGTTCAAAGAAATGTTAAACGCGGTATTAAGTGTTTATTTTCAACCAGGATCATATAAATTAATTAGTTGTAAAAATCAGTCACAAGATATTGAAACAAACGAGGAACAAATAGAATTGATACAAAATTACCATTTTGGAAAAACGAACCATCGGGGTATATTGGAAACTCATAATAAATTGAAATTAAAGTATTATTGGCCCAATTTACAAGCGACTGTTTCAAAATTCATAAATAATTGTGAAACATGTCAAGCAAATAAGTATGAACGAAACCCAATCAAAATTCCTATCATGGAGTATAGCACATGACCTCCCATCAGTCAATTACTGGAAAATGAAGACTGAAAGGGTCTTTTGAGTTTGTACGTGCACAAGTTATATATAGAACAGTCATAACTTGAAACTGGTACTAAATGAGAGCTGCTGTTTCGTAAGTTTACCCAAACTGCTTGATTTCAAGCTCAGTGATTGTAGGGTGCAGTAATTTGTGGAATCTCTGAACTAACAAACATTCATGAGCTATGAAAAATGCGCTTTGATCATCAAGATGATCCTTTAATTTTGTAAATTGCAATCAAATTCAAACTCAATGGGCTCTTATGTGTCACAAGTATTTCCTCATGCAGCTAAAATTGCTTACACAGTAGCACTCAACAAGTTCAATAAGGCTCCTACTTGTGGAAATGTACTAATCTCATCGGAAACACCGGAAAGAATGACTATTACAATTGAAAGTTCATTACTATTGTGGCACTTCAATTTACGCTCATGTAGAAAGTTTTCTATGCTCACATTTGTAAGTAATTAAAATTTACACTATGAGAAACATTTTTATATCACATTTATAAAACACGCCCGTATTTCACAACAAATCACGAATCCGTTATCACTGATAGATAGGATGTTGATCGAGCTAATAAGTTGATGTTTAATGTTAAAACCTATTTCTCTCCTATTTCCGATATTAAAAACTGGTATACTGGCATATTTTTAGAAACGGTATATCTAATACCAATGTAAATAGCCCTAATAAATTGAAATTTTAGTATGTTGTGTAGCAATTCAAGATATTGCAAGCTTAACTCATCTAGTTATTCTCAACAAAATATGAACAATTTCAGATTCTTATGTTATCAAATATTTCAAGAAAGCTCTTAACATCAACAGACCAACATTAAAATTACTTTGGACTATCCACATTGACATTTCCGGATTCCACAAACACGCTAAAACACTAGGCAATTTTTGCTACATACTTATGTTATTTCTACAGCAATAAAGTTGAAAACTTGGTTCAATATCGTACAAATATCAATTCTCTAGTTTGCAGTTGAGTCTGACTTTTAAAATTATTTAATAACAAGTTATTCAACTCCAAATTCAACTGACAATACTTATTTATCGGATAGTAGTAAATTTTAGAGTTACTAATGCAACCAAAATTATTTTATTATTGTAGTGTACCCAAATTCTGATATCAATCTGCCGGATAATATACATTATACTGTGGAAAAAAAGCCAGATCATGGATATAATCAGTTATTTCCAATCAACCGTAAATGTTGGTAATCTCTGTCACGATTTTCAATAATTTCCACCCAGTTCTTGCTTCGCAATGAAATTTTGAGTACAATCAATCCATAATATCAATTTTTTTTTTAAGTATGTTTAATTTCAGCATTTAATCCTACAATCGACGCGAGTTCTTTATGTTAATTAGACTTAGAAGTCTTGAAGCCTGCAATGCAGTATATATTTGCACTATTTTTGTCCTCAATAATACAAATTGTATACTTAAACAATAGACTCTGCAAAGAAGAGCAATCCTACAGCAAAGAGATTGCCCACAATAATTCAGTAAGAATCAGTAAACACAAGTTTCAAGAAAATTGAAAATTAAACCGAATTGAATGATATTCAAAAAGTATTGAATATTCGGAATTAAACCTACATACTGCGAGGTGTTGTAGGTTTTCAAGGTTACGGCAATATTTGTCATTTTATCGCCTATTGTAGGCGTCATAACGATTTGTGGCAAAAATTTGACGATCTTGAAAAATGTGCTGAACTTTGTTCTGCATCAGAATCAGTAACGGTACATTTATTATTTGACACTACATGAACTGAGTTGCTTATGATATTAGAGTGTTTCACGAGATAGGCGACACACTTTAACCGGATAAGGGTCAAGATCCCGACAATAAAAGTACCGATAGGTCCGAGTCTCAGAAGCCTGACTAATAATTCTAAATTAGGTATGTGAAAACTCTTCCACGGACCTGGAACAAGAAAAAATTACCTCTCCAAATAATTTAATCTACGACTTTCCTTGTGAAAGTACCCGATCTTTTCAAAACCTCACTCTATCATCTTCATTTCAACTTTACCTGACCTTTTCGAGGACCTAGCCGAGGTTGTAAACTTTTTCAGATATCACTTTCACAAATTGTTTTCCAGTTTTTGTAGTTCAAATCTGTTGATATTTTGACTAATCAGAATTTCAGTCTGTCCAGATTTTAGCCGTCAGAATTTTGACCATCATCTACTTCAACCATATATTCTACTGTAAAAGTCATTCAAAACAAGAATCATGGCCCCGAAAATGCGTCCCTTCAAAAATATATTCCGCAAAAAACATGTGTATACTTCGGTTGCGAAATGCGTTCATCGTTCTCGAAATTATTTTATCCTAGACTTGCGTTTCGGTTTCAAATCGAATAGTGGAGTGCCTAGAGGCTTAGATCTCGGACTTTTGTTACAGTGAATGAATTCATATGGTTGAGGTAGGATTTTGTTTTCATATTATAAACTACAAGGTTCACCAAATTTTTTCTTGTGCTGTTGTTTCCTTCATTATTTGAACAAAAGAAACAGAAAACGTATGATATTTGAGCATGTAAATTAATTTTAAGTGATACTTCTCCGAATGTATAGTCCAATTTAACCTGAATATACATAGGAAAATATCTTCTAAAGATACCTGAGTTAGTAAAACGTGGAGCGAAGAACGGTAACGGTAGCTGCAATACTACAGCAACTTATAGTGTATTTTGTAATAGTTTTCATATACTCTGACAAGCGTAAGCAGTCTCCTAAGATTTTCTAGAGATATTAATGGTCTGATCAAATTGTATCCATATTCCTCCTACAAATGGTATGATAGGGACAATTGGATAATGGAGTCTGTGTGCCGTTCTCAAAACGTATGAAAACCAAACTTACCCGTTCACCAAGATATGTTGTTTAGCGACATGGAAACCAGTTCGCTAGGTGTCTTTTTTATAACGGTTGTGAAAGAACGGAATTCTAAAATGCTACGGAATGTCTTAGGAAACTACGAAATGTTATAAAATGTTCCAGAATATTTGATAACTTCTCCAAATGCCATAATATCTCCCAGGATGTTCCAAAACACTCTTAAAAATTGCAGAGCATTATGCAGTGACTTCATATACTTCAGAATGTTCTAAAACACTTCAGAATGCTCATGGATACTCCAGACTGTTTCACAACGTTATAAAATGTTCCAGAATGCTCCAGAGCACGTACTAAAATACTCTGAAATATTTTAGAACACGTCAAGATGTTACACAATGATCTAAAATACTCTTTGATGATCTGAAACGCAGCAAAATGTTCAAAAATACTCCAAAACGTTATAAAATAATGAGAAACATTCTAGAACATTCCAAAGCTTCATTAAATGTTCCAGAAATCTTGAGAATGGCTCATAGTGACATACAATCCTCCAAGACGTCTGAGAACGCTTTAGAACGCTTTAGAACGTAACAAATCATTTTAAGACATTCCAGCAGGCAACGGTATGTTATACAATGTTTCGAAATGCTCTAGGATGTTTTTGAATGCTGCAGTATATCATATCTTAGATTATTCCAAAATGTTATAAAATGTTTTAGAATATTCCAGGACATTTCGAATTGCTATGAAATCTTTCAGGACATCCCAAAACACTTAGGAACATTCCAGAACGTTATACAGTGATTCTTTATACATTTAAATGCTCCAGAACAGTTTATTTCAACAGAACTTGCATTTGGATTCTTATAAATTTTATTCCCAAGGAATATTTTATTTGATAAATTTTGAGATTTCTTTGGAGGTTGCAGACAATGCTTTTTTATCGATTGAAACATTTTTCAGAACTTCCAGCGTCCTAATTAAAAAAAATTACACAACGTTTCGATCACTATATATTTCTAATCGTTTTCAAGTTAGTATGAACTAAACTAGATTTCAATTCCTAGTCACTTGAGAACGATTGGAGATATATGCTTATCAAAACGTAGTATATTTTTACAATAATAAAGACGATGGAAGCGTTGCGGACTAGCCAATTCCTGGTATCGGAGCGTACGCTGATATAGCGAATCATACAAAATTCTAACTTAGTCACATTGTGACGAGCATCAAATTCATTCCATTTCTATCTATATAGTTCATAGAAGGTAATATTTTGTATATAATTATCATTGTGACAATGAACTTTGGAAAATTTGAACAAATGCTTTATCAATAATTTCATTTTTTCATTATATTTTTCTTGATTTACTTCTTTTCCCTTATCACTTTCTCCATATAAATGAATGCGATTACTTAATTTGAATATACAAAAATATTCCACAGCCTTATATGTATTATACAACTAGTTGACCCGGCGTACTTCGTAATGCCACAGAATTGATGAATTCAGATTGCAAGGTACTTGGGCCTACCTTTTATATCAGGCCCTTATAACTTGGAAATGATAAGGACATGTCAAAATGTGAAAAGAACTTAGTTTGTAGGAAATCAATCGAAATTGGAGATTTTTGTATCTGGCCGAGACTTAGCAGTTCCACTGAATGTCTTTTGAGTTTAAATTACCTTCTTTTTTGTTAGTTTATTAAGGATTATACATTAAATACATGAATCTCACATGACGTGCTTATTCAAGTGATTATATAGAACTTATTATTATATTGGACATAGCTTGCCTATAGGAATATGAATCTAACCAATATGTACTAATGAAATGAGTACGCATGTGCTGGGAATAATCCAAGTCTACTAAACTCGCTTCGTTAATATGGCGGTTTACTGTTGAGCGACGTCGCTTTGTTCGTGTGACCGCTTGCCTTCAACTAAGTTTGCAACGCTTGCACGGCATCTTAACGTTGACCTAGCACGCTTCGCTCGCACGACATCTTACCGTTGACAAATCTCGTTCCGCTCGCACGACGTTTTACAGTTGACCGAGATCTCTTTGCTCGCCCGGTAGCTTATAGTAGACCAAGCTCGTTCCACTCGCACGGCAGCTTGCCATTATCTGAGCTCTTTCCGCTCGCACAGACGCTGAAACTACTTTTATTGAACCAAACCAATATAATCGCTATAACTATTTACAATTTATTCCACTTATAAACTTGATCAAAGCAGAAAATTAAAGGAACTATGGATTACTAAACAACTCATTCATCTCTATTATTCGCATTCGCCTGCCCTGGGCCTTGATTCTCGAAGCTATGCGTTCGCATTCGCAAACGTTTCCAAACGTTTGGGATCTAAACGTATACGTTTAAAAATTTCTATTCTCCACTGTTATTCGTTTGCAGCACCCGCACGATTGTCGCATACGTTTGGTTTACTGAAGCACGGCGTCACACTTGACCGTTTCACAACGAGTGGACCAATCAGATTCGAATATTGAGGTAATGCTACCACGTTGCGTAGTGATCACAGACCGCACTGTTATTGACATTTGACGTGTGACGTTTCCATTAATTTAATTTTCCAAGCTGTGTTTGTGCCATTTGTGAGATAAAAAATGGATAAACCATAAAAAAAAAAGTTCTTCATTCTCACAAGACCAAAGAGTTATGCTAGTTGAATTTATGGAGTAACATCCACAGCTCATGAGTATAAGATTTGACTAGATCCCCTGTTCTTCATCAATCACAATTGCGTTGGCAATATCATCAAATGCTGCCATTGTGTATCAATACTTGTGAGTGACACGCTGAAAATGACATTCCAAACTAGGCAAACGAATGAAAATTGCAGTGAACGAGTGGTTACTACCCAACCGTATCAAACGCACGAAAGTCCAACGTTTAGAAACGTATACGTTCACCAAACGCACACTCGAAAATACCAACTAAAGAATATTATGCGTTTCGACGATACAAACGTATACGCTTTGATTCAAGAATAGAGGCTCTGACATGACTGGCCGTTCGGGTAGCCACATCGGTGATATTTCTCCCACTAGGCCGCGCTGCGCAGGCGCTTCGATTTCAATACGAACTTCCGTCTCCTATTTCATCCCCATGTAGGTTGAAATCACGAAAACGCTGAAAGAAATATTTGTCCACTTATTATCAAGTGCCTGATGCCTGAATACAAAATTTCATGGTTTTATCTTCGAAAATGACGAGATTCCATACACACTATCATCCCCTATTTAAGCCCTCTTGCAATTTAAGGTAGCCTATGTCCTTTCTTGAGCTTTAGTTTATCTCTGTACCAAATTCCATCAAAAACGGTTCAGTGGCTTAGGCGTGAAAGCGTAACAGACTGACAGAGTGACTTTCGCATCAATTATATTAGTGAGGATTTGAGATGTTACAATCATCAATTTTTTTTTTCTAATCAAGATTACATTTTTTTGATGGGTAAACATTCTCTCACATTTATTATTGACTATGCATTCCATTTTGAATTTTTGAATTTCATCCACTGTAACTGGAATCCGAGGTTTTCATGTTTTTAATGCTCCAGGCACTCCACTAGGTATAGAAATAACTATTATAATATGGTATTCTCTGTACTTATGTGTACTACGTATTAAATCTGAATCTGTGAAGCTTTTACCTCCACTAAGTACACTCACTTAGCCTTTTTGACCGCAATTCTGTTTTATATGTTTGATCTCTACAAGTTCATCCTGTTAACTTCCTCAAGCTGCTAATGAATTCACAACATCGAAAACCGATCCAAGTTCATTTCTGCAAAATAACAGTCCGTATCACATCCGTATTGGAATGATAATTAACTCACCGCCGTGTAGAAATTCTCCGTTCCGTATGAAATCTCAGCTGAGGTTTCATTTGAATTTCTACAACATTAGCCAGTTGAGGTTAATTACAAATCCCACATGATGATATGGAATGCTGAATCTAGAAAAGAATGACATTAGATAAGACCGTACTATAGTTTAAAATGGATTGTAACTTACCGTTTAGCAATTTATTGTCCTTTGTTTATTTTGCGAAGTTTTGTTATGCCTGTCAAAGCTACATTTGTTTTTGTTTATCCTTTTGCTCACCTACGTTCGTTGTTAGTTTAAATGTTCCAATAAAGAGCCATAATACCAGTCGCCATCTAGCGAGTGATTGGGGAACTATGATTTATGTTTAAATTTGAATAAAATATATTTGAGGGAGGAAAGGTCATGGATATGATTTGTAAATGGTTTATTTCTCTACAAAATATGTATTTTATTCAACGGATGATTTTTATATTGACAAGGTTGGATCAAATCAGAAAGTACCTAAGTAAATCTGCTCAGTAAGGATTCGTTAAGATCGGGGTATAAATACAGCCCAAAATAAACAGGAATTCACTCTATTCTGAGACTTGAACCCAGTGTATTATCAAGCAAAGTTAAAAGTTCAATCGACGTCCGAACCGTACCGTGAGTAAACTCCGTCCGTCTGAGTGGCCCTCGTAATGTGGGTTACCAGAAACCTTCCGTTTGAGTGGCCCCCGTAACGTTGATTAACAGCAACCTTCGTTCGAGTGACCCCCGTAACGTGGGTTACAAGAAACCCCTTTTTGAGTGACCCCCGTAACGTGGGTTACAAGAAACTCCTTTTTCAGTGAACCTTTAACGTGGTTTACAAGAAACTTCTTTTTGAGTGACCCTCGCTTCGCGAGTTACAAGAAACCCCTTTTTGAGTGGCCCCTGTAACGTGGGTTACCGGAATCCCATTTTGACCGTACTGTGTTCGCTTTATCCTCGTTTTGCTGCCACGTATGTTTTCTCATCCGTTTTGGTTTATTTTTTTTGTGTGTTTAATAAATACTGTTTGTCCTCACTACACGTTTCAGTTTCATTCGTCAAAAAACCACTACATATCTCGCTATCTACCCGACAATAACATCGCCAAAGAGCTGCACCGTATTGGCGCCCGCGCATTACCGACCGACAGCAGCTCCTGCGTCACGGCCACACATATGAATATGCTAACAATTTACTTTTGTTTCCCCCACTTTGCAGTAGAATAAGTTTACTCTATGACTTAGAATAGAAATAATAGTTAGTCTTGTATCTGCATTCATATAATAAATAAATTGTACTCCAAATTAAGTTTTTTAAAAACTTAGTTGCTGAATAAAGAAACATATCTTGCGCAGTCGGTATGACAGCGAAAACCAAGTTAAAGTATATAACTTGGCTTACTCTAGTAACTTAATTGGCTATCACGAACATAATAATTCCCGTCACGAGCAAATTACGTGTATCGGAAGATATCTCCAGCAACACAAATCGTCCAAAAAGAAAACCGAAGTCTACCCCATTCGAACGAGCATCGAATCCGGTAAAACATCTTCAACTTCAGGACAACACATCGTCGGAAGCCGCAGCACCAAGGTCCGAGCCCACGTCGATGTCCCAGAGCCATTCAATGCACATGAAGGCGCTACTGGTATTACTGTGAGTACAAATTAATGTCTTTTAGAGGTCAATCATATAACTCTGAGAGTTCAGATTCAGATTCAGACTCATTCGATTTAGAAGATATTGGACAAGCCCCCAAAAACCAAATTCCAAAAATCAATATTCTTAAGAAACCGGTTTTAAACAATATTCCAAAAATGGCAACAGCACAAGCTCAAGTATCTGTTTCACAATTTCCAGCCCTTAGAAAAGAATATCTTGACATGATCCCCGAATTTCATGGCGAGAGAAAATTACTTCCTAGATTTCTAGAGATTTGCGAGAAACTAGTTAACAAATTTTAAAACACTGTGGATGTAAACGATTTTCAAAACGAATATCTGATGTCAACGATACTTTCAAAAATAAAAGGTGAAGCTGCCGTTAATAATTTCTAGTAGCACAATAAGCAATGGGCATCATTAAAATCGGCTTCAGTAAATACATACGCAGACAAACAGGATTTATTCACTTCAAATATCGAAGTGTCTGAACTTAAGCAAGGACAGAATGATAATGTATTTGAATTTTACCAAAAATTACAACATTTGCTGAATTTACAGACATCGTATTTGTCAACTCACTTACAAAATCATGAAGCAGCTGTTTTAATTTCATAGTTTCGTGGTTATGCATTACGCATTTTACTAAGAGGGTTAGAAGAACCTATCGGACAGCTTATGCGAGTCAAGAATCCTGAAGATTTAAATTCAGCTTTGAATATCTTAACCAACGATTTTCAGTTCGACAGTAATACAAACAGAAAATTTATTCAAAAACCAATAGCTCAAAAATTCAATCCGAAACCATAACCACTCCTTAATTTCAATTTGAATCGTAATACAAATAATACCACAAATGGACCAATGGTTAATAAATATAATTTCAATCAGACAAATCAAATTTCGAAATTCAATTAGACAAATCAAAATTTTTGAAGAAAGAAGTTGCCTATCTTGGACATATCGTTACTCCAGGGGGTGTTAAACCTAATCCCGACAAAATTTCTGCTATCCAAAGTTATCCTATACCCCGAACCACGAAACAAATAAAAGGCTTTTTAGGACTATTAGGTTATTACAGGAAATGTATCAAATACTTCGCGAAGATCACGAAACCATTCACTAAATGTCTAAAGGAAGATGCAGAAATAAATATCAACAATCCAGAGTACGTCGAATGTTTCCAAATTTGTAAAAATTCATTGACTAACGGGCTACTCCTACAATACCCTGACTTTACAAAACCATTCAATCTTACGACCGACGCGAGTAACGTAGCTATAGGAGCTGTACTTTCACAAGGACCACTAAGTAGTGACAAACCTATTGCATATGCAAGTAGGACATTAAATGATTCTGAATCAAACTATTTAACCATCGGAAAGAAACTATTAGCTATAGTATGGTCAACACAATATTTTCGCCCTTATATATTCGGTCGGAAATTCACCATCATAACAGATCATAGACCGCTACAATGGTTATTTTCCCTAAAACAATGCAGTCAGAAATTAATCAGATGGAGGCTGAAACTTGAAGAGTTTGATTACGAAAGCGTGTATAAGAAAGGAAAATTGAATACTTACGCAGACTTATTAAGCAGAATCCCTGGTAATTCCAAAACTGAAGATTCAAAATCTCAAGAAAATAGAATTTTACACGAATATCAAAATCATATAGAATATAAACAGAAACCCATTGTTTATGATAATATTAGAGAAATAAACGGTAATTCATTTGACGCACCTCCTTCTAACAGTTTAGCCCATTGTGTAAGTAAAGATTCAAAAATGTCTTCAGGAATTGCAGAACAATTTGCTACCAAGTATAATAATATTGAAATTTCAAAATCAAAACAACCAAAATTGCATCAGTCAATTCATTTTGAAGACGCAAATAGATTTGTAATATATTAAGTAACAAAAAATCATTATTTTGAAAAACCTTCCTATCAAGATCTATTCCAAGCTTTAGTTAATTTGAAAAAATTCTGCTTACACAAAAATATAAAAAATCTTAGTATCCCACGGATATCTTGCGGATTAGACAAATTAAGATGGAAAGAAATAGAACCCATGATTCAGTTTATATTCCAGAAAACAGACGTGATAATATCTGTTTACGTAAAAATGAAATCTAATACTTTTCCTGTTTGTGAATTAAATGTTAATGAAACAGATAACACGGATACTTTTTTCAAATACATGGAAGATTTAAATAAAGACTTAGAGAATGTTCAAAATGATTCACAATCTATGATAGTTGAATTAGATAGATCAATCGAAAATATAAATAATGATAATTCACAAGAGAATATTTCAGACGGAGACGATAATACTGTACACTCGAACATAGAAGATCCAATAGTTGGGATTCCCGTCAATATAGGAAAAAATCAGATTATTATTCGTGAAGCCTAACACGACCCGGCAGAACCAAAAATTTTAAAATTATTCGGAAATAAACAAAAATTTTTAATACAATTTCAAAATACAATCAAGAACAAGAGATGAATTAATTTATTGAAGAGTTCGTTGTACCGAAAATGAAATATCATTTATTTTCTGAAGATCCATTATATGAAAAGTTTAGTACAGTTATTCAAAATTATTTCAAGAGTTCCGAAATTCAAATGGTCAAATGTACTACAAAACTATTAGATATAACGAAGGAGGACAAAGTTAAACAGATAATTCAAAATTATCATGAAAGTAAAACAAATCATCGAGGTATCGATGAGACAGTTCCAAAAATAAAGCAAATTTCTTATTGGCCCAAGCAACGTGAATCAGTACAAACTCATATAAATCAATGTGAAATTTGTCAAGTATCAAAGTATGACAGGATTTCTTTAAAATTAAAATTCAATATAACACCTACAGCGACAAAGCCCTTTGAAATACTTCACATTGACAGTATTACTCTGGATAATACAAAATTTCTTACAATAATAGACGCATTTTCTAAGTATGCTCAAGCATATAAGTTAAATTGCGCTCAAGGTATCGAAATTGTGAATAAACTTGTGTAATATTTCACTCACCATCCACTTCCTGAACAAATAGTCTCAGATAATGGTTTGGAGTTTAAAAATTCTGTTCTACAAGAATTATTAGAGATTCATAAGATAAAAATTCATTTTACCAGCTCACAACATCCTGACAGTAATGGTATCATTGAACGTTTCCACTCAACCCTAATTGAGCACATCAGATTATTTAATAATCAAGAAGAATATAAAGATGAGGCCATAGAATCCAAAGTAAACTATGCCCTACTAGCATACAACAATACCATTCATTCAGTGACTAAATTGAAGCCAACAGAAATAATATCTGGACATATCGATTCAAAGTCCCCTTTTAATATGGAATTGGAAAAACAGTTGATTAATAATTATATAACAGAACATAGGAATAAGATGAAGTTATTGTAACAAAAAATTAACCAGAAAATACAACAGAATAAGGAAACGGTCATCGATAAACATAATTCCAATCGCGAAGATTTACCTGAAAGAATTGATAAAGTAGTATATGTAAAGAACAAACAAAAACAACAAAAAACAAAGAATAAATATGAACCCGAGCGAATGAGTGAAATCAACCCAAAATTTAAAACCGCGAGAATCATAGCTAAGCATGGAAATATTGCATCTAAAATACATCTTTCTAACATAAAGAGACCTGAGAAAAAAACTTACGATTTTAAAATTATTCCAGGTTGTTTGGGATCACACAAGGATTCAAAATAAGTAACATTACCTAAAACATAAGCCTTATTCCAATCAGTCTCGGACCAGCAAAATTAGAGAAATCCGTGCATACATTTGTTCATTATTATGATTTGACGCCGCTTCACATCGAATATGAAAAATTGAATAATCAATATAAGAATATCAGCAGAGCAGTTATAAATAATACCGCAGTTAAACATGAATTGGATAATTATGATAAAATAATCCAGTATGTCCACTTGAATATATATGATAAAATTAATAGTATCAAAATTCATTCAAAATCATCCAGAAATAGAAGAGGGTTAGTAAATGGTTTTGGAAGTGTTATGAAGTTCATTACAGGAAATCTGGACGCACAAGATGGCGATAGGTTTGATAAAATCCTTAATTACCTAGAAAAAAATTAGAATAAATTACAAAGTCAATTGAATCAAGGATATTCAGTAAATACACAAGTAATAAATAGCTTCAATAGAACAATACAGGATATCAAACATAATGGACTGGTACTAGAATTGAAAATAATTGGAATTCATATCATAATTCAAGCAAAAATTTCATTGGAAGAGATATTGTTTATTGAAGATGTGTATAATCAATTAGTGATCATGTATAGCTAATACAATTTTAAGCATTTTACAAGATATTGAAAATTCAGTTGCGTTTTGTAAATTGAAGACGTTACATCCAAGTATTATAAAACCGAAAAAGTTATATAATGAGTTACAGAAAATTTCAGCCCATTATGGAAATCAATTACCTGCAGAATTAAAATATGAAAATATTTTAGGATTCAAATCAATGTCAAGAATTAGTTGCTCTATAATGAACGAAAAAATTAATTACTTTATTTCAATTCCTATTAATTTCAATAAAGAATTTGAACTTTATTACTTGCACTCATTACCTACAAGAATTAAAACAGAATTC
Source organism: Dromius quadrimaculatus (assembly GCA_963989225.1). Lineage (NCBI taxonomy): Eukaryota > Metazoa > Arthropoda > Insecta > Coleoptera > Carabidae > Dromius > Dromius quadrimaculatus. Next base: position 27,022,536 of record OZ022326.1, on the reverse strand, counting down.
GTAACCATTATTCCTAATTATAAATATCTTCTCAAATCGAATGATGACGAAATAAGACCACTAAGCGACATTTGTATTCGAGGTAAAATATACCAATGCCCTAGCCAATTCCACCCAAGCAATACAGCTTGTAAAAAACAAGTCTTAACACACGGATCATCAAGCCACTGCCATTATACCAGAATTAATATAAAATCCAATCACATCGAAATTATTCCAGAGATTAACCAATATCTTGGAATATTTCCTGAAGAAAAAAAAATTATGATTAAATGTTTAAAAAGTACAGAAATAAAATCTTTAATGGGTGTTTGTTTGATCCAGGAAAACAATTGCGAGATCTATTTTGAAAATCAGAAATTGCAGTTTTTGGAAGAGGCGTACGGCAAGCCTTTTCTTATAAGGAATTTGAATTTAAGTATTCTAAATTTGAAAATTAGTAATTTTTCAATTAATTTGAAAACCTTGAAGTTGGAAGATATTCCAGTTAATAATATGGATGTGATTAATAATGATGATAAACAATTTGAACTAATTCATGTGCCTAGTGTTTGGACAGTTATCCTTTACGTAGGACTGATAATTCTGTTAGCATGGATTCTGAAGAAATGGATCCAAAGAAGACAGTCAAAGGCCAGTTCAAATCCACCCGATCATAACGAAGGAATACATCTTCCAGGGGGTACCTCATTCTAAGAAGGGAGGAGTTACATTGCCCTCAGTTCACGGCCACACATATAAATATGCTGACACTTTACTTTTGTTTCCCCCACTTTGCAGTAGAATAAGTTTACCTTATATGACTTAGAATAGAAATAATAGTTAGTCTTCAAAAACTTAGTTGCTGAATAAAGAAACAAATCTTATAATATTATATATATATATATATATATATATATATATATATATATATATATATATATATATATATATATATATATATATATATATATATATATATATATATACATATAGTTTAAGGTAATCGCGACTGGTCGATTAGTTAAGAAAACAAATATGTACCAGGTTTAAGCAGTCTAGAATTTTGGCTAAATTTAATTAAATATTACTCATTTGAAATTCACTAAGCTTTCGATTTTCATGTTTAAATCTTCATCAGGGTAATTACTTTTAAGAATTTTTAATAGAATTCCATCTCAGATGAATTGAGAATATTTTGAGTTTTCATTTTGTGAGATTTTATCACAGTTCAATACATTTCCAAAAGATAAATACGGAAGACCTGTAGTCAAAACGAAGCACACGTGTGTTGCAAGAACTTGCACAAAAAACGTTTCATTTTATTTATCTTTTAAAAATGTATTGAACTGTAATTAATAAATTATAGAGCTGTTTGATTTTAGATTTTAAAACTATCTCATGATGTTTGATATTTTTGATTGTACTATTGAAATCTCTAATCATTTGATGACTTACCGAATAAAAATATTCCAATTGATTTTCTAAATTACTTTGACTCTCTTCTAAATGCTTTAAAATTTTATTATACCTTCTTCCGTCTTCAGCATCTGAATTTCCGGTAGTTTGTTCGAAAATAGTGCCTAATCCGTCAATCAAACCTCTTCTACTTCTCCTTCTAGAATATAATGTCATTCGATTTAATTTTTCAATAATTTTTCCACGGACAAAATTCAAAATACTATCATTATTTTCTAGTTCCTTCTGAATATATGTTTGGTTGGATAACTTATTCTTGAGTCTGCCATATTGTATATTCAATACATCGAAATCGTCTAAAAATATATTTAAATCATAAAAATGGACGAATGTATTTCTAGTCTTTTCTAATCTAGCTGGTCCCTTGTTTATTGCTAAAATTCTCTGGTTCTCCGTAATATTCTCTATTTCGGATCCATGACAGGTTCAGATGAAACTGGAAGATTTTTAAAATCGTAAGTTCTAATTTTTGAACGTTTTACGTTAGGAAGATGTATGTTTTCAGATGTATTACCATGTCTAATTTTAATTTTTGCTGTTTGCAATTTGGGATTTGATTTCTCAATTTTTTCGGGCTTATATTTATTTCTCGATTTCTGTTGTTTTTGGCGGTTTTTGACAGAAACAGTTTCTGAGATATCAGGCAACTCTTCTCATTTATCATTACGTTTATTAATTACTTTTTCTTTACTTTGCTGTAATTTTTCATTCTCTTTCGGATATAATAATTTCATTTTATTCTTATGTTGTGAAATATGATTGTTGATAGGTTGTTTTTCTATTTTTATATTAAATAGGGAATCTGTTTCTATATGTCCAGATATAACTACGAAAGATTCTGATTTTGTCACCGAATGGATACTATTATTATAAGCTAATAAAGCATAATTTACTTTAGTTTCTATTGCCTCATTACAATATTCTTTTTGATTATTAAGCAATATAATATGCTCAATTAGGGGCGAATGAAATCTTTCAATGACTCCATTCGACTCAGGGTGTTGTGAACTGATGAAGTGAATTGCGATTTTATGTAATTCTAACAATGCTTTTACAAGTGAATTTTTAAATTCGAGGCCGTTGTCTGATATTACTGTTTCGGGAATTCCGTGATGGGTGAAGAGCTTCATCATGTTGATAACAATTTCTATATCTTGTGCAGAATTTCATCAGTATATCTGAGCATACTTTGAAAAGGAATCAACTATAGTGAAAAAATTTGCATTTTCTAAAGTGATACTGTCTATGTGTATAATTTCAAATGGTTTTGAAGCAGTGAAAGTCATGTTAAATTTCAAGTTCAAAGGTTTCCTGTCATAGTTTGTAAGCTGGCATATTGCACAACTATTAATATAGGTTTGTATGGATTTCCATTGTTTTGGCCAATAATATTTTTGTTTAATTCGAGCTAAAGTTTCATCGATTCCACAATGATTATTCTCACTTTCATGATAATTCCAAATATTTTCAATAATTTCATTGTCTTAAGTTACGTCTATCAATTTCATTGTACATCTAACCATTTTAATTGAAGAATTTTTAAAATAAGTTCAAAGTGTTACACTGAATTTCTCATGAAAATCATTTTCAAAATCTAAATGATATATTACATCTGGGACCATATATTCCTTAATGAATCTGATAATTCCACTCTCAAAATTAAATTTAGTCAATTTTACGGAAATTCTTTGTTTATTTTCGAATAATTTCAAAATGATTGGATCACATGGACTGTGTTCTGATTCTGATATCATTATCTGATTTTTTCAGAAATCTACCGGACATTCGACAATTGGTATACCTATAACTGGGTTCTCCATGTTTGAATGAGCTGTTGCATTACTATTATCGTCAATTTTGCCTGGGTTCTGTATTTCATTTCCTACTTTAACTATAAGGGATGATCATTCTGATCATCATTATAAGATCCATATTCTTTAATTAAATCGTCCATATACTTGGAAAATTTGTCAAAATTGCTGTCAGCTTCGTTTACATTCATTTCTAAATTTGGTAATTCACTATTCGGATTCTTATAAACAGTTACCATAATTTCTGTATCTCCGAAAATAAATTCTATCATGGATTTTACGTTTGACCACGATAATTTATCATGTCCACATCCCAACTTATATATATATATATATATATATATATATATATATATATATATATATATATATATATATATATATATATATATATATATATATATATATATATATATAATTTAGCGCTGCAGGCCAAGTAGGCCCATGGCTTCTGTTACAATTTTTCGCCATTTTTTACGGTCCTGTGCTAATCGCTTAAAGTTCGTAATCCCTAGTGTCTCCAAGTCCTTTTTCACCGCGTCATACCACCTCTCCTTTGGTCTTCCCCTTCTTCTTTTTTTCACAACACCTCCGTCTAACATTTTTCTTACTACTCTGTCCTCTGGTAGTCTCAGCACATGCCCTAGCCACCGCAACCTCTGTGCTTTAGCCACTTCCACTATTCCAGGCTCACCATAGAGTTCCATTAGCTCGGTATTAGTTCGTCTTAACCACACATCACCCTCTTTTTTACCACCATAAATCTTCCTCAGAATTTGTCTCTCCCACACTTCTAGTTTATTTTGCATAGTCTTGTTTAGCACCCACATTTCACTACCGTACAGTACCACTGGTCTTATAATGGTTTTATATAAACGCTTTTTTGCACTTCTTGACACACTTTTCGATTTTAATAGTTTCCCCATAGCTCCCGCACTTCTGTTTCCTTTCGTTATCCGTGTTATAATATCCCGCTCTTCGCTATTGTTGTTTGTTACCGTAACACCTAAGTAAACAAAAGTTTTAACTTTCTCGAATGCGTAGGTTTTACCTCCTCCAACCTGTATTTTAAGAGACTCTTCTTGTGTTTCTTGATGTTCCAACTCTATCTCCATGTATTTGGTTTTGTCCTCGTTTATTTTTAATCCCATTTCCTCCGCCGTTTGGACTAAACGTTTGCATACCTCCTTCAGTTCTGTTTTTGTTCTGGTTATTAACGTTATGTCGTCTGCAAACGCTAAACATTGGTGTTTTAGTTGACAAATGGTTCCTTTTGTGTAGATTCTGCTTTTCCTTATAACCCACTCTAGTGCCAAGTTGAACAGGACGGGTGATATTGGATCTCCTTGCCTCAGTCCTCTGTTTACATCGAAACTCTCTGATGTTTCTCCATCCACCAGGATCCTGCATTTTGTCTCTTCATGGGTCATCTTAATTAATCTTATCATTTTTTTGGGCATTCCTAGTTCTGCGAGTGCTTCATACAGCTTCTGTTTATTTATTGTGTCATATGCTTGTTTAAAATCTATAAACAACATTTGCAGGCTTAGATTGTGTTCATAACTATTCGCTATAGTTTGTTTCAGTGCAAATATTTGATCCGTAGTTGATCTGTTCGGTCTAAAACCAGCTTGATATTCTCCTAGGATATTGTCCGCTTGTTTTTGTACTCTATTTTTTAAACATCCTGCTAAAATTTTGTACGCCACGTCTAATAGTGCTATACCTCTGTAATTCTCGCATTTCAGTCTGTCCCCCTTTTTATAAATTGGGCATATTAGTGCTTCCTTCCATCTCTCAGGCATACGTTCAGTCCGCCATATATCCTCTATTATTTCCATAATATACTGAATTACTTCGTCTCCTGCATTTTTGTATATCTCTGATGTTATTCCGTTTATTCCCGGGCTTTTATTATTTTTCAAGTGGTTCAGTATTTCTCGAATTTCATTTATGTCTGGTGGGTTTTGCTCTATACTATTCCCTTCTTGTTGAGTTGTTTCGGTTTCATTTGTAGTTTCCAAAGTCAGATTCCCCTCATTTAGCACTTCCTTGGAATATTCTTCCTATACATGTAGTTTGTCCTTTGCTGTCACTAGTTCTCCCTCTTTATTTTTACAGTACACTAGTAGCGGTTGATACTCTGTTCTTTGTTTCTTGGCCTCCTGATAAAAGTTTCTCAACTCCTTGTTTTTAAAATCTTCTTCTAATATTATCATTTTTTCTTCCATCATTTGCCTTTTCTTTTGTCTACACAATTGTTCCGTTCGTCTTTTATGCATGTTGTATTTCAATTTATTTTCATTTGAGTTATTTCGTAGTAGGCTTCTTTTAGCCATATCCCTCTTCCTAATTGCACTTTTGCATTCTTCGTCGAAACATTCCTTATTTTTGTCCCTCACATTTTTGCGCAGCATCTGTTCTGAGACTTTAAGTATTGCTTCTTCCAATTTATCCCATTTTATATCCACCCTTTCCTCTGAAACTTGCTCTGCTAGCTCTAGCTCCTTCGACAGTAGACTTTGAAATTGCTCTCTGCTTTTCTCATTAGTTAGTGGCGAGGTGTCATATCGTTTCAAACGGTTGTGTTTATCCTGTGTTACTTTTGGCAGCTCCTGTTTCATTACTATTTTTACAAGAAAATGATCTGTGTCTAGTACTGCACCTCTTTTGCTTGTGATATTTTTAATTTGTTTCGCATGCTTACTCTCTATTAATACATGGTCTATTAGATTACATGTACGCCCATCAGGTGATATCCATGTTCCTTTATATATATCTTTCCTTTCGAAATGTGTGCTCATGACTTTCATATTGTTAGTTACTGCAAAATCAATCAGCTTTTGTCCGTTCTCATTTGTTTCATCATGTTTGCTATGTGCACCTATTGTAGTCTTATACATTTCCTCTTTGCCTAGTTTTGCATTGAGATCTCCAATAACTATTTTTAGGTCATATTTTGGTATCGAATTTATTATTCTCTCAAGCTCTTCATAAAATTTATCTTTTTCTTCCTCATCCTTCTCGTTTGTTGGTGCATGTACATTTATAATACTGATTTTTCGGTACATTCCTCTTAGTCGTATTGTACATATTCGTTCAGACACTGGTTCGAATTTTATAACTTTCTGCTTCAATTCTTTTTTTATCATAAAACCTGTGCCAAAATATTTGGTGTCGTTTCCACTACTGAAAAATATATAATTATCTACTGCTATTATGTCGTTTGATTTTTGTTTTGTTTCTTGAAGTGCCAGTATGTCAATCTTATATACGCTTGGCTAATCTTGACAGCTCGGAACACGCGTGCCATCTAGCGACGAGTAGAATAAACTCTTAGGTAAGAGATATGATAACGAAAATGAAATGTTAGTTTTGATTTGAAAACATCGAGTGTTTATATAGAAGAAAAATGTTGATATTAGCCTGTGGATTTGAAGAAGTTAAATTTGATTGCTCACGCCAAAAATGTTTGCCCAAAGGAAATTATTTGAGTTCAAAATCGATCGTCTGAAGATTCCAAATTGTACGTATGTTCTTTGATAAACTTTTTGTCTTGTTATCCTATTATTAAATACTACCATGAAGAAATTCATCAGAAGAAATAAATTGGTTTATAGTTTTCATGTTGTAATTTCGAAGACATAATTAGCGATGCATGTGGAAAAATCATTGGAGTTGTATTACGCGAAACTCCAGGCGTTTACATTGGAAAGAACAAACCAGAAAACGTACAATCCAGTTGTGAATATACATACTTTTTTCAATAGTATTGTGAATAATAGCAGAAACTAATTTTTTGTTGTGTTGAATTGTATAACTCGATTTTTGCAATTTCTTATTGTTTTTTGGATAATTTATCGTATGGATTAATGAAGATCGAATAATTAAAATTGCCAATTGTAACTGTGAGACAGTAAAAGGATATTGCAAGCACGCTGCAGCAATTTGTATCTATGTGAACATAAAAAATACTTGCTCTAAAGCGGATACACCGATAACATGGAATCGTCCCCCTCAAAAGCAACTTGCTAATGCGGTATGCAAAGGCTGCAAAGTTAATGATATTTTTCCAATTGCCAAACGAGACACAGTCTCTGAAAAAAAAAAAAGAAATTATAATGACAAGTATAACTTGAATGTTGATACAAAAAGTACCTATATTGAATCAAAATTGATATGAAAAACATAAAAGAATATACATTATACCAATAGTTATATATATTTATGTCATCAACAATTTAATATTTCAATACTTAATCAACTCGACGAACCGAAATAGCCCATATTTTTTGTGATCTTTTTTTCCATTTTCCATTTGGACAAGGGTAAAAAATTAAGTCACGATTTTAATTTTGGGTGTTTTGACAACCAGGTACGCAACAACTACGACCTATCCTATATTTTTTCCACTCATGGTTTATCAACACACTTCAAACAATTAAATTATTTGATAGAATACATCAACTGTCGCCAGCTTGCAGCGTGACAGCGAATACGTCAAATTTCGTTTATAACCTACGAGTTTCAAAAATCTGCCGCATCGAAGCGCTACTTACTCCATTAGCCAAGCGTATTGTGTTAAGCACATTGATAGGTTTTTGAGTGTTCCCGATTCATTTGTTCCTCTCACATTCCATGCTCCTAATATTAGCGTTTCATTTTTATGTTTCTTAAATAATTCTAAAATTCTTTTATCCTTGGTCATTGCTTGGTCATTTCCTATTACATCCGTTTCTTTGTTGTCATGCCTTAGTTTTTTGCTCTTTCAATTGCCCTGCTTTCACTGTTCCATATCCAGCATTGCCCTTCGATGTATATTTTCTTATAGCCTACTTTAGCTGTTTTTCCTTCCTTTCTCTCTTTTCCAGCTCTTTCCCTAAGAATTTTTTGAATTGCTATTTCCTCTTTAGTCAGGTCATTGTCTATGTATATCTTGCTGCCTTTAAGTTTGTTTTTATTCTTCATAATCAGTTCTTTTTCCTTCCAACTGCTTAATTTTACTACTGTCATGAAATTGCTTGTTGCTCCTACATTCCCTCCTTGAGCCGACTCTATCCTTACTTGTACTCCGACTGACTCCTTGCAGAACTTTCCTATTTCTTGTCTATTACTATTAAAGTCTTTCCCTTTTATGACAATATTATTTTTCTTCTGCTGTTTTTCTCCTCTATCTACCTTCCCTTCAACTAGCGCAATTCTTTCTTTTAGTTCTTTATTCTCTTTCCTAAGCTCTTCAATTTCTTCATTTACTTTCTCTATAACTGTAAAATGTTTTGCTTGTTCCGATCTCATTTCTTTAATTTCCCTCATCATTTCCACCATCATATTTTTTAAATCTTCCGTTACTGCAGTTTGTTGGATGGCTTTAGTGGGGGATCTCGATGTTTTCTTGCACCTTCCAAATAATTCACTCGTATTTTGTCTTTTCCGACTTCCATCTGTTGAATATCCGTCCGATTCATTTTCTTGTTTCTGCATCGCCTGGTGTTGCTTGACCCTCTTTACAGTTGTTGTTTGCTTACTCACCTTATGCTACGTCAGCAGCAGCCGCTGATATTTGATACCCGGTCACTCACTTTGCGTGGACTTCGTGACGTAGGTAGAGGTCACGTCAGATGTTAGATAATGTGTTCTTTGGACCAATACTCACACTAAAATTTTTCCAAATCACAGGTGAATAATATGCCGATACCTATAAATTTTATTGCACGTTCTTCGCAAGTATCTTTTTGTTATTATTTATACAATTAATTCACTATTCCAGTATTCCATAACACTAATCCCTAAGATAGGGGCAGAGTTCCACTTGTTTTCACTTTCTTTTAGATTAGCTTGATTATTTATACTTATTTTATTGTGAGTGAGAAAAATCTGATCGATTAGCCCTGGTTTAGGTAACAAAATCGGATCGAAAGACTCACACGTCTTCACACTTTGAACTTCACAACTCAACTCACACATCCCAACTTAGGGATACTTAAATTTTTGATTTTATTTTTGGAACAAAATATTTTCAAATTTAATAATGTATAGAACATGTTTCAGTTTGATGGTTGTTCGTGATAGAAGTTTTTTGTTATCAAATAAATGATAAATCGTTGATTACTTTTGAGATATACTAGATTATATAATTTTAGATTCTGTTTCTCCAATTTTTCCAAATTTTGAGATTTTTGTTTGAATTGTTTTGCAATACCCAGTGACATTCTTAAATCTTCACTCACACAATGTGCAAGACTTTCACAACATGGTGCATCTAAAAAATCTCCTTCTATTTCAAGAATTTTATAATCGCTATTTGCGTTTATTTGTTTATAATTCAAATAGTTTTGATATTGAGTTAATGGTGACGGATTCTCTAATGATTCTAATGAATTTTGTATAAAGTTTTGATTATTGAGTGGGATGCGATTCAATGCATCGGCGTTAGAATTCAATTTGCCTTTTTTATAAATTATTCTGTCATCCAATTCCTCCAATTTTAAACGCCATCTAATTAATTTTTGACTACAGTGTTTCAAGGAAAATAGCCACTGTAATGGTTTGTGGTCAGTATATATAACAAATTTTCGTCGGTACAAATAGGGACGGCAATACTGGGTAGCCCAAGCGATCGCAGGTAGTTCTTTTTCGATCGTTGAATAATTAGATTCGCTTGTATTCAATGTTTGACTGGCGTAAGCAACTGGGAGGTTGTTACCCAAGCTGCCTTGCGATAATACTGCGCTTACCGCAACATTACTTGCGTCACATGTCAGGTTGAATTCTTTAGTAAAGTCGGGGTATTGTAGTAAAGGTTCATTTGTTAGTGAATTTTTACAAATTTCAAACTAATTCACGTATTCTGGATTAGTAATGTCAATGGTTGCACCTTTCTTTGAACATTTGGTCAAAGGTCTTGTTAATTTAGTTAAATCTTTTATAAATTTCCGGTAGTGGCCTAAATGTCCAAGAAAGCCTTTTATCGGTTTGGTATTTTCTGGAATTGGAAAATTTTGAATTGCAGCTATTTCATCTGGGTTTGGTTTCACGCCGTCTGGGGTGAAGATGTGGCCCAAATATGCTACTACTTTTTCCAGGAACTCTAATTTATTGAGCTGTATTTTAAAATTAGATTTTCTCAAACGGTCAAAAACAAGTTTCAAATTATTAATGTGCTCTTGTAAGCTGGTACTAAATATGAATATAACATCTAAATATACAAGGCATTTGTCGTTAGTCAAACCTCCCAAAATATTGACCATGACTCTTTGGAAGGTCGCTCGAGCATTTTTCAATCCAAATGGCATTTGTAAGTATTCGTAATGTCCGTCTTCAGTATAAAAAGCTTTAGGTATATCGTCTTCGTTCATTTCTATCTGGTGGAAACCAGAAGCTAGGTCTAAAGTCGTAAAATATTGATAACGTCCGAGTTTATCGAGTAAGTCTGTTATGTTAGGCAAAGGATATTTATCGTCAATAGTTTTTTTCGTTCAGCTTACGGTAGTCTACAACGATACGCCATTCCTTTTTTCCTGATGCGTCCATTTTCTTGGGTACAATCCAAATAGGGGAAGACCATGGAGAACATGACGATCGGATAATATTTTGATCTAGCATTTTGTTAATTTGTGTGCGTACTTCTTGCATGTGAACTTCGGGGTATCTATACGATTTTGTATGGACTGGATGTTCGTCTCTTGTTCTAATATGATGCCTAATCTGGTTGGTGAATGTTAAATTATTATTGTCAAAATGAAAAATATCTGCATAATGTTTTATTAACTCAATTATAGCATCTTTCTCCCCATTATTCATATGATCTGTTTTGAATTTGGAAAAGTCCATTTCAAATTTTTGTGTACTAATAATATTTAAATCTGGACTATCATAATTATTCAAACTTTTTACTTGTAGTGGCTGGCAAACATTTAAAAACATTTTGTGTTCACTGGTATTTACTACTGGACAAAGTACACAGTGATTTCTTGCTGACGCTCAACATTCTGATATGATAAGATGTTCTGTGCGAATTTCTGGGATGATTACAGGTCCGGATTCAACATCACTTCAAATTTAATAATCTTTTCTGAATTAGATTCGATTATAACTCTTTTATCAAGTGAAATATTATTGACTTGTTCTGTCTTATTCACTGAATAATATTTTATACGAATTTTGTTATTGGAAGTTACGATGATATCTTCAGTCAAATCTATTACAGCACCTAAATTTTCCAAATCATCCATACCAAGCAATATATCAAAATTAGGATGGAAATCAAAAATATGATATTTTAATTTATTCTGTTGAATATTACTATCAAGTAAGTAATAGTAATAGTAGCAGTAGTTATTTGAGAAAAGTTCTCAAAAATAAATTCATTAAATAATTTTTCAGCTATTTTTGGTTTAACAAATGATTTGGTACTTCCAGTGTCTATAAAGACTTTTTAATTGTGTTCTGGGAAAATTATGAATGGTAATTCGCTCTTTGTATTTGTGATATTCATTAAATAGATTGATGGTACTAATGTTCAACCAAGGCTGTTTCGTCTAAAAAATTATCTTGATCAAAATTTTCAAAATTTACATTTTCTTCAGGATATTCTACAATTGGTCCGCCAATTTCATAAAAATTATCTTAAGCATTTGGGTTAATCTCATTTTGTGAATCATCTTCTATATTAAATAATTCTTCGGCGATGAATGTTGGACGTGACTGACTAGAAAAATAATTATGAGACGGCCCTGGTCTGGATTGAGCTGCATTTCGCGTCGATATGCTCATGGGCGTTGGTTTATAATCATTTTGATTTGTTGTCACTTTAGTTTTCTGTGAGGGTTGGGGTTGTTTATTAGTTTGGAAACTTTGAGGATACCTATTGGGAAATTGTTGATTATTTTTGAAAAATGGTTGCTGGTTATTATTTTTGAAACATGATTGAGGATTATTTTTGAATATAGGAGATTGAAAACGAGGGTTTGGAATAGGGTTATAAACTTGTAATTGTTTGTGATTATTATTACTATACGTATTAGGCTTTGGGAAATCTCTACTTTGAATATTCTGAATAGGTTTCAGATTTTTATAGTTCTCAAACTGGAAGTCGTTTGCTAGCATATTTGAAGCAGTGTTCAAAGAGGTTGAATTTTTGGCACGCATAAGCTGGCCTATCGGTTCTTTTAGACCGCGTAACAAAATTCTCAAAGCATAGTTTCTAAAAAATAAAGTTAGGGTATGTTTTCCGTGAGCATCTTCAGTGTTTGTTATTATATAAGAAATTTGTAAATTCAGAATATGTTGTATTCTGTTATAAAAATCGAATACTGACTCATTACGAGATTGTTTTAATTCTGTTAATTCTATGCATAATGTATACATGTCACGCTTACCTGCATACGTGTGTAATTATGCAATTTTCAAATCGTTAAAAATTTTTACATTGCAAGATGCGATATTAAGAGCAGCTTTGCCTTTAACTTCTGCCAGAATACTCAACATCAAATATTCATTTTGAAAATCCGAAGTATCTATACTATTATAAAATGTACTAACCAATTTTTCGGTTATTTCTAAAAATCTGGGAAGCAATCCTCTTTCGCCATTAAACTCAGGGACCATATCAAGGTACTTCTTCCTAAGAACTGGTAGAGCCATTGTATTTGAATTTGAATTTATTATTGGTTTTCTAAGATAATTTTCAACTTGTATTTTTTTGATGAGATTTTGGAAATTTTCTGTTTCTGAATCAGAATCTGCACTTGAACTAGTGGAACTTACTGATTTAGAGCCTCTAATCGACATGGACTTACAGAGATATGATCCAGTACATTGGTCAGCGTCTCCGTAGTGTTGTGGGGCTGCTCGCTCGATATGCGCTCGAACTTGCTGATTTTCTTTCAGTTACAGGCACGAGGGCTCACTAGTGGATTTTCGGCTGCTGATTTCGATATTCTCACGAGCTTGCTGATATGCGTTCAGCTGCAGATGAGGGCCCCAGTTTCTTCTTTCACGCGACTTGTTCGAATTTTCAAATAAATCGTTGGAACGAACCAGAATTATATTCGTTAATTCTGTCTTGAAATCCTACCACGACTGCGCCAATTAACTTTTTGTTTTGAGTCGACGTGTTTTCAAAAATGTTTTATTCGACAATTTATTGTTGTTACAAGTCAAGAGCTAACCAACTATTTCACAAAAAGCAACTATAAGCTAAACTAAACTGTGTGGGTGTCGGATGGCGCTGTGGGAAGAATTGTGGTGGAGACTGCGATGTAACTTATATATATATATATATATATATATATATATATATATATATATATATATATATATATATATATATATATATATATATATATATATATATATATATATATATATACAGGGTGTATCTATACCTATGTCACAAACTTTAATAACTTTAGTATTTGACTGATCATGAATCAGATTTTTCTTTCCAAAAATCAGTAAAATTAACAGTACTTGGTAGAACATGAGAGTTTCAGGTACCACTGCTTTTCATCTTCATATCCGAAAATATAAACCCAGCTTCATGTGATGTTCATGAACGTAGTCTATTTCAATGAATTCAAGGTAATTCATCTCAAGAGTAGCCATCAAACCAGTGTCCCGAAACCTTCCATTCACTTGAATCCTTTTTTACAATGAAGGTTTTCAAAAAAATCTTTTTGATCCATGAATTAGTACGCCAAATAGATGTATAGATGCACCCTGTATATATATATATATATATATATATATATATATATATATATATATATAATATATGTATATATATTGTCACAAATATGAAATATTTGTAGTGATTAGTTAGCATAATTATCCATTTGAATTCGCTGTAACTGTAATCCTAGTTAGTATTGACAAGGTCGATATTCAATTGTCGGACATGATTAACCGGCTATAGTCTCTAGATGTTTGGTATTTGCCAGATAACAACTGTCAGACAATTGAATGTTGGCCCATAGTCGGCTTCGATATATAAGAGCGCAAGCTAAGAGAGGCAGTCATTCAGTCAGTGATGCAGTACGAGTAACTGTGCTGGATATTGTGAATATACGAGTTTGTACAGTGAAGATTCACACTGTAACCTGTGTAAAACAATTATTCCGAATAAATTTTTGTGACAAATTGATTTCAGTAGTGGGATCCTGAGAAATTAAGTGAAAATAATTTTGGATCCAGACGACAAAGAGTGGATTTGGTTGCAGTATTGTGAAGTATTTAAAATTAAGTGAGGACTATTGTAAATTCCCAAGACAAGAAGCATGGCCACCAGCGAGATGCAAGATCAGCTGGAAATGATGATGGACTTCATCAAGACTTCGACAGCTGAGCAGAAAGTATCGGCGGCATCCATGGAGAAAAAAATATCTGACTCTATGGAAGGTATAAAAGCAGTCATAGCGGAGCAGATGCAGTACGTGGAGAAGAAGATGACCGAATCTACGAAAGATATGAAGATGGCGGTAGCTCAAGAGATGCAAACAGTTAAAGAGACAGTAGCTGAGTCAGTGAAAGAGACCGTGACAGAAGAGATGAAAGCAGTGAAAGAAGAAATGGCTGCAGAGTTGAGAAAGATTTCAGAACAGGATGTAATGATAACAGTTAAAATCTAAGAGATTGAAGAGAGATTCGATGGGAAACTTACTGAAGTAAAACGTCAAATTATGCAATTCGAAGATCAATTTAAGCAAGTTAAACATCAAGTCTTGCAAGTTGAACTTGAATTGGAAGCTAAATTGGACCCTTTTGTCATCGAGGAAATGCAGTGACTCACTCTCAATAGTGAGAGCGCAGTCCCAAGAATAGAAAATGTCCCATCATCTACACTAAAAGAGTTTACTTCCAATTTCACCCTGAAACCGACGCCGTTTGATGGCAAGACATCTTGGGATGAGTATTTTGCTTAATTTGAGCTCATTTCAGATAATAATGACTGGATTATGGAGCAGAGAGCTATTATTTTGGCTGGAATGCCTCGAGACTCAGCATTAGCAGTACTCTCAGGACTTTTCGAACAGGAACGCCTGGATTATGGGAAGCTTACGTCAGGGTTAAGGCTGCGCTTCGGGGAGGAGCCCATAAAGGAGATACAACATGGACAGCTTCGAAACCGCACACAACTGTAAAAATAAGATCTAACTACTTTCGCTTATGCTGTGCAGAGTCTGACCAGGAAAGCTTTTGTCCTGGCTCAACACAGGAATATGTTGCAATCAGACAATTTATAGATGGCATCAGCGACGACGATATTGGGCAAGTTCCAAGAGAACGTGCCAAGAACCAGCGGATTTAACTTGAGACAGCAAATGGTGAAAGAATATCAGTACTCAGTGTAGGCGAGCTTGAATTTACAATTGGCAATTTGAATAAAATGCATCAAGCATTCATTGCTCCAATTGTGGATGACTGTATTTTGGGCCTCGAGTTCCTGCGTAATCTTAGTTGTATCTTGGATCCGAACGGCGATGTCCTGCGAATTGGTAATGGAGAAGAAGATGGAAGTTACGGATGTTGCTGCTCCAAAGAATTTCCTGGTACCTTCTCGATCGGAAAAGGTGGTTTCACTCAAACTAGACAACATTTCAAAAGGTGCAATGTATGTCTTTGAACCTGTTAGGACATTGAGCTGGAATAAATCCGTTGCACTAGCCTGAAATCTAGTGAACTTTTCACAACCGGTGGTCAGGATTCCAAACGTTTCGGATTGTCTGGCTCGGATTAAGAAAGGTACACCGTTAGGTAGATTACTGGCTGTCACGTGGATCCACAAGATGGAAGATACAGCTAACAAAAAAGATCAATTTTCAAGGCAACTGAGCTACACAATTAAGGATTTATTTGACAGAAGCAGCGCTTATTTGACGGAAAAACCGAAAAAGAAGTTACGCGATTCACTGCTAGAATATCAGGTTATCTTTGTCAAGGATTCAAGTGACTTTTGGCGCACACACCTAGTTATCATAAAATCGATGTTGAAGATGCACAGTCGATAAAACAGCCCCCAAGGCGAGTACCTATATCCCGGATTGACGAAGTTTCAAAACTGGTAATCGAAATGCAGAAGAGAGGAGTCATTGAATCATCGACAAGTCCGACGGCCTCTACGATGTCTTGGTGAAGAAGAAAGATGGCTCTACTCGGTTTGTGTAGATTACTGGAAATCGAATGAGGTGATAGAGAAAGACTCATACCCCCTGCCAAGAATCGATGACACCCTTGATACTGTTGGAAATTCAAAATGGTTTTCTATCTTAGACTTGCTGAGTGGATACTGGCAAGTTGAAATGAACAAGAAAGATGAGGAAAAGACAGCATTCACATCCTATGCGGGTCCATGGCAGTTCACAGTCATGCCTTTTGGACTCTGCAATGCTCCAAGTATGTTTGAGCGATTGATGGCTATTATAAGAACTTGTGCGTAACAAGAAAATAGCTCCTTGCCGTGATCAAATCGATTGAGAATGCTCACAGCTTACTATACGGCCGAAAATTCATTGTCAGGACGGATCATTCAGCGCTGCAGTGGTTGATGAAGTTCAAAAATCCTAAAGGACAAACACCTCGTTGGTTGGAATATCTGCAGGCATATGATTTTAAAATCTGTCACAGACCTGGAAAAACTCATGCTAATGCGGATTCCTTGTCCCGTCGACCGTGTGACGATGATTGTTATGACTGTCGTAAGCAGGAGGAACATAAACATCACCAGAGTGGAAAAATTTGAGCAAAATGGATCCGAATTATTGATGCATGAAGTGCAACAGGCCCAGCTGAATTGATTCTGTACTGAAGCTGATCATGGAGTGGGTTTCCAGGACACGTCAGCTATGGATCCGATCACCAAGAACTATTTGGCACAATGGAATTCTCTGACAGTCGGCAATGACTTAATATACCGAAAATTTGAAAGAGCGAATTTTGGAGCAATTGCATGACGGTAACAGCTGTGGATATTTTAGCATCAAGAAGACACTTGATAAAGTCCGCGAACGTTACTATTGGGTGGGCCGTCGAGAAGACGTAGAACAATATTGCAAGACCTGTGAACGCTGTAACTCAAGGAAGGGGCTTGCCACACGGCAGCGCGATAAGATGCGGCAGTACAATGTGGGTTCTCCGATTGAGAAAATTGCCGTGGATATATTTGGACCTTTCCCTATCACCAAACAAGAAAACAAGTATTTGGTTGTTGTCATGGATTAACTCACCAAATGGTCAGAAGTAATACCAGTAAGGAATCAAAAAGCTGAAACGGTTGCAAAAGCCCTTATCAGAAGCGTGATTCCAAGATTCGAAGTGGCATTGGAGTCACGATCTGATCAAGGCAGGAATTTTGAGTCTGAATTTTTAAATGTGTGATGACGATTTTGGCCATTAGCAAAACCAGAACTATGGCGCAACATCCACAGTCTGATGGCATGATGGAACGTTGCAACAGAACAATTCTGGATTATCTGTCAAAATTCGTTAACGAGCACTAAGGTGTTTGGGATAAGAAGATTTACCTGTGGCTACTAGCATACAGGTCGGCCGTCAATGAATCCGCTCAGAACACTCCAGCCAAGTTGATGATGGGTCGAGAGCTGCAGTTACCGGTGGATATGGTTGTTTGACATCCACCTGAAGGAAACGGGCAACAATTTCCGGAATGGGTCAGCCATCTTCAGAACAACTCGTGGAGCGTCCATGAGTCGGCACGAAAGAACATATAAGCTACCAGCGACAGAATGAGGGCCTGCGAGCAAACGATCCCATGTTCCAGCAAGGCAACATGGAGTGGTTCTATTGATACACCCTAAATTGTATATAACAAAGAATAAATGGGTTCTTGCTGGATGGAGGGTAAAATTTATTGTAAATATAAAGTATGCCAAATTTGTATGACAAATAAATATATTAGAGATTGAATAACAAGATATGAAATAACAAGATATATTAACAATGATATCTGAGACCAAATATAAAAGATGTAACTTACTACTAGACAGCTAGGTGCGGATGGAACTCTTAATTCCCCTACATTCTAATGCTTCTTGGCTTCTACTTCTTCACTTAACTGCCTTACTCTTTATATATAAACGAAACCAGTGCTGATTCGTGACAATATCAATCTCACCTTGAAAGTGTTGCAAACATTGTTTATTATTAATACAAATACAAATAACGTAATTTGGAATACTGACTCGACAATTATTAAGTGTGTCTCTTGCATCACGAATTAGCTTTGTTACATCCCTTCATTCCTAGAAATTTGCATCCGAAGGGAGCACAATTTCCCTTCAATAAATTTACACTTGAAAGTCCCTAAAGAACCACTCCCTCACTGGACTTCATATGTTTGGTGCGGCCGTTGTCGCAGATAAATCTTCTTTTTGTCTCGCGCTGTAACTGTGCTGTGTACTGCTGGGCCGTATCCCTTGATAGTCAGTTGCAACATTTGGTGATCCGTGAGCTGGTTCATCCTATCTTACTTACATCAATATACAATTATTCAATAAAAACTAGCTACTTGCATCAACTTCCGTTAACGTCATTGTTCAGCTTGATTTCTTCCAGTCGCAGCTGCAGTCAGATCCCTGATTGTTGACGGTGTTAGGAATCTCATTGTTTCTATCGCTCGCTCTATTGGTGACTATGGCTTTCTTCTCCAGTCTACTTCCTGGTGCATGTTGCTGTGTTCCTGTGGTCTGCTAGTGACTCAATCTTGAACATATATTCTTTCTGCACATCTTGGACCTCAGACTCCCAGCTTTGCCCAAGTTTGAACTGGATCGAAGCTTCTTATAGCTCAAATAGAGTTAAGGGAGACATCCGTTGACTGCAATCTACGTATCTTACTTATCCTGGCTAGTGAGCGTTAACGAAATGATACCTTAATCAATGACTTCCCTGAATATCCTGGTTGAATTATAGAGAACCTAATATATGAATTATTCAGCAAGGCAAGCCATTTCAAGTGTCGCAACATGTCTTTGTCCATCTAGAAAAAATTAAACCCAATATTACGAAGAATGATAAACATGTTGCTTTCTTTATCTTGCCTGCTGATTTTTCCTATTTCTACTGACTCCACTCGTACTCAGGTTACATATTACCATCATTAACTTTTCCTACAATGAGATTTGGAATTCTTATAATTTTAATTTCGGATCAAAAATAAAATGTATTCTCTGAATCCCATTTAGAGAACAAAACTCTAGCTTTTCATATTTCTATCTTCGATTAATTTACATATCCCAATTTAATTTCAGATTGTTCCAAAAAGAGTCTATGTGGACTTCAAAAATAAATTTTTGCCGAATTGTCTATTTTCCAATTTTGTAATTTAGGGGTCCTAATTTCCAACAGATCAAGTACGGACCTGTTCACGGGAAAAAAGTCCTTTACATACCTTCATTCACACTGGTCTTGTGTGAGTGAACTGTATCTTCTACCATGTCTGTCATCGTTGCTGAACGCTGTCCTCCTCTTGTCACAGTGTGTAATTGTACCTGCAGGTATCCTGATGCAAGGTCCTAGCTGTGGGTAGAATTGGCGTTCCCCAACTGATTCAAGGTCTCCTGTCCAATGGCAACCCACAAATTGACTTATTGCGTGACTCGGATCCTTGAATGTCTTTTATGCAGATTGTCTCTGCTATCGTCGCTTTCCGTTTCCTACGGAACCACCATACCGATGCCGACCTCGGTATATCTGAGAATCACTCTATAATTCCCATACTTCAAAATTTCCTCCAGCTTCTTGCCTTCACTGACATCTGGCTATACAGGACTACGTCTTCACTTCTGGTTTCTTCATCCAAACCCTACAAATGTTTAACTTGTCAACACTCACCCTTAAACTGCAGAACACCCTGCCAGCGGATTCCTCCCGCTATTTTCATGACCATATCATACATGCGTCATAAACTTTTTGACTTCTTAACTCTCAACCCTGGCGTTGCTATGACACCGACTGTCATATCCCAAAAAATTTGATTCCTTTCGGCTCTTACCAAGATATTTTGTACAGAAGTGACCAATTCCTGTGCTGATAATTTCTTGATAAAAGCAGAGACTCCAAGTACTGCAACTTTCTTGTTTTGCAACCGTACTGACCTAAGTCAGTCTTACGTATTGTTATTATACGTCACGATGTTCGGAAAAAAGCTGACGTCTGCTTTTTGCTTATACTATCCGCTGATATCGTATATAATTTTAAAATTCTATCGATACTATGATTGGAGTTAATAGTTTTTCAAAAACATTTTTGTAATAAAAAAACAATAACGGCCAAAAATACTCTTAAACAAATCCTTGGCTAATAAAAATTTAGTGTCTCTTCTTTGATGTTCGTTTTCTTCGTTTCTATTTAGATTAATCATTTGTTTCCCGAACCAACTCTGATTTTTTGGTATCTGGAATGTTACTGCGTTCTCCAAGATCAGAGCATAGTAAGAAATTAATCCAATCCATTTCTCAAAGTCTACTGTAACTGAACGCTAGAACTCAAATATTTTCATAAACTTCTCTACAATTGTCGTATATACTGAACAAGAATTTTTAATATCTACAATAAACCTTGTCTTTGCGAGTGAGCCAGATATACTAGTCATTCTGGTCTAGCATGAATTTCCCTAAACCGCTGCCATCATTTGTTACACCCTAAATTGGATATAACAAAGAATAAATGGGTTCTTGCTGATGGAGGGTAAAGGTTATTGTAAATATAAAGTATACCAAATTTGTATAACAAATAGATATATTAAAGATTGAATAGCAAGATATGAAATATTAACATTTATAACTGAGACCAAATATAAAAGATGTAACTTACTACTAGACGGCTAGGTACGGATGAAGCTCTTAATTCCCCTACACTCTAATGCTTCTTGACTTCTACTTCTTCACTTAACTGCCTTACTCTACTGCCTTACTATATATATATATATATATATATATATATATATATATATATATATATATATATATATATATATATATATATATATATATATATATATATATATATATCTGGACCAGAATGACTAGTATATCTGGCTCACTCGCAAAGACAAGGTTTATTGTAGATATCAAAAATTTCTGTTTAGTATATACGACAATTGTAGAGAAGCTTATGAAAATATTTAAGTTCTAGCGTTCAGTTACAGTAGACTTTGAGAAATGGATTGGAATAATTTCTTACTATGCTCTGATCTTGGAGAACGCAGTAACATTCCAGATACCAAAAAATCAGAGTTGGTGCGGGAAACAAATGATTAATCTAAATAGAAACGAAGAAAACGAACATCAAAGAAGAGACACTGAATTTTTATTAGTCAAGGATTTGTTTAAGAGTATTTTTGGCCGTTATTGTTTTTTTATTACAATAATGTTTTTGAAAAACTATTAACTTCAATCATAGTATCAATAGAATTTTAAAATTATATACGATATCAGCGAATAGTATAAGCAAAAAGCAGACGTCAGCTTTTTTCCGAACATCGTGACGTATAAAAAGAATACGTCAGACTGACTTAGGTCAGTACGGTTGCAAAACAAGAAAGTTGCAGTACTTGGAGTTTCTGCTTTTATCAAGGAATTATCAGCACAGGAATTGGTCACTTCTGCACAAAATATCTTGGTAAGAGCCGAAAGGAATCAAATTTTTTGAGATATGATAGTCGGTGTCATAGCAACGCCAGGGTTGAGAGTTAAGAATTTAAAAAACTCATGACGCATGTATGATATGGTCATGAAAATAGCGGGAGGAATCCGCTGGCAGGGTGTTCTGCAGTTATAGGGTGAGTGTTGACAAGTTAAAGATTTGTAGGGTTTGGATGAAGAAACCAGAAGTGAAGACGTAGTCCTGTACAGCCAGATGTCAGTGAAGGCAAGAAGCTGGAGGAAATTTTGAAGTATGGGAATTATAGAGTGATTCTCAGATATACCGAGGTCGGCATCGGTATGGTGGTTCCGTAGGAAACGGAAAGCGACGATAGCAGAGACAATCTGCATAAAAGACATTCAAGGATCCGAGTCACGCAATAAGTCAATTTGTGGGTTGCCATTGGACAGGAGACTTTGAATTAGTTGGGGAACGCTAATTCTACCCACAGCTTGGACCTTGCATCAGGATACTTGCAGGTACAATTACACACTGTGACAACAGGAGGACAGCGTTCAGCAACGGTGACAGACATGGTAGAAGATACAGTTCACTCACACAAGACCAGTGTGAATGAAGGTATGTGAAGGATTTTTTTCGCGTGGACAGGTCCGTACTTGATCTGTTGGAAATTAGGACCTCTAAATTACAAAATTGGAAAATAGACAATTCGGCAAAAATTTATTTTTGAAGTCCACCTAGACTCTTTTGGGAACAATCTGAAATTAAATAGGAATATGTAAATTAATCAAAGATAGAAATGTGAAAAGCTAGAATTTTGTTCTCTAAATGGGATTCAGAGAATACATTTTATTTTTGATTCGAAATTAAAATTATAAGAATTCCAAATCTCATTGAAGGAAAAGTTAATGATGGTAATATGTAACCTGAGTACGAGTGGAGTCAGTAGAAATAGGAAAAATCAGCAGGCAGGATAAAGAAAGCAACATGTTTATCATTTTTCGTAATATTGGGTTTAATTTTTCCTAGATGGACAAAGACATGTTGCGACACTTGAAATGGCTTGCCTTGCTGAATAAATCATATATTAGGTTCTTCATAATTCAACCAGGATATTTAGGGAAGTCATTGATTAAGGTATCATTTCGTTAACGCTCACTAGCCAAGATAAGTAAGATACGTAGATTGCAGTCAACGGATGTCTCCCTTAACTCTATTTGGGCTATAAGAAGCTCCGATCCAGTTCAAACTTGGGCAAAGCTGGGAGTCTGAGGTCCAAGATGTGCAGAAAGAATATATGTTCAAGATTGAGTCACTAGCAGACCACAGGAACACAGCAACATGCACCAGGAAGTAGACTGGAGAAGAAAGCCATAGTCACCAATAGAGCGAGCGATAGAAACAATGAGATTCCTAACACCGTCAACAATCAGGGATCTGACTGCAGCTGCGACTGGAAGAAATCAAGCTGAACAATGACGTTAACGGAAGTTGATGCAAGTAGCTAGTTTTTATTGAATAATTGTATATTGATGTAAGTAAGATAGGATGAACCAGCTCACGGATCACCAAATGTTGCAACTGACTATCAAGGGATACGGCCCAGCAGTACACAGCACAGTTACAGCGCGAGACAAAAAGAAGATTTATCTGCGACAACGGCCGCACCAAACATATGAAGTCCAGTGAGTGAGTGGTTCTTTAGGGACTTTCAAGTGTAAATTTATTGAAGGGAAATTGTGCTCCCTTCGGATGCAAATTTCTAGGAATGAAGGGATGTAACAAAGCTAATTCGTGATGCAAGAGACACACTTAATAATTGTCGAGTCAGTATTCCAAATTACGTTATTTGTATTTGTATTAATAATAAACAATGTTTGCAACACTTTCAAGGTGAGATTGATATTGTCACGAATCAGCACTGGTTTCGTTTATATATAAAGAGTAAGGCAGTTAAGTGAAGAAGTAGAAGCCAAGAAGCATTAGAATGTAGGGGAATTAAGAGCTCCATCCGCACCTAGCTGTCTAGTGGTAAGTTACATCTTTTATATTTGGTCTCAGATATCATTGTTAATATATCTTGTTATTTCATATCTTGTTATTCAATCTCTAATATATTTATTTGTCATACAAATTTGGCATACTTTATATTTATATACTAAACAAGTGCTGATTCGTGACAATATGAATCCCACCTTGAAAGTGTTGCAAATATTATGTTTATCATTAATACAAACACAAATAACGTAATTTGGAATACTGACTCGACAATTATTAAGTGTGTCTCTTGCATCACGAATTAGCCTTGTTACACCATAACCCCAGGAGAAGAGGAGGAAAGTGTCCCAAATTGCAGAGAGACTTGTAGGGATCATACGAGGTCATAAAATGCCCAAACGATGCTGTATTCCGGATACATAGGGGCAGAAACGGAAAACCGAGAATCATCTATGGTAACAGGTTGTGGCCGTTCCAAGGACGAGATTCTGAGCTCGCCGAGGATGACGAACCATGAGAGGAGAGCGGTGTCACAAATATGAAATATTCGTAGTAATTAGGTCACATAATAATTTATTTGAATTCGCTGTAACTGTAATCTTAGTTAGTATTGACTAGGTCGATATTTGATAGTTGGATATGATTCATAGGCTATGGTCACTAGATGTTCGGTGGTTGCCAGGTAACAACTATTGGACAATTGAATGTTGACCTATTGTTGGCTTAGGTATATAAGAGCACAAGCTAGGAGAGGCAGTTATTAAGTCATTGATTCAGTAATTCAGTACGAGTAACTATGCTCGATATTGTAAGCATACGAGTATGTACAGTGAAGATTCACACTGTAATTTGTGTTAAAAAATTATTCCGAATTAAATTTGTGACAATATATATACGGATTGTTGAAAGAAAGGGTGAAAAAATTGATTGGCATATACATTTTGATGTACTGACTCACAACCAAGAAGAATGTTTTCAAAATTCATGAAATTGAATCCAATGTGTTAAGTATGATGTAGCTGTGGATACTATTTGTGAGCTGATGATGGGTGAGTTACCATCCGAAAAGTTCTAATTACAACAATAAATAATAGCTGGACTACTGTACATGAAAAAATTCATTCAACACATTCCTGCATCCTTCAAAATTCATCAATTATGGTATATTCTATGCTAGAATCGACAATTTCCGTGAAAAAAAATGAAGATATTTCAAACTTCAGGAAACTAATTGCATTTATCGAACGGCAGAACAATAGTTATGGAGCTGAAAGATCTGAAAATTCTAAAAAAGAAGAAATTACAAAGTTCTTACTTGATGCTCCTGATCAAAGTTACATAGCAAAAAAGTAAGTACAATTATAGGAGTAGTGGGGGCATGCCGGACAGACGAGATGTATGAAATGAAGTTTAAAGATGTTGAAATAAAAAATAATGTAGCTATGGTAAAAATAAAACACACTGAAAGTAGCGTCAAAAGGAGTTTTGTGATAGCTAACGATGATGAAGGCCTAGTTTCTCATGTAAGATTACTGCGGGATAATATTAAACTCAGACCAAAGAATGCTCAAGATGATCGTTTATTTCATCGTTATGAACGAGGTAGATGTGATAATCAAGTAATTGGAAAGCACACTACTCCAAATGTATCCAGAGAAATCGCAAGATTCTAAAACTTGAATACATAAATGATTACACTGGTCATTCATTTAGAAGGACGTCAACTACGTTCCTTGCTTATGCTTCGAGTGTCAATATTTTGGATTTAAAGAGTCATGGCGGATGAAAGTCTTCTTCCGTTGCGGAAGGATACATTTCCAAATCATATAGTAATAAAATGGAAATTTCTAAGAAGGTGCCACATGAAACTCCCATAAATATTTTCTTCACCAAAGGAACAGTGGCAAATATTAATCTTATCGTAGTTGAAAATGATAACAATTCAATAATTCAAACAATATTTCTGCCATAGATTTTTTCAATTGTTTAAATTGCATAATTACTTTCAATATCAATTAATAAATGGAATAGAATTGAATAGATTGGATAGAATCATAAAGTTGTCATAAATTATTCATTTATTCAAATAAATATTGAAATTTCCAATATATTTGTTTTTTTCAAACTTTCACTTTTTTGTCCTAGCCACGGGAGTACTACTTTCGTAGTTAGCATCTCATAGCAACCAAGTAACACGAGTATTTATTTAAATTATTGTTCGAGTTGTCAAGGCTACAAAGCTCACTTATTGATACAGTAGCAGAAAAAAATTGTTTAATATACAGTCCACTTTGAAACTGTGGCTTATTTAATAAAAGCCAAACTATTTTTGGTTCTTAAGAAGTCGGATTTTTCGAACTATATAATAGAGGTTCATTTGTAGAACTATTTTTTGATCCTCGAGCCGGATTATTCGAACTATATAATTAAGGCTTATTTGTTGAACTACCCTGACTACTAAAATAAACAACTATACAGGCAAGAATCTTGAAATTTCAGAGCTAGTGGATATGTCATATTTTCTGGAGATTCTATGGTTGCACTCCCAAGTCTCTCTGGCCAAGGAGTTGAAGAAAAGGTAACGAGATTCAATATTCGGGAGATAAGAATATCTCTCCAACTGATATTTCAATAATCCAGTTGAGAAATACTTTAACAACATCTCCATTATAATATGAAAATTCAAGATTTGAATTGTTCAATACAATAAATAGAAGTATTTATAAATCTTTCAGGTATATTCCGAAGGATGAAAAGATGGAATCATCCGGAACTAGTTGTAAAAAGTGCGCCAGACACATCAAATTTACTATTTATATTATAATAACTAGTATTATCAAAGTAGCTATGTTTCAAATTTGGTTCAAGTCAAGTCTAATGGAATGTCATACAAATACTTTTCTTTGGTATCTGTAGGGCTTTGGTGTAGCACTGATAATCTCATGGGCTGTTCACAGCTGCATCAGTTACGTTCTGGCCGCTCGAAGCTCCTCGTTAGTTTCATTTTTATGTCCGATCGCCATGTTGTCAAACATCGTTAAAATCATATACAACTCCGTTTATCCAAGTATTGAATAAAACATTTTCGTTTGCCAACATGGCTTTATGAAGAAAGAGTCGACGGTTTCAAACTTGATGTAACTACTACACTCACAAAGTCTCTTCTATTTCTCATGCTAAGGGTCAAGTGGATTGCATTTATACCGATTTAGCAAAGACATTTGACAACACTGACCAGGGTACCTTGATCAACAAATTGGAGTCCCTCAATTTCTCTATTCTTCTCATAACACTTTTGACATCATACTTTGATCCACGTTGAATGTTTATTAATTTATTCAAATTTTATCCTTACTTTGCTTCTACAAGGTACCAGTATGCATCGTAAAATCGACAAAATTCGTATTTCGAGATTTTGACGGAAATATCCATTTTGAGCTCCCCTGTATTGGTTTCAACTGGTTCTCCTCAATTGCTGTAGCATTTCAATGATAATCTTCAATTTTTGTACCAATCGGCAGAACTAAAATTACATTTTATATAACAGTCTTTTCGAATTTTCGCGTAGACTCAAAGCAATCAGCCAAAGAATATTGAAATTTCGTATAAAGCACTTCGATAGCATCTAGTTGTACACATCATATTATCATTGTGATCGGCTGAATCGGTAATGCAGCATACAAAACAGTTTTTCAAATTCTTCGCCCAGATCCAGAATGATCAGCTGTAGAATCATAAAGTCTCGTATTGAAGCAACTGTAGCATCCAAATTATACTTTTTATACAATCTATTGAGCCGGATGTGAACTTTATTCGACAATCTTTGCTGATTTTCTCCATAAACCCAAAAACTTATTACCGTAGTATGCTGAAATTCAGTATTTAAAACTGCTACAGCGTTTTAATGAATATTTACATCTGAATGATCACCCTAAATTTTGGTTGCACTCTATTTTGCCTTATGTCAATGTCAGCGTCAACTATCAATTATTTAGTCAAAAGATGTACAACTAGATAATGTAGTGCTCACTTAAGGTACGGTCACATAGCTTATGTTATGTTATGTCTGTGTTATGTCATTATGTTGAGACCTATTAAAACTTATGAAACATGTCACATAGGTTATGTCATGTTCGTAATGTCATTTGACATAACACAACAGTTGATTTCAACTCAACTTTCGGACGCTGTGTTATGTCTGCGCCGGCGCAGTTGACGGTTATCATTTTTTGACATTTCATATAACCTCAAAAGATGGAGGAAAATTTATTAATTACATTAGTAGAAAGTAATACTAGATCTTATATATTATTATAACAATTATAAACATGTCGTGAGAGAGAAAATACGTGAGAGCGTTTATAAAATTATAAATAATCTCGTTATTGAAAATATGTAGTTCTAAAATCCTACACATGATGGCTTCAAGTCTTTGTGTCTGTTGACATAACACAACATACAAACATAACACAGACATAACATGACATAAGCTATGTGACCTTAGCTTTACATGTACAAAATAAGAGTGAGTTTTGTGAAACCGTCAAAATTCATATTTGAAATTTGAGAGCCCGTCAAACGTATAATGTTGAGATTTTGTATTTAGGACTGGTATAGGATCTTGATATGCACCTCACATTATGGTCGCAATCGTCTGTACCGGAAGTGCACTCTACTTGAATTTTTCTCATGGATATCTCGTATAAATCCAAAATAGTTAGCCGTATGATATTGAGATTCAGTATTTGAAACTGCTGTAGCATCTCAACGCTTATCTACTATTTTTGTATCAATCGGTTGAGCCAGAAGCACACTTCATATGAGGAACTTTTTGATTTATCCGCATAAATCCAAGACAATCAGTCAAGAATATTGGAATTCTGTATTAAACACTTCTATAACATCTAGTTGTGCAGTTTGCATTATGATTGCAATCATCTGTACCGGAAGTGCACTTCATCTGAAACATTTTTTGTATTCTCCGCATAAATCAAAACGATCAGGCGCAGAATGTTAGAATTCAGTATTTAAGACGGCTGTACCATCAAGATGAGCTTTTTTTTCTTATTGTGATCGACTGAGCCGGAAGTGCACTTTACTTGACAGTCTTTTAGAATTTTTTGCATAAATTCATAACGATCGACCATAAAGTATAGAAATTTGGTATTTTATTCTGCTCTAGCATCTGAATGATTGTCTACTATTCTCATAGCAGTCGATTGAACTGAAAGTGCACTTCGAAATTTGGTTTTTTTTTTCTCAATTTTGACTATAACTTTGCCACTGTTTGCCGTAGAATCTTGGAAATCAGTATTCAGAAATTTTGTAGCATGAGAATCATGGCCTACTGTTTCCATAGCACCCGACTGGACCGAAAACGCACTTTACTCTAAAGATTTCAAGAATTTCTTTTGATGATTCCAAAATGATTAGCCATGGAGCGATGAGAGTTATTATTATATGCAAAAAATATATCCAATGATATACAAGTATGTCACGTAATGTTCATGTCAGATTTTATCATTTATTAATGATGTCACAGACTTCCTAAGCTGCAATAAATTACTCTTCGGTGACTATCTAAAACTTTCTTATCTCTATTAACGACTACCACTTGTCTCAAAATGGCTTGAATAGTCATGCTTTGTATTGGTGTACACTAGGAAACATACCATTGATTCACGATTATTCAATGCTAGGTGTAACAATATCGCGCACTGAATGAATTTTAAATCTGGGAGTGAAATGTCATCAAATTGATTTCTATATTTCATATTCATTCGGACATCCGTAATGCAGTAGTACGCATGTTGGGCTTCGAAATCAGAGGTACTCGTATTTTCCGGGACATCTCAGCTCTTCTGCATAATTCTACTCATTTGTTCGATCCAATCTCGAGCACTATAATGTCATCCGAAATGATAACTACGAAGTCTATCAGGACTTGATAGGAGCTGTTAAATATGAATTTGTGAAACTTATATATTCTAGAGTCCAAAAAGTTCATTCAGACCGTTCTGTTTCCTACGTTTCCCTCCTCTATTTAATTTGGAAAGTTTATTTGGAAGCCGTGGAAATAATTTAATAATACATCTAGCGCTAGCCAAAATGCTTGACAGTTGATGATTCATCTTATTCGCCCCTTGTCAATTTCCATACACCTACCATAATGACAAGATCCATCTCCACTTTATACCCTACCATCTCCCGCACAAATCTTTTGTTTTCGTCTCCTCTCCACTAGATGTGTTCACTTTATGATTTCAAAGTCTCTCATATCAATCTTCCTCTTTTAGATTCTGAAAGCTTTAGAAGGCTTATTTTGAAAAACTGATGCTCAACTGAATATTACTCTTTTCTGTAAACGTGATGAATTCATATTTATTCTTGACTCGGCATGAAAAACCTCCTTTTCTCCGTTTAAATGACGATAATACATCATATCTTTCTACAAATATAAAATGATCAAACACCATAACTTAATCCTAGCAACAGTCATTTTATCAATAACAAAAATATACGATAACAAGAATATACGATATCATGAAAAATCTGACGTGCACATCACGTGATTTACTTGTACATCATTGGATTTATTTTTTTGCATATAATAAAACGATAATCAAACACAAGATTCCATCGTTTCACGACCACTTATTGGTTAGTTTTTTGTCACTCGTTGCTAATGGAGATTGGTTCAACTATTTTAACAAGTTTATACGTCGATCTAGAAATTATAAACTGTAATAGAATATAGACATATTATTTTTGATAATACTCACTCATTAACCAATTGCTGTTCCAATGGTAGGTTGGATTTTATGTCTTAATTTATTGAATTTATTGTTAGTCTCATTTGTTTTTTTTTTTGGTGTCTCTTATCAGCTGATGATGAGTCTTTGAGACTTGGAATGTTCGAAAAGGAGAATATGATATAAAAAACATTAATCAGACTCCTGGAGCCTTATTCTTATTACTCCAATCATCTTTGGATCCTTCACACTGTTTTTATTACTATTTTTTATTGTTACGAGATCTTCACTATGCTGTGATTGACTTCTTCATGTTGAAAAAGTTATTGAATGAATTAATAGATAAATGAATGAATGAATCAATGAATGAGTGAATCAATGAATGAATGTTAAATTCTTATCTCACATACGATCACTTCTAGTCGGATAGAATTAACACAAATACAAGCTAAAGTCAAGAAAATTGATAACTCAAACTATTTTTTTTTTCATTTGATAGCTTGTAACGTAGCAAATAACATATCTCATTTGTACGCGGCTAAGTTGTCAGAAAGGCTGTAAAAAAATTGTTCAAAACTGCAAATAACGGTTTTCTGCGTTTTACAAAAAGACTATGCATCTGACGGAAAGAGATGATTGGGACAAAAAGGTGCGCAATGAAAAGCGGAATCAAATAAGTTTTTTCAGTCCCGATCGGTCCAGTAGCTTTTGGATAAATTGCAGTAAACAGTAATTTTTAGGCATTCATTCGAAAATTCATAGCTCGCGTTTCATTCAATTTTGAGACTTGAAATTTTGATGTCATGGGAAATCGGTTGTAAACTCCTTGAAAAATGTTAAGTAAACCATAAAAAAAGCCCTCCCGAGAAACTACCATAAAAAAGCCGCTAGCCAACATATACAAATTTTACAAATAGCATTTCCTTTGTCAAGAGCTACTCTACAACTTATTTATATGATGTTCCTTTTGAGCAAGTGAAAGCATGGAGAAAATTATTGCAAAAATCGCATTTCATCAATATAAGGAATATTTGTCGTATTTTTTTCTGAAAGACAATGTAGTACCAATATTAAATATACAATTGTAAGTCAGATAAGCGCAAATTGAGAAAAAAATGTTCTAGATTTATACTAGATTGGAATTTGGAATATGTAATGTTGAATTACGAAGAAGTAATATCATTGCCACGCATCATTCACTTGTAGTAGTTTGGTGATAAAAGGGTTGGTATCTTTCAAAAATCTGTCAGCCTCCGTCATTCCACTGTTCATGTGGAGAATCATAACGTTGCGATGGAAGCTTGGCTCTAAAAGCGTCACTTCTTTGCTCTGGCCGGTGACCAGTGCTAGGAGGCCGCTACGCTCGAGGGGCCACGCCTATTCCGCGTAGAGTGGTTCCGCACATTCTGACCGTCGGAAATATTGTTGAAATGGTCAATGCATAATAACACAATAACGATTCATGAGGCCATTTCCATGATTTTTGATATTTTGAAAATTGTTATCGCAGAAGTGCGGTTTTTTGCAATTGATTTTCTTCATACTTACACTCGCCATTTAAGTATATAGTCGAGTAACTCTTCAAAAAGGAAAAGCTCCTTTCAGAATCGGTATACGTTGGCTAACAAATTTCTCACTGCTGTTTTTCAGAAGGGTCCTTTTTAGTTTTCTCAACATTTCTCGAAAAGTTCACTAACGATCTTCTTCAAATTTGATGCATATACTGAACGCTGCTGGAGCCACACTATATCAAAATTTCAGGTCTTGATGAAGAATACTACAAAAGATCTAACATATCGAAGAAAAAAATTGATAACTTGAATTTTTCATTTGCTAGTTCATAGCGTGACGAATGGAGTATCCCATTGGTACGCAGCTACGTTGTCAGCCTGGCTGTCAAAAAACACCAAACAGGCTCGATTGCTGCTGTTGCTTTCCAGCTCTCTTCTCTCTCTCACTTCTACTATTGCTGCTGGATGCCGTTCCCCCTTCTCTCCTCCTCTCACCTGAACGACCACTACTACAAGTGAATAACTTGTGTCAATAGTACTGCTTCTCCCCAATTCATCGTGAAGCTACCTCTACATTACTTGCGAAGTTACCTCGACGAAGTGCTAGTCGAAGTTGATCGCAGCTCGAAGTATGTGACTACACACTCGTGCAACCTGGCACGATGAATAAAGTCTAATTGGCAGCTGCTGTTGCAACGTGCACACTCACATATTATAACTACTTGCGAGTTTTTCATTCAACAGGAATAAAAAAAAAAATGGAGAGAAAGGAGATGGTGGATGATTGCATTGCACCGAGACAGAACTAGGTTAGTGACCAATGCACAGTGGAGAATTTTCAACATAGGTAGAATTCAACATATAGTTCGAGAAGAAAGAGTAGAAAAGAACTATGTGGCTATCTGTCACACGACAAGAATTTTTTATAAAAATTGAATACAATAAGTTTCGTTTCTACTCTTTTTAGTTGTACTGTGGATAGGTACCTAATATTATCAGCATTATTTACCATAGCCTTCAGTATTATATTCAATTCCTATTTTAACTCGAGAGTATTGTCCTATAGTCAGAGAAGACAGCTACCATCCTTCACTAAATTTTAATTTTGAATTTTCTACTGAAAAATACAATCAATTTACTTGTAACAAGAAAGTCACACGGTATAACTTCAAAAAAGCAAACTTCTCCTTACTTCATGATATGCTCCTTGAAGCCGATTGGTCTACTTTAAATGAATATAAAGATATAAATGTAGCATGTGATCAGTTTTATAAGATTTTGTATAATGTTTTAGATGTCACTGTGCCTAAGGTCTTCACGGTTTATTCTAACAAACACTATCAATACCCTCCATGGTTTAATCCAGAAATAATCAAATCACTGCACAAGAAGACATTATTTCATAATAAATTCAAAAAATTCAATTCCGCATATTATTACAATAAATTTAATGAGTACAGAAAACTATGCAAGACTCTAATTGATGCTGGTTATAAAAAATACATAATAGATACTGAAAACTGCATTTTGAATGAACCTAAAAAGTTCTGGGCGTTCATACAAAGTAAAAAAGGTAAATCACGTATTCCTGGATTAATGAAACATAAGACTTCTAATATGTCTTGTCCTGAAGACATTGTTAACGCATTCGGTGATTACTTCAATTCAGTTTATCTCAACTCACGACCTTTCCGTCCTCCTAATGAAGAGAAATACATACCAATGCCATTCATTAATATTTCATCTTTTAGTGAAAATGAAGTATCATCAGCATTATCGAAATCCAAAAACTCCCTTACTTCAGGCATGGATCTTATACCTGGTTTTGTCATTCGAGATTGCGCTTTCGCATTTACTAAACCTTTGTTATATCTCTTCAATTTATGCATTTCCAGCTCTTCACTGCCTGCTATTTGGAAACAAGCCGCTATTTGTCCTGTTCTCAAAAAAGGTGATTCTGCAAGGGTTGAAAACTATCGACCAATCGCAATTTTATGCAATTTTGTTAAAACTTTTGAATCTTTACTGTATTCTAAGCTCTATAATTCTGTCAAGTCCTTTATATCTCCTTTGCAACATGGCTTCATGGAAAAGAGATCAACTGTAACAAACCTAGCTACTTTTACCCAATATATTTCTGAGATCTTAGATCAGCGTGGACAAGTCGATACTATCTATTTAAATTTCCAGAAAGCGTTCGATCAAATTGATCATAGCATATTACTATACAAATTGGAAATGTATGGCTTTTCTTCAACTTTATTAGGTTTGTTCCAATCCTATCTTACTGACAGACAGCATTATGTTAGATATAACAATTTCACATCTCAGCATTTTATACCAACCTCAGGCGTGCCTCAAGGTTCCAATTTAGGGCCCTTGCTGTTTTTGCTATTTATTAACGACATAACTAACTCTATCTCATGCAACTGTTTACTATTTGCAGATGATATTAAATTGTTCTCTGAAATAAAGACTATGAGTGATTGCGATAATCTGCAAAATAACCTAGATAGTATTGTGCAGTGGTGTACTATGAACCGTTTATCATTAAACACCTCAAAATGCAACATAATGTCCTTCAGTAGGAAACTAACTACTGTGAAAGGCTCTTATAATGTCAATGGTTGCTACTTACATCCAGTTGAAACCAATAAAGACCTTGGGGTATTATTTGACAAAAAACTTTATATGGCACCACATATTCAAGAAATTGTGTCTCAATCGCTTAGAACCTATGGATTTTTGTACAGAAATTGTCGTGACTTCCGTAATATCCATACCTTATGTACACTATTTTTCTCACTCGTGAGATCAAAACTTGAATATGCTAGTATAATATGGTTCCCAATTTATAACACTCAGATTGATCTACTCGAAAATGTTCAGAGACGTTTTCTTAAATTTTTGTTTCATATTTGCAAAGGATATTATCCACAAAGAGGCTATGAGCATCGCTTATTGCTTTCTGAATTCAACTTCACTTCTTTACATGATAGACGGTTTTCAACGTCAATTAAATTTTTTTTCTCTTTGCTACATAATAAGATCGATTGCTCATGGCTTCTATCACGTATTAATATTTGGGTGCCGCGACTTAATTGTCGTCACACATTTACTTTTTATTGTGAATTCTCCAAATCAAACATGCTTCTGAAAGCACCTGTGAGTATCATGTGCAATAATTATAACAAATTATGTCAAAATTGTGATATATTCTCGGATAAGCTTTGTAAAATAGTTTCTATCACTACTGAATATCTGCAAGAGCAATGACTTATTAAGTTAAACTTCTGAATGTATATTTTCTGTTTATTATTTTTCTAAATGTATTGTTTTTCTTTGCTGTTATATTTTTCCTGTAATTGGGCGACAACCTGTTGGAAATAAATGTATTATTATTATTATTATTATTATTATTTCATATTTCTTGCAGACTTACTACGAAGCAACAATTTGTTGAACTCATATGTAAACCTACAAAGTCCTGCTTCTAATCTCCAAACAAGATACACATTTAAGGGAAGCTATACCTACCAAGATTCGTTAAGCAATCGCTTTGAGGCTTTTAGCAACTGTGGACAGTTTCAGAAGACTACACTATTTATCATAAATTTCAAGCCAGCTAATCTCAGAAATCATGGTCGATGTTTGCAAACCTATCAACGGAGTTCTCAAGGATGAAATAGAGATAACATTGAAAAAATGTTCAACACATATTCATTTCAAGTTAACAGTATATGACATACTCTTAATATTGTATCAATAAAGTAGAGACAAAAATGATAAATGATACTATTAAGATGCATAGAATACCTGACTCATTATATCATTCATAACTGCGGAGGTTTGCTCTGGAATGGATCGATTCTGGGTTGTAGTTGAAGTGATCACTGAAGAAATGGTTTCGGCTGCTTTAATAACCTGATTGCTTATAATGTGTGCCATCGAAAAGTTTTAATCTAACGAAGTGCTCCCATTAGATTCTGGGACATGTAAAATGTATCTTCTTATGTCAGTCGTCTGAAAATGGTACAAATGTATTCGGAAGCATTCAAATTGATGAGTGTGGTTTGATAGAGGTCACTTCAACATATGAATAATTTGTACAAGTGGCCGATTTAGGTCGCTGTAACCTCGTAAAAGACGTTGATTGATTTAGAGCAATGGATCGTATCTCTGAGAATCTGTTGAATGTTCAGGACTTTTTGGTATAGAGGCACGAAGTGATTCAATAGATGAGCAATAAGGCGTTAATGTCGAACATCATTTCATCTCTTTCCTGTTCAGGCATCTTCTTTAGTCTTCAGGCAGTTAGTTTGCCAAATATATCACAATCAACTTCAACATTATCTTCCGTGTCAATGATTTAATTCAAATTGTTGAATGCTTGAGACATTTGCTTGCTGGCAGCTGCTTATTCTAGTGGGTTGAGAGGATATCATGCGCACACAGAAACAATTCCAACAACTGTTGCAACAAATGACTACGAATCAAACATCAGCCCCAGTTACCACTGTAGCAGCCCCAGCAGTACCTCAGCTCCTGGTAATTTCATAAATTGTACAACACGCTTTAGTGGAAGACAGGCGATGATGTAGAAGCATTTTTGGACGCTGTTCAAACATGTGAAGAGTGGGCAGGTTGTTACAGTTTTATTTTTAGTTGATAAACCAACCTGAAATGCAGAGTAAATATCACTTTCCGTGTACTTTATTCAGACCATAGTTACCAGCTTATAATTATCACAAGTATGCATTTATCAAAAACTCTACGAATGTTAGCCCAGTTGCCTTCAATTTCTTTTATGTTTGGGGAAGTCACTATATTTTGTTTACGAAACTTGACAATTCGTCGTTTCACTTACTGTACACACCGCTGCTAAAAGTGAGGGCGTAAGAACCTGCGTTGAATGCTTGCTAAAACTTCACTTACGCCAGCACGTTGAATGCTTCGATTTTGTTCGAAATTTGGAATACATTATAGTTTTTTTTTAAATCCACGCTACTGTATCCCAATGTTCATTGTTCTTTCATCCGCAGTAAATCGTGACAACTCTCCTTATTGAATAGGACTATTTGGATTTGGGAGTCTTCAGCTTTTTTAAGTTGAAGCTCACATTGAGCTTCAGTTCATAAGGAATTTGTCTATAATTTAAGCGCCAAGCTCTAATCTTCTATCTCTTTCTGGTTCGTTTTTCTTTTCACAAATGTTTTCTAGCTCTTTTAACTTGCGTTAATTTTTCCGTCTTATCTCTGGACACTGGTCAAGAAGAATTTCAAGGAGGTGGACTTGATTACGGGAATCAAGAAGTTTTATTTTATGGTAGTCAACTACTGAGTGAATTTTTCTGATGTTCCTGAGGAAATTTGTGTAGTCTGGATACGAATTCCTGCGCCTCATCTGAGAGATTTGGAAAAATATTTGGATTTTGGAGGAAAAGATTATATTTTCCTCGACATTGGCTGGATTAGCTCGTTCCCGGCCAATAGTTCTCACTACACGCTAGCCGCCCTATATCTCAGGTAACTTTAATGCAAGTCTGTCTCTTTTTCTTGATTGTTCTTCAATGTTACCAACTTTTCTGAAAAAAGGAAATCAATCAAGAGAATAAAACCACGCTCTTTTCATTGTCCTTCTTTTGGATAAATATCTATCAGAGGCGTATTCAAACAACTTCCTTTCAGGCTCTAACGATCCGCACGAACATACGTTATCATATAATTCTGGTTCTCAGATTTTGGATGTCAAAATGTATATTTGGACTGGATTCCATGGACGACTGCCACGCGGCCATCTTACCAGCTGGAAGTCCGACATTTTGAGCTAGGACGCCATTTCGGAAGATTTTCACTTCTGACGTTCGTGAATCAACTCGCTCCGGCAACGCAAGCAGTCAACCAACTTCCAGATAAGCCATCCCTTTCGTATTTAAATTTTGTATCTATATTTCATACATGTTGCGTTGATTATTCATGTATGGTATGTATGCCGGGTATTAGCTCGTGCTAGTTTAGGTGTTTGGAACTTAGGTTTTGCAGTGTTAGTCGCAGCGTAAGTCAGAATAGCTTCACCTAGTCTCTAGGACTATTAAGTTGTGTGAACTTTGTTTTACCACATCGCATCTTATGATTCACGTACGCATTGATATCAGTGGTCGACCAACGAGTCCCTGCGCATCTCGCGTTCTGTATATGTTATATATATATATATATATATATATATATATATATATATATATATATATATATATATATATATATATATATATATATATATTCACGGTCTCTTATATCGAACAATCCGACAGCGACTTATCGCGACGGACATTGATTCGTCTAAAACTTTGTTAACGTGTACGCAAGACATAGGGCACTTTCTTAAAGAAATGTAACAGAGTGAAACTATTCCTGGGAAACCATCGCTGGAAAGGAGCGAAAAGAGACTGCGACCGAAGTGTTACTTCCGCAAAAACTTCGGACATCTTGGAAATGAGTGTCGTGCAGCACAGGAGAAGAGAGAAAATCAAATGAGCAGCTCAAACTCTACAACTGAAACTCCAAAATCAAGCGTCAACGAGAATTCTCCAGATAAATGTTTTGGTTATCAAACGCCAGGTTGAATTAAAAGTGATTGTCCAAAATGCAGCCCCCAAAACAACAAAATTTGATTCAATTTGGTAACAATCACAGCATAAACTAAATCTGATAGTGAAGATGCTCGACCAATCATCAAAATCAATGTTGCAGGACATAGCGACCTTGCATGTATTGATACCAGAGCTAAAAAGAGTTTAGCGGGAATAATGCCGTACAATATACTAATTGAAGATTAAATACCGTTTCATACCGAGTACTAGAAAATAAAGTTCGGAAATGGGATTGAGCAACTGGTCCAATCAAAAAATTTCAACACTACAGTAACCACCGGCAGATAGATCATTCTCATTGAATTTATTGGCAGTTCCTGAATATATGAACAGTTCTGATTTCATAAACTAGGTGGTATCGTTATCGATATTCCCCATCAAAACTGGGATTTTCAAACAATCCTGAAGAAAAACACTACTTTCTTCATAAAGGTTGTGAGGGAATGATGGAATTGCAAACAATGAATCTACCCAATATTACCTTAGGCGAACAAGAGGTGGTCAGTCAGATTCGCATAAAGTCAGTATGTCGATTTATTAACTGCAAGTATAGAACCAACACCCTATGCCAAACATTGCATCAAGTTGACGGACTGAACACTGATAGCTGTCCCACCGTATCGACTTTTTGAATCGAAGAGGAAGAGATCGAGGGAATGATTAAAAGTGACGTAATAAAAGAGTGTGACTCTGCCCAGGCATCTCCGGTTGTCTTGGTACAAAAACACAACAACAATGAATATTACCGACAGTTAGATGCGCGTACTGTTCCGGATCGATATCCCCTTCGAAGACTAGTCGATCGCTTGCATTAAGCAAAAAAAACTCCATTTATGACTAAGTTAGACTTAAGTTCAGAATATTGGCAAGTCGCTGTAAAACCAGAAGATCGTGATAAAACAGGATTCGTTACACCCTTTGGTAATTATCGATTCAAGAGAATGCCATTCGGGCACAGAAATACATCTGCTACGTTGTAGAGATCTATTGATCATACCAAAACAACGCTACCTGAAATAACTATCCCAATTTATTTGGATGTTATCATCATCTTGTCTACAACGTTTGCAAAGCACCTCTGTGATCTACAGAAAGTGTTCGAGAAATTAGGAGCTTCCAAAAAACGCGCGAACAGACAAAAGTAGGTCTTCATGGCTCCAAAAGTCAAGTCCTCAGGCCGCGTTATTAATCCTAAAGGAATACAGCCAAATCCAGAAAAAGTATCAGCAATTCTGAAAAACGTCAAACCAAAGGTTGTGAAGGAACCTCTGACATTCCTACAAACGATATTCTGGTTTCGCCAATCTATTCCTTGATGTGCAGAGATTATGAAACCGTTAAGCGAATCAACGGAAAAGAATGCTGAATGGATTTGGAGCACACATCAAGATGAAGCATTTGATGAGCTTAAAATGTTATGTATATATGCTTCCATTCTACGACAACCAACAGTTAAAGCATACCTTATGATCACTGTTGATTTACCGACAACCATTTATATTGAGTTACGATCTCAGCAGCTGGAAGACTTTGATCTTGCCAAGATTATTCACAGTCTTGAAAATGAAGAAGATCCTGTCAGCACAAAGCAAGCAGTAGAGCGTGGAGTATTATATCGGTATCCTTTTGATTCTGATGAAGAAGATGCTATACGAATTGTTGCCGCTGCAGAAGTGAATATCACGATTCAACTGTCGCTGGATACTATGGATTCGACAAAACATTTCAAAAAATCAAACACCGTTACTATCGGACTGGTATAAGAAGATCAACACAAGAACATGTTATAGAATGTATTGAATGCCAACGGTTTAAGTTCAGTAACCAGAAAATAGAAGGATAGCTACAAACTCCCATATGAAACCAACGTTTCTATGTTTTTGGTTTATTGCCGAAGACAGCGGACAATAGCAGTGGACTTGTGTTGTTGAGGACCCTAGTTTTCGTTGGGTGGAACTATTTGCCTTAGAACAAGGGAGTATTTTCCGCTTTGGCGTTACTCGCCGTGTAATAAACGATAATGGTACACGAAATTGTGGGTGATGTTATGCAGCTAATAGCTCACACACTTGGATTTGAACAGAATCTAACTCCAGCGTATCACCTAGAGGCGAATCCTATCGTGCGAAAAAACCGTGACATCAAAACGCAATTAGCCATCTTAGCAGCGAAACGTCATAACGAATGTGCTACTCATCTGCCAAGTATTCGTTCTTCAATGAATACCACCGTTAGTTCAGCAACTGAAGCTACTCCAGCATACCTAACTTTTTGCGGAGAACTGAGAACTACAGATGATGTTGGACAAGATCTACAAGCAATCGTTCAAAATGCGCCATTTGTAAGCCAAACTACGCCCTACCTCTTGAACCTTTGTGAAGTTATCGCAGAAATCAGAGAATTCACCGAATTATTCCAAGATGCTTCCAAGGTTAATGCTGACGACTACCGAAGACCAGGTCCTGCCTATAATATAGGAGATTAAGTTCTTGTGGACGTGCATGCTCTGAGTAAAAGTAGACAGTCCTACACTAACTAATTTTTTCCTAGACGTGACGGACCCTACGTCATGAAGAAACAAGTATCTCCCACCAGCTACCAGATCTCATCTTCAGATAATCCAGATCTGAACCATGGCACCTATCACACCTCTTCACTGACCCCATATCAATCTGCAGGAGATGTTACAGATCCAGCCCTGCTACGACTCCTCCGCAAGCGAGGTAGACCAAAGAAGAAACCATAGATTAGACCACACACGAGTCGCCAGTGTCGTCCAAAGGAAGAGGTTGTAACAGAGCCCACAGAAAAGGCCACCTACGCTCCTACCAGCGTTAACTATAGCCGTCTGAACGCCATGTCCGGGAATCAAGAGATAGCGACATCAAAAAATATTTCTCTCATGTTCGTCACAGAAGTTTCACATCAAGTTGTCTATCTGAGCCTTATTGCAGTATTACTATTACATTATTTTGCATGTATATATTATTTTTGCCTCGATAATAGTGTCTCATTGAGGTATGATAAACCTGTGGTAAGTACTTTCCATAACTGGAATTATAAAAATCTGATTTTTTAGACTTTGTGTATACTTGGAATGTACACAGATTTTATAACATACAGACTTGTTGAGAATTTCACCATGATAATGATTTAGAATAACATTGTTAACTGTTATTGTTTCTTGTGAAGGTGTGCACCAACATCGCTTTCCTGATTTGAATGAGGATTTGAAGCATTTCAATAAATAGCTGAAAATTTTGGATATGGAGGAGTTATGTCAAATGGATAAATTCAAAGTTCATCCATCTTTCATCCGAGAAAATTACTTTTAGATTTATCTATAAACACTGATCGCTGTGCCACTGTTATGTATGCACCGGAACAGATGGGGGAACAAAGTGGAAGCATACAAAACAATGAAGTCACTTGAATATGAGAAAGTTTTAAAAAACTCTTATGTCAATGGGGTCACATCTTTTGATTTTATATATATATATATATATATATATATATATATATATATATATATATATATATATATATATATATATATATATATATATATATATATATATATATATATATATATATATATAAATAAAAATCAATGTTTGTATGTTTGTACCTTATGCACTCCGAAAATATTAATCGGATTGTGGTGAAACTTTGACAGAGTGTTCTGGGGACGTACGAGACGGTTTCCAGCTCAGAAAATTTTGTTTTAGGGAATTTTTTTCCATTTCCAATGGAACTTTGCTTTAGTATTACTTGAAGTTAGGTCATCAATATAATAAAATTAGCTTTAATTTGTTTGGAGTTGTGGGCGGATGAAATATATGAATTTGTAATCTTCATTCATTTAAAGTTGCTATTGCGTGAACAAAAGACATTATATTAATCATTCAATTTAAATCTTTATCATTCATGTTTTGTACATCGTCTTGACACATACGAAAACTATTTGCTGTCGAATCTGTAACATCATTGTTTGTGATGAGAATTGGTATTTTCTTATTGTAATTATGCCCCCGAAACAAAAAGCAATTGGCCGATCTACAGCTGGAGCAAAACGTCAAAAGATATCACGAGCTTCAGAAACCGACGAGCAACTAGAAGTAAGATTGGAAACCGTTCGAGTACGCACTGCTCAAGTCCGGTCATCTAAAAGAGACGCTCATGTGGCATTGCAACGCATGCCGGGTACAGCTAGTATATATATATATATATATATATATATATATATATATATATATATATATATATATATCATCAGAAGGAGAACATTGGAAATATGAGATCACGCCAAAACCAAGTAAAAATACTGTACGCAAGTTCTCATTCAATCAATAGCAGCTTCAATGAATCAAATTGCAAAAAACCAAATGTATGTCATACATAATATACAAAGAAAACTTGCAAAATAGATAAATATTTTATGGTAGTCTTCCAAAGCAGAGTGTGTTGCGCGAACGACAAATTGACGTTCAGAAAAGATGCATACATAAATAAGAGTGGAAACTATACTACTATATTCTATATTTTCTATCCTGCTCCTTACGCGCATCTAAACACTCCTTTTTGACAATATTTATATCAGATCAATTTGCAGTTGTGCAAATAGTAGATCTTGCATAGGCACAATTTCTTCTTTCAATCAATGCTAATACTGTACGTAATTTTGACATCAGATTCAATGAACATTTGCGCAGTTTTAGAAACAATAAGTCTGACTCTAATGTAGCCAAACATTTGATAGATAATCATCATGTCTCTAGCAAAAATAACCTGGAAGAAGAGTAAGAGGTTAACATATCTAGAAGCGTATGAGATCAAGAATGCGGTTAAAAACAAAGAAAAGTTGATGAATGAGCAATTAGAGCTTTTGGAAACTCCGCTTCTAGATATTTTAATATCTTACACCTCTGGTAGAGAGCTCCGCCCCCGTATTGTTTTTGTTCATTTCTACCATTCAGGTGATAGCTCCGCCCTCTCATGGGACTTGTATATTGTATATAGATATGTATAAATAGAACTGAAATTTCTTGTAACTTTATACTTCTGATGATGGCATAACAGCCGAAATTGCAATAAAGTATCAAACTTTTATAAAAATTGTGAAACTTTAGCGAGTGT
Organism: Dromius quadrimaculatus; assembly: GCA_963989225.1. NCBI lineage: Eukaryota > Metazoa > Arthropoda > Insecta > Coleoptera > Carabidae > Dromius > Dromius quadrimaculatus. The sequence continues at coordinate 26,978,600 of OZ022326.1, read as the reverse complement.
TTTCTTTTGAATCCTATTGCATTATGTTTCACCGAGAGCCTACAACATCTTTCATTGAATTTATTTCTAATACTGTTTCTTCTTGTGCAGGTATCAGTAATGATAGACTCATATACTTTACTATCAATTTATTAATTTTCATCATGAACTTGTTCATTCATCCATGTCATCGACACGACAATAGAAATTGTTCGTTTCTGGCCCACACGAGCGCTTGCGATTATCGTCCTTGTATTTTCAGTTTAGGTCAACTGGCGCTCTCATTTTGCTTCTGTTTAACTTAAGCTTTTCTGACCCAGCTTGTCTCCACTGAAGCTCAGCCGGCATCAAAGGCTGCTCTTGCATAATTTCGACAGCAAGCGCGTAGCACCACTAATTACTTATGTGCATTCTGTAACAAATACGAGATATTTATATCACGTACGGCCACTTTTTCATTATAACACGAAAAATTTCTAGGCGATCATAGTTAATAGTTATTTTTGATTCCTAATTGCGATATGTCTCTTTGACACTATCAAACAACGTTTTTTGAAAATCATGAGTGTCTCAAAATTGATAAAATGTAAGAAGAAAATTTTGACATTTCGAATCAATCGTTGCAGCCAGCATGCAAAGTATTTTGCGTGCTGTAAACAAAACCATATCACATATTTGTAGCTGCCTTGTAAGTGTTTACTTTCAATTACAGTTCACGGAAAAATAGTTTTTCGACGAATCCTTTTGCGGCCTTGAAGTTCCACTTCTAGGTACACATTTGTCAAATTTCACTTTTTGAGACTGATCTGTCAAATATTATCTTTTATTATTATCATATGTATAGGCAGTATGATCGGCTCCAAGAATATTATTTCTGCCTCAAGGATTTCAAACAATCGTGTGTGCATCCATACAAAACCCAAAGAACTTCTGAATCAAATAATAACCCTGTCCGAAAGACTGATATTGTCGATTGTATGTCCTTCCTTACCACATAATATTATAGAAGAGAAATTGAAACAAGACGAATCAAGACTATTTCCACCAATGAATTTTCCGAAAGTGGGAATGCAAGAAGGGGATACGCTTATGTTCTCAGCTTCAGAAAACAAGTATATATTGCACCTCCGGAAGACCTGGGAACACCAGAATCCATATCAATTAGCTACGGAAATATAGACTACAGTATATTTATCACAGAAAACAAAGTATCTGCTTTATATGCAAAAAACAAGGCCACACCAGTGATCAGTGCAAGAACGGAGACAAAAACTCTAACTGTCAAACAAAATGAACGTTCAGCATCTGCGGCTGACACAGAGATGCCAACAAATAACCAAACCTAACTGACATATCTCAAACTTCGAATACAAAAATCGAGCAAACTACCAAAAACCTGGAGCAAATAGTCTCGCAGACACGCAACACTCATTAAACGGGCAGCTGGCATCAGTCAAAGAAAAATGGGAGAAAACTTGGACTAATACATCCTCAATTTTGACAGCCTCGAAGAATTTTCAAAAAGCACATATGGCAGTGCAAATCCACTAACTACTGCCAAAGGATATACAGATATTGTTTTCAAATTATTAGTAAGCCCTACGTACTTTTAGGCGAATTCAATAGCCATAACAATACATGGAGATCAACCATAACATACAAAAAAGACAAGACCATTAGTGATATTATAGACAGACGATGGAACAGATACACACTTCTGGAAGAAAACTGGAATTCCAGGAGATAAGGAAGTGAACAAGGCAGCGAGAAAGCAGCAAGAGGAGAAACAAAAAACATAGGAATACCAATCGAAGATGTTGAAACCAAGATCAAAACAAGAATCAGGAAATTAGGGAAAAACGAACGGAGAAGCAAAATAAATAATAAACTAAGACAAATAAGAGAAGATACCATAGAGTGGACAAACTACCCAAGGAGGAAAGTCCAGACTGTCCAACTGAATCAAGAACCGGTCATACTCGCCTCACTCACTCACCCATATAAGGAGAAATCCCACATATTTCATGTCATACATGTACAAATATACTGCGATTAGGCATCAACACAAAATACCTTCAACACTAAAGCAGGCTCTCCTAAACAATAATGGAAACATAACCAATGGAATAAGCTACTTGAGACAGATTGACTTACTAAACAAATTATGATGTATATACTAGAAAATCACTATATGGAGGAATCAGTGACCAGACGGCCGAAGTACCTAGAAAACTTATAACAAAACAATTCGAAAAATAAAACACTACCAATATGGGCTGAATAATGAACTCTCAAATGAACAGTTTTCGCTAAAATACATATTATATTCTTCCGTCAACCCTTATAGTGAGTATATTCAAAATATTGATACACATTTTTCACAAATGTCATTTTGATAGAGGACGATAAAAGAGGACTGAGGCAACTAAGATCTGCAATTGCAATGTCTTAGAAATAAATAGATGAAAATTTGTGATTTTGAATTAAATCGTGATGATCGCCTGGAGAACGTTATATGCGCCCCGGCCTACAGTTCTTTTTTGGTCTCACCAGGCCTGTGTCACTCTTACGGAAAAAGAAATACAAAGCTTGCGTATGTGTTAGTAAGTGTTAGTTACTTCACGGCACCGCACACTGGCGCTAGTGTGACAACCCCTCCACCAAAATGTCCAGGATTTGAGAATTGAGAAGGCTGTTATTTCTGTCTGATGTCTTTGCAATTGCCATTGTATTGTGTCCTGTATTGTGTATTACATTATATAATATTATTGTGAGAATGACATCATGGATTCAATCAGTGATGCCGACTAGAAAAAACTCTGTAAGTATCAATTATTAATATTTGATATGATCACAGTATATATTTGTCATTACTAACCTAACAAAACAATGTGCCATCATAGATGTTAGGATGGAATATACCTAATGTCATAACAAAAACTATTCTATCTGTAATATTTCTAGAAAAAAAGTTCTGCGTGCATGACCAATGCTTGGTCAATTCCCTGCCCATAAAGAAACAAGTTGACCTATTCTGTTTTCCACGTGTAGAGGATTTGAAGAACGAATGGTTAACAAATATGAATCAGAATGACCTGAGAGAGTTGAGCTATCGGCAACTGCTTGATCGTGGCTATTGAGTTTGTGAGCTGCATTTTGATAATAGTCAATGTAAAAATAAATTGGAACAACGTCTCAACGTAAGTCAGATACCTTGTCTTGTACGTATTCAAGGTAAGATCTCTCTTATCACAGTAAAAATTACAAAGGTTATGATAAAATGCACGTATTATATAGATACACCCGACACTTCACGAATCGAACTAGCTCAAATCAATCCAGCTTGAATCGAACCAGCTGAAGTCGAACCTATTTGAATTGATATCACCGAGGAGCATGGAGACGTTGAAAATACTCCATCAAGGCCTTCCGACCATCAACTTAACAATTCGTTAATGCATACAAGACTGCTATTTTAAAAAATACTGTTAGGTGTAGTATCAGTTCGAATTGTAAGGATTACCGAATTCTACTATCCTATGTTAATCAAAATTAATCTGATTCAGAATGTTTTCCGACATCCCCAATTTTCAATAATCCTGCCCCATGTGTTTTTCCACAGACCACTTGCATGGATACATATTCAAAAAACCTCTGAATATTTCACTAAACAATTGCTGAATTATGAATGTGATTCATGTTTTCAGTTCTTTTGTTCTGGAAACGTAACTCACATCCATGATTTAACTGTTTTAAGGGACTATGGGTCCAATGAAAAGTTTTATCTCAGATCTGTAAGCGCAGAATTTTCGCAAATATTCGATGATTGTGAAAAACAGATTTTTGCTTCGATTCCCAATTTTATTCCATTCCCTAACATCCTATCCCATATAGACATCCACTGTATACCTTCTAATATTTGTGAACAGCATAAAGCAATTATGCGGAATAAAGTTATGCGATCATTACATTCAATATTATCAAGTCATTTTTCAAAATTGATAAATAAGAAAAATAGATACAGTAAAAAATAACGACTTTTCTTGTCAATTATTGTACATAATTTTTTTTTTTCAATATTTTTTGTGATTCTTTTTTGTGTATGTTTCATATTCTTTTGTAGTATAACAATTTAGTTTTCATTCACGATCGTATAAAAAGTGACAGTTTTTTGCATTTTGAACTTGATATTTTAAATCAAATTCACAAACACATTTATGTCAACGAAAGCAGCTTAACCCTTTATGTACCAGTGTCCTATATATAGTACTCAAGAATTATCATTTTTTTTTACTGCTTCAAAATAATTTTAAGTGATATATTATTGCTCAGTTCATAAAAATAGAACATCTTGAATCCATATGAGTATTTTTTTTGCATATCTGAGATAAATATTCAGCGAAAAATTATTCTCAAAATAGCACTTTTTTGGATAACTTTTTACTTGATCAATTATTTTTTGTTTTTATAAATACTGCTTCATTTTCCAGATATATTCAATATTTGGGACAATGTTGAGGGTTCAGGTTTCATGGATTTGTAGAGTTATGCTCACAAAAATTTCCGGAAATAAGAAATATGACGTGAAATTTTGTGGCGTCATATATATAGAACAACGGTACAATTTACATATGAACTTTCCGTGCGTACACTCGTAAAGCAATACAAAATAGAACATGCTCATATGCGTATTCTCTGTGAAAAAATCATTGTTCTCTCTACGGTTTGACAGGAAACAGATTCTAAGTATATTTATTTATTTATCGTTATTTGTGATTGAGTATCCACAAAAAAATGTCAAATCACAGCGAATAAGCAATCATTAGGTAGTAAATCAATATAAAAAAGAATATAAGGATCCATATTGTAATATTTATTGCTTGATGAATCACTCTGTGAATAAATAAAAGTCACTACCTAAGAATCTAAATAAAATAAAATCTTTAATTCTTCTTATGTCACTAATAACACTATGTTTATATATTAATCACTTAATTCTAATTTAATCAAGGTCACAGATATTTATATTTCACTATTTATATATACTCTCACTTCACTGTCACTGTCTATCATTTATTTCCACTGCTACTATTATTACTGTACTGTCTACGCATCTTTGGCTCGGCCTTATATAGAGAAACACTGTACTTCTCGAATTTTCGATTTTGCGACTCTTTCCATTTCCAGGAATCGCTAGAGGCTTCCATTGGGACGGGTGATGTGCTGCGACATGGCGCGGCGTAAGAGGCGACAAGAAGCCCCTCCCCATACTGCGTCGTATTCACGAGCTCCCCTCTCACTCCCGCACGTCACAATATTTTGGATGGATCTTCTAAAAGTGCGAAAAATTTTGTGAGTATCACGGTGAATAAGTACAGTACCGATTTCATATAATAGTCAAAGCTCGGCCTCCAAACTATTATTTTCAACCGGTAAACTGTACTTACTGACGTGATGTCACATCATGTATGGAATGTTTCAAACCTCACCACAAAGAATAATGGCAAATAATGATTCTATTATATTAAATTTATAACACATCATACCGTCGTCATATATATAGGACATTTTATTTCTCGAAAACTAATTAACTCAAAAATATCGAATGTAGTTATTTTCATTTAAAATTATCCCAATGTAAAGAATATTCACTGATTAGATCAAATTTCTTGTTTTATTTGATACTGGAACTTAATGGGTTAATTTCTAATATCTGTGACATTCTTACGGAAATTTCGACGATCGAAGATAAAACATTGTGAGACACACGTTTAAAAAATATCTAATGTTATTTGCACCTACATTTTGTTTCTATTTGTACATGTTCTTATAGTATTTTTTATTTTTGTATAGATTCTTCATATTTTTTCTATCAAATATATGTAAAAATATATGTATATATTTGGAACAAAATTCTGGTTGATTTTAAATTTTACGATATTTTTGAATATTATATAAATTGGTAAAATTCAAATTAAGCGCTTCAGAAATAGTACGTGCACGAAACTGCTTGGAGCGCTCTTGTGTTGATGTGAGACCTTGTAAATTTTGATAACATTGTACTGTCAAGTCTTCTCTCTATTGGTAGTCTTTGGGTCTCACTTGAATCAACAGATTCGACCAGAAATATAAGCTACACGGCCTTGATACATTAATAACTATTTTAGGCAATCATAACAATAAAGATATTTCTTTGGCTTCTATTGAGGCTCTGAAGTCTCACTTTCCACTACACATCTGTCAACATTAATTTTTTGTACATATTTGTCGAATGTTACCTCCTAAGGACTGATCTGTCAAAACCTACATCATAAACATTTTATACCTACCCATATGGATAGTTTGGTGCAATCTTTGATTAAAAGTTCTTGCCGAGATGCTTATTGTATTCTTCGGTCAACCTCTATAGTTCTTGCGGATCGAGAAATAGATACACTTTTCTTTTTGTTCAACTTGGTACAAGACAATAAAATTGAACCATTCTAATGACAACTAAGTTTTACAATTGCAATGTCTCCGGGAATGAATAGGTAAGATTTTGTGATTTGCAATTATTTCATGATGATCGCTTGAAAACTTTGTGCGCACATCGACCCAAACTTTTGGTCTCCCTTGACAGATGCGACCAAAAAGGTTACCCTTACGGCCTTGATACACAATTTACTATTATTACATACGTTTTGAATACTAATATCAAAAACTGTCACTGCATAATGAATCTTAAACACTCTGGTTACATCAATTTATTCTACTACAGATAATAACCACCTTCACATATGGACAGTCAAATTTTAATACTGAATACTGATTTTACTCACGTGCATTTTTCGATCAACTATGCGCATTCATATCAATAAGGACTTTTTATTTCACACACACGTCCAATCGCAGAACGAAATATATATATATATATATATATATATATATATATATATATATATATATATATATATATATATATATATATATATATATATATATATATATATATATATATATATATATATATATATATATATATATATATATATATATATATACCTTGATGGAATATTTTCAACGTCTCCATGCTCCTCGGTGATATCAATTCAAATAGGTTCGACTTCAGCTGGTTCGATTCAAGCTGGATTGATTTGAGCTAGTTCGATTCGTGAAGTGTCGGGTGTATCTATATAATACGTGCATTTTATCATAACCTTTGTTATTTTTACTGTGATAAGAGAGATCTTACCTTGAATACGTACAAGACAAGGTATCTGACTTACGTTGAGACGTTGTTCCAATTTATTTTTACATTGACTATTATCAAAATGCAGCTCACAAACTCAATAGCCACGATCAAGCAGTTGCCGATAGCTCAACTCTCTCAGGTCATTCTGATTCATATTTGTTAACCATTCGTTCTTCAAATCCTCTACACGTGGAAAACAGAATAGGTCAACTTGTTTCTTTATGGGCAGGGAATTGACCAAGCATTGGTCATGCACGCAGAACTTTTTTTCTAGAAATATTACAGATAGAATAGTTTTTGTTATGACATTAGGTATATTCCATCCTAACATCTATGATGGCACATTGTTTTGTTAGGTTAGTAATGACAAATATATACTGTGATCATATCAAATATTAATGATTGATACTTACAGAGTTTTTTCTAGTCGGCATCACTGATTGAATCCATGATGTCATTCTCACAATAATATTATATAATGTAATACACAATACAGGACACAATACAATGGCAATTGCAAAGACATCAGACAGAAATAACAGCCTTCTCAATTCTCAAATCCTGGACATTTTGGTGGAGGGGTTGTCACACTAGCGCCAGTGTGCGGTGCCGTGAAGTAACTAACACTTACTAACACATACGCAAACTTTGTATTTCTTTTTCCGTAAGAGTGACACAGGCCTGGTGAGACCAAAAAAGAACTGTAGGCCGAGGCGCATATAACGTTCTCCAGGCGATCATCACGATTTAATTCAAAATCACAAATTTTCATCTATTTATTTCTAAGACATTGCAATTGCAGATCTTAGTTGCCTCAGTCCTCTTTTATCGTCCTCTATCAAAATGACATTTGTGAAAAATGTGTATCAATATTTTGAATATACTCACTATAAGGGTTGACGGAAGAATATAATATGTATTTTAGCGAAAACTGTTCATTTGAGAGTTCATTATTCAGCCCATATTGGTAGTGTTTTATTTTTCGAATTGTTTTGTTATAAGTTTTCTAGGTACTTCGGCCGTCTGGTCACTGATTCCTCCATATAGTGATTTTCTAGTATATACATCATAATTTGTTTAGTAAGTCAATCTGTCTCAAGTAGCTTATTCCATTGGTTATGTTTCCATTATTGTTTAGAAGAGCCTGCTTTAGTGTTGAAGGTATTTTGTGTTGATGCCTAATCGCAGTATATTTGTACATGTATGACATGAAATATGTGGGATTTCTCCTTATATGGGTGAGTGAGTGAGGCGAGTATGACCGGTTCTTGATTCAGTTGGACAGTCTGGACTTTCCTCCTTGGGTAGTTTGTCCACTCTATGGTATCTTCTCTTATTTGTCTTAGTTTATTATTTATTTTGCTTCTCCGTTCGTTTTTCCCTAATTTCCTGATTCTTGTTTTGATCTTGGTTTCAACATCTTCGATTGGTATTCCTATGTTTTTTGTTTCTCCTCTTGCTGCTTTCTCGCTGCCTTGTTCACTTCCTTATCTCCTGGAATTCCAGTTTTCTTCCAGAAGTGTGTATCTGTTCCATCGTCTGTCTATAATATCACTAATGGTCTTGTCTTTTTTGTACTGCATAACGAATCTTAAACACTCTGGTTACATCAATTTATTCTACTACAGATAATAACCACCTTCACATATGGACAGTCAAATTTTAATACTAAATACTGATTTTACTCACGTGCATTTTTTGATCAACTATGCGCATTCATATCAATAAAGACGTTTTATTTCACACACACGTCCAATCGCAGAACGAAATATATATATATATATATATATATATATATATATATATATATATATATATATATATATATATAAATTATATAGACGCCCAACCCTTATTACATCAGCATTGCACCGTCCACACGGTAGTTTTCCTATGAATGTAATATTAAACTGCATTCAGCAGACATATCATGCTATGTAGTTATTTAAATAGAATTAAGTTAGTTAGATATTCAGATTGTGTAAGATTCTCGAGCAGTGCTCATCAAGTAACTTGTATTCGGCTGTATGTACTTGTGCTTAGCAAAATAAATATTTTTAAAAATCAAATCCATCGAGTGATTGATTTAATTGGCGCAATCGGTAGGATGCCAGAAAGACTCCGAAGATTCTCAAAATAAGAGTATCCAATTCGTTGAAGAGTCTAGTCGTCACTCTCAAGTGTTTAATACGGCATCAAAAGAACCATAACCTTCTCAAAGTGTTCAAGAAATCCGGAATCTCACTAAAACTCTTGATGAGATTAATTCGTTGAAGATTTCTCACTAAAACTTGAGAATAGCAGAACTCCAAGTGCATCAACGCCGCCATAAAATATCATAAAATACAACAAATCATCTCCACGCAATCTCCGACGAGGAAAGGCAAATCATATCGTCGTTAATTCCGAGAAGTCCTAGAAGTCAGAGCATCAACTGTAAGCCGACTCCAAAGACATCTCCAGCCCAGCTGTTGAACGAAAACCAACATCCACCTGAGCGAACATCATGAACCAACAACGCATACATCCCAAAGACAAGGACCATGAAATTGGCCGTAGTCAACATAATAATTGCCTTATTGTAAGTCATATTATTTTATTCCCCTGTTGTTTGTTGAACGAATCACTGTTAGTTCAAATTAACGCGAAAATTCGAATCACTGTCTAAAACAAATTAACGTATTTTAAGCGAATCACTGTCTAGCACATTAACGTAACAACAATACGAATAACTATCACAAATTCATTCAACAAATTATTTTTATATAATTTCAAACAATTTAAAGTTCTTTACGAACAGCAACTTACAAAATGACGACACCTGTCCTCCAAAATCCTTTACTTAATGCAATCCCTAAAATTCCTTCAGAAATCAAGGAATTGTTAGAAATAATTCCAGAATATGATGGAAGTACCGGAACTCTGCCTCACTTTATCAGCATTTGTGACGATATTCTTGAAATAATCAACAAACAAAATTTATCTGCTATTATCAGAAGAATTATTTTACATACAATAAGAAATAAAATCACAAAAGAAGCGAATAAAAAATTAGCAACTAAGACATATGTTGATTGGAATAGTTTAAAACAATTATTGGTAGAAGAATACGGAGACAAAAGAAATGAAGTCCACTTTTTGACCGAACTTTCTCATTTCGAACAAAAATCGAATGGAGACGTTTTTATATATTTTGATAAATATGAAGACATTTATAACAGACTAATGAGTTTATTAAAATTGAATTTTGGAACAGGATTTGAATATTTGCAAATATTCATGTCCACTTATGCCTCTCATAATTTTATTATAAATTGTAAGGAACCGTATAGAAGCCAGTTAGCAGCTAGAAATCCAAAATCCTTATGTGAAATACAAAATTTGATCAAAAATGATTTCCAGTATATTCATACTAGTATAAACAAACAGAGTTTGCCAAAACATAAGATCAATGTACCAACTCCCATGTATAAGCCTAATAATAATTTCCAGAACCAGAATCAATATCGATCCCCAATGACTCGATACCCACAACAACAAAATTTTCCAAGTCAACCAGTACAAATAAAACCCAAATTCAATTATCCACAACCTATGTCTATCTACCTATCTATTGCCAATCCCTAAAACACAGAAAGAAATAAAATCATTTTTAGGCTTACTCGGTTATTATCGAAGATTTATAAGTGATTCTGCAAAATTAACTAAAGTTTTCACTAAATGTTTGAAGAAAAATGCTAAAATTAATATTGAAGATAAAGAATACATTTCTTGTTTTGAGAAATGTAAATTACTGTTATCGAACTCCCCAATATTACAATATCCTGACTTTTCAAAACAGTTCAGATTAACGACAGACGCTTCTAACTTTGCGTTAGGCGCAGTTTTGTCACAAAACATAGACGGGAAAGATCTACCTATAGCGTATGCTAGTAGAACTTTGAACGAACACGAAATAAACTATTCCACGACCGAGAAAGAATTGCTAGCCATCCTTTGATCAATTAAACATTTTCACCCATATATTTATGGAAATAAATTCAAATTAATAACTGATCATAAACCTTTAATATGGTTAAATACTTTGGAAGAACCAAATCAGAAACTCATAAGATGGAAATTGAAATTATCAGACAATAATTATGATATAGAATATCAAAAAGGTGAACAAAATTATGTCGCGGACTATTTATCCAGAATACCAGAACCGTTTAAAATCAATTATAAGAATACAAATATTTTCGATCATGATGAGCCTATAGTACATTGTGTCTCTAAAGATTTCAAAATGAATCAAGGTTTTACGAAACAAATTAATGAAAAATTTCAGACTCGTATAAATTTGGATTGGATTTCAATTGACCAAGATATTGCTATTCAAATGTTGCCCAGACTGATAATTCATTTAATTACTAAAGAAAATTATTTTGACAAGCCAAATTTAAAAGTTATAGAAAAATGTTTAAAACAGTTACGAGATTATTTAGTACAGAACAATATTAATATTATTAATATGCCTCAGATAGCGTCAGGTTTAGATCAACAAAATTGGTCAGATATAGAAAAATTATTACAGTCAGTATTTAAAAGTACAAATATTCAAATAAATATTTTTTTTCCAATTAATATCCAGAATTATGCCAATTCTGTTTTAGCTGATAAAGATACAGATAGTTGTACCCAACATTCAGATGAGGAGTCACCCATAAATGGACTTAGCTATAAAGAAGTACCTATAAATTTTGGCAAAAATCAAATTATATTCAAAGAAACAAATACCAAAAATACAGTAGATATAAATAAATTATTTGGACATGAAAAACAAAGAATTTATATGTACATTGATAAAACAAATCATAAAGACACATTATTGAAATTTATAAAGGAATATTCAGTTCCAGGGATTCAATATCATTGTATAGTCCCTGAAATGTTCAAAAAAATGTTAAATTCAATTTTACAGATCTATTTTCAGCCAGGTACTTATAAACTAATTTGTTGTAACCAACAATTGCAAGACATTGAGTCGTCTGATGATCAGATCGACCTTATTAAGAATTATCATGTCGGTAAAACCAATCACCGAGGAATTATAGAAACATATCAAAAATTGAAACAAAAATATTATTGGCCTAATATGCAATTAACGGTTTCAAAATTTATAAATAATTGTGATACTTGCCAAGAAAATAAATATGAAAGGAATCCAATTAAGATCCCCACATTAAAAACACCTACTGCTTTAAAACCACTTGAAATAATTCACATTGATATACTTTCCTTGAAGAAAGAAAAGTTTCTTACAATAATTGATAGTTTTTCCAAACATGCTCAAATATACCATCTCTCAGAAACAAATACAATAACAGTAGTTCAAAAATTAATAAAATACTTTTCGATATTTGGCCACCCAAAGTTAATTATTTCAGATAATGGTTTACAATTCAATAATCAATTGATTTATAATTTTTTATCTACAAAAAATATCCGTATACATTTAATCAGTGTGAATAATCCCAAAAGTAATAGAAATATTGAACGATTTCATTCCACTATAATAGAGCATATGAGGATATTAGAGCAAAATAAAGATTTTAATGACTTAAGTATTAGTGGTAAAGTTCGGTACGCTCTTCAGGCATATAATCAGTCCATACATTCAATAACTAAACGCACTCCAAATGAAATAGTTTTCGGTCATTTTAATGAATCAAAAGAAGATGTTTCACCTGAAATCGTTACAGATAATTATGTCCAAATTCATAAAGAAATCATGAAAAAAATGTATGATGAGAATAGAATATTGTTAGAAAAAAGTAAAAGAAAATATGCTACCTCTCAAGTAGAAAGCTGCAAATTGCAGAATAAAGTTTATGAACAACAAGCTAAGAGAAATACTGGTAAAATAGAAAAACCTCAATTCAAAAAGCAAATTGTTGAAACCTACATCAAAGATAGGGCACAAATTATCACAGACAAAGACAAAAAGATCAAAATAGATAAGCTGAAACCTTATCGTAAATTTACAGAATCGTGCGAGCAAGCACAACCATCAACCTCAAAGATGAACGAGACAATCCCGGAATTAATATCCTCAGATTAGGAAATGCTTTTATTTCCACTAATAATAAATATATTTATGTTAGATTAAATTTGAATAAAATTAAGGAATCTTATAGCAATTTAACAATGCAATATACCAAGCTTAAATTAGAAATAGGCAAAAGAAGATATGATAGTAAAGATATACAAGGAGTGAATAATAATTTTATAATGTTGGAGAATTTTTTAGCAATAGTAAATAATGAAATACAAATTCTTTTACATGATACTTCAAGAAGTAAACGTGGTTTAATAAATGGATTAGGGTCAATCATAAAAAGTATTACAGGGAATTTAGATGCATCGGATCAAGAAAAGTATGATACTGCCTTAAAATCAATAAATGAAGATCAGAATATTTTAAAAGATAATATGAATCAGATTATTGTTTTCAATAAAAATATTTCAAATTATTTCAATAGTCAGGAAGAGAAAATTAATAATAATAATATAATTATTTAAAATAAAATTGATGAATTAGGAACTGTTATAGGTAAAATAATAGATGATAATGATAAACTTTATTTGGAAAACATTATCACACAATTGTTATTCGTTTCAACAAATTTAATTAGTATTTTCAATGAAATCGAAACTACTTTTGCTTTTTGTGAAACAAATACCCTTTATTTTGGAATATTATCTAGGGAAGATATTGAATTGGAAATTGGTAAAATATTACCTAATAGTTTCAAAAATCTTATAATAAAAAATTGGCAGAATCAACAATTAGTGAAAGTTTATTGTAAATATGAAAAATTCATTTTAGATATAATAATAGATATTCCTATTCCTTTTATACAGACCGAACTCTTACAAATAACCCCTATACCTACAATACATGACAATAACTTTGTGACGTTAAACTTAGTACCAGGTTTTTATTCAAGATCCAACGGACATATGAATTATTTAAATAAATGTACCCTTGTTGAGAATAAATTGTATATTTGTAGTCAAGGAAGTTCAATATTTTCATAAAAATAGTGATAAGTGTAATTATGTTAAAGTTTTGAATCATAATTAAGTAATTCTAATCCCGAATTCAGATATAGTTTATTTATATTTACCTCATAAAGAGTTGTTAAATATTGAATGTGATGATGAAATATTGGAGAGAGAAATTTTAGGTATTTATTCAGTAAAAAATTGTTTGATAAATAAACAAAAGTTTCATAGTAATGTCGATTATGATAAAGTTTAGAAATAATTAAAGTACCAGATCAACAAATTATGCATTTAAATGAAATCCATTAATTTGAATCACATTCTATATTTTATGATATTTTATTGTATTTAGTAATTGTGATTGTTGCAATGCTTTTATTGAAGAAAATTCATTCAGAAATTATGAAAAGAAAATTAATTAATAAACAAAAGAAATTTAAGAATCAAATTATCGAAACAACACCTATTGACAATTCAACAGGTATTCTTTCGTCTAGTAGGGGAGGAATTATATAGACGCCCAACCCTTATTGCATCAGCATTGCACCGTTCACACGGTAGTTTTCCTATGAATGTAATATTAAACTGCATTCAGCAGAAAGATCATGCTATGTAGTTACTTAAATAGAATTAAGTTAGTTAGATAGTCAGATTGTGTAAGATTCTCGAGCAGTGCTCATCAAGTAACTTGTATTCGGCTGTATGTACTTGTGCTTAGCAAAATAAATATTTTTAAAAATCAAATCCATCGGGTGATTGATTTAATTTATATGTATATATATATATATATATATATATATATATATATATATATATATATATATATATATATATATATATATATATATATATATATATATATATATATATATATATATATAAATTACATACAAACATTTGACTACAAATAGATAGCAATATCATGTACAGTCTTCATTTCATGATTTTATTTTTTTTTATAGTAATTAATATTATTCCGGTCAAGTTAGACCTTAAAATAGGGGTATCCTTGCATACATGCCCAAAAAGCTGAAAATTGACATAAACGTTAGGAATATAATTGTAACGGAGTTGTGAAAAGGCCCCACCGATCCCGTGTGTACAAAAAATTCCATGCAAAGTCAAAGCTGTCAAAATGGGATTTCTTAGCGAAACGGCGAGTTCTATAATAAAAATAGCTTCAACATAAGTTATAGATCTTTAAATTATCCACAAAAATAATACTCATAGTCTTTTTCATGAGACTCACCATTTCTAAGAAAAACTCATTCTAAAGCTCTCTCAAGCCGATTGAATAGTGGAAATTATGTTACTTTCTTAAATAACGTTCTGCCAGAGCTTCTTGATAACTTACCGCTAAACCTCAGACGAAGACTTTGGCTTCAGCATGATGGAGCACCAGCTTTTGTAACCTGGGAAGTCATAGCACTACTGAGAATAATGGAGAATATCCGAATGGGTGGATTGAAAGAGGAGATTCTACTGCATGACCAGCCCGGAGCTCCGACCTAACTTCCCTAGATTCATTCTCCCGGGATCAAATGGACCTCTTTGTATATAAGAAACCAGTAAAAGCTGAATTAGGTCTGGTGGCTACAATAATAGATGCAGCAGGAGATAAAAGGTTGTATAGCTTTCTTTCGTGAGTAAGAGTACTCATGCTAGGTATACCACAGGCATGTTTCTGCGGATACACAAACAAAGCGAGATGATTGAACCCTAGGGCAGTGATTTGGAAAAAGATCTATAGAGAATACATGTTACTGCGGGAAAGATATTCCTGCTAAATAGTTGTTCTGACCATCTCACAGCAAAGCCTAGGGATTAGTTTCGCTAATGCGTGCAAGAAATCACCTCAATTACTCTTTCAGAATGAATACTTGGATTGATGGGTGTAGCAAGCAAGAGATACGGAGTTCCGACAAAAAAAATATTTATCTTTCTAACTCGGTCTCACCTAGCGTAGCCGATTTTTTCTTATTTTCGATACGTACATTCACCGCTCCAATCAGCATCATCAACCATATCCATACAAAATGATATTGAGAATTGTCAAGGAGACAGACAGATTGTGATCATGTACAAATCTACGAATAAAGCGAATTGTGAGAGTATATATCGTCAATATCAAACAGAAGGATTACGTGATTTGTGATAGCTGATACTCCAATTTGTAATCAAAAACAGAAAAGCGATGGCTACGGATAGAAAAAATGTGGCACAAGCAGGTTTCTACTCACAATAATCAAGAGGAGGTTTTGTACAAGAGAAGTGGTGCTTCTAGATAGTCGTAGATCTATGTGCCCCATTTTGTTTTTTCTGCCTTCAAGAGTTTTGATGAGTATGTATATTTGAAGTATATTCATGCCAAAATTAAAGCTGGACCGTGTGCCCAACATGATAAAAATTAATTTTGAATTTGTATGAAAAACCATGTTCTGATCTAATTTTCTCGCTTCTAACATGCTTACGAAATCAAACTCAGGGGAAAAAGACTCAGAGGAAACCGACAGGCAGAAGTGATTGACTTGGCCGAGGGTTTGGAATGAGGGCTCGATTGTGCAAAAAATTATGTCAATTGTTCACGTTCTTCTCGTTTCTGCCGTTTGGCCGCATGAAAGTTGATATCATGAGTATCTCGTAGAAACAAATGGCATACGTTTTTTGGATGATCAATTCAAGATATGTACGAAAACATCTTGCAAAAATCTGAATGTTTTCGTGCATATCTTGACTTGGTCATTCGAAAAACATATGCCATTTGTTTCTACGAGATACTCATGATATCAACTTTTACATGGCCAAACGGTAGAAACGAGAAGAACGTGAACAATTGATTTCAATTGATTTGCACAATCGAGCCCTTATTCCAAACCCTCGGCCAAGTGGATCACTTCTGCCTATAGTTTTCCTCTGACTCTTTTTGCCAAAAATTTCATTCCGTGAGCATGACAGAGGCGAGAAAATTAAATTAATTTTTATCATGTTGGCCCCACGGTCCAGCTTTAATTTTGGCATTATTATACTCCAAATATGCATACTTATCAAAACTCTTGGGGGCAAAAAAGAAAATTAAATGGGGTACTAAGATCTACGACTATCTGACGGTCTAATTGGATATTATTTGAAGCTGTTGATAGGACAGGATGAAATCGTGAGCAGGGAAAAGTGCAGGAATATAATAAATAGCGATAGAAATACTTGGATTCGGTTTATAATCGAAATCGATCTTTTCGAAAAATTCTGTTGTGAGGAATGGTATCTACCTACTTTGCTGCAAAGCCTAGGCTTTGACATGAGGAGTGGACCAATTGGAGAAACCATAATACGCGCAAAGTAAACCACCTCATGGATGGCGTATGAACGCGTGCATGTTGTGGAGAATATTACTTCAGAATGGCTCTTTCTCCAAAAATGTGGATCTCAGGAGAGAAAAAGTGCGGATCATTTTTGTAGAGAGTTGAAAGCTCTACAATTTGTGTCTAAGATATTTTTATCCTAGAACCAACCATTCCGTTGAAAGATCCGAAAGACCCATTATCTGCGAAATTTAATCTTGCATAAAATTTTTTGCACACAGGAGATCAATAGGAACTTTGCACAACTTCATCATGATGGTATTCCTAACGCTCATGTCACATTTCAGCTTCTTGTTAATTTATGCAAAGGTGAATGTTTATTTTGACCGGACTAAATTTATTCAAAGCCACATAAACTAATGAACAACATTATATTATACTGTGAGTGATACTTTTTTACGACTTCAGTCAATTTATTTAATTTTATCTCTTTTCTGCCTTAAGATTTCGGCTTCACCTCAGCCCTCCTCAAAAGCGCTAAAATTTTATTTTATTACTAATTATGTGTATGTGGATGTCAGAAGTACTTGGAAAGGAATTATTGTTTAAAGAATTGGAGTTATACATTGGTTTAAAATTATATTAAAATTAAAAGCGGAAAAAAGAGAAATTTTCTCTTGTCATTTGCCACACCCGACATCTATGGAAGGCGTTGACTAGCTGCGTGTTGAAAATCGTGCATGCACGCATTGTCGAAGAAATACATATTGGCACTAGTAGAAATTGGTCAATTGGGGTGTCAATCAATTGTACTTGTACATCATGCAAGGTGTCAAAAATATAAATAAAAATCAAAAAAGTAACATGAGCCTAGATCTGAAGGATATTGTTGTAAATCGTGCTGAGCGCTATAGTATCTGTCTTTTCATTGATATTTTGCTTGTCCTGTTTTAGATACAACATCGCTAATGTAAGTATTTCATTTGAGTTTACTTCATCATGAATAATACTTGTTTCATCAAAATTGAATGTATGACCTGAATCTGTGCAATGTGTGGACTAGGGCACAATTCGGAGTATTTTTATTTAATTTTTGACCATTTTGTTTGTGTTCATCCAGCCTTGTTTTTAAATATTTCTTAGTTTTTCCTGTGTATTGTGTATCACAATCATCACACGGTATTTTGTAGAATAAATTGGATCTGAAGTTTTTATCAGTTTTCTCTTTTATTTTGCAGAATAAATTGCCAACTGCTTTGTACTGTTTGAAACAAATTCCAATTTTGTCGTCATTTTCGGATACTCGTTTGATCATGTACTAAAGCTATCTATGTACGGAATTGTGAAGTATCCATCAGTCAAAGATTTTTTCTTCCTTCTGCCATAGTCATTTGAATTGGGTGAATGATTCATGATTTGATTTTTGATACCGTTTATAATGCCACATGAATATTTATTGGAACGAAGTGGGCTAGTAGCTGTGCTCATCACTTCGGTATGATATTCTTCATAGGTCAATTCAAGTGCCCTGCTGAACATATTTCT
Organism: Dromius quadrimaculatus; assembly: GCA_963989225.1. Classification (NCBI taxonomy): domain Eukaryota; kingdom Metazoa; phylum Arthropoda; class Insecta; order Coleoptera; family Carabidae; genus Dromius; species Dromius quadrimaculatus. The sequence continues at coordinate 26,959,496 of OZ022326.1, read as the reverse complement.
AGCAACATTGAGTAGTTGACTTTTGGGATAATTGGATTGGAAACTCAAGTATCTGGTACTTGCTGAGGGCTTTTTGTACCATTTGGTGATAATGTTGCCACATTCTTCTCCAATCAGTACCATATCAAGAAAAGGTAGGCAGTTTTCGACCTCTGTCATACAATCTCATCTATTTTAGATATTGGCACAGCTGTAATTAAATCACCCACATACTCTTTTATAAACGGAATTTCAAATGACAACTCTGCAATAACCTCTTCCAGAACTAGATCCATAACCAAATTAGCCACTACAGAAGACGCCGAATCTCCCAATGCTGCACCAAATACCTGTCTATAAAGCTCAACATCAAATTTAAAGTAACAACTTTCAAAACAAAATGTAACTAAATTCAACAATTCATCCAGTGATATGTTCGTACGTTGAGATATGTTATTATATTTTTGTTCTACAGCTTGGAGTACTAGGCTTATTGGGATATTAGTGTATAAAGAAGCAACATCTGCTGAAATAAGAACATAATCCTGATTCAAATTTTCTTGAGTGATAAGCTCTTGGAATTCAAATGAATTTCTAATGTAGTACTCATCTTCATATAAGTCACTTAGTAATCGAGTTGAATACTTAGATAATTTATATGTTGGGGAGTTAATTCCAGAGACGATAAGGCGGAGCGTCTTGTTATCTTCATGCAATTTAACAAGTCCATAACTTCTAGGAGGAGATGCATTATCAGATGTTAGGCGTTTCTATATTGCTACGTCTCCAAATAAATCTTTGACTACTTTGTTGTTTGCATTTTGAATTTTTATTGTAAGATCTTTTTTTATTTCATTGTACGTGCTACTATCATCCAATTGCTCTTTCATTTTACTAGTATAATCATTTTTATCAATTGCAGCGGTTAACTTTGATTTGTCAGCTTTGATGATAAGAAGGTCTTCATCACCGAACAAAACTACTGAAGAAGAAGCGAAACGCCCACTTTATTCCAAACTTGGCATATAACTGTCAGCGCCATCTATCCGCGGTCCCATTGAACTACTGTGATAGCGCGCGAATACAAATCTAGGTACTTTTGAATATTACACAATAATTTTCTTGAGATTTTTATTTATGATTCAAGTGTTCATGATTTAAATATGAGAAATATGAATTGAATCATGAAAACTAAAATCACAAATCACAAATCAAATAAATAAATTAAATACAATTACAGTATTTGGAGTAATGATAATATTTTCATATTTCAACATTCATGTAGAAAAGTAGATAATCTTGGATCTGGAAATGATTCAATTACATCATTTGAAAAACTATATATAGTTATAGCTCAACTTTCAAAATCACAGAAATGATGTCCGCCTGTCTGTTAGTTGAGCATTCCCTTTTGATGTCATGTTTTCTGCATAGAGAAAATGTAGAATCGCGACATCGTATTATGATGCAGTTCTTGTAAGATAGTCCAAGATCCCAGGCCCGCCAGACGTTACTTATTTTCTGGGAAATGAAATGTGTGGAATAGAATTGTGCCAGTATATACGTGGATCATACGCATATTCGCTAGTTTGTGCCGACGGCCAATTCATAGATACGAGGTGCTGGAGGTACGTTAAGACATTAGTAACTTTTCCTAAATTCTGTGTACTGATTTTTATGTATGTTCTAGAGAATATTGTTAAAAATCAATAATCAACACTGCCAGACACTTCCCATCGGCAGTCATTTTTGCTAGACCCTTTAAAGCTCGCAGAAAAATAACTTCATCTTATTCATAGTCTGAGTTCTAATTTTTACATATGATACTCAAGAAACAATTTGAATACTTTTTGTGAAGAGCCAGACCAATCGTAGGGGCCAAACATCCTCCAGACAAAATTCAAATATCGCTGTGAGTATGAGCGCGTGGTAATTATTTGTACGCTTAATAGTAAGCGAAAAACCTATGAGCATCCAATTCCTCTTTTTTTTTACTCACGGTCTAATCTTGGTAGTCTACTGTGTGTGTGTGTTCAGCATGATTATAGCAGCGTGGTCAGTTCTCAACAGCAGATTCCTGCCATACAAATATTTGTAGAAATGCTCGATAGTCCTCACTACTGCTAGCAATTCCCGTCTAGTGACACAGTAGCTTCTTTCTGGCTTCGACAAAACCTTACTGATGACTCTTTCTCGACTCTCCAGCAATTAGGACAGGACTCCGTAATACCGACGTCGCTGGCATCTGTGTCCAAAATAAAACGTCTTTCTGTTTTCGGGTAACTTAGGATCGTTGCTTGGACTAGGAGTAGTTTCAGTCGCTTGAAGGCGACCTGGCAGTCTTTATGCCAACTGTATCTGCGAATATTTTCCGTTAGTCTGGTCAGTGGTTTGGCAATATTGGCAAATCCATAAACAAATCTTCTGTAATAGGTATAGTGTAGTTAGAATTAATTGGCGATTGACTTGACTTGCTAAAGATAAGAGCGGGCTTAACTCAGCAGGTATCAAGTCTACTTGTGTTCAGGAGCGGAATAAATTAATTATCTCATTTTCTTTCTTGGGATTGGATTTTGGTCATTTTAACGGTATATTTTCATTGAAGTTGTTTCTTAGAAGACGATTAATTCGGAAAATTTTATGGATATCATTCTAGTTGTTCTAGATCTCAACTTCATTAGTTCAACAGTATTGGTGCAGTGAACATTAAAAATGTTACAACCTGAGAACGAAAATTTCGAAGAAAGCACCAAAATCGCAAATCAAAAACGCAAACATTTATCAGGCGATGCAAAACAGATAGTCTTAAATGTGTTCAATTTGTGTAACTTTTCTAAATTTTGATGATCCTGTAAAAACCGAAAAACGTGTGACGATATCAAATAAAATTCATTGAAACAACCAAGTGTGAATTTTTAAATCAATTCAAAAAATGTTTTTATTATATTGTAATAGAATACTTGGTTTCCTGCAAAATTTCTCCTCTTTTTATTATTATTTGTATCATCTTGTGACGTGCAAGAGTGGGGGAAGCTCGTAAAGACGAAGTAGTAGGGGGAGGGGCCTTTCGTCCTCGCTTACGCCGCCCTGTGTCGCAGCACATCACCCCTCCCAATGGAAGCCTCTAGTAATATTCTAGAAATGGAAAGAGTCGAGAAATCGATATTTCTCTATATAAGGCCAAGCAAAAGACGTGTGGAATACAGTAGTAATAAGAGTAGTAGTGTGAAATGGAACTAGAACAGTGAATATCGAACAGTCAAGTGAACAGTGTATATAAATAGTGAAATATAAATATCTGCAAGTTTGTTTAAGTTAGAATTAAGTGATCAATAAATGAATATAGTGTTATTGGTGACATCAGAAGAGTAAAACTTTCATTTTCAATTCGAATTATTGAATAGTGACTTTTATTCAATCACAAACTATATTTCTTCAAGTAATAAACATTACAATTTCATGAAAACCTTTCGTGAAAAATATATTATAAATACTACCCTGGTAAATATAGCCACATAAATCTCTTTAATCCTGTTGCGGGGTACCCGCTGAGATACTTATCGCCAAATAATTATAACTGTACTATACAAAGCCCGAGAAAACTACGCAGCTGACGTTTATCCGCAGGTATCGAGCATTCTCGAATTGTCTTAATCCTCTCTACATCAACTGCAACGCCTTCTTCGGAGACCATATATCCCAAATAGTTCACCTGGTTTTGAAATAAGTGGCATTTCTTCGGGCTGAGTTTCAAACCAGCTTTCTTTAAATGTTCTAATACCTGCTTTAGATACTTCAAATGGCCTTCAAATGATTTTTCCATCACAATTATATCGTCCGGCTATACCAAGCAAGTTTTTCACAATAATCCTTTTAGTACGGTCTTCCATAAGTCGCTCGAAGGTAGCACGAGCATTACATAGGTCGTATGGCATGACTGTGAATTGCTACAATCCACTGCCGATGGTAAATGCAGTTGTTTCTCGATCGTTCTCGTCCATCGCTACTTGCCAATATCCACTCTTGAGATCTAGGGTCGAGAAGATCTTTGACCCTGCCAGGGTATCCAAGGTGTCATCAATCCTGCGTAGAGGATAACTGTTTTTCTTGGTAACGTTATTCAGCTGGCGATAGTTGACACAAAATCGTGTGGACCCATCTTTTTTCTCTACAAGTACTACCGGAGAGGCCCATGGACTGTTCAAGGGTTCAATGATGCCGTCTTGCTCCATGTCTTGAATGATAGCTTCAGCGTCCTCTTTCTTCGCAATTGGAAGTTGTCGCGGTACTTGTCGAATTGGTCGTGCGTCGCCGGTATCAATTTTGTGATGGACAATATTCGTTCTTCCTTTTCGCCCCTTACTGGTCTCAAACACCTCTTGGAATCGGCATATTAGATCTTCAGCTTCTGTGTATTGCTGATCATTTAATTTTTGACCCTTCTTCATGTCTTGAATGATAGCTTCAGCGTCCTCTTTCTTCGCAATCTGAGCTTTTGAAGCTTTCTCTGGAGATGGAACACCAAATTCATATTTTTCTTCAAAAATCTCAATTTTTTCATCCAATTCTCTTTTTAACATTCTACAATTATCTTCAAATACTCCCTCTCATACCTATGAGTTTTCTCTGAATTCTTCCAGTTGCTGTTCAACTTTTTTTGTATTTTCCTCAATTTTGTCATGCAGTTCTCTCAGGTTTTTAGAATTTTCTTCCTACTTTCCTAATTTTTCATTTAATTTTGTTTCTGAGTCTTCTTCTAAATTTGTTGAACTTTCTTGCAATTTTGTTTCTAATTCTTCTTCCAAACCTGTTAAATTTTCTGTTAATTTTGATTCTAGATCTTCTTTCAAACTTGTAGAGTTTTTTTTTTAAATTTTGATTCTACATCTATAAAATTTTCTTTTAATTTTGATTCTGAATTTATAGAATTTTCTCTCAATTCCGATTCTAAATCTTCTTTTAAACTTGTAGAATTGCCTTTTAATTTTGATTCTAAATTTATTGCCAAATCGGTTGAAGAAAGCTGAACCTCAAACAAATATTTATCAGGATCCTCATCGTCTATAGTCATAGAGTCTCGCAGTCATTCTTTTAAAGCTTGTTTGCGGCCACTGGTTTCCAAATCCCGCTCTTCTCATTGATATTTCAACTCTGCGACCTTCAAATCTTTCAACAACTTCTTAGACGCCATTTTCCAATTTCACGAAGCAGAAATAAACAAAATACTAAATTGTTTATGACAACCCTACACTCGAAACCACTGTAATGTTTATAGCTTGAAGAAATAGTTTATAATCAAATAATAATCTACTATTTAATAATTTAAAATGAAATAGAAGTTTTATTCTTCTGGATATCACTAACAACACTATATTATTTATTTATCACTCGATACTAACTCAAACAAAGTCGCAGATATTTATATTAAACTATTTATATACACTGTTAACTTCACTGTTTGATATTCACCGTACTAGATTCACCATTACACTACTTTCATTCGTTAGCTTGCGTTTATATATAGAAAATATCCATTACTCGATATTGAAACTATCTCTATAATAAAGCGTGGACATATTACTTAATTATTATTGAAAACTTCCATCACACCATTGAAATAACCGCCGATGGGAAGCGTCTGGCAGTGTTGATTACTGATTTTCAACAGTATTCTCTAAAACATACATGAAAATCAGCACTCAGAATTTGAGGAAAGTTACTAATGTCTTAACGTACCTCTAGCACCTCGTATCTGTAAATTGGCCGTCGGCACAAACTAGCGATTATGCGTATGATCCAAGTACATTCTAGCACTACTCTATTCCACACAGTTTGTTTCTCAGAAAATAAGTAACGTCTGGCGGGCCTGAGATCTTGCTCTAAAACATGACATTCTGCGCCGCAAACTAGTGTAAGTGTTTTTTTCGGATTAATTATTCGTTTGTCTCTCTCCAAATTCCTGCATAATCAAGAGTGTATTCTCATAGAAGTTAGAATTTTGTGTTGGAATGAGCTCCACACATTTTCAGATATAAATTTAGTTTCATATTCAATGAGATTTTTCTAGTACCCTGAATAGATGCTGCTTAGTTGATGAGTTTTCATGAATTGAGACGTTCTGCGGCGGGAATTGCTCTTGGCGTTTCTCGATGAAATCCATACTTCAAAGCTTTAATTTTTTTGATGTCCATATGCATACATATCTATCTATTTTTTCTCATGAAGGATCATCAATGTGACATTTCATTCCTGTTTTTCAAGTTTGTCTTGATTTTGACGGTATATTCTGCTACTAAAGAGTGATTCAAATTCTAGACCATTTTCGTTGAAGAATACAATGTAAGAATGAACTGACATTTTCTCTCAAACAAGCAAAGCAACGGTACTGAGAATACACAAATTGTATATTAACATCTAATTCATTTGGATGACATTTAAAATCACTTACCACCATAATTGACAAGACTCTTTGCAGTTTGCTCTGAAACAAATTAAAGCCAAACAATTCAAAAATTCAAATATGAAATCACTTATCATAAATATCTAATAGTTCCATTGGATTGCGTACAGATGGCAGAAGAATAATATGATAAATTCAAATCATATTCTAGCTTCGCTAGCATGGTCTTCACTTTGTTTCGAAAATTGTTTTGTTTCATCATATTTTTTAATTATATCATTGTTAGTTTTGTTTCTATGAATTTTATGTTTAAAATTGGAAACTATATTGGCAATTTGCACGCTGTATTGGTTTCTGATCTCAATGTCATCCGTTTGACAGATAACATTCTCCACATCTGCAATTAATTCAAAAAGAGCTAATTGATTCGTTTCAAATGGCACACTTAATTTAGGTCCCAACGATAGCAAATCTGTTACACGTTGAGATATCACAGTTTGTGTCATATTATAAAACCAGCCCTCTTGTGAGAGATTGTCATTGATAACTATTCGATTCATGTGTAACAGGTTATTGAACTTTTATATGTGTTTCTTTGATATTGTTGTTGATGAAGTAGGATTCATCATCCAAAAAAAAACTTGAAATCTATGCCAATGAATGAAGCTTATATTTTGTTTGATAATATCATAGTGATATTGAAACTCTTTTTGATGAAAGTGTATTTATCAGTGACTCATTTTCACTTCTAAATTGATTGTTTGTACTTTCAACTTTTTTATAATTTCACCAGTTCCTTTTTTGTATGAATTGTTGAATAATGAGACACTTTGTGAACAATCAAAATGATCAGTTATATAAGTTGGAAATATACTATTGCGCTTACACCGTAGTAAAAACTGCTTCTGGAAAGTATCATACCGCAGTAATCAGCACAGTTACTAGCTTACTTCGTTCCAATAAATATCCGTGTGACATCATAAACGGTATCAAAAATCAAATCATTAATCATCCACCTGATTTAAACGACACTGGCAGAAGAAGGATAAAATCTTTGAAAGATAAATACTTCACAATGCCGTACATAGATAGCGTGAGTTACATGGATAAACGAGTATTCGAAAATAGAGAGGAAATTGGAACTTGTTTCAAACAGTACAAGACAGTAGGCAATTTATTCTCCAAAATAAAAGAGAAAACTGATAAAAACTTAAGATCCAATCCAATCTACAAAATACCGTGCAATGATTGTGATGCACAATACGCAGGACAAACTGAAAGATATCTAAAAACAAGGCTGGATGAACACAAACGAAATAGTAAAAACTTAAATGAAAATACGCCGAGATATGCGCTAGTCACATATTGCATCGATTCAGGTTGTGACAAATTATGCTCCGGAATCCGTCACAGTTGCACATCCCAGAGCCTACTGCTACCGTCAATAATTTTTAAGCCCATCAAAATTGATTCACCTCTTGCACACCCTGTAAATCTCAAATTCAGTAGTTCTGCTTGAACATACAACACCGGTTACCACTAGTTCATCAGTCATCAACTGCATTGAATCCGTTTCAATATATTTCACATGTGGTTGAATGAGGTTGAGTTCTGGAAGACACATAGAATTAAAAGCAACCAATATTGTATGATCTGTATTTATGTCTTGTCTTACCGTTAATCAATCTGAATGTAATCAACCGTTGTCCTGTAACTATGTTGTATATTGTATATTTTTCTATGTTATGTTCGTGACCTTTGACCATACACAAATAAAAACACCTGACATTTGACAGTTTCAACTTACCGACATGAAAATCTATATTACCGACCGATTGAAGAATATTTAGGACAATTTTATTGTTGAGGAAATAAAATCTGGAAAGAATGTATCTGACAGCAGAGTAATAGGAAATTTGTTTTTCTACAGTCACTATAGAATGATACCCATTCCACACGCTGTAGCGTGCGGAATAGGGGTCATTCCGCACGCTCAGGGATTACTAAGAAAACCGCGTGGCGTCGCAAAAAAACTGTTTCATTACTGTCATAATTTCAATTCTCCTTGATTTTCTTTTCATTCCTCTTCAAAATTAAGTCAATATGAGTAATTTTATCAACATTTGATGAACTGGAATGAGATCAATGAAGCAAATTCTTTCTCAGAAAACGGTATATTTTGAGTATAGATATTCACGCGGACACCTTTGACTGTAGAAAAAATAACATCCGTCACTCGTGCGAATCGATCATACCATGCTCATGTGAATTCTGCCACTCGACTTCGTCTCGTGGCTGAATTATTCACATTCGCATGGAATGATCTCCATTCCGCACTTGTATCGGAATATACTATTTTGTAATGAAATTTGTATTTGTAAAATTACTTTTTTTTTCATCTGTATGTCTTCTTTACATTACTGTTAGCGCTGATATGAATTTAATTCAAAAACATGTTAAGTGAGGCGCCATTAAAAATTAGGTATTAATACGGCCATCTGGCCGCCTTAAGGACTTCTTTGAGAGTCCAGTCTTCTGAGCAGCCGTTCCAAAGTACCTTTCCAGTTCCGATATCAAGTGTCATCTTCAGAGTGTTCCTCGTCCAAGTGAAGTTAGCACAACTGTCTGACACAATTTGTCAGTTTGTTTGTTTTTTCTCAGTCCGTTGAAGGAGCTTGGAATATTTTTGCTGTTCTGAGCTTGGAGAATTTTTGCTGTTTTTGAACTTGGGATATTTTCTGAATAATTTACCGTCGAAGCACCGACACCGTCAACCGAAGTACCTCCGTGCAAGTTCCTGTAACATATATGTTCTATGTTCATCGTAGTCGTTTCTATGTGTAATATATCTCATTGTTATATTATTTTTATATTATTTTTGACAACCCTATCCCTTCCCGTCTGAGCTATTCAGTCGTCTGCAGTAGAGACTGCGCCACCGACCGCATTGGCGGCCGAGCACACCGTCAGCAGTTTTGACCGCGACGCCAATGGTGACAACCCCGCCATCAGCCAAGGGTATCGTTACAAGGTCATACACTCAATTTTGATGAAACTAGTATTATTCATGATGAAGTAAACTTAAATAAATAACTTACATCAGAGATGTTGTATATAAAACAGGACAAACAGGATATTAATGAAAAGACAGATACTATAGCGCTTAGCACGATTTACAACAATATTGTTCAGATCCAGGCTTATGTTACTTTTTTGATTTTTGTTTATACTTTTTACACCTTGCATGATGCACAATTTTAGCTGATTGACACCACAATTGACAAACTTCTACCAGTGCCAGTATGTATTTTTTTGAAAATGCTTGCATGCACGATTTTCAACACGCAGTTAGCCAACGCCTCCCATAGATGTCGGGTGTGCAAATGACAAGAGAAAACTTCTCTTTTTCTGCTTTTCAACATTAATATCATTTCAAACTAATATTTAACTCCAATTTTTAGAGAAATAATTCCTTTGTTAGTATTTCTGACATTCACATACACATAATTAGTGATTAAATCAAATGACTGATGTGAAGCCGAAACTGTAAGGCAGAAAAAAAATAAAATTAAATAAATTGACTGAAATTCCAGAAATATATCACTCACATTATTCACGAATCCAGTCAGCGTCAACCATTTTATCCATTATGACATATATCTATGCTAATTACTCTTATCTTTGATGTAAGAACTCAATTCAGATTTGAATCTAGCCAGTGAAGTGATATTCCTTATATCCGCTGGTAAATTAGAAAATTTTGATAGTCTCTCGTGGAGAACCACATTAACAGTGCCATCTTGTTTCTGTTTACTACATGAAAACTACACTTTCGTCTTGTATCAAATGTTGAAACATCTGAGCGAAATTGAATAAGACTTGAATTGCAATGTAGTGTAACTTTACAATTATGAAGACACAATTCTGCATATTTTGTTAATTGTGTTGGTATTCGTCGAGAAAAACCTACTGACTTGGAGATTTTTTTGAGAATATAATTTATAAAACACCTGAATTAACCAGCTGCTCATCAATTATTACACTCATATACTTGATTTCTGCTGATATTTCTATCACCAATCACAACTTGTATGCTGTCGTCATCATTTGTCCTATTCTGAATCATCATAAATTCACTCTTCGAATTATTAGGTTTCAATCTATTAGCTTGCAAGGAAGTTTTAACAGGGATTAAGGCTCAGCGCACACGGCGCAACTGTTTTGTTTCCAAGATTGCAAATCAGTTTTATCTACAACCAGTTTACAACTGGAACAAAACTTCTGTTCGAACACGGAAACGACTAATGGCAGATCTGTTGGTGACATTTCTTCATTTGATTTTCGCTATGTCGGATTCTGATTCAGGGCCACTATTTTGTAAAGTAGAAAACGATAGTCGAATACAATTCTTTTGGAATACTTTTCCCTACCGCTTTCTGCAACCATGATTACTTCACTTTTATCGATATGATGTCAGAGTTTATCAATTTTTTTGATAGAATACTCTCCAAAAACAGTTCTACCATAATTAGGAGAATGAAAACGCCTCTCATCATAGAAAAAATTACAATTTTCTCACAATATTTTTCATTTCAATGTTTCAATGTAATATATTTGTCTTTACATAATTGCTCATGAAACATGATGTCGAATATAATTCAAGATGACTGCTATTCCATATCTAGCTCTATTCGGCTGTCACTTTCTACCTTACAGAAAAGTAGCCCAGATGTGAAAGTCATCATTGATTATTATCAATAGGCTAGTCAGGGTACAGACGAAGCATTAGGTACATCCGTACATAAGGCGGAATGTTCTAGGCTGTTTGTAGCAGCAAATGAACGATCTCAGACAGATACTTGAGACATTCACTTGGTCGGTCACTCCTTGCCATGCTTTCTCCGTCACTTCTTTTCTCAATCATCCAGGATGTTCATGATTATTAAGTTCTGGATGCTTTTCCACGTTTCCAACTATTTTCAAGTCGAGTTTCTAGTCACTAATTTTGATAAAAACAATTCTAAAAATATGGTGTTCCGGTGCAACCGAATTGCAACGCAACTGTGACCGTGGAAAACAGTCGCGTGCAATCGATTTCTAACTGAATGCAAACTAATTCCCTTCCGACCGCCTCGTGTGCGGATGCCTGCAGCTTTACGCTGCCATTGTCACAAAACAGTTGCACCCTCAACTGGTTTGCAACTTCAGTCACAAAACAGTTGCTCCGTGTGCGCTGGGCCTAAGTCTGTATTGATTTTGTTGCATTGATCAAGCTCATTTTCATCAGACACATAATTTGACATACCGTCCGCAAACAATTTGATATCACATGAGTTTATTACGTTCACAATACCATTATTATGATTGATGATCAACAAGGATCCCAAAATACGGCCTTGGAGAACTTCTATGTCACATTCTATTGCTGGTAAGATCTCACTCTTCCGTTTGATCAGCTGTCGCCTATCATGTAAATGATTCTCAAATAATTTTGAGACATTTTCTTTTATAACATATTTTTAGAGTCAATAGATCACTTTTATCTGATTCATTATTCCAAACTATCGTTTCAAGTGCGAAAGAACTGCACATATTTTGTTATTCTTGTCCAATATATTATGCCGTCCATTTTTCACACATTGTTATACTGTTTCACATGAATGTTCATATGTAAGACCAGATTGATTTGGAGCCAATAGATTGCTCATTTCATGATAGTTGAGAGATTTTTTATGAAAATCTTCTCAAGTAAAACCAGATAAGTCACTGTTCACATGTATCTCTGTTCCAATATCAACAGCACTTATCGATGAGTTGATCTTCTGTATATTTTCTCTGAAGTAGCGATTGTAATGATTTGCTACATCATTATCATCCGTTACATGATTACTTTGAAATTGAATATCATCTATCGTATTTGCTTCTTTTTCACTAATCCACATTTTCCATAGTATGCACATTTCTTTGAGGTTATGTTTATCGTCATCAATGTTTTTCTCATGGTAACATCTATTCTCCTCTTCCGATTCCCTTTGTTGCTCGATTTCTCTTGAACTTATGTACATCCTAATCTTCCTACTTCTCCGTCAAATTAAATTCAACACTCATATTACGTATATCATGGATATCAAACACTTTTCATGGACACCACAAATATTGAACACCAGTATCATGCGAAATTACTTCATTATGAGAACGGGACACCAATATTGCATTCGCTCACCTCATGATGGATACTGACCGCTCATTGATACACACATTTATAGTCTACTAGCAGTTGCCCGCGGACTCGCTCGCATATAAATGTACTTCATGGAATCTATTTAAAAAAGCGTCTTAACATTGACCAAGCTTGTCTCACCCACACGGCGGCTTACAGTTAACCAAGCTTTCTTTGCTTGTAGAGACTCAAGCCTTTCCCAAGGTCTCGACAGTCCTTCAAACTGCGTGATGCTCGACCTCTACTTCTCAGATTCTTGGGTTTTTTCTACTTTCGAAGTTCGAGCTCTGCTTGGGCTACGCGCTACATCAGATTTACGCCTGAGAGACATATCGATAGCATGAGTAGGTATCTACCTGGTGGGAGGAAAATAATGCGGAAATATATTATTTTCTAAGATGGGATCATATACGCCAGCATCAATTTTTTTACTCTTCAGCTGCATTTCACATAATCTCTGCTGGATACTATATCTCAGTCTATTCGGTGGAAAACAAATTTCTGAATTTTTTTTACTGCCAGTGAGAACTAAGTATTTAGATTTTCTAGATTTGTTTAAGATTGAGGGATCTATTTCAATTCTGTATACGATACTATCACGTTGAATAGTTGGATATCGGGGAAGAAGGAATATTGAAACAACAATGAATAATAAACCAACACATATATGATATTTCATTTGGATAATTTTGTTATCAGGCGGAAACAGTCAAAATGCAGATAAACACAAAGTTTTATATTCAAAAATATTCTAAGTCAAAACAGAATTGGACGGATAATGCACATAAAACTGTATGCTCACTTATAATATTTTTCCTCATTCACCCATTATTCATATGATTTATACGAAATTTGTTACATATACAAGGTCATCGATCATTTTTTGAGTCACTACTCACATAATTTGAAGACTGATGAGTGAATGCTTCGAAAATTATTGGAAAGGCAGTTTGAAGTTAAAGTAGAGGATCCGAATTAAGAACAAACATCACCCATATGCTACATTGATGAAATTTTTTTCTCATCAGATATACTATATTAGTGGATACATCGCGAATGGGTTGGCTAAAAAATTTCTGGCAAGGATATGAATAATCAGAAATTGAAAAATGACTCTCTATCTGTTATTGCACTAATGAGTTAAACGAATAAATTCAATTCTCATCGGAAGTATGAAGCCTATAGAATATGCAAACTTTGGATTGTCTAGTTTTTTTGTGGCATAACGACTGGATTGGCAGGTGTGAATAGGTATATTAATACTAGCTATTTCCACTTATTTGTTTTCTTGATAATTGTTATATGAAAATAAGCGCTATTCACTTGCGAACACGATGATATAAGGTTGTCTGCAAAAAATCTGGTTTAGATGACAGCTGTCGAATTTTTGAAAGAAATATTCAAAGCGTATGGAAACTTGCGACAAAGAAGTCCGAGCTAAGTATACCGTACGATAGAAGAGGACGCAGCATTGCAGCTGAGCGTGGCGTTACCTCCGGTTGAAAGAGAGTGCGCATGCTATTTGTTCATGCAATAGAGAAGGAGAGTGACAGTAGTAAATACTGAGCAATATTTTGGAGCAAGTGGCAATGGACTTGAAAAATTAGCAATTATTATATAACAAACTGAAATTATATCTATCTATATATAATACTATATATGGCATTACAGTATATATGTTCTTCTAAATAAAAATAAAGCGATTCATATAGGTACTTATCTTTTCCTGTGAGACACTTGGGAAAGTAATAAAAATAAACAAAGTGAACAATGTATTATCAAAATACTGTTAGTTTTTCAGTTGCAAATGAATGATTGATGAGACTATGATGATTCAAAGTTTCAAAATAATCGTTTCAATCGACAGCTGTCATTGTTCCAATAAATGAGAAACATTCAATTGGAACCATAGGCGCACTATAAAATTTTTGACCAACCTTTTATGAATTTTCACTCGATATCTAGAGGATGTAAAAAAAAATTTTATCGAAAAAATTATTAGGTTTGAAGAGTTCCATTACAGATTGAAATCAAGGAACTCATTTCTGTTACACCCTATATGATACTACCTGCTCTCAATCAATTTCAAAAAACTCAGAATGAAATGGAAAGGAAATGAAACAAAAATAATATTGTGAATATAAAGAGTATCAAAAATATTCATAACTTTAACCGCCATGAAGAGAATATTCTATTGGAACTTAATATCATTTGTCTCACGGAGACTTAGTCAAACTATAATATGAACAATATCCCTTAATTCCTGAGAATGTATAATGTTTTTGGACAAACAGCAGTTGAACAAAGTACAAGTGGAAGGGCATGTGAAGTAATAATAATTTTTACTAGACCAGAAATAAAAAATGTTACTATTATCAAAAAACAGGTACACTGGATATTTGCGTGTATTAAAACATACCAAAAAGATATTATTATAGGTGTAGTATATTTCTCACCTTAATATGGATACGATACTTTACTAGAACTATTCGAAATGAGCTTGAGAAACATATCGAAAAATCCCAATAATTATCGGGGAATAGGAGAACTAAATCAAATGGAAGATATAATTTTCAAAGATATAGGTTAAGATAACGATTATTCGTTGACTTTGAAAAAAAAGTATTCATTACAAGTACAGATTCAGAATTTATTGACAACAATATTAGATGTTAACTACTTAAAATACAAAATGTGACTAAGTAATATGTTTAACGGAGTTCATAAGATTGACACCTCACACGCTTACACGTGTATGGACTATGATCTCGCAGAAATGTGGAAACCATGGTGTCATCAAGAATTGACGGACAGTTGTTACTATTACTCTTCCCTCCTTAGAACTGGGCATCGCCGGGAAGTTTCAGCTCTTGCATAGAAGTTTATTGATTTTGGTCCTGTTGTCCTCGTTGGATAAGTCTACGTTGTATAAACTTTTTCCTAAGATAAACTGTGAACATGATAACGCCAAGAATTATTAAAATGATGTACAATACTATAACTGCATTATTGGTGTCATCAATATTTATCTCTTCTTCTATGTCTTAATATTTGTTGATAAGAAATTTTAAATCTTCTATGCTGTTGAGCTCGATGACTAATTTTGGGATTTGTGTCTTGTTCAAGTCCATATTGAAGTTTTCAATTATTACAGGCTTGCCAAAAGTTTCTTCTTTCAATTTAATTAATTCATTTCTAAAATTCAGTGGACATTTGCTATTCTTGAGAAGAAATATTCTTTGTAGATTTTTTATTTCATCGCCTTTTTTACGTGACAGATGAATTATTTCATTTATTTGGAAGACAAGCAAAAACTGATTGATATCTTCAATTTTTTCGATGTGGTTCTTCTTAATGGAGAGTTTTGTATATTGACAATTTTTATTGTTGCCATAAAATATGATGTTTTTCTTGCATGTTTCATTGTTGACTTAGTTCGCATTGTTGACACATTGAAAGTTTATTCCTCTTGTACAAGCTTCACTCAAAGATATCAAGTTACCATCAGCTGATTCCAGAAAGTAGTTTTTATCGGGAATAATACTAATGAATTCGTCATATTTCGTTGGGATAGGAGCAAGATGATATAATTCAAATTGTTTGTCATAATTCATCGGAATCTCTATGAAATAATAAATTCTTTCTGATCCTAATTTACTATTACCATTAATTAATTCTTCAATTTCAAACATGTCCTCTGGAATGAGCTCAAAAGGTGATTCATCATTATAATAAATTGAAAGAAAACAAAGTAATAACTGAAACTATTGCTGAGAATATAAGGTAAATAAGTACTATTTGGTAGACTATATAGTAGACGTTCATTCCAAATAGTTATAATTTCCTAAAGCCATATGAATAATGCGGAAAGAAGTAGCCCAGGATCTTAGCCTACTACGAACTTTACAATTTTTTTCAGTCTCAGACAAGGATTTTGCCAAATCATCATTATCACTTGATTCATCTTCCAATTCTGTGGTCCAATTGCTCTTTATTTCCTTCTAAATTACTCCGTTTTCATTTGGGACTACTAGATTATTTTCAGTATGTTGTTTTGGTAGATTTGAACTTGATATATCTGTAGTATAGCAAATATTGAATAACTCTGTTTCCTTCAAAAGTTGTTGTCGGGTGTTTTCTATATTCAATCTAACTTTTCGACGAAAATTACCAGTACGCTTAATTTTTCCCAATTTGACATGTCATTTTGTACTAATACTCACAGAATCACAGGGAAAAATGGTGAACACAGAAGAAGAAATCACGAGGTGTAAAGTACCTTTTAAAAAAGCTTTTTATGTATTTTATAATATTCACTTATCAGTTTTGTTCTGCTATATATAAATCATAAAGCCATTGGAATGATAGATACCACTTTAAAAACACTTATAAAGCAAAATTATGAAAGAGGTAAAAATACAGAAAGTATTTATTATATAAACGATACCAGCATAGTATTTATATAGCATGCAGCACCTCATATATCTATTATTATTTATTTAATACATGTAGTAGCATAGTAAAAGAGATATATACCTCCAATAAAGTATAAGATATATTTTCAATTTGTTTAAAGAAAAATCTTATTTTTTATATTATCTTAATTTATTTGTAGAACTTTAATATGTATAAAGAAATAACATTGAATCAGTTCATCACATTTTTTTCTTTATTTTCGGGCTCTTAAGGGAATTGAAAGCTCACAAAATATTATTCGTGGAGTAATTATTTTAAAATTCAATCTTAAAACTATTTATAAGATGACATATAAAGCAAGAATAAAGAACTGTCTCTTGCTCTATAAAAGCTGCATTTCTGTAGAAGTTATGCTGATATAAATATTTCATGAATTGAAATATCTATATAAGATACTTCAGGCTATATACAAGCAAAACTAGTATCATTTATATAAAAAATACTACTATATTTATAGATGTTTTATAATTTCATTTTAAGAATGTTTTCACAGCTGTCATTATAGTTCTAATAACTTTGAACGTTATATATTGTAGATAATATATATTAAGTAGTTGATAAAATAATTGAAAAGAATTTATAAATATATTTTGCTTTATGAAGAAGTAAGTGTGCTAGTCGGGATGTATCGATGTTTGAGATTGGATATTTGTCATCGACCGTTTTTTCATCTAGCTTCCTATAGCCAATTACTATTCTCAATTTTTTCTTGCCCGATGCATCTAGTTTTTTTCTGGTACAATCCGCACTGGGGATGATCAAGGGGAATGTGAAGGTCTAATAATATTCTGTTTCAACATTTCTTGTATTTGCTAATGAACTTCCTTTCTATGAATTTCGGGATATCTGCATGTCTTAGTGTATACGGGTATTTCGTCTTTGGTACGTATTCGGTGTTTTATTTTGTTAGTAAAGGTCAGGGTTTTGTTTTTTGTATGAAATATGTCAGCTAATTCTTCTTTGAGCTGAGAGATTGCTGCTCTCTCCTCTAAGTTCATATGGTCAGTACGAATTAAAGAAATATCAAAGTCATTGTTAGAATAATTTTCATAAAAATTTATATTGTTTATTTCACAATTGTATGAAAATTCTACTTGAAATGTGTCAGTCAAATCTGTTACAAATTCGTTTCACGTTGCATTAATAACTGGATAGTAAATTATGTTATTTTCTTCTCTAGCTATTCCTTTAGGTATTATTATTTACATGTGTTTCAGGGATGAAGATATCGCCATTGTCAATATTATTGACATGAAATCTTGTAACTGTCTCCGAATTAGCTGGAGTTCTAACATTTTGTGGATGTGTTATAATTCTATGATAATTTACTTTGATTTCACTGGCCAGTGTGATAATTTTATTCCTTGTTGAATCTATTATGGCTTCTAGAGTCTTTAAATTGTCTCATCCAAGTAGAATGTCAAAATTATTATGAGAACCTTACAGATGATATTTCAATAAGGTATTTGGTTTCTTGAAAATCTTTGAACACTGCGATATTAAACCAAAATTTTCTACTGATGTTCCATGTGCTGTCATGAATTTGAAAGGATCATGAGTTATTTGATTTTTAAATAATTTATTCACAATGTACGGGCTTATGGATGAGCGCGTGCTACCTGTATCTATCAAAGCTTTCAAGTTATATTCAGGTAAAATTACAAGGGCTAATTCGCTCTGGTTGTAAGTTAAATTTAGAAGTTCTATTTGATTTCCAAAGCATTTTTCTCTGAACAATAATTCTAATCGTTCTCTTGTTCGGCATGAATGTAAGCAGTAAGTGATAGTTCTGTACTCGTACTCATTGGAGTGGGGGTGTTATATTTCTTACGAGGATAAGATTTGGATGCGTTATAATTTGTTTGATTATCATTTTGTCTGAATGGTGGAGGTCGGTAAATCAATTGCGGTGTCTGTGTTTGCGAAAAATGTGTAGGTGTATTTTTATATTCTAGCATCATACTGTGGAATGTTTGCATTGGTGTATATTTTTGTTTCTGATAATGTTTTTGAAACGTTTTAGGCTGCCATTCTATCTGGAATTCATTTGTGAGCATGCCAAGCGCAGAATTTAGGTCTGCTGGATTTTTAGCCTATTTTTTGGAAAAAAGCGCTATTATATTCACTTTGGCTGTCTGGCTGGCTAGCGTGACGCTGAGTTCTCAGCAACTATACTATTTACAGACTTGAAACTGGTACTAAATAGAAGCTGCTGTTTCGTAGGTTTGCACAAAGTACTTTAATTCAAGCTCAGTGATTGTGGAAGATTGAATTATTCAATTACTTGTTTCAAGTGGAACAATGCCCATAGATATATATGACATCAGGGATATGGCAACTGAAATTTATTGAAGTAGGTAAAAATTTAGTTACAACTTTCGCCGCGAATGTCACTATTACTATGTACAGTTGTCAAATCTGTCCAAGATTCATTCAATGACTTGTTTGACGCGGATTTGAAGCTTATTAGAATGAATTATTATTATTGGGTGAAAATTTGTTTACTTTTGGTGTATTTTTTTCATATAGATTTGATGAAGATCAAATTATCATTTTAAGGTACAACACTTGACCTCCCGTCAGTTAATAACTGAACAATAAAGATTAAAAGGTATTTTTGAGTTTGTACATGCATAAATTATGTACCTATCAAATAGTCAACTTGAAACTAGTACTAAATGAAAGCTGCTGTTTCGTAAGTTTGCCCAAACTGCTTGATTTCAAGTTCAGTAATTGTGAGAGATGGTAATTCGCGAAATCTCTGAAGTAACAAGAATTCTTGAGCTGTCAAAAATGCGCTTTTATCATCTAGATGATTCTTCCATTTTTCGTTCATAGCAAAGTTCCTAAAAGTTCTTTTAAGCCACGTAAAAGTATTCTTACTGCATATGTTTGGAAGTAAGCTATTGAAATATTCTTTTCATTTGAATCTTTAGAATTAAGCGTAATGTATGAGGCTTGTAAATTCAATCATTCTTGTACTTTGTGCAGAAATCCAAACGCAGATTCATTTGTTTGTTTCAATTCTGACATTTCTATATTTAATGTGAGACAATCGCGTTTTCCAGCAGAGGTGCTCAATTAAGCTTGTTTCAAGCTTCTTTAATGAGAGATTGTGCAACTAGCTATATTTACTGCAGCTTCGCCTCTTATTTTCGCCAAGTTACTAGACATAAGCTATTCATTTTTGTAATCTAATGAGTCTGCTACTACATAAGAATTGTTCACAAGTTTTTCGCAAATCTCAATGGAAGGTGAAAGTGAAATTTTGTATCACCGTCAAACTCTGGGATCATTTTTAAGTATTTGCGTTCCAATGTTGGGGCTGTTATCTCTTGTAAATTCAAGTTGCTTATTTCTTGGTAAAGGATTTCAAAAATTAGATTGTCGTAAAGAGTGGAATCAAGGATTGAGTCACAGAAATGTGTTATCTCTAAGTGACATTTGTGTACTTACAGAAAAACTATCAACGTGTGATCCATGTGTTCCTTAGTCGTATTCTTCGATCTAGAACTGAATGTTGTCGTGCTGCTCTGTATACCTCAGTGCCTGGTGACTTCTTGATGTTGCGATGTTCGCTTGCAGTTTCTGAAAGTCTCTTCGACGGTTCAGGGATATTTGTTCGATATCTTGTCAATCGTAGAAACGAGACAAAAATTGATTTTTAGATCTCGTCTAGATATCCGACCCGACTGCGCCAGTTTAGTTTGATTATTCATGGACTTTGAAAAAAACTATTTATTTTACTACAAGTACAGATTCAGAGTTTATTAACAACAATATTAGGTATTAACTACTTAAGACACAAAATGTGACCAACTTATATGTTTTAAAGAGTTCATAAAATTGACACCTTACACGCTTACACGTGTATAGACTTTAATCTCGCAGAAATGTGGAAACCATGGTGTCATTAAGAATTGACAGGAAGTTGTTACTATATGTTATATATTTGACTGCTTAGAGACTCGCTTCAGACAAAACTATCAATAAAAACTGAAAAAACTCATTGGAAGTAATGAAGCTCAACAACCTATTCGTAATAAATGGACGCAGTTCCAGTGATTCTCCTGCAAGTTATACCTACATAAGTGGAACTGAAAAAAGTACGATTGATTACGTCTGGGCAAGCTTTCCAGCTCTACATTCAATAAACAATTTTATAGCATTGCCTGAGATTGGACTCTCCGATCATCTTATCTGCTCTCTTTCTGTTCCTAAATGTGTATACTTTCGCACTAGTGAAACGTTACATAAGCACATTTCAAAAAATAGTAGAGTATCAAGTAGCTGAGATTCCTATAAAGAAGAGATATATACAACCGAATTGGAAATCTTGTTTAATTATTCTAGCCCATCAGAGGAAGTACAACTTTCGTATTGTTTCCTGGAATATAATATAGATACTACATCAAAAAATATTGGTATATCAGAAGAAGTCACAATTAAGCGTAATGCATCAAAATTACAAAAAACAAATGCTGGTACAATGGAGATTGCAGAGAAATGGAGAGAGCTGCACGTGAAAGTTTTGCGAAATGTAGAAAGCACAATATGGACGAAATGTTTTGAGATAATTATGTGCAAACGAAGAAGGAATACAAAAAAATATTTCTGCAGAGATAAAAAAGTTCCAAAATGATATAACCCAAAATTTGGAAAACACAAAATATCCAAAACATTTCTAGTTAACAATCAGATTTCGGTTACCAAAAAATACCTATAATAATTTAATTCCTCTGGAAGCATGGAAAAATTATAATATGAACGCGCTAGGTCGTAGAAAGATATCTACAAATGATTATTTTGATGCAATGCATTCTTATTAGGACACGAAAATAACTACATCTCAATTAAACCCAAAAGTATTCAGAAGCCAACAAAAGCCTAGGTCCAGATAATATTATCAACCAGCAATTAACATTTCTTTCTTACAAATGTGAAGATCATTCAAAAGATCTATTAAATACATATTTGCACGAAGAAGATATATCCTGTGGATTAAAAAGGACTAGAATAACACCAATATATAGAAAAGGAGATTACAAGAACCTTTAGAACTACCGAGGAATAGCCCTTGTGAGCACTATCACAAAGCTATTAGCATTTATTATGAACAATAGATTGCAGACATGGGTAGAGAGTTTTTCAATTCTTCCGGAAGCACAAATAGGATCTCGAAAAAGAAGGTTATGCACTGACAACATATTTCTACTTGATACAATTATTCGAACAAGAATGATGACAAGCAAAGAGGGGACATATGCAATTTTTATAGATTTCTTAAAGGGGTTTGACTCCATGTCACATTATTTACTATATGGTAGGATGTATAAAATACGTGTTAGTAGTCGCATTAAAATATTCATGAAAACATCTTCGAGGAAGCCACATTACAAATCGATGTTAACAATTGCCAAACAAACCCTAGTGCAATCAATGAAGGAGTTTTACAGGGAGAGTGTCCTTTTCTCTTTGCACTTTATATTTCCGATCTTGGGGACTTCTTCAGAAAACATAATCTGGAAGGCATCAGTGTTACTCATTTCGTGAATATTCTGTCTCTACAATTCGCTGATGATATTGGTATATTCGTAAAATCACAAGCAGATATCCTAAGGTAATTGAAAACATCAGAGCTTGATTGTGCAACCCTTGATCTTGAGATAAATCCAGAAAAACCCCAAGTTTTGCATTTCCATAATGGAAGACCTCCAAAGAGACATATGAGATACATGTGCCAGAAGAATGAGATAAAGAAAGTCAAGTCATACACATACTTAGGACTCAAATTCACATCCTCTGGACTCCACAACCAAGCAGCACAAGTATTCATACACAAGGCAAATAATGTTTCAGGTGCCATAGAACACACACTTTCTGAACTAGAAACTGATTCTTGGCCCACAACTATGTAACTGTATCTAACAGTCCTGATTCCATCATCTTTATATAGAGCAGAAATTTGTGCACCAAACTTATTAGAAACGATAGGAAAAGTCTTCAGGAGAAAAGTTTCAGGCTTCAAGGAATCCAGTTGAGTTTAAAATATTTTTTCAATTACTCAGAACGTTTCGAGCATCAAATGTGCTCATCATCAGCTGTATATAAGGAAAAACTCTACAAATTTAACAATCATACAGATTGAAGATATCAAAAACCTCTTACCATAAAGTAAACAAAATGATTTATCTACTTAAAAGTTGAGCTACATAGTAGTGTTATGATCCATGGAGTTAAAAATGCACATAATGAACAATTTGAACAAAATGTGAAATTTTCGAGAACGAATCAAGTTCTAAACTTGAAAGTCGGCGAATGACTGAATAAGTTAACAACAAAACTACTGAACGTTCAACAAAAACACCAAAATTAAAATTAAGTTGGTAGCTTATAATTACCTGGGAAGTTCGTCGCATACTTCATATTGTTTTTAAAGTTTGCGTATTCATAGATTTTTTGTCAAATAAATAGATATATAGTGATTTATACAACAATTCATGTTGTTTTTTGCTGACCTCATCTATAATCTACGCATTTTTAAAATCAAAAATGTAACCAGTTTCGATGGTATGGTTTGTCAATGCGCTATGATATATGTTACGAGACTTACAGTGGTAATTATATTGATATAGTCTTCTCTTTAAGGGTTGCGAGGTTTCTGCAACATAAACTTTGTCAGAAGGAACACATTTTACCCCATAAACAACATCATTTATTACAGACGCTATGTAGATGACTGCTTGCTTTTTAGACATGAGACAAGGTTGATTCAATATTTCAAATTTTCAATTCATACTATCCTAGGTTGGTTTTCACCATGGAGCCTGAAATAAATAATACCATAAGCTTCTTGGATGTCGTCCTTATGGAAGAGGATGACAAAATTATCACTTATTGGCAAAGAAAAGCTACATCATCAGGTAGATACTTACATTTTGATTCACACACCAACCCTGCTTATAAAGTTAGTGTGATAGACGCTTTGATTGACAGAGCATATTTACTTCCACATTATTGTGTTCATGTTGAGAATTTCAAATATATTGTTAATATTTCACATATAAATGGTTATCCATTCAATTTATTTATAATAAACTCAATAAACGCAAACACTTTCTACGTCAACGTGAATTAAAAATTTTTGACTGTTCTGCTGCTATTGATACCACTGGTAGAGTCTACTCTGTATTTCTGTACGTAGAAGGGCTTCAGCAGGCTCTAAAAAATAAGACGCTGGTTAGCTCTAACATGAAGTTTGTTAATGAAAATACAAGACGGTTACATTCTAACCCCAAAGATGTAAAGGAGTTTGACGACACAAGAAATGTATTTCATGGGGTGAAATGTGTTTCTTGTGACAAAGTTTATGTTAGAGATACCTCGCAACTTCCAAAGAAAAGGCTATATCAAAATAATTACCACTGTAAGGCCCGGTTTCACCAAAGACAGTTGAATTTATCTTAAGGTTATTTTGAGTTTGTAACTATAGTTACAATTGTATCAACAATAGGTTTCGTATAAAATAACCTCTGGATAAATTTAACTGGCTTTGGTGGAACTGGCCCTTAGTCTCGTATCATATATCATAGCGCATTGACAAACCATACCAGCGAGACTTGTCACATTTTTGATTCTGAGAATGCAGAGATTATAGATGAGGTCAGCAAAAAACAACATGAATTGTTGTATAAATCACTATACATCAATTTATTTGACAAAAAATCTATGAATACGCAAACTTTAAAAACAATATGAAGTATGCGACGAACTTCCCAGGTAATTATAAGCTACCAACTTAATTTTGGTGTTTTTGTTGAACGTTCAGTAGTTTTGTTGTTAACATATTCAGTCATTTGCTGACTCTCAAGATGAGAACTTGATTCGTTCTCGAAAATTTCATATTTTGTTCAAATTGTTCATTATGTGCATTTTCAACTCCATGGATCATAACACTACTATGTGGCTCAAATTTTAAGTAAATAAATCATTTTGTGTACTTTATGGTAAAAGGTTCTTGATATTTTCAATCTGTATGATTGTTGAATTTGTAATTTTTTTTTGTATATACAGCTGATGATGAGGACATCTGATGCTCGAAACATTCTGAGTAATTAAAAAAAATATTTCAAACTCAACTGGATTTCTTAAGGTCTAAGACTTTTCTCCTGAATGATTACTCTGAATCTTTTTCCACATTTCTGATAGAAAAAGTGCAAATCAATTTCTTTAAATCTTTGTGCAGCTTCATATTACAGAAAATCCTCAACTGCTGGAAATAAACTACTATTAGCAAATTACACCATGACAATGAAATATCTACTAAAATGAAGTTGAAGTATAACTTGATAACAATGTTGCAAAGCCTACTTGATGTATTCAACTTCACATGGGTGTGGGATGCTTAAAGCTTTATAGTTTTACAAAATGAACACGATAACATCTCACTATCTTATCGACAAAAAAAATTATTTTATCATCTTACAGCAATTAATGCAAAAACTTTAACTTTTCTCTCTTGTACCTAGACCAAAAATTCCTTTTAACAATAAAAGAATAATTCTTCAAATCCGTTCTATCTCCAAAAAGTATCCTATGATCTATCATGATGGCTACTGTAACAAATTTCAGAAAGAAGAGATCTGTACACTTTATAATACATTTGAAGATGATGATATCATTTACTTTCTGTTCCGCTGTCCAATCTTAGCTCCAGTCAGACATCATATCATCGCAAAGCACATCAGCAGTTAACCAACAGAGCACATGTTCCGAAATCTGTTCTCTGAGGTTACCAAAGAAATGGCTCACGATATCTACAATTTTGTACATAACTCTTTGAAATTGAGAAACTCTATTTGTAATAGTTAATTTGATTGAAATACTGATATACCAAATACTCATCTGTATAAGCAACAGCTTGAAAGCAAATAAACTATTATTATTATTATGGCTCATATTTTTTGGACTCTTGGAACTATTTTTCTCAGAAAACTCACTTTCCGACCAAGCTATGTAGAAATGGGAATAATATCGATTTTAAAAGCACAGTTCACATACATACATTGCGAACTAATTCGCAGCATCTATATACTTTTAGCTGATGTGAATCCGATGAACATGAATCGTATCCTTCTCAGTCATATACTACTAATAATATTCTAGAATACCGAATAGATATAAATATGTCACTGTGAAATACAACTTCCACTCCTTATAACCTGGATGGAACTACTATTATAACACATCACATGACTCATAGGCTGGATTCGTTAGACTGTTGAGTCGATCATATCAAAAATGAGTCACTAACTGGCGGTCATCCTGAAAATATAGATATGACAATCTCAAATCAGTCGCATTTATCTTTGGGAATTTTGAGAGAACTCATCCTGTATAAGGACTTACCATGACAAAGTAGTGTTGTATGAAGTATTTCTTCTCATGGGTATCTCACAAATTCACCTTATAATATAGATCATAGTGGTTGATGAAACTGAAAATTCACGTGAGATATAACTCTAGTTTACAAAATTCAACTATTTGTCTGTTGCTGTGAATTTCATGTTTGATAATGTTCACTTATGACTTGTTTTTGTCAAAGATGACTTCAAATTTTTTTGTACACCTCTAGTTCCTTTGTTTTTGATTTTTATCATTCCTGCGTATTTATTCGTCGATAACATGCTTATTTCACTGAGTTAAGATTGATATCTGGAGTTTTTGTGACATGAGTAGCTCAAGGAGACGTTGTTTGAACAATCCAAATCATTTTTGCTACATATACGGAGAATATGTGTTCAAAGATTGTAGAAAAGTTCATCAGAGTTTGTTGTAAACACCTATTTTCTGTATTTTGAGATACTCTTGGATAAAAATGACAAATCTTAGGCTCTTCATTGTGTTTGTAAATCATGTGTTGAATATTCAAGATTAGGAAAAAGTGGTAGAAGGAGTGCTTTCACATTTGGAAAACCAACCATTTGGCGAGAGCCCCGAAATCAACTCGATGACTGTTATTTTGTAGTGTGAACATAAACGGTATAAACGCTAAAAATCGAGCTAAATGGCGATATCCAAGTTACAAAATTATTCTATCACCATTGCATATGAAACTGCGCATCATAAATAAGTTTATTAAATCACTAGATAGAGACAGGAACTGCTTTTCTTACGTTTGCAAGAAAATTCCTCACCTCACTATTGAAAGAATTAGAGCAGGTATTTCTGATGTCCCCCAAATCAGACAACTTACGAAAGATACTTAATTCAAAAATTCCTTGATTGAGCTTGAACTAAGAGCTTTGACAGCTTTTGTCTCTGTGATGCAGAACTTTCTTGGAGATACGGAATCAGAAAATTATATTGAACTTGTTGGAGACCAATTTTTACAATTAAAAAATATAGGGTTCGATATGAGCGTAGAACTCCACTTTCTCCATGGACAGATTTCTGGAAAATTTAAGAGATATGAGCGAGGAACAAGGAAAGGGTAAGCATCAGGATTTACATGTGGTAGAGGAACGTTATCAAGGTTTCTGGGATGATGTCTGACTATTTCTGGTCTCTGATACGCTATTTTCCTATTTCTATACATAAGAGAAGAGCTCTAAAGCAAAGTTTTTCAGAACTCAATGATTAATTTGATTTTTTTATGAATTTTTGTCATGAAAATACATGTTTTTTCTGTTTTAAACGTACATAGCTGAAACTCAAAAACTAGAGCTGATGAAAAAATTCTGGTTACATATTTAAAATGGGGATAACATATTTACTCAGCAACAGCTGAAATTTTTCCGGCAACAGATGTACTGTAAACTAGTGTAATTAGTGTCAAATTCAAAAGGACATAAACAAACGATTCAATAGTATTTATCTTCCTGTAATTTTCACATACTACTCATTATCCTGAGGTGCAGAAATATTGTCAGTACAAGTTTATCCAAGCCCTTTTCATTCTTGAATTTAAGAACTAAAATATACAAAAGAGCCTATTATTGTGCACGCTTTGTGCAAGATTATATTTTTTTTGTGATATTCTGCTTACATTCTTCATGCAGCTCAATAAGTTTAAGCTTCCATAATTTACATGTGTAATATGTCATAAGAAAATTGAGATAAGTACAGTTAAAAATGAGATTAACATTTTGTATGCTCTTCAACCAAATCTAGCTTATAAGATACTGTTTCGTTGTTTCCTATTCTCTGCAATACAATTCTATTCCTCAACCAATACTTATTTATCACATAGAATGCAGCACACACTAAACAAACAACTGCTAGAGTCGCGAAAATGAAGATAGGCGCTTCGGATCTAGAACTTGATTTGTCTGCAACGGAATATGATGCTTCGACAGAATTCTTAATGGAAGCAATATCTGGTAATATCTCTGATCGAATCCCATCATCATTCATCGACTTAGAAGAATAATCGACTTCTGTCATATTGAGCTTGGAATTAGTACAGGAAATGCCATGCACGTTTAAAGTTTTGAGAGTTTCTCCATGTAATACTTTGATTTTTCGTGCGTCAAGCTTGACCAAATTTGTAGATAACCAATCACATGTCCATATATTGTTATCTATATCAATCACTTTCAAGTTCACCAGATGGAGAATCAAATTCTCAACATTGATATATTCTAGTAAATTGTCTCTGAGATTGAATGCTTTTAATTGCTTCAGAGGATATAGTGCTCCAATTTGAATTGCATACAGTTTGTTATGTGCTAGGTCAAGAGTGTCTAGATATGTCAATCCAGTAAAAGCACCAGATTCTAAATGACCTATCTGATTGCGAGATATATTCAACAAATATAGAT
The DNA here is from genome assembly GCA_963989225.1 of Dromius quadrimaculatus. Classification (NCBI taxonomy): domain Eukaryota; kingdom Metazoa; phylum Arthropoda; class Insecta; order Coleoptera; family Carabidae; genus Dromius; species Dromius quadrimaculatus. Next base: position 26,930,599 of record OZ022326.1, on the reverse strand, counting down.
TTTTCAAATCCTGGAACAAACCTAGTGGTAACTCAGAAATATTGTTATGATCCAATCTTAAAGTTCTCAATTTTGTCAAATATCGGAAAGCATCTGGATGAATATCGCAAATATAATTATCATTCAATAACAAGATACTGAGATTGTTTGAAGAAGAATCAAATATTTCAGCCGGAATTGAACTGAAATTATTAAAGCTCAGGTCGATATAATCTGTCGAAAGCTTTCCAATAGGTGATAAATTCTTCAATTGGTTATTGTACAAAGAAATATTGCCACTGAATCTTTCGTAGTTCAGAGAAATGATTCGATTATTATGTAGAATAATTTCACCAAGCAGATTTTTAGTCTTCAAAAAATTTGTAGGAAACGACTCAATCTGATTATTTGGGAACCAGGCAAATCTCAATAGATTATTGTTAGCAAACAACTTATCGCTGATAATAGTTAAAAAATTGTCATTCAAAAAAATGACTCCTAGTTTGCTTAGATTTGCGAATGTTTTATCCTCGATGGAAGTTATTTTATTTTGTTTCAAACTTAGAAATTGTAGAGACTCAAGTCCTCCAAATGTGTAGTCTCTCAATTCTGACAAATTATTGAGATTTAAGTTCAAAACATTCAGCTTTTTCAATCCACTGAACGCTTTAGGCTGAATGATGGTTATGTTATTAGTTTTAAGAATCAACCAATCAAGCTTATTGAGTCCGTTGAAAGCATTGGCTTGAATTTCATTTGTATTACTTGTTTGTAGATACAGTCTAGCTATATTTGGATAATCGATGAACATTCCAGCGGTTAGAGAATTCACGTCTGATGTGTAGATTTCAATGTCATAGATTTTTTCCTTATCCTCGAGTGCCAAAACTGATTTTGCATTAAGGGTGATGTTTTTGCAGATTGCTTCATATGTGAGGAAGTTATGTTTTGTGGTGCACCAAAATTCGAAACGAGAGCAGACGAGATTGTAGTAGGCATGCTTAACATTACATCCTCTCTGATTCATGTTCTGGATTGAACTTATACGGAGAAATAATACTAGAGCCAATGGGATGTATTTGACGGACATGTTACCTGAAAATAAAATTATATATACTGGAGTTGATACTATAATCCTGCCAAGCACGTGAAACCAAACGAGGCAGGATATAAAATATATATATATATATATATATATATATATATATATATATATATATATATATATATATATATATATATATATATATATACATATATATATATATATATATATATATATATATATATATATATATATATACATATATATATATATATATATATATATATATATATATATATATATATATATATATATATATATATGTATATATATATATATATATATATATATATATATATATATATATATATATATATATATATATATATATATATATATATGCACTGATTTTCAATGATCTAGCCTAATTTCTTGCACAAGGGTACTAGGAGATCTTATTTGAATAATTGGTCATATTCTGTAACACATTCATTAAGATATTATCGATCGATAAGATTTTTGACGAATGAGAACAATTGTAACAAGCGAGCATTACAAATTTTTTGTCAGTGCTACCTACGTTGAAATAGATAATGATCGATGAAAATTTATCGTCTGAGCTACAGAATAGCCCCAATCATTATTTTCATTGATTTCAGTAATGATAAACATGATAGTGTCCATGGTAACGGAATTGTCACTCACAATAAATGCCATGTCTTATGATGTTTATTCACTAATGAATCTCTTTCGATATGTTGGAATGGAATGATTAGGGAGAACTACTGCATTTTACATGCTGAAATAGTGCCTAAATTAGACAATTTTTATTTCTATGCATATCTAAACACAAAATAGAATAGTCTTCCATTTAGCATGGGGCTAATTTCACACTCTGCGCATAGTGTGGAGAAGATAGGCTCTACCATACTCATGAAACTTTCATGTAGCATTTTGCCAGTTGTTCACTGTAACCTACTAATAAAACGAATGTACTATGCTTCTGAAAAGTTTCACTATCGGATCTGAGTATACAAGTCTCTGCTCTATTGCGATGTTTTATTTTTGAATTTATCATCGATTCCTGTCCGCGGCTCATAACATTTTATTGAAAAATTCATCAAGTTAGCTTGATTGTATAATGCTTTCTATTTGAATATCAATCCAGTTGACTTGCACTTCATGATCAGAAAGAATGCGAACTTGATGAAATTTTAGTATGTTGTTTATGATTATCCAATAGTGTTATATCCATGTTTTTTGACCAAAATTTCGCAAAGTTATTTCCAGGGAGAAGAGAAAACCACGAAATTTTGGCACTTTTTTCAGTTTTTGTCCCGTATCTTTTTCCGCTCCATTTCTACGCCTTAGATCATCGACTCAAATTTCGTAGAACACTAAATTTCAGATAAATTTGACTCTAGTAACTTGTTTGTAGACCCACTATGTTTCAAGATACAGCACTTCAACAAATTGATAAATCCCTCAAAATCCAAAAAAAAGTCAAAAAATAGTGGTTTTCGCTATTTATCTTTCATTTTTCAATATTTTTTATGTTGTCATGATACCTAGTTCCATTCTGACACAGCAACTAATCAATCACTCGATCAATCTAACCCCTTTTCCCCTCTACCTGTCTACCTACCACTTGCTCTCTCCAAGGTACTCATTCAGTAGAGAGCTACGTACAAAAATTCAAAATCAATTTTTACAATCATATATTCAATTTTAAACAACTGGAAATTGAATTAATAATAATAATTCATTCTTCAATAAATGATTATCACTATTTTTTTTTCAATTCATTTAGATCTTTGATCAGTGTGAACAATTAGTCGGAAGCAGTTTTTAATTCTTGTTTGTTTTTCTCCTGTTAGGATTTGTATTGTTGAATTTATTTTTTTAATGTATGTTGCTATGAGTCTTAGCACTTTTGAGTTTGTGGTTGAGAGAAGTATTGTTGTTTTGGTTGGAAGTGAGATGTTTTCTTCAATTAGGGAGTTTTGTTCCTGCTTATGACGATCACATTTAAATATATGGTGCTATTTCTGTGTTGTCGCAGTCACATGTTTCATTCCTAACTAATTTGAGCTTATAAAAGTGGCTTGGGAAGCTATGATGATTAAAACGTATTCCACATATAGCTTTGACTGTGTCCCTGCTCATCTTGATTTGGTCGAACCATGGTTTATCGCAAATATTTGGTTGTATCTAGGCATAGAATTGGCCTTCTGTGTTGCTCAATCTCTTAGCTGTTCTTCCCATATTTTTCTATGTAATTTTTTGCTAAGATTCACAAATTCCTGATTTGTTTCATCAAGTACTATAGGTTCACCATCTAAAGTTACCTCTTCTATTAATTGGTCCACGGTTTCATTTCCTGATATATTGTAATGACCTTCTACTCATGCTATTTTTATCGTTATATCATACATTTGCTCGCAACTCTTGTTTATGTTAATTATTTCATTAATCATAATACTGTTGTTCCTGAATTTAGGAAATTCCAATGATTTCGTAGCACTTTGACTGTCTGTTGATATGAGATAATTTGTTTTGTGAATTTTCCGAACGTTCCTTTTAATGTATTTTCCTCCTTTCAATATTGCATATAATTCTGCATGGTAGATAGCTGTATGATTTGATAATTTGTATTTTTGTGAATATAATGTTGTGGGATCAAATATTGCTGCTCCTGTGCCTATGCTGGTTTTTGATGCGTCAGTATATATAGTATAATGTTCTGGAAAATATTTATTAACATTTTTATTGAATGTGAGGTTTGAAATTGTTCTGTTGAAACAGTCATCATCTGTCAATTTTGAATTATCGAATAAATTACTGTTTTCTAATGGATGAATATATTTATATTGAAAGCATGATAGTGTGTCTTGCATGGTTGATACTTTATTTTCTTTCGGGTAGTTGATGAACATCTGTACTATAGGTGGTGCATTTCTTAATTTCCAATATTTGTTAGTGAGGTATTCTGTGGTTATAGTAATGACTTTTTTGATTATTGGATGCTCTCTGATGTCTATGTGCGTAAATCCAAATCTAATAGCGAGTTGTATTCGTCGAATATTTAATGCTTTTTCTGCACATTCGCTTAGTAGACAGAGAGTAGGAGTGGATTTGAATGCTCCTGAGCATAGTCTTTGCGCTTTGTTTTGAACTTTATCTATTTTTTTTGGATGATTTCTTGGAGCTGATCCGTAACATATGCTCCCGTAATTAATTATTGACCTTACGTAAGCTTCATAAAATATAATTGAAATTCTTGGGTGAGCCCTCCATTCAATGCTATTGATGGCTTTGAGCAAATTGACTGCTCCCTCACATGTGTTATTGTATATTCTATGTGAGTCATCCAAGACAGTTTACAGTCAAAAATTATCCCTAAAAATTAGTTTTTGGCACATATGCGGATATTCACAGTTCCTAATAATATTGTGTCTGCTGAGTTGCTTATTCTGTGACGGGTGAAAATGCAGACTTGTGTTTTGCTGGATGATAGTTCAAGGCCGTTGTCAAATAGCCCCATTTGTATCTTCCTAAAGGCTTGGCTAAGGTAGTTTTGACAGTTGTGAAGTTTCTCAGATGAGTTATTCACGCAAAAATCATCGACAAAGTTCAAAATTGTCATTTTGCTGGGTAGGAGGTAAAATAGTTCAATGCAGTAAATGTTAAATAGCATTGGGCTTAAAACGTGTCCTTGAGATAGGCCTGTAAATGTTTCCCGTGCTCCAATTATATTGTTAGTTTGTTCTACATATGATGTTCTGATTCTTAGAAGGGCTATAATTGCTCTTATCATAGTTTTTGAAATTTTGAGAGAGTTTAATTTTTCTACTAGGATGTGTAGATCAACATCAAAACGCACCTTTAATATCTGAAAATGCAGCAATAAGGTACTCAGTTTTAAAGAACGTATTTGTATGTCATTGGTTATTTTATATGAATTATCAGCACAACCTCTCCCTTTCCTAGCTCTATTCATAGTATTAGAGAATATTTGATTTGATTCTAACCAGTACTCTATTCGGTTTTTCATTCTTCTTTTATATGTTTTTTGTACACGATGTGAGGACGATAGGACGGTATTAGTCAATTTCAGATGGATCTTTTTTGAGTTCCAGTATTGGGATTATTAAGTGATTCTGCCATGAACTTATCTGATCGCCTGATGCAAATATGTTGCTAAATATTTTCAATAATATTTGTTCGGTAATTTCCGGTATTTGTGATAGCAGGACATAATGTTTGTTGTCCATTCCTGGAGCTGAATTTGCTTTATTTTTCAATGAATCGTTAAGCTCATGTATACCGAATGGGTTGCAGCAAGGATGGAGATTAGTTGAGCTCGGTATTTCAAAAGGTAGTTCAACTGAGAAAGGTGATGATTTTGACAGAAATTCGTACATTAATTGCACTTATGGTATAATGGAAGCTCTGGGGTTTTGATGCATTTTGAAAGATTTGATCTTGTTCCAAATTTCTGTTAATGGTGTGCTTGTTTAATGATTCGCAGTATTCTTTCCAGTTGTTTTTACGTATTTTCTCATAGATTTTACATGCGTGGGCTGTAGTTCTCTGGCATCTGATGAGATTGTCCACATTACTTTGAATTTTGTATGGTTCATAATCTTCTTTTTTCATTTCTTCGGCTGCTTTACACTCTTCGTCTCACCAAGGTCTCGTCTCAAACGGATTGTTTTATTAGAACAATTAATTCTTCATAGTCTTTCTCAGTTTCATTGGAAATTCCGTAGTTCTTCGAATTTTCTTCTAAATGGTTTTTATATATGTCCCAATTTGCTTTTTGTGAGCTCCATTTTTTTGGAAGATAATTAATTATTGACCTTACGTAAGCTTCATAAAATATAATTGAAATTCTTGGGTGAGCCCTCCATTCAAACATTAGATCGATTGCACTTTTTCATTGGTAAGGATGGTTTCGTAGGGTTGGTGAACCGTCATTCAAGATGACAAGATGAAAATTGTCGATGCTTTCTAATGAATTGATTCTTTCTTTGTCATTGGATTCGCATTCCCACAATCTATGATGATAATTTAGATCACTTGCAATGAATGTGTGCTTTGAACTTTGCAGTTGATTGAAAATTGTATTCTAGAATTTCTCACCTAATAATCAACGATTGAATGATTATTATTCTTCAACTATCAATAATGATAATAATTATAATATGTTGTGAGCTTCTGAAGCTTTTTGCTTATAGCCCCTTAGAATACTGTATTTTCCCAATTTTAATTATAATATTTCATATACATTGTTGCGGTTTATTCTACCGCAACCTTTACCAACCGTTTCATAAAAATAACTAGTGGAGTTTAGTAATTGCTTGAGCCGTCTCTGGCTTTCTCAAGTATACAGTTGAGGGCGCCATGGTGGTCAGTGCCCTATCAATATTGCTCTGAATAATTTCAATTTTACGATAGTGTATTATTTTCACAGTTACAATAGTGAGTACTATTTTTTATTCATATCATCATGAGTTTGCTTTTCGTAATATTTGATTTCTTACTGTAAACAGTTCTTTTGTGAACCAGAGTTTTTTCAGTCCTCGTGGCTCAGCTTTGAAGTCATTCGTTTAACGTAATATAAATTCGTAGTTTTACTTTTTATTTCACTTTGAGACTCCGGCGGGGTACTGCCCATTGCAAGAAGACCGTCACAAGTTTTTTTAGGCTCTTTGAGCTCCCTTTTTTTTTTTACTCCAAGTGACGTACTCTCCTTCCCGTTTTATTTTCTACTCCTCCGTCTGATCCTGCATTTGTGAAGTTCCAATTTTCTTCTAGTCTTATTAATACTCGCGTTTTTTTGAGTGGTTTATTCTGTCGCACTAGTGAGTTGTTCTACGAAACACTTGATTTTTTTTAATGCTTTCTGGATTACTAGCTCGATTATGACGCGTTATTGTTGGTTATACGGTCGAGTGGACTTTACGGATAGAATCTTTTTTTTGTCGGTCAACGAGTTACTCGTTTCAACTATGTCATTGCGTTCATGCGTTCATTCACCTTGTATGCTCGCGATCACCCCATTTGTGTTGTGGCATCCCTCTCATTCTACTTTGGCGTAAATTTGTTAAATTTGTTCATTTAATTTGGTACTAAAATTCAGTTGTACCTACATTGTAATTTTTTTGGTGTCGTTATACAAACCATTTGTCATATTTTTTCCGAACAAATTACTGGTGTAAGCTGTTTCAGATAATATTGTGTCGTGTAATTATTATACCAGCAAGGGAACGTAGCTGGGTTGAGAGCAGAGACCGGATACCAGCCGTAAGAGCAGCCGAAGTCGTTTTTCTATTATTATCGCTTCTAGAGAGGCTGTCAACACTAGAGAAATAAATTCTGTAACAACATATCTCTCAAAGTATTCAATAATACACACAAACAACCATACCTCGAGCGGGCTTCGAGCCTTCGACACTAGTGGATAGCAAAGTAGCTAACTTGAGCGCTGCATAAACACACTAAGCCACGAGTGCCGGTACAACTATCAATAATAATGGTGATAATAAAATATATTAATGATAATAATTAAAAACGTTCTAGTTGATCTTTCTTTCCAAATATTGAAGCAACTTGATTATTCAAGGAGTGAAACGCTACTAAATAATATCAGTTCCTTCCTCAAATTCTCATATAAAAGAACAAAATTTTTGTAAATAGATAAGAATCTTGTATGCATCCCACCAAAAACATTTCCATGGAAAATGTTGCCAAGATGAGACAATATAGCTGGCATTGTCTAAAAAGCTATTAGATCTAATTGAGAACCAAGCTTCTAGCTCTACATGTCCTAATTCTACAAGCCCTAACTTCACAAACTATACACCTTAGTCAAAATATGTGGCTTGGGCGTTTCTTCACTACAAGAACAATAGTATAACAGAAGAGTTATGAACAGTGGATGAATTTTTCACCTCATGCCTATGTGAGTATTTCTATTGTTTCAGGAAATACCCTGGAACCTTTCATGATCATCTTTGAGCGAGTCAGTGATGAAATAAGGTTCTTTCAGATATCAATACAATCTAAAGTATAAGAGCTATGCAAATGAAACTTAATATGTCATTTGAGTCAACTATTGCCATCATATCCCGAGAATTTGATCCATCTGGTATAATCGAAGCCCAAGTTATGAGGGCTTCAAAAAACGACAAAGCTCTCCGAAAAAAGATAGATAGTGCTCTTGCGCTTCGCTTGGCTCATCTTGACGAGAGCACTACTATGCCCCTAAATATGGTGGCATAGGTGGGCAGAGTAGGAGATAGGTTGTTGATTGATTGCTGCGTCAGAATGGAACAAAGTACCATAATATCTTAAATTATATTGAAAAATAAGAGATATTTAGCGAAAACCACCAATGATCCAATAAATTGAATATGATGATCTAAGGCGTAGAAATTGGAGGAAAAAAATTACAGGATGAAAACTGAAATATGTATCAAAATTTTCTCATCTTTGCCTCCCCTTGAGAATTGCTTCACGGAATTTTGAACGGAAGACATGGAAATAACTCTATTGGGTGATCAAAAATTATATACTGAAGTTCCATCATGTTCGCATTTATTTCCAGACTTCCTCCTAGTATATCGACACGCCGACTGGACTATATTTAATACTCGATCAGATTCGTACTTATTGTCCATGAGCCAGAGTTCTATCACAAATAGAGTTATGCGAGTACAACATTATAACTTCATAAATAAGATCGGCAGAAACATTTTCACAGAAAAATTGAGTATTTGAATAAATTGTGAGCACTTGTTGTCAGATGAAAGAAAACGGAACGATATTGTAACAACAGTCAACATCTTTGGTTGGCAAAGAACCCACGGAACGGAAACGCATGAATCAGGAATAGGGGCGGAGGAGGCAAGCAACATAAGATCAGCAGCTCCTCATGAAATCGTTGAGAGTTGTCGTTATGATCAGTCTGAAAATAAATAACTCGCTTTTTATCCCTATTGATGGATGAACTATTCTGTGATAATTTCTTGTCCAGGTTCTTCACAATAGAAAAAACCTTACATTCTCCAAGTCAAAGTGGTGACCCTCTTTCACATTATGTTTGATGAGGGCATTATATTCAAAATCAATTTGTGATTATTCTTAGGCTGATAGAACATATTCTTGGAAGGTTAACTCGTTTAATCTATGTAGGACTGGTTTTCATACGTGACAATCGTATATGTATTGCTACGCCTAAAAAGAGCGGTTCGCATGCATGTCCGGTTGGACCGTGGCTAGCTCTAGTGGAGTGAGGGTTGTGGACGCAAGGTTCTCCAAAGCTGAAAAGAAAAATGGGCGCCAGCTGACTAGAAGCCCGCAGTCAACGAGAGAGTTCATCAGCAAACCAATTACGAGAAAGGATCGAATCGGAGAATCTTGACATAATAATTTAAGTCCAACTTATCTGAACTAGTTGAATATATTAGTGTATTGATTGTTAGGAGCAGTAATGATCAAATTAACGTTCAGAAACAAAAGGACTTGCAGGTAGTATAAAATGAATAAATAATGATAATTCCATCACATGGTGCTGTATTAAACAAGTGGGCTGACAGATGGGTAGAGACATACCCAGTGACAGTATCAAGAGCTGCGTTCTGAATAAATATAACTTGATACTAGCGCAGCAGTGACGGACAGCAATCACAATGAAACCAGCACTTGAGAGAAAATGCATCCTACAGCCAGTCCTATAAATTAGACGATTAAGGCCGCATTCTACACGAGCATCTATTCACGCAGTAATAATTGCAGTGAATGAATTAACTAGGCACGTAGCGGGTTCGGACTTTACATACGTGAAATTAACTTTGATTTGTATATGAAGCACTATAAACGTTGATGTAAATGTAACCAAGTAACTAACAATTTGAACTAGCCTACAATAAATAAATAGTGAACTGACTCATGATAATTATTCTTGGAGAATAGTGGTGCAAAAGCTTATCTGTATAGAATGGTGAGCGGTGATTCTCCAACGGTTCCAATATTCCATACACCAAGTCCAAAAACTGATTTCAGCTTGGCTGCATGGTAAGTGTCGAATGCAGAGTGGTATCAGATCCCGATAACAGGCGGGATATGATGAAACCCCTCACAAGAAAATTCTCTCTGGAATAATCCACTGGAAATCCAAGATAACAAGCCTACACTACGTGAGCAAATTATCATTGATGGTTTACAAATTACTAGATGGCGTGAGTACGCCCAGGAGAAGAATTCATAAATCGATGAGAAAAACTATACTAAAGAATAGAATATGTGTATGAGAGTAACACTTAACATTTCAATATAATTTTGAGTGAATAATGTTTGAAAATTAAACAGACAATTGATTCGGCTTCATCCTAGTTTGTGATCGGCCTTAAACTTTTCTGATAAATCTTTTGTTTCAGATCTAGAGTTCTCCTGAGAAAACTGTTTCAACAAAAATTATGGTCGCAAAAGTCCAAGTAAGTTCAAGCAGCACTCCAAATATGCTCATAATGAGATGCACCATCGACCAGCAACTCTAAGAGATCGTTAAAAAATTTATAAGTAGAACGACGAGCAAAAACCTAAACTCTTGATTGAATTGAAAATCGTGAAGATCCGAATTCATTAGCTATTACACGTGAAGGAGGGTCAAAAGAAAGGTTACTTGAAAGAGGCGCAACACTTGGTAGAATTGAACCCATGGCAGTATATTACAATATTTCTGTCAGCTATTAACATTCTGTATTTAGGTTAGTCAACAGATATTGCGCCGTTACTAATGGTTGGAAGCTGAGTTGTAGGTGCTCTTAAGTATCGCGAATATCTCTCTTCTGATAATATGCTTAAGAGATATAGCTCAATCTGTTACAACTTCTTTTTCGATTAAACACGATTAACCAAGATAAAGCTATTATGAGAGAGGGTTTCATGTATGTGGATTAGGCTATCTTAATGAAGTTTTTTGTTGAGCAGTAGAATGGTTTCGTCAATCAGAACTTGAACGACGCTTATTTTCCATATGAAATTGAAACAAATTGAGACTATCTTTCAGAGGCCGTTCTTTTTCCATACCAATTAGTGGTGATTAGATTATTATTTTCAGTGACTGATACATCAAAATTTTTTCTCTACGCTGGAGTTGATTCTAGGATGGAAGTTATTTAATCTTCCCAAGATTGATGGGACATGAATTTCTCAAGCCATTATGAAGCAACTCTTTATGTAGTGCCAGTAAAACACAGCTTAAGGGTTGTCTTTATTAATATATTTTTCTAATTTTTCACTTTTGAAGAAGCAAAAAACTTAAACTTGAGTTCATGAAAGTTCCATCAATTTGCTGATACTTGAAATCATTGAATATGTCCTGTTTGCTCTATTTGAATGGGGCTTTCAATATATAAGTTTGCTTCCTTGCTCAAGTTATATCATTAAATTCATCCAAGTCATTCCCCACGTTGCATATGCATTGAATGGCTGACTTCAGAAGGATACGGGGATATGAAACAGTAACATCAAGAGAAAATAGGACATGATATCTAGAAAAACTGATTTCGTGCTAAACATCTCTAAGGAAGCGATGTACGTAATCAAATAATGTGACTATATTCATAAAGTCATGTTAACATGGTATGCTATAGTTTGGTTTGAAATTAAATTGCAGGTTGCATAGAAACCAATAAAATATTGGAACAGAATACCGCTACCTTGAAAGTTACAACTATAGCAACATCATTTACAAACTCAGAAGTACCTATTTTTCACGTCCAAGAGCTAGTGAGCGCTCCCGGTAACGGTTCTCCTGTAAGGCTAGAAATTTGTTCAGTGATGACTTATAGCATGCTAAGTTTGGTGACCATGGTCTGGCAGATCTCAGCCCTGCACATCAGCAATCCCTATAGTTATGAATATGTCAATAAAGATGAAAGAAAGCTTTGCAATGTAAGCTGGAAATTTCACTACAATCTAGTTTATTGACTATAAGGCTTGGAAAATAATTGCCAGGCGTTTTTGATAAGCACATATATCAGACAGGTGATTCAAAAGAAATGCAGTATATGTTTTGAGATGAACTTTGTTCTGTAAAGTTGAAATTTATGTATATGTTCAGATAAGGGATCTATAAATTGAGGGTACAGTGACAGGTGTTTCTTACTAGCATACGACTTTGACAGGCGAGAGGAAAGATGCTGTGGCAGTGCGAGTAGGAAGCGTAATGTGAATTCAACGGTGTAAATGACATTACTTGAAGATTGAAAAATCTGACGTGGACATCCTGTGACTTTCTTGTACATCTTGAAATATATTCTTTGCATTTAAAATAATACGATAATCATATACAAAATCGCATCTTTCCATGGCTATTAGTTTCGGATTTATCCAAAGAATTTTAGAAACTTGTCAAGTGAATTTTCAGTCCAGTCGGTTGCTATGAAAAAGTAGGCCATCACTTTTATGCTACAACATCTTTTAATACTGATATCCAGATTCTACGGCCAACAGTTCTAAATTTATACCAAAAATCACGAAATAAATTCAGTGGAAGTGTACATCCGGTTCAGTCGATTATTATAAGAACAGCAAACAATCATTCAGATGATTCAGCATACTAAAATTCTGAATTTCAATACTTCCTGGCTGATCGTTCCGCATTTATGCGAGGAATTCTAAAAGACTGTCAAGTCAAGTGCACTTCCGGCTCAGTCGATCTCAGTGAAAATAGGACATGAGCATTAAGATATAATAATCGTCTTCAATACTTAATTTCAACATTCTACGTCCAACCGTATTGGATTTATGCGAAAAATACAAGAACTAATATTCTATACATTTTTCAAAATTAAATTAATTTGGAACTTCGATGTTTTGATTCTTTGACCAAGGATCTCCATTGTTATCTAAAGGAGATTCTTGGCGAATCATTCTGAATTCATAAGGAAAAATTAAAAAAAAGCTTCAAGTAAAGTGCAATTCCGGTACAGACGATTGCAACTATAATTCGGGGTGCACATCGAGACCATATAATTGTCTTAAATACAAAATTTCTGCATTACACTTTCGACAAGGTTTCGAGATTGCAAGTTACGCACATATGTACCAATATCACGTCGAAAATAGTCAAAATAGATTCGGGGGTGTTCAAAATGAGTATATCCATCAGAATCCCAATATGTGAACTTTGTCGGTTTCACAATACTTTCTTGTACTTTGTAGAAATGAGTAATTATCAGGAAATATATTTTTTATCAGGTTCAATGACATCTACATGAATTTAGCAACCGATATCTCCCGTCGTAATCCTTCTGGTCACTACTTTTTTCTTCATCATCATCCGCCTCTTAATCATCAATTTTATCTCATGAAAAAAAAAAAGTTTGATACATTCAAAATAATATTTCGTATCAGATCTTGCGCCCAATCACATAGGACTCCATGTAATACTCTTGCATCAAGAACCCATATTTTTCCTGAAATGTGTTATATATAGAACTAGGACCTTTTTATGTCAAAGCTTACCAGGATCTCATGCATTGACGGTAGTGATTTCTACCCATTCTTTTAGAGGAGCGGGAAAAAAATCGTACCGATTACCACAAGAAAAATCTGCCATCAAGAGTTATTTGCAGTATAGGAGAAAAATTGAATAGTAGAGAAGAAAGAGGTGATTTCTTCTATACTTGAGAAGTTTGTAGGTATGCCAAATGTATGGTATGAAAGAACAACATTTGAATGATGCACGCTATGAAAATTTCTCAGCCACATATAAAACGAGTGGTACCAAAGTATTCATGAAGAAACTCATCAATCATGTTCCATTGAATTCAGTTCCATGTGGATGTCATCATATTCAATAAAATATATATTCTCTCATAATTTTTATTGCCACGTGATATCATTTGCACCATTGAATCCACATGAGGCTTCCTACTTGCACTTCCATAGCATTTTTCCTCTCGCCTGTTAAGGGTTTGTGCTAGCTAGAACTGCCTGTCATTATATCTTCAATTTTCTGATCCCTTACATAAACGTATACATAAATTTCAGCTTTACAGGACAAAATTCATTTTAAACTTTATACTGCACACCTTTTGACTCATTTTTCTGATACTTGTGCTCACCAAAATCGCCTGGCAATTTTTTCATGAGCCATCTAGTCAATAAACTGAATTAAAAATTCCCAGCTTACAGTTCAAAGTTTTTTTTTTTATCTTTTATTGACACTTTCATAACTATAGGGATTGCTGATGTTCAGGGCTGAGGTCTGCCAGGCCATGGTTACTATACTTAGCATGGTATAAGTCATCACTTAGCAAATTTCTAGCCTTACAGGAGAACCATCAGCGGGAGGTTCACGAGATCTCAGTCTATTATTCACAAATACATCTTTCTGACAGTTTGTTGAATATTTGGCTAATTTGTAGATTGACGTGTCAAGTTACTTCTTTGAAATGGACGTTTTTCTTGTGGATTTCAGGAGGTGAGAAGTACATATTCTCACGATTAGGGCTATGAACAATCAGATTTTTACGACAGATTTCATTACGAATGGCTATCTACTGATGTTAAAAAGAAAGAAAATGACTCTAGAACCCATATATAATCACAGTTTCAGCCCCTTCATCTGCAAATATGTTCCTTCTGAAATCTTCAAGTATCATTTTTGATGCTATCTTTTTCTCTCATATTCAAGAAAAAAATCCAAGTAAAACGCACTTCTGCTACAGAGGTGTACATCAAGACCCCTATACCAGTCCCAAACACAGAATTTCAGCATTATACGTTTGAGTTTTGTCAGTCAGGCACATACGTATGCACATACAAACGTATCGGCATCAAGCAAAAATAGTCAAAATGGATACAAGGATGCATGAAACGGATATATACTTAAGAATCTAGATATGTAAATTTTGTTGATTCCACAATACTTCCTCATACTTTATACAAGTAAATGAAAAGATGTGGCTTTGTTCTCTGCGAATATGTCAAAAGCTATTGCGAATATCAAAAGAAAAGTTCTTAGGAAGCAGGAAATTTCCTTTTCAACTATAAATAATTTGCAAACTGAATATATAAGATTTTTTCTACTCTTTGGAGCTATTTTTAAAGAGCTATAGAAAAATATTCCTGTTGGGTTTGGAAAATTTTGATTCTCTATTCTTTTATTAACAATTCAAGTCATAAAAAAAAATCAAAATCGAATGGTTATATCACAGATTTTTTTTCTACAATATTCAAATCATTCAATTTTTCATTGTAACGTACTACATAGGAGTCATTTTTTCAATCTATTTGTTTGTATGGTTGTCATATACAAACTCATCATTCGAGTGAAATTTCAAATTTTCTTCTCGAAAATATAGTACTTGATAAAAATTAAGATATCAGAAGGTGAATAAGAATATTTCTCGGAAACGCAATCGCCTATCAACAATTCTTCTAAGGCTCTCAATACTAATATTAAGAAACTATTTCTATTTGAATAACTATCTTTCATGCTCTTATATTCATTTGGTGAAAGAAAAATCTTTTTTTTTTTTTAATTTCTTATTCGTCTATTCAATTAACAATTTGTTCTCAAAACGATTGAACTTTGACACTATATTTTTTTCCGAATAGTCCAAACATCATTGAATATTCATCAGTTTTTTGACATCTTATCGTGAGAGCCACGAGTATATCTGTGCGGAACAACAAATTGCAGTTGAAGAGATTTTTCTTTTATGAATAAATCAACATACATACCATCAAAACCGCAGGTGAAGCTCTCGATGGGAAACATACATCCCTTATCTAAAGCCACAAACATAGTATTAAAATCACTCAACCTTGTCCATTCAAAAATAGCCTCTAAGGTGCCATCTAACAAACAATAGTATGAACAAATGAATTCAAGTACCTTCTGAGTACAGGGGTGCACCTAATAAACCTATTGAAACTCACAGAAACCCTTTTAAACATGAATCTGATATCTATGAACCAAACACTCAGCATACAAATAAATACAAAGAACAGTAACAATGAACAGAATACGTCAAACACGCCAATCGAATCGGTCTCTGAGACATTGAAGGAATCTAAATCACCGATTATTGATACGTTCCCAAGAAAAGAGCAAGCAATTATTATGAATGCAATTGAAGACTTAAAAATAGAGGATTACATCCTATGCATAGGCAATATTATAGGCTCAAAACACATACTATAGAATCTGCATTTACATACATAAAGAAGCCATGGTAGATCTTTCAATGTCTGCCCTTTTATACCCCACACTGTCATAGAGAATGTACTATGTAAAAAACACAGGATCACCAATCTCATTTTTAAGAGTGAGAATGCACAAATCAGAATACTCACATATACTCAGCTATAGACGACATACCCCATCATCAATAGCACTAAATTATGAAGAAACAGATTACAAAATATTTATTAATGAGAAAAGTACATTTTGTTATATATGCAAAAAACCAGGACATATCAGCAACCAGTGCAACGAGACTCACGACATAAATACTGACATACAAACTGACCGAACATCTACAAAATCAACCATAGCAACACCAACAACTTCCAGATATAGCGAAACTGACGAAGCCCCAATCGACCTGAATAAATACATTGGAAGTAGACGTTTGGCACCTACATCCAAATCATCATTGAAACAGATCAGAGTGATAATATTGTCTTGAATATACCACCAACATAAACAAAGCAGACAGGTACAGAATCACAGAACTAAAAAGAAAAACAAATACGTGAAAAACCAAGACCCTGAGCTCAGTTGAACCACTACAAATCTCTCTCAAGCCCGCATCAAGAGAAATGAAGACAAATCCAGACGACTACATAATATCTTATCAAGAAATGAAGAAACATTTCGAAGATGGCTTCAGTACACCACATCAACCACACGTCGCCAGACAATTTACTCAAGATATCACCAAATTAATCCAAGTGCCAAAATCACTATACCCATCACTGTAAAATAGAGAAATGAAAACAAGATTTACCAGAATAACAAACACTCTCGTGAAACTATTGAAAAGGAAACCAGTCGAAGGAATACACTCAAGTCAGGAAACAGTAAACTCAATACAATGATTATTCAATGAAACTGTAATGGACTCCTCGTCCATAGGGGTGAACTCCAGAAGCTGATATCAGATCTTATGCGCAAACTTATCTGCATATAAGAAAGCAGACTCAGAGAAACAAAACAACTGTCATAAAAGAATATACCATCTATAGAAAAGATCGAACTATTTACAAAAACGCTAGCGGAGGAGTTGATATTTTTTCAAATTCAAAAACCTTTCAACAGAAATACAACTGATATTCAACATAGAAGCAATAGCAGTCAAAATAACGAAGCCATACACTATAAAAATAATAATAAGCACAAACAATCTGAAAATAACTGCAAATATGAATGAAACAGTGTAAAACCTCACTTAATGTATCCCAAACACCGCGGAGAGCTTTTTTGGAGGAAGAAAAATGATAAAACGTGAAAAAAACAGTACCTTGGTGAAGAAAAGGCTGTAGAACTGCTATTCGTAAGTGATCCTGGTGAAATTACGTCCCAGCACTCACGAGCCAAGCACAAACACAAGAAATAAATGAAAATTGAAAAAAATATTACTTTTTCATAATACCTGACTTGGAACAACGCATTGCAACCCCTGTTTTGTCAGTCGAAACAAAACAATCCCGGACGAATGCAAGTGACCCTAGGGGAGAAACAAGCTTGTTTCTGCCCGCTAAAATTGTTTCTCACATCGTTTTATCTCTGGCAGAGTCGCATTCGTTTATTGTCAATTTCTAAATAAAAGTCATATAACCTCAGTCAATTTGACAGTTTTTGTATTCGTGACTGTGGATTAAATTGAAAAAATAATTAGTTTCAAGAAAAAAAAATATCAATACGATAATTTTAAGAACACCACAACATCTTATTGATAAAGCACAAGCAGCTACTCTCGACTTGCTACTTGCAAAATCAAGAGAAAAGTATTCACTTTGCTATGTCAAATTTTTAATATGGAGAATTTCAATGCAAGTATTACGGAAAATACAGTGTGTGGCACGGAAAAAAACGCGATTTAGACCGGAAGAGATGCCAGCCCTCGCTTCGCTCAGGCAAGCAATTCTCACCCTCAGCTTAAATCGTTTTGTCTCGTTCCTGGCCACACAATATACTACTTTTCATTAATATGAGATCAAGAAAAATAAAGCCTCAGACAAAATTGTATATCAATAATAATATTGATTGGTCAAGGAGAATTGTTGATTGACCTTGAGCAATAAGAAAATTTTTTCAAGAAGTCTTTTTTTTCTTCAGATAATATAATCTTCATCAACTTAGAGATTGACCTCAGAAATGAGTTTGCTTATAACATTTATTCGAACAAATGAAATGAAGAGATTCAAAAATTATTCCCATGTAGTATGTAATAATAAATTCAGAGAATCATTAAAATAACCAAAGCGCATTTTTGGCAGTCCATGAATGCTTGTTAGCTCAGAGATTCCGCAGAATATTATTTGCCACAATTATTGAACTCAAAATTCAGCAGTTTGAGCAAACATACGGAACAGCAGCTTCTATTCAAGTATGTAAGTACTGTAGTTGCTGAGAGCTTGGCATCCCACCAGACAGCCAAACTTGATATGATAGTGGTTTGATTTCCTGGAAATGTGCTACAAAACAAAAAGTGACAAATAATGATTGATGATCGGTCATATATGCTATCCTTATCCAATTTTCAATTGAACTCCACTTTCACAGAAAAACTCATTTTGGAATCAGTTGCTCGATATGTTGGGATACTTGTTCATAAAACAACAATAAATCGATGATTGAAATTCATATTTTGTAGATCAAATCTAAAGATTCAGCTGTTGGCACTTGGTGAAACATTGTAACAAAAATAAATAATTCAAAACACTTGATGTAAGTTTCACAAAATGAGTCATTGAATCTTTATCGATTTTGGCTTATCAGGCCATCGTCAGGAGGAACAGAATAAATAGACAAATACAAGATATGTCTTCAAATACTAAACATCAAGCTCACAAAACCACGCCTACAGTTTACATAGGTGGGTTGGAAGAACCCTCAATCAGATTTTGTAGAGTAACTGTAATGAATAAGTCTAACTGGTCATTCAAGATGCTTGAGTCATTCTCAATCTCTTTTTGAATATCATAAGCCTCTTTTGAACTCATCTCAGGTTCATGGTATGCAAAATCTTTAGATTACTGATATCAAGAGTATGATTGGCTTCATTTAGATGTATAGCTAAATTAGAATCTGTTCTATTATTTTTGTGTGATCGCATATGTTCAATAAATCTTATGTAGAACGTCCTTTCTGATTGGCCTATATAAAAGGCATTACGACCATTACATTTTATTTTATATTTTCCACAGTTTTCGTATATATTCCTCCTAGTTGATTTATGGTTGACCAACAGATTTCTGAAAGTATAGTTACTATAAGATGCTGGAACATTACAGATTCAAAAAGGGATCAAGAATGACTCAAGCATCTCAAATGACCAGTTAGACTCATTTAATACAGTTACTCTACAATTTCTGCTAGGAGTTCTTCCAGCCCACCATTGTAAATTGTAGGCGTGGTTTTGTGAACTTGATATATTGTATTCAGGGAAATTTCTTGTATTCGTGTATTTATTGTGTTTCTTCTCACGATGACCTAATAAGTCGAAATCGATAAAGATATAATAAATTATTTTGTGAAACTTGAATCAAGTGTTTCCAATCATTTTTTCTTGTTTCAATTTTCCACCAAGTGCCAACAGCTAGATTTTTTGATTTTATAGATGATGCTAGTGGAGCTAAATTAGCTGTTCTATACAAAAGACTTCTTTTGAAGCTGAAATACACGAATAATCATTTGAGGTTCAATCTACAGTGCAAGAAACTGAAGGTATCCCCAAATTTCATACATATTGAGACTCATAATCCAAATATACAAGCTAAAGAAGCAGTGTCGAGTGCAAAACATCGGTGGTTAAATAGTGAAGTAAAAGTCTCATATAACAGAAGGGACAATTTGAATCACCATCTTCACTTGATTCATGTAAAATTATCACAAATAATTGATCGCATACTATTTTATGAAGCAGATCGTGATATTCGTCATGAGATTGGATCCCTGGGACATCAACATGAGACAGAAGAAGAAACATTAGCAACTCACTAAAAATCGTGCCATGACCAATAATAGTGCAAAGAGTCCTCCTACATCCAATAGTGAGATACATCAGTTTCCACTCTCGAGTGGAAAATTTATCAAGTACCCCATTCACTGAAGACGAAACGAAATTTCTTAAGCAAGTTTTGTCTTGTGTCCCCAGTATTGTATCTACCGAGAAAGATTCTTGAAATTTGGTAGCTGATACGGAAATAGCTACAAGTTCAATACAAGACAAACTATTGGACATAGCCAAAATAGTCAAAACCTCTATACATGAATCTAAACATCCCAAGTATAATAGCTACACCAATATGATTGAGTCTTTGAAAAAAAAGCTGAACAACAATAATCTAATTCTAACCAAATAAGACAAGGGTAGCTCCATAACCTTATTGAATAGAGTTGATTATATTGATAAGAACCAAATTGCATGAATCCAATAGCCAAATCAAGCTCGTAGTTTCATTTGTTAAAGCAACTCCGTACAATATTTGTAAATTGTTGAATAGTATTTTGCCTGGAACCCTTGATTTCAAACCTATTAGAAGTATTAAAAACACATCAATCCTAATAGAGAAAATCAAAAACTCTACAATTTCTTATGATTCAAAATCAATTTCTTTTGATGTCACTAGTTTATTTACTTCTATACCACTAAAAGAGCTGAGAAATATTGTGCTAGGTCTTTCAGCTAACAATAATGTTGACGTTATTTTATAATCTAGAATCCTAGCCTTGCTAGATATTAGTCTAGAACAAAATCATTTCGAGTTCAACGGCCGTTTCAATAAGCAAGAGAATGATCTTGCCATGGGTTCTCTTTTGAGTACACTTTCAGCAGAAAATTTCATGGATAATTTCGAATAACTATTTTTTAAATCCGATAACCATCTAACTTAATTAATAATTTTTTGGTAGCAGTATGATGACGATATTATCCTTCTATTCACGCGTTCAGATAGGCAATTAGATCAATTACTAGACTTTTTGAATAGTATGAATAGATCTTTACAATTCACTATGAAAAAAGAAATCGATGATAATCAGTTGAATTTTTCGGTTATAGATCGATAAATCGTTCGAATTCAAATTGACCATAAACTCACTTACACCAATACGGTTAATCCTTCACATTTCAATCACCCATATAATATAAAAATGGCTCTCTTTTATTCTTATGTACACAGGTTGTTACAAATTCCATTATCCAAGAAAAATCATACTCTAGAATTTAATACTTTCAAACAAATCACCTTTAACAATGGTTATGATGCCAAAATTGTTGATAAGCTAGCGTTCAACAAAAATAAAAGACTTATTCTCAATAGAATTCAAAACAATGCAATCGATGTGGAATGGTAGAAATATCGTAGATTGAGTTATGTTGCCAAAGTCAGTAGCAATATTGGTCTTGTAGCTTAGAAGATGTAATATTGTTCCAGCATTCCACAATAAGTATACTTTGACAGATCTGTTAGTCAACCATAAATTAACCAGGAGAAATATATAAAAAATTGTGGAATCTATGAAATAGAAAGTAATGATTGTAATGCCTTTTATATGGGCCAATCAGAAAGGACGTTCAACAAGATTTATTGAACATATGCGATCACACAAAAATAATAAAACAGATTCTAATTCAGCTATACAACTAAATGAAGCCAATCATACTTTTGACACCAGTAATCTAAAGATTTTGCATACCATGAACAAAGGCCCTAAGATGAATTACCTAGAGGTTTATGAAATTCAAAAGAGAACGAGAATGACTTAAGCATCTTAAATGACCAGTTAAGACTTTTCAAACAGTTACTCAACAAATTCTGATTAAGGGTTTTTCCAGCCCACCTATGTGAATTGTAGGCGTAGTTTTGTGAGTTTGATGTTTAGTATTTAGAGAAATATCTTGTATTTGTGTATTTATTCTGTTTCTTCTAACGATGGCTTAATAAGCCGAAATTATTTTGTGAAACACACATCAAGTGTTTTGAATCATTTATTTTCTATATTTTTTTTGCACGATTGGGCGTTTTCATGTGTTTACCGGCCCTCTATTTGAGGTAGTATGTTGATTTCACCAGCAAACTGTGGTTACTATGGCTATGCTGACTTACCGCCTATGGGTAAAGGCGGTAAGTAAAAAAGTGTGAGTTTTCACAAAAAAATATTCATTTATTTATCTTTATTTGTAAATGAATATTCAGAAAAAAATGTCAAATTTGACAGCTGACAGCGAATAAACAATCATTAGTAGTAATTTAATTTGAAAAAGAAAATTCGGATCCATATTTTGGATCTTCCAATCGTGCAAAAAAATTTGTAAGCATCACGGTCAATAAGTACAGTACCGATTTCGTATAATATTCTCAATCGGTAAACTGTACTTACTGACGGTCATACTTAAATAAATATTGTGACTATTTTATACATAACTTGTGCACGTACAAGTTTAAATTTTGCCAACAAAGTCAACTGACACGACTCTATATGAATTATGGAGTATTGAAAAAAACGAAAATGGGTCATATTAAAATATTTAGTAGTACTGTATATGCGTATATACCAAAAGAAAAGCAAAGTGAATTAGATCCAAGAGCAGAAGACGGTGTATTGGTTGGAGACAGTGAGCAATATAATGGATATTGAATTCTGAAGACTGAAACAAACAAAGTCATGATAGGAAGAACTGTGGAGTTTTGAGAGAACAGAAATTCATATGAATACGTTGGGAACAGAAATTCTGGGGATGAAAATGGGGATCAAGAAATTGACTTAGGAAATACAGAGCTTGGAATCAAAATAAGGGCGAAGAGAAAGAATCCAGAAAAAATTATGAAGTTGAACAAAAAGAAGAAAACGAAAATGAAATACACGCTGAAGAAGTGATAAGCGAATACAAGATGACTAAAAATTTAAGAACAATTCAATAAGGAAAACCTGCTGAAAAGTTAGCATACTTATCTAGCTACAATTATTACACATGAAGAACCAGAATCATGGAAAGATCTGGAGGATGTTGAAGGGAAGGAAAAATTTAAAAGGATGCAAGTAGCGACGGAGAAATGAATTATCTGAAGGAAAAAGATGTATGTGATTCGAGAGAGTTGCCTCATGGGACGATCACAGTGGAATGTGAATGGATTTTCAAGAAGAAAATTGATTCTGACGGAAATATTCTCAAATATAAAACCAGCCTTGTTGCAAAAGGCTTTACTCAGAAGTATGGAATAGATTACGATTGCACATTTGCACCAGTATTGAGACAAAATACAGTCAGAATATTGTTATCAATAGCAGCAGTACAAAACTTGAAAATTTAACACCACGATTAAAAACTGATTTTCTAAACAGAAATTCAGAACAAGAGATCTATATGAAATAACCTGTAGGTTATAAAAAAGAAGAAAAAGAGTATGTAGTGTGCAAATGATAGATATCTATTTATAGTTTAAGACAATCAGTAAAAGTTTTGAATGACAAACTGACGCAAGTTTAGAAAGAAGATGGTTTCCAGTAAAGTAAAAGAGATCCCTACCTTGTCAAAACAGAAAAAGGAACTCAAGATTATCTAATAATATATGTTAATAACATCGTAATTTGTTATGAAAATGAAGATATATAGAAGAGAGTTGGATCAAAACTTTGAAACCAAAGATTCGGGTAATTTGATATATTTTCTAGGAATTAGAATACAAAGATAAGAAGACGGAAGCTATCTACTTGATCAAAAATTGAAAATTGATCAACTAATAAATGATTTTGGGTCGCAAGATGCATCATATTGTTCAACAGTCATGGATACAGAATATCTTGAGTAATCTATCAGGATATGATGATATTTTGTCAGCTATTTGAGCAGAAGAGTCAGTGAACCCAGAAAATGAGATTGGACTGCAGTAAAGAGCTATCAAATATTTAAAAGGAACTGTAGACTTCAAATTGAAAATTTCATCCTATACGAATCTGAAACTCTATTGCAACGTAGATGCAGACTGAGCCAGAGATACATCTGATAGGGAATGAATAAGTGAATTCATATTTGGAATTTTGGTGGGTTAAAATTGAAAACTATGTTAGATTAAAAGTAGGCTTCTTTGTCTTCGTTGAGTCAATTTATGGCCCAAATGAATCTGAAGGCGATCCTCCAAAAGGATAATTTTGGATTATGCTAAAGTGGTTGATTTGACCAATTCAAGAGAGATATTGATTGTTTGTGGAGATCAAAATTATGTTCTGGGTAGGATTAGTATTGTGAAATCGACAGAATTCACTGATCAAGATTCTGATGAATATATCCGTTTTGAGCATCCCTGAATCTATTGTGACTATTTTTGGCTTGATGTCGGTACGTATGTGCGTTTGTTCGTAACTCGCAAATCTCAAGACTGGTTGAACGTATAATGTTGAAATTTTGTATTTAAGACTGGTATAGGGTCTAGTTGTGCACCTCGCATTATGGTTCCAATCGTCTGTACCGGAAGTGCACTTTACTTAGAACTTTTTTCGAATTTCTCTAATAAATCCAGAATGATCAACCGTAGGATGTTGAAATTCAGTATTTGAACTTAATGTTCTATCAAAATGGTTATCTGCTATTTTGATAAGAATCGGCCAGGCCAGAAGTGCACTTAACTTGAAATTTTTTTGAATTTTTAGCATGGATATAGAATGATTGGCCATGGCATATTATAATTTTGTATTAATAGCTCCTATAACATCTTATTGTACATCTTGCATTATGATTGCGATCGGCTAAACCGGAAGTGAACTTAACTTAAGACTTTTTTTGAGTTTTCCGCAATTATCCAGAATTATCAGCCGTAGGATACTGGAATCTAGCATTTGAATTTGCTGTAGCCTCTCAATGGTCATCTTTTATCTTTGTAACAATCGGCTGAGGTAGAAGTGCACTTTGTATGACCGACTTTTCGAATTTTTCGCAACAATCCAAAACGATTGAACGTTGATTGTTAGAATCGAGTATTTAGGATGACTATACTGTCTAGATGCTCATATCCTATTTTTATTGAGATTCACCAAGCCGGAAGTGCACTTTACTTGACATTCTTTTGGAATTTTTCGCATAAATTCGAAACGATCAGGTGTAGAATATTGAAAATCTGGTATTTCAGTCTGCTGTAGCATCTGAATGATTGCCTTCTATTTTCATAACAATAGACTGAACCAGAAATGCACTTCGGTGGAAATTTATTATTCAATTTCGTGCGTAAATTCAGATATGTTGGTAGTCGTAGAATTTTGGAAATCGGTATTTAGTAATGTTGTAGTATGAAAATAATGGCCTACTGTTTCTATAGCAACCGACTTGGCTTGAAGCGCATTTCATTTGACAGATTCATAGAGTCTCTTGGGTAAATCCAAAACGATCCACTGTGGAACGATGAGATTTTGTGTTTGATTATATATATCCAATGATATGTATGATCAAACACAACATCACATCGCATTATATATATATATATATATATATATATATATATATATATATATATATATATATATATATATATATATATATATATATATATATATATATATAATATATCGAATGATGTACAAGTAAGGCACGTGATATTCACGTCAGATTTTTTTACTTACGTGTACTAAGTACAAGAAAGTATTGTGAAACCGACAAAATTCACCTATGGAGATTTTGATGTAAATATCCTTTCTGGGCATCCCTCAATCCATTTTGACTATTATTGGCTTGATGTCGGTACGTATGTTTGTGCGTGCATGCGTTCGTGCGTGCGTAACTCGAAAATCTCGAAACTGGTTGAACGTATGATGTTGAAATTCAGTATTCAAGACTAGTATAGGGTCTAGTTGTGCACCTCGCATTATGGTTCCAATCGTCTGTACCGGAAGTGCACTTTACTTGAAACTTTTTCCGAATTTTTCTAATAAATCAAGAATGATCAACCGTAGGATGCTGATATTCAGTATCTGAACTTGATGTTATATCAGAATGGTTATCTGCTATTTTTGTAAGAATCGGCCAGGCCAGAAGTGCACTTTACCTGGATTTTTTTTTTGAATATTTGCATAAATATGGAATGATCTGCCATGGCATATTGTAACTTTGTATAAAAAACTTATATAACATCCTATTGTACATCTTGCATTGGGACTACGATCGGCTGAGCCGGAAGTGCACTCTACTTAAGACTTTCTTCAAATTTTCGCAATTATCCAGAATGATCAGCCGTAGGATATTGGAATTCAGCATTTGAAATTGCTGTAGCATCTCTATGGTCATATTCTATTTTTGTAACAATCGGCTGAGCCGGAAGTGCACTTTATATGACAAACTTTTTGAATTTTCCGCATCAATTCTAAACAATCCGTAGTAGAATATTCCAATTTTGTATCAGGCACTTTTATAATATCTAGTTGTACACCTTGCATTATGATTGCTATCGACAAAGCCGGAAGAGCATTTTATTTGAAACATTCTGAGTTTCCCGCATAAATCCAAAACGATTGAACATAGATTGTTAGAATTAAGTATTTAAGACGACTATACCGTCTAGATGCTCATTTCCTATTTTTATTGAGATCTACCAAGCCGGATGTACACTTTACTTGACAGTCTCTCGGAGTTTTTCGCATAAATTCGAAACGATTAGGTGTGGAATATTGAAATTTGGTATTTCAGATGCTTTAGCAGACTGAAATACCAAATTTCATGATTGCCTTCTATTTTTATAACAACAGACTGAACCGGAAATACACTTCAGTAGGAATTTATTTCTTAATTTTGCGCATGAATTCAGATCTGTTGGTACTCGTAGAATTTTGGAAATCAGTATTTAGGAATGTTGTATAAGAATGATGGCCTACTGTTTCTATAGCAACCGACTTGGCTGGAAGCGCATCTCACTTGACAGATTCTTAGAGTCTCTTGGATAAATCCAAAACGATTAACTGTGGAACGATGTGATCTTGTGTTTGATTATATATATCCAATGATATATATGATTAGACACAAAATCACATTGTATCGAATATATATATATATATATATATATATATATATATATATATATATATATATATATATATATATATATATATATATATATATATAATTGGTAAATGGTAACTCACAGAAAAGTAGAGAATTAAATTTGAACATACATTAAATACTTGTTGCCAAAAAAATAACTACAATTTATATTCATATATATATATATATATATATATATATATATATATATATATATATATATATATATATATATATATATATATATATATATATATATATATATATATATATATAAATCATCCTATCAGTTTGACGTCCTTACAAAAATGTTCATTTTGGCGTCTACTGGAAGGAACGCGTATAGTTGAGATCTGATCAAAGTATATCACATAATTTTTCATGGACTCTTCAGATTTCACACAGACATTCAATTTCATGCAATATTCACAGAGTTCCCATTTCCTATACAATATGACCTCCTTTCACCATAACATAAATGTGGCGTCAATAATATACGTTACATATTGCATTTATAGTGGCGTCCTATCCATATATATGTTTTCACTTCATGTTTAACGTGGCGTCCCCCTTGTTGCCAGATTTAGTTTCTACAGATTGATGAGCACCTCTCTTGCGTAGTACGTTCCATCGATGACACATGTGAAGCGGTATATTCAAAGGTTTGCGTAGAATTACATTATTCAAGTTTTGAAATGTGTTGATACTCAAGACATCTTCATAGAGTAGTAATGTGTCATTGATTCACAGAGAACCAATAGTAAATTGAAAGATTTTGCGAGCAAATATAAATTTTTGATTGATAATTGGTATTTTCGAGTTCTGAAGTAAAATGTACTTGCCAAGTCCGTGAACTGTTGGTAGATATAAATGGATAATTTATCAGGGAGAACTTACAGATGTCATATAAATTCTGATAATAATTGCTCTATTGAAACGTAACAAAATTTTGGCCTAAACTTGCATTTTGCTCAAGATTTTTCTATAAATGAGTAATGGAGGTCAGTGTTAGTATAAATCTTGATTCTACTGGAAAAGAAGTCCAGACAGTAATTTTGCAATATATTGAGAGCCGTGAGTCTCACAAAAAAAATCTCATAGCTTTTTGGAAGAATATTGAATTCTTCACAATCTCAATTCAGATACTTTTCGCCGTAAAATTATTATGTCTACATCCTCCCTTAATCAGCATAAATGCCAGATCAAGACTCATTGGAGCTCATAGGTCATAATTCAATGAGATCCATGGGCTAGTGAATCAAATGCTTGTGAAATCCTCAATGTTAAGGCCTCCTGAAGCCAAGGTTCGTGGACACGTGCCTATTGGGCTTCATGTATAATCTGGCTCTGGCAAGGGATACTTCCTACTCACCTTATCAAATACCCTATACTACCAACCTTGGATTCAGCAGATAAAATATTTGTCCACAATTAATATCATATTACTGACTTTCCGCCCAACATTCCAAATATTCAAACTAGTGTTGCTACCCTAATTCAAGTATACGATATCAGTTTAATCAATAATCGTCTATTTGAATGATCGAAAGCCAGGAAATTTTCCATACAGAAACATATGGTTGGGAATTAAATTCGGATAGCAACAGTAATGAAGTTTCAGGCAACTGAATGAAACTTTATCTGTGTACTGAGTTATTATTTGTTGCTTCTACAAGTTCTTATATCTGATATCTGTTAGTGGAATTCATAGTTATCTGTTTTGACTTTCCACGATATTCTGGTTTAAGACAAGAGTAATACGCTGCGACCTTAAATTTTCATATGTAGGCCATTTTATATGCACAGTGTAGGTAGAATAACTATTCCATTCTCTATTTTTGTATATAAGTATGTATGGAAGGGTTATTATAATATGGGCAGATTATCTGTGCTATACCTATGGGGTGAAAATGAATTATGGTTCAACCGATCAAAAATAGCCCTTCAATAATGAATACCAGTCTATCGAGTAGTTTTCATACAACTTCTCATGTATACCTAAGAGAAAACTTACTTCACCATTATGAATCGGTCCTATTAGATAGAAGATACAAAATAGGAATTATATGGAAGATACAAAATAGGAATTAGTGTATCAAGGCTGTTAAGATGATCTTTTTTAGTCGATTTTGGGGTTTACGGCCGAAGCGCCAGCAGAGACCAAAAGAGAATATAAGAATATTACGCTTTTTCAGGCGATTATCACGAGAGAATTCAAAATCACTAAATTTTATATATTCATTCCTGAAACATTGCAAATGTGAATCTTAGTTGTCATTGATATTGTCTTATTTAATTGTCTAAAAGTTCGTATCTATTTCTCCAATTGCAAGAACTATAGAGATTGACGGAAGGATATAATATGTATTTCGGCTAAAATTGTTTTTTCAGACTTCATCCAGCTGCCCATAGAGGTAGGTGTGAAGTGTTAATCAAGTAGTTCCCACAGATCAGTCCCAAAAAAGTAATATTTGACAGATCAATCCCAAAAAGTAAATTTAGGTAGATGTGTACAAATAAGTGAAACTTCATGGCCGCAAAGAGGGCCATAGAAATACCTTTTCTATTATAATTGCCTAAAAAATTCATTTTTAGCACATAGCACATAAACTTCTGAAGCAGAACTGTGACTGATGATGAATACAACAATTATGTGGGCATAAAATTAATCTACGAGCGAAAATTGTCCAAATACGATACCCTTCGATCAATCCTATTATTCAAAGTTGCTGGGAATATGGCGTTTATCAGTATTCACTCTTCATATCTTGTATATCAATCTAGAGGCCAAAAGCTTAATCGTTGAGAATGGAACTTGTTGAACTGTGTACAACTATATCCTCTGATGAGTTTTTTCGCAATGCAAATTGGTAAACGTATAATTTTGAAAGTCAGGAGTCTTTCCATATCGTATATCTCTAAGAATTTCCTCTGCTGTTTGCGTTACAATATGGAGCACAAAGTCAAATACTACTTACAATATGAAATAATAAATATTTAATAAGTATGATTTTGTAGATTTACCGAAGTAATCCAGGTGACTCTCTTCCAACTAACTTGTACAAAGTACAAATAAGTATAGTATTGTTGAACCGCAAAAATCACATTTCGAGATTCTGATGAAAATACTTGTTTTGAGCATCCCCAAATTAATTTTGATTATTTTCGACTTGACGTCGGTACGTACGTATGAATGTTTGTATGTATATGGCTAAATTTTGTATTTGAGCCTGGTATGAAGTCTAGTTTTGCAGCCCCCATTATGGTTGCAATCGTCTGTACCGGAAATGCACTGTACTTAGAACTTTTTCCGAATTTTTCACATGAATTCAAAATGTTGAAATTCAGTATTTTGGATCCCTGTGGCATCATAATGGCTATTTTCTATTTTAATACTAATTGGCTGTGCTGGAAGTGCACAGTCTATTTGAGTTTTTTGCATTAATTCAAAACAATCAGCCGTGGAGTATTGAAATTTCGTATCAAACACTTCTATAAAACCTAATTGTACACCTTGCATTATGATTGCAGTCAGATCAACCAGGAGTGCAGTTTACTAAGCACGTTTTCGAATTTTTCGCATAAATCCAGAACAATCAGCAGTAAAATCTTGAAATTCCGTATTTATAGAAATTGTAGCATTCGAATGATAACCTAATATCTTCATAACAATCTATTGAGCTTGAAGTAGGCTTTATCTGATAATCTTACATAATTTTTCGCATAAATTCGAGATTTTGGCCGTGGAATGGTGAAATTTGGTATTTGAGACTGCTAAAGCGTTTCATGGCCAGTTGCACCACTGTCCCTCAAATTTTAGGTGTCACCTAACTCAACAATATCGTATCAAAATTTGAAAACTGAATGTGACATGAACATTGCTGTCCTCATTTCGATTCGACATTTTTTGTATAAGTGAAGATTGCAATTTGAGCTACAGCGGTGCAACAGACCATTAATGAATTGTAGCATCTAAATGGTTGGATTATCATCTCAAACTTTAGTTGGAATCGATTTTGCCCAGTGTCAATATCAGTGTCAACTGTTAATTATTGAGTCAAAAGATGTACAAGTGAGACATGTGGTGTCCACATCAGATTTTTTTCCATGTTTTCGATCAGAACGGTGTCGAATTATATATCAAAGATCAATTATAGAATGCAAAATTGTTCAAAATGCTACCAGCCTAATACTACCTCCACCTATATTATCCTTGTCTATTCTTCTCCTTCCCCTTCCCAACGGAGCAGGGGGTGGCACCTTTATTTTTCCCTGAAGTATTTGACCTTCACTATCGATTGGTACTAGTTTCAATCATAAGATCCATCAGGGAAGTTGACCCTAACAAAATTGAACAATTGCAGCCTTTTTTGACACTTGAGGCAAAATCCTAGATTTATAAAGTCTGTCACCCCATTGACCACTTAATTTCCGATTAATTCATATATAATTTGGCCGTGAGTTTCATCAGGGAACATAAGTTGCGGGCGGCTCCCCGACTACAAGAAATTTTCTCATACAGTCGCGAGAACAGAGTCAATGTTCATCTATCCACAAACTGAATAAGAAAAGCGACGATATGATAATTCGCACAAATTGAAATAACAGATAGAATTGATGTATGTTTTATATACACTCCATAGAAAAGGATTAATTTATACAAAGAATGATAAAAATAGTCCATGGAATAGAAATCGGTTTGAGCATATCATTTCCAAGATACATTTATTGTTTAATGCATTCAATATATAGCCCTTTGCAGAACCCAGGCAACCAAATAGATGAAGCTCTCATTCAAAAAAAAAATTCAATTTGTACCTCAAACTAAATTGTGGCTTATCACAATAACTCAAACAGGAGATATGTTATAATAATAATTCATCCACTCATTCTACTCTTTTTTCGGTCATACTGGGAGTGCAACAGGGACCTCAAAAACATGAATAATTTGAGATTCATCAATTTAGTCCCATTAAAAGCAATAATGAACTTGCAACAAAAATGTTCCACTTGCTCTGTGCAAACGATATAATTTGTTTTTCTACAACAATTATAAGACCACATCACGGATGAATTAGCGAATTCTCACATTTTTCTAAAACTTGTAATAAGTGATCCTATAGGGAACCGACCGCATCTTATGTTCCCTGATCGGACTTACGGTCAAATTTTATATGAATCAATCAAAAATATAGTGGTCAATTAGGTGCCAGGCTTTTTAAATCTGGAATCTTGCCCTAAGCGTCAAGAAAAGACTACTTCCGATCAATTTTCGTCAGAGTCATCTTCTCTGATAGAACTTATTATTAAAACTGGTACTTATTAGTAGCGAAAGTCGTATACTCCGAGAAAAAATCAAGGTACCACCCTCTGTTCTATCGCTTTGAACGTTCTTTTTGATTGTTGTGTTTTTTCTTTGTTTTGGATAGAACGGAGGTAGTATCCTGGTTTTGCCCTAGAGTAGGTACTTGATCTCGGCAATGATTGATACTAGTTTCAAGTTAATCTCGAACATATTGACTAGATATGGCCTTTTTTCGATACTTAGAACAGGATCCTAGATTCATAAAGTGTGATATCCCAATGATTACTATATCTCCGATCAATTGATATACAATTCAGCTCTACATCCAATCAGGAACAATAAGGTGCGGTCGGCTCTTGAACTATTATTCATTCATTCATTTTTATTTATTTATTTATTTACAATAATTATCCAACCGGGAGAGCCCCAATTAAAGAATAATTCGGATGAAAGAGAGTTGATAATCTCAATGTCATTGCTACAATTAGTAGACTCTACTTTTGGTACAGAAGTACAAGAAATAAAGATAAAAAGAAAAAAATAATAATATATACATATATGTTGAATGCATACCCTAATAAGAACAGCCATTTAGTCACGTATCACTGATCTACTTCTACAAATTACTACAGTAAATTATTCACATCAAATTTAAATTTTGACAGACTATCGGCTAAATCAATATCAGAACAATAAATATTGAAAGTATCACACAAAGAAATTAGAGGCGAATTCAAATGACTATTCCATTCGTAGTATTTATAACAAGGTTAACAATGCTAAATCGTCATAGAAACGGTGCATATCAGTGGGTATTTGCTCGTGTGGAAATACTATCGGGTATTACACTAGTGGTCCAAGTGAGTATTTAACTCAAAGATGTGGATACCTCCAATTTGTGCTTTTTTCGTATCTAATGGAATATTTTCCCGAATATCTTCATCAATTTTATCTTCTGATCCACCAAACCTTTCTGAACTAGTTCCCATATCAAGACGCAATATATTTCTCTTTTATTCGTCAAAGGAAATGCAAGAAATTCTAATTTTTCAGTTTGACAGAAGTTTGTTTACTCGTTCCTATGAAAATAACGTGAGTTGCTACTAGATTCATAGAAAACTAATTTGAAATAATGGTTTGACTCCTGGGATAGTCCTCTATATACCATTTGTAGTTAAAGTATTATAGACTATTTTTGTGGTGCAATCACTCATATTTATTGTGCTTGTGAATACCACTCGTGCTGCACACTCGTGGTATTCAAACGCAAGCACAATAAACATTCGTGATAGTACCACAAAAATAATCGTTACTACTTCAACTACTTATGGTATAATAAATGATAATTTGTTTTAGCAAAATCACATTTGAATGTATTGAATATCCTTGTATTACAGGGTAGTACGAAAAAATTCAATTCAGCCAAAATATCAGGCGAATCAACGAAATTATTCACCACCTTGTAAATGAATATCAATTGTTGTTTGATCTGTCGAATTTCCAGTTAACTAGTATTAAATAAGTTGAGCAGAGTATCATAATTACAGTCCGGCCAAACCTTATTTGTACGGAAGAAACAATGTTCGTAAAACTTTTTCTGAACATTTTCTATTAGAAAAACTTGATTATTATAGTGTGGAGACCAAATAAATGAGCCGTATTCAAGCTTGCTACGAACTAGCATGTTGAATGAAGTTTTTAGGCTTGAGATATTTCTGAATTCATAGGTTATTCTCAAAACAAATCCAGATAGTCTGTATGACGTACTTACAATATCTGAAATATGAGGAGAAAATGTAAAATACTGATCGAAAGTTATTCCAAGATCTTTTTTAGATAATTTTCGTTGTAAGATTAGGAAGAGGTACATAAATTTGCTCACTAACTCCTTATACTTGAGTCAGTACTTAACTGTTTTTGACTTATATTTGAAATTGACTCCTTAAATTTAAAGTTGATGTAGAATTACTTCCAAGCAAGAATACTTCCTGACATCAAATAACTGTACCATAATACTTTGGTCTGCAATAGAATATTGGTAGAAATATTATGTTATGACATACATAAGAAATGCAAATCCAAATTCAAGCCATAGTCTCAACAAATTCCATGTCAAAAGCGCAACATCTGTTTCATTATCGATCGCTTCACTCAGCTATGAGGTCATGTTCTGCGACAGTGTTGTCAAGTTTCTGGACGCCAGTATGATGGCGGAATATATGAAGTGGGAATATACACGTATATTTTTGACGCCACTGAAAATTGGAGCGGAATTTTTCGGAACTAAAAATATACGAAAATTTTCATTTCCCTATCATTTTGGCGTCAAAATTTTGAATTTAGCCTCTAGAGGTCGGGAACAAGCCAGAAAAAAATTTTGAAGCGATTCTAAAGTGGCGTCCGATATACGGACTCCAATTTACATTGGACGCCAGATTAAATGCAAACGCGCAATATAAGGACGCCAAAATGATATGAGGATTTATATATATATATATACATATATATATATATATATATATATATATATATATATATATATATATATATATATATATATATATATATATATATATATATATATATATATATATATATACATATACATATATATATATATATATATATATATATATATATATATATATATATATATATATATATATATATATGTATATATATATATATATATATATATATATATATATATATATATATATATATATATATATATATATATATATATATATATATCCACAGATGTACAAGTAAGTCACGTGATGTTCACGTCAGATTTCTTATCTTCAAAACAATTCTTGGATTTTGAGGAGGAAAAATATTGAGCAAAAATTTGGTACTTCCAGTAAAGAATTCTGGGACGAATTTATGTTACTGTTCAGTCAATCAAGAAACTTGTCTGAGAGGTATTCATTGAGTTTCTCTACAATTATTATATTCAACTTCTCTTAAAGATGGTTGATACTGAAAATCAAATGATATCTAATACATTTTCATAGATAACTGCATAAAATCACACTCGTTCAACTGTTATTATCCACGTTCCTCTTTGTTTCGCTCCATAATCTCTTTCCGGAGAAATTACTTCTGGGCTGTTAGCTGTAGTAATAGTACATCAAACAACACAACAACTTCTAAGTGAATGATTTATGCTTATGAATATCGAATAATTTGACATATTAAAATGATGTTTGACAGTTTGATGTTCTTGACGGCACACCTCGTAGATGTAAAATTTAACCGATATAGCGGAGCCACTGAGGATACAAAATAAGTGTGTATTCTTTGTCCGCGATGTGGTGACCGATACTTCATCAGCTAATTACTTCATTTTAATATTAAAAAATACTATTTACTTCTTAGTTGGGTCTTTTATTGAAGCGGAAGTTTCAGTTTCTCAATCTATATTTTTTTTTTATTTTTCAGCTCGATCTGCCATGAATACCTAATTCATTCAGTATTACAGTTAACCGAGCTAGCTTTGCTTGCACGCCAGCCTATCGCTGACAAGTTTGATTCACTTGTACGGCGGCCTACTGCTGCCCAAGCTCGCTTCAGTCGCACGGCAGCTTACAGGTAAAGCTGATATGAGCGTGTTGAAAAGATAGACTATTACTTTAAACTTCGATCTGACATTTCGGAATAATCTCAGATATTATCTTGTACAAAGCTATTATTTGATATTGCGCATTCGAATTGAATACATGATTTTGAAGCATAATGATTATTATTATATAAAATATAGGAGAAAAGTAGCTGGTCGACAAATAAATGACAATTCAAAATTCATGAATATCTCAAAAAAAAAATCAAATTCTTAATACGTGATACTAATTAGAACATGAAATTTGAAGACAAAGGGAAATAAGCAAAGAGCTGAGAATTTGATATTCATAAATTATTTATTTGTTTCATACTTTGGACAACAAGGAATAAATTCCAATTACAATTCATTGCTTCGAAGGTGCCTGTCGGCTTAATCTCGAGCCCTTGAGGCTAAAATTTGAAGAAATTTCAGAGCGCCAAAATTACTCAAAATAGGGAGTATTCATACAATTTTAGTTCCGTAAAATTCAGCTTGTTCTAACTGGCGGAAAAAATATAAGCGCATTTTAACACTTCATATATCTTGCTATCATACTGGCTTTCATCAAAAGCATGGTAAGCTCACTTTGATTGATTGTTACTGCCATCAAAAAGTTAAAGTGCGATGGTGTACCAAAATTATTTCATATTAATGTGAATTCTATTTCATGCTATCACATTTCGTTTATAGGAAACTGAAATAAACTTGGAATAAATTTAACATATGGCGCTTTCAATATTTATTCATTCACAACTACTATTTACTTGAGTGAAAATCAGTAACAGTTATGACGGTTTCTGCTCGACTCACGACTTCAAATTCACTAGATTCTGAATGGTAATATAAACTCTATTTTCTCATGACTTTTATCAACTCTAGTTCATACTTCTTGATAGTGACTAAGTTATTTATAGAACCCAGCCAGACACAAGTTAAAGTAGCAAAGAAAAATTGTAACTATGTACTCACAAAACTGAGATGAATGCTCAGAATCTTACAGACATCAAACGAACTATTCCACACAAGTGTTATATTCAAATGACTTCATGTATCATGTGGTGATTCATTTTGGTTCCACGCACTTGTAAGTGATAAAATTATCTATCGT
This sequence comes from Dromius quadrimaculatus, assembly GCA_963989225.1. Classification (NCBI taxonomy): domain Eukaryota; kingdom Metazoa; phylum Arthropoda; class Insecta; order Coleoptera; family Carabidae; genus Dromius; species Dromius quadrimaculatus. The sequence goes on along the minus strand of OZ022326.1, from coordinate 26,893,282 downwards.
GCCACAGGAAGAGCATATAATCGTTGAAAGTGTGAACTACTATATTTTTTTTTACCTTCAAATCACATCACAAAAAAATAATGCCAGTTGAGTATGGATATGTATGTGCACTAATTATTCCAATTCAACCTAAATATTAAATTTTTGTTTTCAAAGCATCTCTGTAGCACAACATAACAAAAATCACAATACTTATGCAAACTTACAGTACACTGTCCTTGGTCTCAGTATCGTTATTTGAGTAATAGATATACAAAAAATCTGACGTAATAAATAAATGATAAAATAAATAGAAATAAATTCAAACTGAAGTGCACTATCGGTCCAGTCTATTGTTATTAGAATAGTTAGCAATTATTCAGATGCTACAGCAGACTAAAATACCAAATTTCAATACTCTATAGCCGATTGTTCCGAATTTATGCGAAAAATTCCAGAAGACTATCCAGTACAGTGCTCTTCCGACTCAGTCGATTTCAATGAAAATAGGAAATGAGCATCTAGACGTCTTGAATACTGAACTCTAATATTCTTCGTTCAATCGTTTTGGATTTATGCGGAGAATCTAAAAAATGCTTCAAGTAATTTGCACTTCCAGTTAGGCCGATGCAGGATGTACAATCAGATGCTATAGGAATGCTTAATACGAAATTTCAATATTCTACGACTGATTGTTCAGAATTTATAAGCGAAATTCGGAAAGTTTGTTATGTGAAGTGCACTTCTGGCTTAGCCGATTGGTACGGAAATAAAAGATAACCATTTTGATGCTACAGCAATTTCAAATACTGAATTTCTGTATCCTAGTGCCATTCATTCTGGATTCATGCGGATAATTCAAAAAATGTTACATTTAAAGTACACTTCCGGTACAGACGATTTCAACCATACTGCGAGGAGTACATCAAGACCCTATACCAGTCTTAAACACAAAGTTCCAGCATTTTACGTTCGACGGGCTCTGAGATTTACGAGCTACGCACATACATACATATGTACGTATCGACATCAAGCCAAAAATAGTCACAATGGATTCAGGGATGCTCAAAACGGATATATCCATCAAAATCGCGATATGTGAATTTTGTCGGTTTCATAATATTTCCTTCTACTTTGTACAAGTAAGTAAATAGGTAATGAAACTTGCTGTAGTTCTGTTCTGTCTTGAAAAACTGGATATTCAGTTAGATCATTGAATTAGGACGATTTCTTTACCCTAATGATAAAAATAATTCTCCATCAAGAGCCATTGCCTCAATTAATAATCTCCGAAAATATTCGAACGATTGTCATGACTATTCGAATGAGTTCTCAATCCAATGGTACAGAAATATTTGGTGATCCGACCGCTGATAGTGGGTTCAGATGGTTCTATTAGATTTTAAATGGACTGTCAAGAATGATGCTAGTCAGAGCTTTTCTCCAAATTGATATATACATGTAAACTTTGATGAAAAAGTTAATTCAACTGTCATAGGTGACATTCGTCAAAAATCTATCAAATTGTGACTTTTTTCGTTTGCAATATATTGGCTAAATGTCATGGAACTCATGAAATTCTTTCGTGAGTTGGCGTTGTATTATTTACGAATCTATTTTTCATTCATGTCATGTTACACGGACTCTTGTGCTTTCTATATTTTTCATTGCTTTTTTTTTAAGCATATAACGCAGAAACATTACCTTAAAAAATCTGACGTGACTCACTTGTGCATCATATGATGTATACACAAATTTATTCAATAAAGTTTTCTGTCACTCAAGATTATAATTAATATAATTTTAATAATATTTTAAATATTGCTGAAATTGAAGCTGTACCGTGGGACCAACATGACGAGAATTAATTTAAAATTTGTATGAAAAAGCATGTTCTGATCCAATTTGTCACTTTTGTCATGCTTACGAAATAAAATTTAGGAAAAAATATTTTGACATTTAGCCTTCCTACCCGCTCAAAAAAAAGTCACGTCTATCTTACATGGGTCGAATTGACCCATGATCATTATCGTTGCTCAAGCAGGCAGATTAGCTGATAAAACCAATCTCATCATACGGTATTTAGTTATTTAATCACATCTATGGAAAAATCTACATATTCAGAGCATTGCATTTGCTCAGAATACAAACAAATCAAAAAATAGCATCAAGAAAATAATACAATTTGTGAAAAGTGACTGATTTTACACTCTCCCAATGGAGTTTCATCTATGGAAATAACAGAATGACAGTAATTATAGAATTAGAATATCGGCAGCATAAGTGGAAGACTATAAGTTTCACACGAGGCTAATTATTTATGATACAATTCCTGCAAAAAGGAACCACATGTTCCTTGCAAAAAAACGCAAGGCATGATGTACACTTAGTACGGATTCTTTGATCTTTCTTTCGCCCACAGTCTTTGCGTCTCCCACGTTTGACTGCTCATTCTATTGCAGTTTCCTCCTCTGCAATTTGCAATTTTGACTTAACCGATATTCGCAAATTTTTTGTCAGTCTGGTGTTTCTCAGTGACTGCGTGAATTGTTTTCCCAAATTTCGTAAGAAGAGTCTCCTTTTGAAAATCTTCTCTGCGTAAGCAGATTGATTCACAGACATGGATAAAATGTACGCATTCATGGCAGCCGGATCAATAATATTGTAGAACAGACATACAGGCCATCTGTTTGTGACCCTTTTGCAAAGATAGGTGATGACAAGCTTATCTGTTGTATCCACACCTAGTCTGAGATCCGAACCTAAATCAACCTTTACCGAGCTGATAATAGAATGAAACATATTTTATCATGACTTCAGTATATTAGAAAATATATTAAAAATGGGTTTGCTAAAAAAATCCTGGACAGACTATTTTTACTTATTTTTTAAAAGATGATTTTCAATGAAATATTGCAACATCAAAATAATAGGAAAATTTTGTCCTGACTTAAAGTATAAAACGTATAGAATGTGCAGCCGTTGGGTTGTCTATTATTTACCTGAGCGAACTACTGGGTTGTCAGGTATGAACAGGTATGTCGATACCAGTTACTTTCACTTGATTGGATAATAGAAAAAAATTTATATCATCATAAGCGATGTTTTATTGCGAACACGTTGATATAGGATTGTCTGCAAAAAATTCGGTCCTATTAGGGGTTTGCGAATTTTAAAGATTAAATTTAACGCGCGTGGAAATGAGTGAGAGAGAGATCCGAGGTAAGTATACAGTGTAATAATGAAGGACCCAACATTGCAGTCGTCTGTGATGACACCCTGAATATCAGAAAGTGCGCATGCTCGGTATGTAAACAACGTAATAATAAGCACTAATATGAATTCAATTTGGAAACATGTTGAGTAATGTTTCATTGAAATTTAGGTATAAATAAGGCCTTCTGGCCGACTTAAGTCACTTCTTTGAAAGTCCAGTCTTCTGAGCAGCCGTTCCAAAGTACTCTTCTAGTTCCGATACCAAGTGTCATCTTAAGAGTGTTAACCGTCCAAGTGAAATTTTGTGCTAAGTCCGTTAGCACAACTGTCTGACACAATCTGTGAGTTTGTTTGTTTTTCATAGGTCCGTAAAAAGAACTTAGGATATTTTTGCTGTTCTTGAACTTAGAATATTTTCTGAATAATTAACCGTCGAAGCACCGCTGACGAAGTCTTCGTGATTTCGCAACTTTTGATTCAATTAACGTAGAAGCACCGCTGATAAATTCTTCGTGATTTCGCAGCGTTTCATTGATTTAACGTAGAAGCACTGCTGACGAAGTGCTCGTGATATCGCAGCGTTTCATTGATTTAACGTAGAAGCACCGCTGACAAAGTCTACATGATTTCGCAGCGTTTGATTGTTTTAACGTGGAATCACCTTTGAGTGAGTCATCATTGGCTTCACAGCGTTGAGCAAGCTAACATAGAGTCACTACTTCAGAACAGTTTGGTTCCACAAGCGTCGAATATAAGTTGATTCACCGTGTGAGAAATCGCTTCACGATTTGTTCGTTTAAAAGTTTCTCGTCATCTGCGACCGCCTGGGTCCGTACTGCGACCGCTGGTGTCGAGTGTCACGTACAGCTGTCTCGTCACCGTCAGTCAAGTATCACCGTGCAAGTCCCTGTAACATATATGTTCTATGTTCATCGACGTCGTTTTTATGTATGATAAATCTCATTGTGACACCTTCTGATGATAATTTTTGACAACCCTAACCCTTCCCTTCTGAGCTATCCAGCCGTCTGCCTTAGAAACTGCGTCACTAACCGTATTGGCGTCTGAGCACACCGTCAGCAGCTTCCAACAGCGACGCCAGATGTAACAACCACGTCATCAGCGAGATTATCGTTGCACTTTATAGATTATAGAAGAAGCATTTAATAGTTTCTCATCAGTGTACGCCACTAGCTGCAAAAATAAAAAGAAGGTATAGATCGCGATACAGAATCCTTTCTCCGAATTATTAACACTCTTTTGAAACTTTGTGAATGGCTTCATTTTGATGAGTGCGACAACTTTTTCATTTGCGAAAATCTTTGAAACTGCTGCATTTTCCATCGAACAGCCTAGAAAGACGTCGATTTTATGATTTGTTCTCGATCAATGACATCACTCTCTTCCTTAGTTTAATAGTAAGATAATAATAGCAAAAACACACACAATATGTTGTTCGACAGAAATATTGCGGCGTTCGGCGTAACCAACAAGTTTTGTTGGATTATTACTATTCTGTTGGAATTCTCAGATAAACATCAGTGAAGTTGAGTAGTGATATTTTCCGATTAAATTTCTGCTGCATATTTTGAGTCCAAAGCTCTGAAAATGTCAATCCTATGAGTTTGATTTGCTGATTAACACTTGTCGGACAAAAATGATACATATAGGTGAATATTTTTTTTGATCAAACAATATATTTTCCGACAAAAATAGTGCGTCGTTTTGCCAGTCCGAAAATGAAAAGAGAAGGAGTAACATTTTTTGTGTTTGTAAGCGCATAATATTGAATCTATCTTTCAACCAAATTTTGTATATCTATTTGTGAGATCAAAAATTATATTCTCTGAATTTCTAAGTCTTTATTTCTGTAACTTGGTCCATAGCGAGTTTTTATTCGCAAGAATTTCCTTTAGTATTTTCTCCACAATACAGTGCAACATGTAAAAAGAGAAATCAAATAAATATATTGATATTAAACTGAACATTTAACTTGAAAATATGATTATTATAGAGAAGATTTCAAAGGAAAGCGGAAAATTGGAAGCAGATGTGAAACAAGAAACAGAAAAACATGTTTAGAAGAAATTGTTTCAACATTGGAAAACCTAACGTAATAATATCTTCCATACGATTCTAAAATATTGATACCTCAAAAATTTCCAAGAATAATGCGAAAATTTGAAATTAAACTTCTATAATCTATATAAAGAATACATGCTCCAGAACAAAATAATTTTTGTAGCAAATATTCAATTCAATCATTATCAGATTCATCCGTTAATGAATTTTCACCATCTGCACGAAAGTCAAATTCATTGTCTTCAGTAGTGCTACTGTCATCCTCATCCTCATTATTATCTGAGTCTGTTATAAAATCTGAAATATATTCAAATAAAGTAAAATATAATAATGAACGAATAACGGGATCACATGGTTCCGAATCACCAATCTCGATGACACTTGCAGATATGTTTCAAATATGAAAAAGATGGAAAGCGTAGTTATAGTGACTATTATTAGGTAGAAGAAGATTATTCTTTCTACCTTCTATTGTATTACAAGAAGATTATTCTTTCTACCTTCTATGGTATTGCATTCAAGAATATCACAGAACTTATCTTTAAAGATCGATTTCAACATATCATTAGTGAGAATTTGCGAAATATATTCTTTTTATTTTTATGAATATGCAGCAGATATTTTGTCGGACAACCATACCAATGTTTTCTGTATATCATTTCGAGAGGAGAAACGCTTGAAAAAAATGAGTGTTAATCAGCAAGCCAAACTCATAGAATTGACTTTTTCAGAGCTTCGGACTGAAAATATGCAGCAGAAATTTCATCGGACAATATCACCACTTGACTTCAAACATCTCAATTCCCAAAAGATATCCTCAAAGATCAGAGCAATTATGCAATCAAGAAATAGAAATTGATACTCCCTCAGAGATACAAGAAATCGAACAATTCGAAGAGAATATTGAAAAAGAAAATAATTTTTTTTAGACATAGACAGCAACCAACTTGAATCGAATCCTCAACCAATAATTTTGATAAGTTACCATTTATTCAAGTTTCGAATAATGAAATTCCATTAGACACAGGCTTAACTCAAAATTATATTAATCTTAAATAAATTGAACAAAATTTCACTAAGTTTCCAGATTTATTCACTGTACATACTTGTAATGGTAAATCTCCAGGAAAAGAATTTTATTTTTTCAAGTTCAAAAATAACATTATAAACAGCTATATTTTCGATTTTCATAAAGATTTCGATATATTACTAGGACTTCCTGGTATGAAATTACTGAAGACAAAATTCGATTTCATTAAAGAAGAATTCTTATTTTTAAATACATTCAAATTAAAACCAAAATATCTGAATTCTAGTAGAATTAAAAATTTCAATTTAGAAATGAAAAGTCAGAACATGCGTGATGAACATTTGAATTTTGAAGAAAGACGAAGCTTGGGTATAGTTTTGAATAAATTCAAATCATTAATATTACAAGAAAATGATAAACTTTTTCTTACAAATAAAATCAAACATCAGATAAAAACTACCGATAATATCCTCATCCATGCAAAGCAGTATTTATATCCAGAAACTTATGAACAAGAAGTACAGAATCAGATAGACAAATTGTTACAAGGCGATATTATACAACACTCATATAGCCCGTATTCTGCCCCTATTTGAGTAGTAAAGAAAAAACTAGCAGCATCCGGCGGACAAAAATTTTGCGTAGTCATCGATTATAGAAAACTAAACGACAAGACAATTGACGATAAATTTCCTATACCAGACATTACGGACATACTTGACAAATTGGGAAAATCTAATAATTTCACAACAATACCGCTTTTTCGACCAATACAGGACACAACGATTTCAAAAGAATGCCTTTTGGCCTAAAAAACGCCCCGTCAATTTTTCAGAGACTCATGAATTTTGTATTTAGAGATTATATATACAAAATTTGCTTCGTTCATTTAGACGATATTATTATATTAGGGACATCCTTCGAAGAACATCTAATTGACATAGAAAAAAATTTCAAGTAGTTACAGAAAGCTAGTTCAGAAATTCAATTCGACAAATGTGAGTCTTTAAGAACAGATGTAGCGTACTTAGGTCACAATATTACAACGAACGGAATAAGACCAAACCCCGACAAAATTCAAGCGATAAAAAACTTTCCTATCCCCAAGACAACGGAAGAGATAAAATCTTTCGTAGGACTATTAGGATATTACAGACCTTCTATCGATAGCTTTTCAAAAATAACCATACCTTTAACCAATTGTTTGAAGAAAAGACAAAAAATTGACATAAAAGATCCAAAATATAGAAAATGTTTTGATAAATGTAAGACACTTCTTTCAAACGATCCAATATTACAATATCCAGACTTCTCAAAAACTTTCATTCTAACAACAGATGCGAGTAATCATGCAATTGCAGCCGTATTATCACAAACGAACGAAAGAAATGAAGATCTGTCTATCGCTTACATTCCTCGAACTCTTAATAACCATGAAATCAATTATTCTACTATCGAAAAAGAACTTTTAGTCATAATTTGGGCAACGAAACAATTTCGACCATATTTACTAGGACACAAATTTAAAATTATCGATCATAGACCGCTTGTGTGGCTAAACTCATTGAAGGAGCCTAACTCTAAATTAATAAGATGTCATTTGAAATTAGAAGAATTTAACTATATTGTAGAATACAAAAAAGGATGTCAAAGTTTAGGAGCAGATGCATTATCTCGTATCAAACCAGATTTTAAAATCGAATATGAAAATTCAAACATTTTCAAATCCGATAAAACCTTAGTTCATTGTGTTTCTAAAGACATGAAAATGAGCGAGGGGTTCGCACATCAAGCTGAGTAAAATTATCCTTGTGAGAATTATTATAATGTAGACAAGAAAATTATGATACAGAGAAATCCAAGATTAATTTGTCATTTAGTTACAAAAGAGAATTATTTTGATGAACCTACATTTAGAAATATAAAAATTTGCTTAGAGGAATCATTGAATTATTTTATATAAAATGAAATAGTCGAACTAGATATGCCTAATAGTCCAGTCAAGTTAGCCTTAAAAATAGGGGTACCCTTGCATAAATTCCCAAGAAGCTGAAAGTCGACATGAACGTTAGAAATACAATTATAATGAAGTAGTGAAAAGTCCCTATCGATCCCATGTGTGCAAAAAATTTTATACGAGGTCAAAGTTCACAAAAATATGCTTTCTGGATTTTTAAGTGAAACGGTTGATTCTATGATAAGAGTAGTTGAGATAAGAATTGTAGATCCTTCAATCCTCTACAAAAATAGTTTTCACATCTTTTTCCCTAAGACTTACCATTTCTGAGAAAGAAACAATCTAGAGTTATAATCAACGGTAATATACCGATAGAGAGGGATATTATCGATATACCAAAGAATTTCACAAGAATACTTCTTGTCTTTTGGGTGATTTTTTACGAGGTATATTTAGAGATTCATAATCTAATAATACTCGAGAGCTTTAGCTCGAGGGATATTATCGTTGATTATAAATCTCCAAATTTGCCGAGTGAAAAATAACCCAAGCCAAAAAGTATTTGAGTTAAATTCAAGGTATATGCGATAATACACCAAATCTTGAGGTGTATTTGCCAGGATTATTTCACAAACCATAAAATTTATTAATTGTTATATTTTTTATGATTTTTCAAAAAGCTACTGTGGTATATCGAGTTAGGAGAAAATATAATTGCGATATACCTTGTTACCATGCAAAATCCCTTAATTTCATTGGTTATTGCTAAGGTGTGTGATATAATCTTAATAATATGCATGACTACGCTGCCTATGTACATTATGGACGTATAATATAGATCAAACTGTTGGTCCGCTTAACTAGTACTCGTACATTGATATTGAATGATAATTCTAAGAATATGAAATGGAAAGAAATCCAGTCCCTCATTTTATGTGACCATGTGGCCTTTAGCAGCATCTGCCTGCTGTTCAACTGTCAACGTAGCAGTGTCCATCTATTACTTACTTTAAATTACTTGCATAGATAAATCCCGTTACGTATCTTTCGCAAGACATAGACGTGATAAGAAACGTTTTCAATTAGCTTGTCTTCTTGCAGCCCCGGTTTCTGCTCATCAATATTTTTATCAAGTATATCAGCAGCTTCAAGTGTGGCATGGAAATCAACTGAACCCAAAAGAATGGAGTTGGAAGCTTATAAATAATATATTGGAATTAATCCACACTCTACTTCCACCTGCACCAGAAAAGCTCCTTGATACTTTTTTTTATAACTGCAGAAAGGAGAGTAATTCGAAATACGGTTGCAAAAAAGTAAGCTGACTTTGTTCACCAGCATGCACTAGCTGTCAAAGCCAGTCGTGTTCAAATACTAAATCTTCAACAGAAGATAATGCTCACATCAACGATAAAACAGCTGATAAATCGCTATTTGAACAATTTACGTCAACTTAGGAAGATGAAGATAAAGAAGAAGTTGAATAGGAAGACCTAATATAATATCGAACTTTAATAAGAAGACCGTAAAGTTGACCTTCCTGTAAAACCACATTGAAAAATACGCGCCAAGTACACTTGCTCATAGGTGGCGTGGTAACGTGTACATATTATGGAGAATATAACTAGAGAATGGCTTTTCTCAGAAATGATAGATCTTAGGAAAAAAGAAGTCGGGACCGTTTTTGTAGAGAATCAAAAGATCTACAATTTGTGTTTGAGCTATTTATATCATGAAACCGATCGTTCCGCTTGAAAATTCAAAGAACCCAATATTACGAACTTTGACTTCGCATAAAATTTTTTGCACACACGGGATCGTTGAGGATTTCTCACAACTTCATTATAATGTTTATGTCAATTTTCAGCTTCTTGGGAATTTATGCAAGGATAAATATCTATTTTGACTGCACTATAAAATTTGTTCTGGGTTTGATATGAAAAAATGGGACAAAATTGAAAATTTGATTACAGAAGTATTTCACGATTCAAATATCAAAATAGATGTTTATGAGAAACCAAAAGACACTGATTCAAATTTAAATTCAGATACAAATTCAGTTAGAGTAGAAACCAGAAGTGACACAGACACTGCACATTCTGATGACAAGAGTCCTGTAAACGTTTTGACTCATTTAGATACACCAATAAATATTTGTAGAAATCAAATAGTTATCAAAGGAACAAATTATAGAAACGAAGTTAAAATTTGTATTTTTATTTGAATAAAATTGATAGCAATAAATCAATCATGAAATTCATTAAGGAATATTTGCAACCAGAAGTCACCTATTATTGTTTAATACCAGAATTATTTAAAATCAATTTAAATGCCGTATTACAGACCTATTTTGATTTTAACAGTTATAAATTAATAGCTTGTAGAACAATAAATACCGATGTTGAAAGCAAGGAAAAAAAAACAGATTGTTATTAGAAATCATCACGAAGGGAAAACTAACCACAGGGGTATAGTAGAAACATATAATGAATTGAATCAGATATATTATCGGCCGAATATGCAAAGAGGTATTCAAAATTTCATAAATAATTATAATGTTTGTTTGAGTACAAAGTATGGAAGAAATCCCATTCAAATACCCACTATTTGGACACCAACAGCTGATAAACCTTTCGAAAAAATTCATATAGATTTATTATCGTTAGAACAAATTTAAATATCAGCTATTGTAGACTCTTCTTTTTAATTTGCTGTAGCTTATGTCATAAAAGATAAAAATGCAATTACTGTTTTGAATAAATTAATCAAATACTTTACATATTTCACGATCCCCAAAGAAATTGTTTCCAACAATGGTTTGGAATTTAATAATAAGACAATTCAAAATTATTTGGCCTAAAGAAAAATCAACATTCATTATATTTCTGTGGTTAACCCGAAAAGTAGCGCAATGATTGGAAGATTCCCCTCTTTCCTGATAGAACACATGCGAATTATTAATCAAAACGCTATCATAAAAACCTTACAACTAAAAGAAAGATTAAATTACGCATTGATAGCTTACAGTAACAGCATTCATTCGGTAACAAAACGAAAACCTATAGAAATCGTATTTGGACAAATATTAGAATCAAATTTGAAACCAGAAGAGATACAAGTAAATGAATATCTACACAAACATGCACAAATATTGAATGAAATTAGTGAGCAGGTAAAATCCAATATATATCAAAATATCAAAGCAATATAATTTACGATCTAAAGTTTATGTCAAAATTATTAAACGAAGTTCTGGGAAAATAGAGAAGCCGAAATTTGAAATTTTAGATGTAAAGACAGTAAAACATAAAAGAGGACATATCGTAGACAATAAGAACAAAAAGCATGGATTATCAAATTTTAAAAATCCTCGACTTGTTATAGATTGATTCCTTCCGGAATATCACAAATCATTCAGGATGACATTAATACTGGACTTAACATAGTTGACTTAGGGACAGCCTATATACAGGTAAATACTCAAATCATTCCTTTCCAAATCCCACTATCTAATATTCTTCAACAATTTTAAATGCTGGAATCCAATATCGGTTTGCTGGATGAAACATTAGAAAAATATAAATTTGAGAATAATATCATCAACCATAGAAATATATTGAAAAACGTGATGTCTCATTTGAAAGACAAAACGCAATTAATAAACATCAAAAGACAGAAACAAGGATTAATTAACGGACTAGGTTCTATCATCAAAAGTATAACTGGAAATTTTGATTCAACAGAAAAGAAAGGTATGATCAGACAATTGAGAATATTAATAGTAATGATAATAAATTGACAAGTAGAATAAATAAAATGGTTATCATAAATAATAATATAACAGAGCAAGTTAATGATAAATCAGATTGATTAATGGAAATAGTTTATTCTTGAATTAAAAATCAAATAAATTGGAGAAAGTATTAGGAAAAGTTTTAGATGACATTGACATTATAAAAACACAAAATTTAATAAATGAGTTTATTCAGACAGGACAAGAGCTTCATTTTTCATTGATTTTATTAGAGGAAACGATGACCTTTTGTGAATTGAACATTTTGTATTTTGCATTTATTAATCATAATGAATTATTGAACGAAATTAATAAAATTGAAAATAGTTTTATCAGGACAATTTTACTGAATAATATGCAGAATGACAGTATTTTCAGAACATATTGCTCAATCAAAAATGATAACCTTACAATCCTTATTGGAACTCCATCAAATATTTCTAAAGAAAAAATTTTCAAAGTTACTTCCATCCCTACGAATTCACACAATATATACGAAACAGTGAACGGCCCAAACGGCCTTTACACAAAAAACAATTGTAGGTAAAAAATTTAGATTTGAGATATTTATATTTCCCGAATGAAGAACAGGATAAATTTTATTGCAATAATGAATTGAAGATTGAAAATTTGAGAGGAATATATTACACTAATAATTGTGAAATGAATTAACAGATTGAGATTGAAAATAATTCTGGGGAGTTGATAGAAATTCATATCAACTCTACAAAAAATCATTTTGAACCACGTAGAAAATAGGATCAAAAATATTTCATTGATTAAACATGAGTTAGAGAATAATATTCAGTTGAATTTACCCTATAATGTAGATGTGAATAACTATCATTATATTTCAATTTATATTATAATTATATTGATAATTTTTGTAATATTAGGTTGTAAATGCAAAGATCATCTTAAAAGAAAAATCAAAAAATCCAAAGATATAGAATTAATAGAAATTAATGATAGAAGTTCCAAAATTGTAACTTCTATTCTTGAGGAGGGAGGAGTTATGTAGAGACATCGCCCTTATTGCACTATAGTGTGAATCATTGAATCATTTATTTCTCATAAATTCAGCAGAATATAGTTCACATTAGAATCACGTACAAGAAGATGATCTCTGTATAAATAGCATAGTTTTCTAAGTTGACCATTCCTATTGTCATTCAAGTTTCATGTAGTGCCCAGCACAAATCTTCAAGTGTTAAAATAAAAATTTTAAAAACTATTTCTCAAGTTTGAAAAACATATTTTATATATATATATATATATATATATATATATATATATATATATATATATATATATATATATATATATATATATATATATATATATATATATATATATATATATATATATATATATATATATATATATATATATATATATATATAAATCCTCCTATCAATTTGACGTCCTTACAAAGATGTTCATTTTGGCGTCTACTGAAAGGAACGCGTATACTTGAGATCTGATCGAAGTATATTACATAATTTCCCATGGGCTCTTCAGATTTCACACAGAAATTCCATTTCACGCAATATTCACAGAGTTCCCATTTCCTATACAATATGACTTCCTTTCATCATAACATCAATGTGGCGTCAATAATATACGTTACATATTGCGTTTATAGTGGCGTCCTATCTATATATATGCTTTCACTTCATGTTTGAAGTGGCGTCCCCCTTATTGCCAGATTTAGTTTCCACAGTCCGATAAGCACGTCTCTTGCGTAAAATGTTCTATCGATGACACATGTGAAGCGATATATTCAAAGGTTTGCGTAGAATTACATTATTCAAGTTTCGAAATGGGTTGATACTCAAGACATCTTCATAGAGTAGTGATATGTCATCGATTGATAGAGAACTCATAGTTAATTGGAAGATTTTGCGAAAAAATATGGATTTTTGATCGATAATTGCTATTTTAGAGTTCTGAAGTAAAATGTATTTGCCATGTCCGTGAACTGTTGGTAGACTCCATTAATGAAAGTATGTGAAGGAAAATTTATCAGGAAGGACTTACAAATGTCATATAAATTGTGATAATAATTGCTCTATGGAAATGTGACAAAGTTTTGGACTAAACTTGCATTTTGCTCAAGATTTTTTTATAAATGTGTGATGAGGTTCAGTGTGAATATAAATCTTAATTCTGGGAGCTGGAAACCTCCCCTCATTAGGTTATCATATTGTAAAAAAAGTACAGAGTATTTTTGCAATATCCTAAGAGCCGTAAGGCACACAAAAAAATCTCATAACTTCTTGGAAGAGTATTGAATTCTTCACAATCTTAGTTCAGATACTTTTCACTGAGAAACTATCATGTCTACATCCTCTCTTAATCAACACAAATGCCGGATCTAGCCTCATTGAAGCTCATTGGTCGTAATTCAATGAGATCCATGAGCTGGTGACTCAAATGCTTGTGAAATCCCCAAAGTTAAGGCCTCCTTAAGCCAAGGTCCGTGAACTCGTGCCTATCGGGCTTTATGCATAATCTGGCTCTGGTAAGGAATACTTCCTACTCACCTTATCAAATACCCTATACTACTTGGTACATGTCTTAGAGTTCTTCCCTTGGATTCAGCTCTAGCGGATGAAATATTTGTCTACAATTATTATCATATTACCGACTTTCCTCTCAACACTCAAAATATTTAAACTAGTGTTGCTACCCTAATTCAAGTATGCGTCATCAGTTCAATCAATAATCGTCAATTTGAATTATTGAAATGCTGGGAAATCTTTCCTACATAAACTTCTGGTTAGGAATGAAATTTGGATAGTAACAGTAATGGAGTTTCAGGCAACTGAATTAAACTTTATCTGTGCACTGAGTTATTATTTGTTGCTTTCTTAAGATGCCTCATCTTGGTACTCTTATGATAAATACCAGTCTATCGAGTAGTCTTCATACATATCCCTATGAATACCTAAGAGAAAACTCACTTCACCATTATGAATCGATCCTGTTACGTGGAAGATACAAAAAAGGAATTAGTGTATTGAGACCATGGAGGTGATCTTTTTTGGTCGAATTTGTGGTTCACGGCCGGAACGCCAGCTGAGACCAGAAGAGAGTATCAGAATATCTCGTTTTTTTAGGCGATCATCACGAAAGAATTTAAAATCACCAAATTTTATTCATTCGTTTCTGAAACATTGCTAATGTTTATCTTAGTTTCCATTGAAATTGTCTTATTTTATTGTCTGAAAATGCGTATCTACTTCTCTAATTGCAAGATCTACAGAGATTGACGGAAGGATATGATAAATATTTCGGCAAAAATTGTTTCTGAGACTTCATCAAACTGCCCATAGAGGTGAGTGTGGAGTGTTAATCAAGTAGTTTTCGTAGATCAGTCCCAAAGAAGTAATATTGGACAGATCAGACCCAAAATAGTTATTCAATTATTAAGGTTAGTAAGTACGGTTTTCCGATTGAGGATAATTGTTTGGAGGCCGAGCCTTGGCGAGGTTTGCAAATACTGAGCGAAATCGGTCCTGTAATTATTGACAGTGATGCTTAAAAAATTTTTTGCACGATTGGAAGACCTACCCCAAATATGAATCCTAATATTCTCTTTCAAATTGAGTTACCACTCATAGCTCACTCGCTGTCAGCTGTCAAGTTTGACATTTTATTGTAAATATTCAATCATAAATAACGATAAATAAATTAATACTTTCTGTGGAAGTCCACAATTTTCAACTTACCGCTTTTGCTCATAGGCGGTAAGTCAGCATAACCATAGTAATCACAGTTTGCCGGTAAAATCAACATACCGCCTTGAAAGGAGAGCCGGTAAACATATGAATACGCCCAGCCGTGCAAATAGGGAATGAAATCCTTCAAAGTTGCTGGGAGCATATCGTTTATCAGTATTCATTCTTCTTATCTTATATATCAATCTTAAGGCAAAAAGTTCAAGCGTTGAGAATGGATTTTGTTGAACTATGTACAACTACATTCTCTGATTAGTTTTTCCACAATGCAAATTGGTAAACGTATAATTTTGAAAGTCGGGAGTCTTCCATATCGTATATCCCTAAGAATTTTTTTCGCTGTTCGTGTTGCAATATGATGCACAAAGTCAGATACTACTTATAATATGAAATAATGAACATGCAATAAGTATCGAAGTAATCCAAGTGAATTTCTTTTAACTCACTTGTACAAAGTATAAATAAGTAGTATTGTTGAACCGCCAGAATCACATTTCGAGATTTTGATGGAAATTTTCGTTTTGAGCATCCCTAAATACATTTTGACTATTTTCGGCTTGACTTCGGTACGTACGCATGAATGTATGTATCTATATAGTTGAATTTTGTATTTGAGACTGGTCCAAAGTCTAGTTTTGCAGCCCCTATTATGATTGCAATCGTCTGTACCGCAAATGCACTTTTTTTGAATTTCCCTGAGGCATCTTAATGGTTATTTTCTATTTTAATACTAATTGGCTGTGCTGAAATTGCACAGTCTATTCAAGTTCTTGTATTAATTCAAAACAATCAGGTGTGGAGTATTGAAATTTCGTATCAAACACTTCTATAAAACCTAATTGTACACCTTGCATTATGACTGCAGTCGGATTAAACAGGAGTGCAGTTTACTAAGCACGTTTTCGAATTTTCATATGAATCCAGAACAATCAACCGTAGAATCTTGAAATTTTGTATCTAGAGAAATTGTAGCATTCGAATAATAACTTAATATTTTCAAAACAATCTATTAGCTGGAAGTAAGCTTTGTCTGACAATCTTTCTCAAGTTTTAGCATAAATTCGAGACTTAGGCCGTAGAATGATGAAATTTGGTATTTGAGACTGCTTAAGCGTTCCATGGCCAGTTGCACCGCTGTCACTTAAATTTTAGGTGCCACCTAACTCAACAATATCGTATCAAAATTTGAAAATTGGATGTGGCATGAACATTGCTGTCCTTATTTCGATTCGACATTTTTTGTATAAGTGAAGTTTGAAATTTGAGTTAGAGCGGTACAACTGACCATTAATGAACTGTAGCATCTGAATGATTGAATTGATATCTCAAATTTTGGTTGGAGTCGATCTTGCCTAGAGTCAATATTAGTATCAACTGTTAATTATTGAGTCAAAAGATGTACAAGTAAGACATGTGGTGTTCACATTAGATTTTTTTCATGTTTTCGAGCAAAACGGTGATATATCTTTCATCAAAGATTAAATATGGGATGCAAAATTGTTCAAAATGCTACCAGCATAATTTTGCCACCACATAATATTATCCTTGTCTATTCTTCTCCTTTCCCTTCCGAACGGAGCAGGGGGTAGCACCTTGGTTTTTTCCTAAGGCATTTGACCTTCACTATCAATTGGTACTAGTTTCAATCATAAGATCTAACAGAGAAGTTGATTCTAACAAAAATGAAAAATAGTAATCTTTTTCCGACACTTGAAGTAGGATTCTAGATTTATAAAGTCTGTCACCTCATTGACCACAATATTCTCGATTGATTCATATCATACAATTTGACCATAAGTTCGATCAGGGAACTTGAGGTGCGCCCGGCTCCCCGACTTCAAGAAATGTTTTCACACAGTTGCGACAACAGAGTCAATGTTCATCTATCCACAAACTGAATGAGAGAAGCGATGATATGATAACTCGCACAAATTGGAATATAAGATAGTATCTATGTATGTTATATGGAATCAGTTTGAGCATACCATTTCCAAACTACAGTTGTTGTTGAATACATTCAATATATAGCCCTTTGCAAAAACCGGGCACTTGAATAGTTAAGCTCTCATTTGAGAAAAATTCAACTTGTACCTTGAACCAAATTGTGGCTTTTCACAGTAACCCAAATTATCTTCTGGTGTACTCTGCTACCGACAGATTCAAGAAAAATAAAGCAACATTTTCGTTTCTTACACAAAATTTTCCTAGTC